>JAWMRA010000041.1:69306066-69464490 GCA_035584735.1 Pseudotriccus pelzelni
GTGGATTGCCTTACAGGGCTAACGAGCTCCACCTGCCCGGGGAGTATCCCTGGCTGGGATCGAACCCTTGGCCTCGGTGGTGAAGGTCCTGCGATCTAACCACTAGGCCACCAGGGGCTCCCTTTCCTGTAAATTAATGTTATGTTAAATATCAAACTCTGCTAATGTGTGGATCTCTACTTTCTTTCGTTGCAATTGGAGTCAATCCTGGCAGTCCCAAAAGGGCCGTCATTCAGACTTTCATCCAGGAGGAGTTTGAGCTTGTGCCAAATTTAAAGTGTACAGGTAGCCCTTATTTAGTCTTGGAATTTCTCACAGCTTTGATTCTGTTTCTGAATGTAAGGTAAGAATCTGCAGTGCTGAAACTCCTCTGCCCCCAAGGTTACGTGCAGGTCAAAAAAAGGTTTATTGGTCATAAAATGAAAGGAAAAATTCCAACTAAGTGGAAAGAATAAAGGAGAATAGTTACTAATTGGAAGAGTTTGCCCATGGAGTTTGTGGAGTCTTCAGCCTTGGAGGTTTTTAAGGTATTACAAGACAAAACTCTAAACAAGCTGATCTAAATTCAATGTTTACCCCCCCTGTGGAGGGGAGGAGGCTGGAATAGATGGACCTACTGAGGTTCTTCCCAGCCTAGATTATTCTGTCACTGATGACGGGGGGAAGCTACCACTGCTCCTGTGCATCCTGTATCTCTGATGAACGGGAGAATTCTTAATTCCGCCTCTGGTAATTTTTATTTCTGCAACATATGCAAAAATGAAATAAATTATATCTTCTTCCCTCTCTCTTCTTGTGGTGTTTCATTGAGTGGTAGTCTTTTTTTTTTTTCTGAATCATTTCTTCAGTTGTCAAGGAATTATTTGGCTGTAACAGGCTGAGAACTAGTTTGTGTGGCAGGTTGAAAGCTGAAAATCCAAAGCTCTACAGAATGTCAGTCACACATCTTAAAAAGAAAAGAAAGCTTCATAAGTAAGGTAGCCAAGACTTACAAACTTCACAAGTTTTCTTGCTTGATTTGTGAATGTCTACATAGTTATTGGAAAGCCTAGAAAAATAGGAGATTATGTCACCTCAAACCAGTGTTTTGTGGATGCTATGGAAAATCCTGGGACACTTGGAGCAGGAAGTAGTAATTCCAACACTTCTGTCAGCTAAGCAAGGGATCTACACTGAAGTTCACTGTAAAGCAAAAATCTTAACTGCGGGCAAATGTTTTATCATATAACTTTACAGACTGACTTTTTTCAGTCTGCTTAACTTTATTTACAAAATCTCTGTAGAAGGCACAGGTAAAACTGAAAGGGGATGTAAGAAACAGTTCTGTCCCATACTTGCTTACTTCCTACTGACTAAGTAAGCAATAAGGGTAAAGTGCAGGGAGGGAGTACACCTTCTTTTCCCCATCTAATATAAAGAGTTGTTCAGTTAAGCAACAAAAGGAGAACGGGTCTAGAGAGTGCAAATGATACTAGCAAGTTTCAGTTTTTTTCCAAGGAGTGACCTGAGAAAAGTGCATGTTACAATTTTAATTCAAGATTCAGTGTCATTCTTTGTTTTCTCGAGTGTATAAATTTAGCAAAGAGGCACTGCAGTTTGTGTCAAACCAACCATGCTTAAAACAGCAAGTTGTCAGAGGGCTAAATGTTTAAAACTAGTAAAACTGGTAGAAAATGTGTAACTGAAGAGGCTTTCAGAGCAAAAGAAAAAGAGTTTTTCAAAGAAAATGAACATTTTTGGAAGAAGCTTTTGAATCCATTGATACATTTGTTTTTCCCTAGGGATGACCAAACCAAAAAGCAAGCTAGCTAAGGCAACCAACTCTGTTTTATTTCAGCTTTGTTTCTGTCAGACACCCTCCCCTAAAAATGTCATCTGTTCTCTGAAGTTTTTTCTCAGTATCATATCCCCTTAAACTTCCCTTCAAAAACAATTTTATATTTTTTGGTTTGTTTTAAAATAATAGCGTGGCAACTCTGATCCAGATTTCTATTCTGTTCTGTTCTATTAATTGGCTGCTGTGGGTAAATGGGTAATTCAGAACCTCATTAATCCTGATGAAACTGGTTGGTTAGACTCAGTTTGAGCCAGGTGTCTGAGCCTGGACCAGTGTAAATTAGTCAACACACAAAGCTGAAGTTACATGTTTATGTAACACACACAAAGCTGGGTTACATGTTTATTTTCTGGGGATTTGTAGGTAGTTTCCATTTACATATCCCAAAGTTCACTTAAAGCTTCCAGAAAGGGTTTCTATGGCCACTACTTTTGAAGGAATGAAGAAATACCATGAATGAAAAACAGAGAGGAAATTCTACTTTGTCTGTAGCTGTTAAGAGAAAAGCTCTTGAAATTGCCTATGTGGAGGAAGTCCAGGTTTTATTTTTCATTATTAAACCATCTCTGTACATTTAAAGCAGACTTTTCACTGAAGAGTCAGGTCCTTTTTTCTGCTAGAGAAGGGCAGACTTGCAGGATCAGTGCGGGCACGCTGTGCTTTGCATGCCCGTAAAGACGAAACCTATCAGACATTATCCAGATTATGCAGCTATTCCTTTCAATTTTGCTCAATTCTTCTAAAATGGATAGAGAGGAAGTGTATTGGCAAGTGTTGGAAAATGGCTTAAAAAGCTAAAGTAGCTCTGGAAAAAAAAATCTCAAAATGCTGGAGTATTTCTGAACAGCAGGTTGTACAAACTGACATAGAACTAACTAATTTAGAGGGACTATATATTTATTTCTATACTATTATGTGGTTATACATATATTAAATAATTTTGATAGAATAAATTACATATATATAAAATGCATTTGAGTATTAATTTACTACTATGTTACGGCAAAAAAGGTGTGCATGGCAGAAACAGTACCAAGTGAAATTCTGTAGCCTTCTTGTGCCATGAGCAGCTGCAGAGTCAACTTCTGCATCAGGTCATGTTTGCACAGTGGAAGTGTACCAAGATATTAATCAGAAAAGTGAAAAAGAAAAATAAATTGCCATTTGGCTTTTCCTTTCTTTTTGGGAATGTTGCTCATCTCTTCTTCATTGCAGCTACCTAGCAAGTTGCTAATTTCCTCTAAATGGACATAGATCCAGTGACATGTAAAATATTTGAAGAAAAATTTAAAAAATAATGAAATCAAGTGTGTCTTGATTTAATTCCTCTTGATGGAGCTAGTCTGCAGCAGTTGTTGGGACTTACAAAAAAACCCCTCATTTTCTTTGCTCAAGTATCTAGCCTGGAATTCTCTATCAAACTGCTCTTAATTTTTCTTGCTATCTCTATTTACAGCTGGCTGTATCACTCATGACTTAATTGTAGAGATCCTCCGTTGCACAAATCGATACCCAGCCTGGGAGGAGTGCTTTCTGAGTGTTTATGGGTCTGATGAATTCTTACAAAAGTAAGTATCTCGTTAAACCACGAGTCATGTAAACAAGAACCATAGGGAGAGTTAAGAGTATTGTGTTCCAAACACTTCATGCATAGTTTCTGAAGCTCCTGAAACACACAGTACTTACGTTCTGCAGAGATGATGGTGGGCTCTAGTACAAGGATTCACATCTTGGATCCTTTATATAAGCTTTGTGCAGCCTTTAATAATTTGTTTCACTTTGTTGCCCTTCTGATCTTTCTCATCCATAATACAAGGACGCTGCTGCTTCCCCTATCTCATAGTGATGTTATCAGCATATTCTTAAAGGGGGAAATAGCCAAAGAGAGGAGAAACAATATTATACACCTGCATAGCAGGGGGTTTTTCTTCATTTGCTTTACTACTACTGCCACTGAATATAAAGTCAGCACTTTGGTGCTGACTGCAGGTTAAAGAAAAACACATTGTACACGCAAGCAGGTCTTTCTGAATGTATCTAGTCTACTAGTAAGGAAGTAAATGTTCTGATTCACATTCATTCTAGTAAGCTCTTATGGTGGTTGAAAGCACTACTGGACTCAGATAGTTGCTTCTTGCTCCCTGGCAGCTTAAATTCATCTGTCAGCAAAAGTGAGCAGATTCTGTGTTGAAGCAGCTAAGGTGCAGGTACTTGTCAGCTGTGCAGTGGGGATGGTGACTTTTAGCAGAAGGGGAGAAGTTGGCAGTACTCTGTGGTAACATGTTAAGCTGGCACTGCAGGAATCACAGCTCATCTATTAGAGATGTAAAAAGTGTTAGATAAAACTGTATGTCTGTAATTGAAAGGGAAAATTTTAGAAGCAGTCGTATTTACAGTAGAGTGTAAAAATTACCTGAACTGTCTTAAAGCGAGTCAGTTTGATTAATGAAGGTAATGTAGTTGTGAGAGCAAATGTCACACTGTACAAATTAGCTTTGTTCTGTATGCAACGTGCATACTTTTACTCTAACACAGGCACACAAGTCAAAAGTTCAGATGTTTACAGTGCATTATGTTTGGAAACTAAAGATAGAGACTTCAACACCTCTAAGCCACCTCTTCCCTTGTTCAAATCTCCGTAAAGCAGGAGCTGGTACAGCAGAGTGCTGTGTGAGGCATTAGAACACTAGAACCACTGAGCAAAGAACCAGGTCATACATAAGATCTGTTAATTACAGAAGAAAGCCAGGGCTTTTTTTTTCCTTTTATTTTTTTAATTGTTATTTTCAAGACTCTCTTCTCATTTCAAAGTAATTGCTGAAAAAAAATAGAAATAATGAGCTGTTGTGTTGAGAGTGAGCTCAGTGTGTTTCTGTACAGTGTACAGTACGTGCTGAAGAGTTTTGTTTTCACTGTTGGAAAGAATGCATTAGTAGTGGACTGTTTAAATTCCTGCACTTGCAAAATCTTTGCACGTCTCATTAGCAGTGAAACAAGGTCAGTAACGTTCTCAATTTTGCTTTGCTCCTTCACTGTCATACAAAAGGCTCTTCCAGCTTCAGCAGCTTGTGAGTCCATATTATGCCGTTAAGTTCAGCTCCCTTTCTTCTGCCTCTTCATCAGAGCCCTGTATCTGAAATTTGAAACCCCAGACCATAATGATCCTTTGGGTAGCTTAACATGGCCTGCAGAGTTGCTTCAGGGTGAAATTTTTCCTATGTGTGGGCTATCTCTAAGTGCAAATTGCCTTCCTCCCAGTGTTGCTAACAGTGATTTGATGTACTTGTGCAGAGTTCTTCCCCAGAGGAGTATTTGGAAATTATTCAGGGATGAATTCCAGTAGAAGTTCCCCAAGTTGAGACAACAAAGGGAATAAATACTCTGTGGTTCCTGCTTTACTGTAATCCAGAAAAAAACTAAAGTGAGGCCAAAATGGTGGTGTGATAAATTGTTCTCAGACCGTGGAGCAGACAGCTTTGTGAACATCTGTCAAAAGCTTTAGTGTACTGTTATATTGGACTGTGTTAATGAGCACTTTATCCCACCTCCTGCAGAAGCACCTGAAAGACTTGATGATTTCTGAAATCCATTTAGTTCTGAATGAGATGAAGGAAAAAAAATACTTGTGTGCTAATGACCATTACTCTCAGCGCCAAAAGATTTCATCGTCCGTTATTCCCTTCCTACAGAGAGATCCTTGAGCTCATATCCCATCTGACTCACAAGCAGAATATCAGATTTCAAATATCCAAATTTTAAAAATATCAGAAGGCTGCATATAGACTGCAGCTGAGTCTGTAATTAATAGAGCCATCTGTGAAATTCTGATTTGGAATCTCATTTGGTTTCTGGTCTTTAAGTGCACTTTGTGTACTGACTGGAAACCCTGACCTTGCTGCAACCTGCAGGCTTTCTTCTTCCTGTGCTTTCAAGTATTTCTTACAGTGCCTGTAGAAGCCTTGCACCTCGTCCCTGCTCCTTCTGTCGTTGTGAGGTGTACTTTAGTTCCTCAGTTGATTTGCTGCAGTTCCTTTTTCAGATGTTCTGTGTGCATCTGGAGGCAAAATCCTGTCTGAAAGATGCAGATTCCTGGAAAGAAGAGAAGGAAGACTAAACCCCACTTTGTCATCAAATTTTACCACTATTTGCAGAATTTTCTGACTTTAATACATATCCAAAGACTCTCCTTCTCTGGGTTTCCCAGCTGTGGGTGTACTCTCCACTTTATTACACTTGTCCCGTTCATGATCATCTTATACCTCTTAGAGGGCCATCTGCTGTTTCTAAAAATTCTTTATCATGCCATCATCCAAACCTTCCACATGCACCTTTAAATCTTGCTCTCACAGTTTACGGTCTTTCCTTAGATATAAAATGGATACCCCTAAAAATGACTTTATGATGCCCTTCATGAAAGATGTTATATAAAAGTAAATTAAATTGGGCTTCAGCAGCTTGTGTCAAATTACTCCTGGCTCTTAATGTCAGCAGCAAGCCAAAAACAACCCTTCTCATGTGTCAGCAATGAATCAGTTCTCCATTTAGACTTTTTTGCCTTTAGCGAAACAGGCCACAAACTCAGGGCATCCTGAAATGCCAGATAAAGCAAAACACACGCGTATATATAAGAATAGGGGACTCTTATTTCTTTCAATGTGTGCAGATCTGGCAAAGGAATGCAGTACAAGGATATTTATAAGCTTTATTTCTAAACATGCTTTGTTTTTTAAGGCATCAGTGTATTTAAGGTTCCATCCACACTCTGCCATAGTGTAATTTGCACAGGTACCTTACTGCTTTGCAGTTCAGCCAACACACTGAGCAGGGGGATGGAACTGAAAAGTGTAAATGCTTACAATTTCTTCTCACATGCTTGCCTGTGACCTTATTGATGACATTTTATTTTTTTGCCTTACTAATTCTATTCTTTGGGAATTGAAATCTAAATAAGAATTGGTTTTCACTCAAAGTTTAATCTATTAATTATACACCGGGCAGAGACATAATCATGTAGATTGGAATCATAAGAAGCAAGTACCTTTGGATGAACATGTTCCTTGTGAAAAATAAAGGTAATTTTCTCTAGTCGGTGCAGATTAAGTTTCTCATTCGGAGATGCTGCTCAGCTGAGTCCCTTAAAAAAAATAGTATGCTTGAACTATATTAGGATCTGGAGCTTATAGCACATCAGAGAACCTTGCTGTGGGGAAGCAAGTAGTAAGGGGATCTCAAGAGATAGGGATTTTTGCTTTCTCTGCTTCTGATATATTGCGAGAAAACGGGCAAGTCCCTTTACTTTGACCAGTCATTACCATGTCTCCCAAAGACAAGGACTGCCTTTCTCTTTATGCCATTTGTCTTGGCATTCCCAGAAAGCTGTATTCTCCATGTAATTTCAGAAAAAAGTAGGGTAAAACTTGAGTTAACAGTGTTGTAGTGCTTTTATTTTTGTTTCCTTTACAGAGCTCAGAGGGATGTAAACTAGTTGCTAATAATCATATTATCCTCCAAAGGAGATATGTTGCCTTTGTCTTAATAGTACAGGTACAATAGCAAATCTTCCTGAGGTACAACTAAAATCTGTCCAGCTGTGGCAAAGCTACACTTCTACTTCTTGCATTTCACTTTTCATCTAGACCAGGTTTCCACATTATTTTGCTGAGGCATTAATCCATTTTGTCTAGTCTCTTGTGTAACAATATCTGTCAAAATTTTCCTCTTTGTGCAAATAAAATCCGTTCGTGAAGTCAACTGCATGGCCAGTGCTTCTGCCTGCAATATTTCAGGCAGCATTGCTGTGTCAATAAAGGATTTGATTATGTATAGTGTCTGCCTGACACAGAAGAGCTAAGACAAACCAGTGGTGTAAATGTATTTATAATCAGAAAGTTCAACTTCTCTTGGCATAGCTTGTGTTGCCTGGAAGTGTGATGACGTGGAAAAATTACACTTGCAAAAGGCAGTTTTTATACATCTGTGGTACAAAACTGCAACTGCAGAGGAGGGTATAGCTGTACACTAGCAAAACACTCCTCTCTATTGGTACAGCTATACCAATTCGTGTCATGGGCTTGATGTGATGTTGGCATTGCAATAGAATCTGTCTAATGGAGGAATCATGAAAAAGTGACTCAGGACTCAGAGATGTGTTTCTTTGTGACAATTTTCTTGACACTATGCCTGTCCAAAGGTTGGAGATGAGGCAGAATGGAAAGAGCAGGAATAATGATGGGGTATAAGGTAAAAAACAGGTGTGAGGTGGTTCTGAGGTGTTAAGGGAACTTTGTAGTCTGACCATTCAGGAGCCAGTGAGAGTTTCATTGCTGGGACCGAAGCCCCTTCACGCCAACTGGCTCCAGTGACCAAATGGGTCCCCACTTGATTCCCTTCACAGCCCACTCTCACATGGTTTCCTCACTGGCTCAGCCCCAATCACAGAGAGTTCATCATCAGAGTCACGAGGCAGACTTGATCAGCTGAAATGAGGAGAGGAAGAAGTTTCAAGAAACTGCCACGGGAAGGCACAACACAGAGATGAGCTGGGGAGCAGTAGAAGAGAATGGATGCCTTGGTACAGTCACAGGAACAGGGAATTGCTCACTTGGACTTCTGCTTGTAAAAGGATTTGAGAAGGGTTTAAGTATAACAGTGATATGCAGATAGTTCTAGTGCAGGTATTTCACTGTGTTGTTGTTAGCTTCTCTCACTCTTACAGCTCTACATCATGCTCTTGAAATCAAGAAATTTTGCAAATGTATGGAAGTGCTTCCAAAGGAGAACCTTTGGTATAGGTATTAGGTATTTGTTTTGTCAGATGGAATTGAGTTTATCCTCTGTGACATTTAATGTATATGTTTTTTTAAAAAAACCCCTATATCTACAGTTAAACCTTTTGTCACCTCTAAAGGAGAGTATATATTTTGCTTAACTACAGTGTAGCATGAGTGCAGATTTACAATTTGTATTAATTCCCTGTAATTGTGCTGAATGGCAATTATGTACAGTATATTTTTTAGTGTAACCATTCATTTATGCTGGGAACCTCTGCTGCTCAGTGTGATATTTGAGTCTCCCCTAAGTCAGACTTTCCATGATTTATTCATAGGGTGAGCATTTTGGGTTTTTTAAAACTAAATCCAGCCATTTTTATTCAGACATTCCATTAAAAGTGTATTTAAGTAGAACTGTAGTTTATATCTGAATTCTGAGTTTTTCATGGCCCTTGACAAGTAAAGAAATTGTGTTTTCTTCATGGACCAGGGAGTTCTGAAACAACTTACATACTGCAAAACTGAATAAATACAGAGTATCCTCTTTTGTGCTTTTTTGGCTGAAGTCTTGAAAAGAGCTGCATGAACTTAATTGAACGTGCACTAGAGGCATAACCGATGATGCATACTAACTCTTGGTGATGAATTTGCTTTTGTAAAGGCTACTGTTGTTTTTCCTACTCATTAATCCCAAAGGATTTTTTCTGATGTAAAAAAATGTTTGCCTTAACTCTGAAAAAAAAAAGTTGCATTATTTCACCTGTTTAAAATAAGATGTGGAAGGGAAATAGTGAAATTGGTTTTGTTCCAAGTAATTTCAAGTGACATGCCAAGGTTGTATGGTAACTTTCAAAGAAGTTGCCAAGAGTGGTAAGTGGGCTACAAGCTACTCTGAGGAGGCAAATAAATAAGAATAATTAATTCCCCTGTCATGGGATGGTAGAGCACCCTTGACCAGCAGCGTGATTTGTAATAACCACTCCAGCTGAGTGAGTAGAGCTCTATGTCTGACCTTAGCTGGCATGTGACTTGAGAGAAACCAACTGTGCTTTTACCACCTCTGTGTGAGCTGCATAGCGTTAGAGCTTTGACTTCTTTAGGAATCAAAGGCCACCCATCTCAGTATATGTGATTTTCAAACTTTTAGTTAATATTTGATTTTCCAGTTGGATATCAGACACTGCAAGTCATTCTGCAGTGATGCATTCGTATCCAGGATACTTTGTATAAATTACACTAACTTGGGTTCGAAGAACATGCATGAATAATCTCGAGGTTTGGGAGCACATGCTGTTGGTTAAGACTGTTCTCTCTCTGTGTCATTGTTGTTCTGTTACAGAATTTAATGGTCAGTAATACAACTAAGCAATCACTGAATTGTTTCACCCCTTCAGTTTTCACGGAAGTAAGCACTAAATACGGGGTTTTTATTATTCAGTCTCCTTTGCACTTAGAATTTAATCTATTGGTGCTTTTAGGAGGGGGAGTGGGGGGGGGGAGAAAAATAAAAAAGGAAGGAAATGGCAAGCAGAGATAACGATTTGTTTGTTTTATCCCCCGAACTGCAGCGATCACACTTTGGGCAGCCATGAAAGTCTTCGCAAGGCAAGCCCCTTCGTTCACCTTCGACTACACAACACTACTCATCTGAGTCAAAGTTTGGCTCGAACAGTAAGTTGTCTTTTTTTCCTCCACTTTCTTTAAGCCCCCCGGAAGGAATAAAATTCCACCAGTCCTTATACTTAGCAACTTTCAGTAACAATCAAAGAGATTACTTGCTTTCCTGAGAGTACATATATTATTGCTGAACTCCAGGTGAAACATACCGGGAAACATCTCTGCTTTGCTCCCGTACTTATATCTAGTGAGTTACTGTAGAGAACTCGACTGAAAAAGACCAAAAGTTACTTTTTCAGAAAAAACTTGGTTTTGTCAGAGTTTAATGCTGGTTTTTTTTCAAGTGGTCAGAGAATTCTTATTTTCGATTGGCCTTTCTGTTTTGAAGGATAACAAGGGCAAAACTTCTCAAGGTACTGCTTAGAATGAATTAGATTTGGATTCTTGTCATTATCACTGAAAACTAGGGTAGGTTTATAAAAGGCAGAATACCTGATGGTGTGCATGTGCATGCATCATGCGTCTGTGTGTGGTTGGTTGTACCCGTAAAGAAATGTCCTTGCAGAAAATGCTGTTTTATCATCATCTCTAAATCCAGGGAGATTGCCATTCGGATTATATGACTTTAAGCAACCTTGCAGTGGATTACTGAGCATCAGTGACACTGGCCTGTGCTACTAAATGTGAGCTTTATTCTCAGTGGGCAACCTTGGTTTACTTCCAGCCCGAAGTTTGCAGTACAGCAGAAGCTTTGCTCTGGGCAGTGTTCACTGGCAGTGTGTTATCTCTGTTCACAGACAGTACCAATTATCTGCTTTGCATAGGTATGATAATAGCCTGACTCTGTCAACATTTGGGTCAGATGACAGATGTCTAGCAAAAAGAGGGTAGGGGCTTTCTTTTAATTTTTGTTATGTGTCACCATGTGAAACTTCCAGTTCAATACAACACTTTACCTGACACAGTAAAAAAAGGACTATAATAAAGTTGATTATATATACATATTTAACATTTTAACCACATTATGGATAGAAGTTTAGTGCTAATATGTGCTATCCCAGTTTAAATTACTGGCATTTTTCACTGCCAATATTATTCACTCACTTATTGTTGAAAAGCTACTGATTCTCTTTGACATAGCATTGTCCAAAGAAAGTAAACTGGGAAACATGGAACTTTTCATCACCAGGTCACTTCTTCAAATATAGTTCAGATCAGTGAATTAACAACAGTTTGGTTTCAGTCTAGAGAAAGTAGTTGATGTCTGAATATACCTTCAGAATGGGCTGAGCAAGTGTACATCTCATATGTTCTTTTTCATCTCATTCCCGCATCACAGCAGTAAAAACAACACATTCAGTGACCACTGGAATGAGTTTTGTCTTGGAAAAGCATCTGTGGTACCTTGTTGTCATTTAACTGCAAGTTATTTAGGTTAAAGCAGAAATTACCATGTGCCTGAGCTTAGGTGGTCATCACAGTCCTTTCTGGTGTTAGATCTGTGACAATGCATCCTGTGTTAGGAGATGGAAAACTTCGATCAGCTGCCAAAGAGGGATTTGTGAAGAGTGAAATGTGGGTGATTGGATGTAATTATGGACATATGTAAATATATGTAATGGTGGAAAAGTTATTTACCTTTTCTAGGTCAGCATCTACTACTATAGGTCTGTAAAACTAGAATTTAATGATATGTTCAAGAGTCTCTTGTGAAGCTTCAAAGCTTGTTTGTGTGCTAAGGAAGTAGAATTCTACACTAAGGCCATCTGCAGGCTGCCTTCCTGACTCTTGCTTACCTTATGTAACACTGTTGAATTCAGGTTGCATAGTTAAAAATATCTGTCTGTACATGCAAGTTATTATTATTTTATTATTATGCTTAATAACCAATCTAAGTGGATACTTCAAGTAATGAGCAATGTGGGTTTTTTTAAACCAGACACCTTTTGAACTTTAGCCAATAACTTCATGCTCACAATTCTTTTGTAAATTCAGCTGAAAAACTTATCTTTTAAGGTAAATACTTGCTTTCTTTCCTTTTGTGGGAATGTGGCATTCTGTTATGAAGTATTCAGAGCAGGAAATTGTCTTCAGATGAGCAGTTACAAGCAAGAAATTTGGCCAAGGGCTTTACATGAAATCACAGCCTATTGGATGACCTTTAATTTGATTTTGGTTTTTTGAGACATCAGATTTATCAGCCTTAACACCCTTGAAGAAAACGTTTTTAAGACATGAATTTTCAAGATGCTCAATTCCTACTAAACTGATATAAGCTTATACAGGGAGCATAACGTTATAGATTTTATACCATCTAGACAGAGCCACTGTCGATAGAAGTAGGAATTCTGCACCTTGCAGATTTTTCTCCACACACTGAAATCTTGAGACTGACAACAAATAAGGAGAAAATCCAATAGTCGTCTTGTGAAGTGGTGGCCCAGTGTACACTGTGTGTGGTAATACTGAATAAGGACTACTAGAATTATTTTGACTCCTCACCAGTCCTACTCTATATTTTAACCCAGGTCTCTAAGAAGTGATTCTTGAGCACAAACCTCAAGTTGCAGTGGGTCAGAAAAGTTAAATTCCTAATGGGTACGTGGTGGTTTGGAAGACAAGTGAAACA
Organism: Pseudotriccus pelzelni; assembly: GCA_035584735.1. Lineage (NCBI taxonomy): Eukaryota > Metazoa > Chordata > Aves > Passeriformes > Tyrannidae > Pseudotriccus > Pseudotriccus pelzelni. The sequence continues at coordinate 69,318,920 of JAWMRA010000041.1, forward strand.
GCATAAAAGCAGAAACCTTTATCCAGATACCATATCCAGGGAGTGCTCTGCCTGTCCTAGAGACCCATTTTTTCCAGAGTAGTCCCTGCATTCTGATTATCTCAGAAAAAGCATTAATCTTTGTAGTGGAGAGGCAGGTAAGAATACTAATTGGATTCCTAACAAAAGCCTCACTTGTTCCCAGAAAGGGATTTTTTGGACTAAAGTAGCCAAGAAGTGATATTTAGTTGGAAGCCCGTCATGGGAAGGAGATGGAGATTTTTCCATTATTTAAACGTTTGTAGTTTTCTAGAGGGATTGTGTAGTCCTCAAACAGAAGGGAGCCTTGTACTTAAGTATGCCTTGAAATTGTGCTACTGAAAAATGCTGCATGTTCTATTAATATGTTTAAAGTCTCCTTCAACTCTGTTGCGGTTTCACATGTTTAAACAAGGTTTAATATTCTGCAATGCACTGTGGAGGCCAGGAGCAGACACTAAGCATCCTTGACGATTCAAGTTTTGGAAATAGTTATAATTAACAGGTAGCATGGTTACTGGCAAATTATAATGTCTTTCAGCCAGGTAACTAACAAGTTTGGAAAACAAATTAGCGGTGTTCAGACCATTAGAAAATGTTCATTATCTCAAAGAACTTGTGGAACCTACAACAGGGTTTAACTAGGAAGGGTGACATTTTAAGATCTCCTCGAGTGAATTATTGGTCACCCCTTTACAGTAACACACAGCTCTGAGAGCTTCAGGCCATGAAGTTACTTCCCCTTACTAATAATAGCAAAGAACATGAGCAGCTCTTGAGGTGGAATAAGTCACAGACACAGAGTTTTCCTTCAGCTCCAGGGCATGCTTGTGACAGAGTACTTCTATAGAAAGGAGAAATTCTGCTAGCAGGCAGGAGTGCCAGTGAGTCTATCAGGACCAGGAAAAAACCTAACAGAAGAGACAGGTATGGTGCATTGAAAGCCACAGTATTTATTTCACTTTGGACCCAGTTCTATAGATTTCTTTAGCTCTACTGAAAGCTGCTCCAGTCCCACTGAAATCAAGGCTCTGACATAGTCTGTACTGAGCTCACAGTTAATTTGGTTGTTGCTGTTATCTAAAACATGTGCCTTAGGTCACAGAACACTGGAAAGTCACAGACTTAGAGTCAGGTTCTGGAAAACAAATTTCCTTCTCTCAGAGTTCATTAAAAAAAGATGTGTAAAAGGTGTTCTTTTAAAAAACAAAAACACTTCAAGGTTTTTAAGATTCTTCAACTATCTTAGACAGTTATGCACTACTGTTTATTTTTGTGATATAATATGCCCTTTCTCTTGGGGAAAATTTGACCTGTGATCTATATGATTCTTCTAAAGTTTGAAATATGAACTATGTTAGATTTTAGAAATCTCCACTGAAGTTGTAATTAAATTAGTGTCATAGAAACAAATGAAAATCTTGTCACTCCTGTATATAATAATCAACCATATGTATTCAGATAAATAATTCACATACACCCTGTTGCTGTAGTCCGTCACATCCTCTTTGGATCCTATCAATCACACACACATGATTCTTTCCAGAGTGGGTGTTCAAACACCAGAAATGGGCTCCCAGGAACTCAGTTGATGCTTCATGACTATCAGTCCCTTAGAAAGAGGCACTGGGGCAAGCCCTTCATAATGGGCTTTAATCCTTGGTCAGCCCTGAAGAGGTGAGATAGTCGGACTAGAGGAAAACTGTAGATCCCGACCAACTGAACTATCTTCTCCTCCCCTCCTTCCTCCTTGCTTCTCCCTCTCTCCTCTCTTGTCCTCTTCCCTCTATTGTATTCCATCCCATTCCCCTGGGCCCTTCTTGTAAATTGGAATAACATTGACTAGCTTCCAATCAGCAGGGACTTCCCTGGACTCCCAAGGCCTTTCCTAGAGGACTGAGGGGATCCTGCCATAAGATCCACCAGCTCCTTTAGTACTCTGGAATGAATCCCACCAAGGCCTTGTGGACTAAGAAACATTGGTCATAACACACACGTGTGCTGGAAAGAATCATGCTGTTTATTGGATGCAGGAGAGGGGGGATGATGAGGGGCCGAAGCTAATTAGTGCCATTGTGTGGGTCCAGGGGAGCAGCAGAGCCGGCTGGACGCTCGCCTGCCCTCAGTGGAGCTGTCTCATAGGAAACACTGGATGTGGGAGCCTGTTGGGAAGGAGCGTTGGAGGACCCTGGAGCTGCATCCTGCCACGGGGCACTCTCGGTCCCCAGGAGGCCCCTTCTGCCAGCCAAGGGCTGTTGGTCGTGGGCCTGTGCTGGATGCAGCATCGCTGCGGGGAGTGCCTGGAGGCCCCACTCCATGGCCATCATCCTGTGCAGGCGGGCGGACAGGCCGACCTCGCACTCCTCGTAGGCGCCATCCCCTCGCACTGAGTGCAGCAGCTTCTCCATGGGCTGCCTGCACACAGGGCAGTTGTCCCTCCCCCTGGCCCACTGACGGATGCACCGAAAGCAGAATTTGTGCATGCAGTAGGTCACGTAGGCCGGCTTCTTCATGTGCCCCAGGCAGATGGGGCACTGGGAGTCTTCTGCTGGCTCCAGAAGTCCTGCCTGGGGCGACTGGCTCAGGCTGCCACCACTTTCAGCACAGCTGCTCTCCCCCATGTCTTCTTTGGCACCTGATGCCATGTCCTGCCAAGAGAGGCGTGCAAAGTGCTGGAGATTGTCTGGCAGGAGGGGCACTTGGGCTCACTTGGGATGTCAAGCTGCTCCCTCTCAGCAGCGCTGCAGCAGCAGGTGTCACACAAGCAAAGGGAGAGGGGCTGGCCTGGTTAGCAGTGGAAGAAATACACAGGTCCTTGAAGAAGGAAAGCCTCCCAGCTGCCCAGGGTGATGTTTCCCCTCCCAGCCCACCTCTGCTGCTGCGAGCTTGTCTCCTGGGTGCCCCCACTGCCTGAATGTGCCAAGGCTGGGAAAAATCCTCCAATGGCATCAAGAGCTGCAAGGAGTAACTCCCGGAGATGAGCACCAGCACCAAAGGTCTTGCCTGCCACTCCAGACCTCACAATCTACTCAGGTTGAGTTTGGGGCATGAGCTCATTTAGGCAGCGAGGGATTCTAGGTCATCTGTGATGTCATAATCCATCGCTAGGTAGATCCATCATCCAATTGGATGAGTAATTGTTGATGTCACAACGCATCACTTGGACTAGATTATCATTCTACGTCCCTACCAAATGAACTATATATTTTCTCCTTTTTTTCTCCTCCCTTGTATTTCACTGTATTCCATTCCATTTCCCTTTGCCCTTCTTATAAACTGGAATAATGTTTATTAGCTACCACTCAGTGGGGAGCTCCCCAGATTTCCAAGACCTTTGATAAATGACTGCAGGGGTACTGCCATAATATCTGCTAGCTCCTTTAGTACTCTGGGACGAATCCCACCAAGGCCTCATGGACTTAGGAACATCTGAGTGATGCAGCTGGTCCCTTACAATTTCTGTGTCCACAAAGGGAAAGCCACTATTGCCACAGTTGTGCTCCTCCAGCTCAGAGGACTGGAGAGCCCAAGGATTATCACCAGTATGAAAGACTGAGACAGAAAAAGCATTGAATGCTTCTGCTTTTTCTGCATGGCCATCTTCATCAAGCATGGGTCCAATGTTTTCCTAGGGCCTCCATTTACTACTGACATACTTAATAAAATCCCTTCTTGCTTTCTGGCACAACAAAAGCTAGTGGATGAAATGTTGCCTCAAGAAGGAAAGCCTCTCACCCCCCAGGGTCAAGTTTCCCGTCGCAGCCCATCTCTATCTCTGCTAGTCATCTGTCCCCTTGGCCCACCACTGTATGAAATCAAAGCAGAACTGATGCATGCTGTAGGCAATGTTTGCCTTTTTTATGGCTCCCAGGTAGATGGGGCAGTAGAATATGCTGCTGTCTCCACTTGCCCTCTCTGGATCAAGTACATCCTGTTCCCCCACTGAATGTAATTTAAAGCACTCCTGCTAAGTCCGGTTTGTTTTCTTTCCTCAACATTCTTGCCCCCACTGGTACCTAAAAAATACCATCCAGTGTAAGATAGGTATGATAAGATATTCACTAAATAATATTTCAGATCAAAACATCCTGAACAGACTTAAGAACATGCTGACTTTGGAAAATATAGTGCAAATCTCTCCCACATACATTCTTGTTATCAAAATGGTATATCTCACTATACTCCTCTCTTCCACAGTGTGGGGATGACCAAAGAAGGTTCTGTATGAATCAACTGTTAAGAGACATTTATGCCATGAGACTGATTTGGTAAGCTGATATTTAGCACTATTTATGTTTGCAATTGTTTGCATTTGCAGTGAACCTCCTTGCCTCAAAGGACAATTCCAGAACTATTTGGGACAGGAATGATACCAAAGAGACAGAGAGTTGTCTCCATATTTTAGACTGTTATTTTGAGACCTTAGTGCTTATTTAGCAAAAATCAATAATTTCTTTTAAATCTGTGTAATTTTTCTTCATTCTTTTCCTTTCATATCACTGAAGTTTTCATTAGAGATTTCATGTTTCCCAGAGATTCCCAAGATTGCACTGAATGTTCCTGGGTTAGCGTTACCATATTTATACACAGCTATCAAAGATGTACAAATAGGAAGTAAGTCTGTGTGATAACACACAGACGTTATTAGTTATCTAGCAGGTCTATTCAGATACTCAGGATAGCATTGGTAGCAGTATTTCAATCATTGTTATAAGTTGCTGGATTTGTTTCCTGATAATTATGTAAAATTATGGCTACTTTATACAGAAAATTCTCTAGGGAAGAATAAACTTATGGAAAATATGCTATTTTTTTAAACTATCATTATAACTTACGAAATTATTCTGTAACCTGCATTTAGGCCATGTATGCTAATAAACATGCTTACCTGGATGTAAAAAATCAGCAAGGCAAGCTCTTATGTTCAGAACTACTTTCAAGCTGGGCAATGCCATGGAAAAGATGTTATGCCTGGAGATTTGGTCAAAGCAGAGTGACAGCTTGTATTAGCTATGATTTAACAGGATTACAGGAGGAATTGCCAGGCAGCTACTTTACACACAAACTTCCTGGCTAGATAAAGCTATTTCAGGTTGGAAATAAAAAGCTGTAAAGGCAGAACTACCTGTAGGAGGAAGTGAATAGTAGTGTCTGCAGGGAAATGCACTATGGTATTGGCCCAGGGAAGGTCACCTAACATTTCTCTATGATTATTTCAGTGCAATGATTCTCCTTGTCCTGCGATATAGATAATGAAAATTCTAATCATGCACCTTGAAACCTGTACTTTTAAGGCCCTGGTGGCAACCCTAATCTCTGATTTCTCAGCCCAGCTGAGATACGTGAGGACACACACAATTTCTCTGTAAGCAGTAGTCCATTTGCTCTGAAGAAATCAAAATACTTTTGTGACTTTCAGCTACCAGACTGCAATGGGGGTAGGAGAGTGTGTGTGCGTGTGTGTGAATTCCTTCTTAGCTTTCTGAAGAAGGAGAACCCTAACAGAAGATGAGTGGGGTATATAGGAAGGGGAAAAAGTCAAGAATTAAGTGGTAGAGTAAAACAAATAATGCCTTCTGTGTTAATTGCAACTGAATGTAGTTCAGTTGCAATTGAATGTAAATTGCAATTTCAACTTTTTCATAAAGGCACATGTAAACCCCAGCTGCCTCTGATGACCATCAAGGCAATAATGTGTCCATTTTACCACTGATATCAGTAGGGTAGGCAGGGTGTAAAAGCGGGAATTAAAGTTTCCATATCCTTTCCTGATGATTTGGCCCTAGAGAGGAGGCTGATGCAGAAATACACTTGTGAGAAATTAGCTCTGCCTCACAGGTACCTTTTTTTTTGGTTTGTTCCAGCTGACAAGTAATCGGTAGCTAGAATTTCGCAATGCTTGAAACACAGAAAATTACACAAATGCTTTCTAAAAGTAAAACTCTGATTCTGGTTATCTGTTGGTGATAGCACTTGGATTCTGTGGTTCTGAAACAGTGAGATTTACAGCTGAAGCATCAGTCCTGAAGTTCAGTGTAGAAGATGTATGCTCTTCTTCATAATCCTAACGAATTTAGTGAAGCTTTTCTAAGACACAGTATCTGCTTGTACAAACTTTATGGTTATTTCATGTGTAGCATGACAAAGGCGTGGAACCATGGAGTGATGCATCTGTCTGCAGAAGTAAAACAAATTCACAGCTTAGGTAAGGCTGAGGAAAAGGTAGTTGCTGAAACCGTTTGAGAATGTAAACTTGAGAACTGTATGCAAATAAAGTATAGTGGACTGTGTAGCAATGGTTTGTTTCCCTTTTTAGGACACCCACTTTTATACTTGTGACTTAGCGTGGATTTTTGAAATTTAGAGCTTTTCCAGGTGTTATGCAGATCTTTTTACCTGATTCTCAGCAACTTCAGTCTGTGAAGTGATTGAGAAAGAATCATGAAGTTTTTCAAGTTGGAAAAGACCTTTAAAATCATCAAGTCTAACTGTAAGAAAGTAGCACATACTTAAGTCCATCCTTCTTCAAGGTAGTATTTAAGCACTTGCTTAACCTTAAAGATTAAAATAAATGGGATGTGAAGTTCAATAGACACTGAAATAGCAAATCACTTCTTGGAGTTCTTTATTTTGGGACACTTGTATCCTCCATGTATATGTAGATTTTTTGCATCTATTCTTTGTGGCAAATAACTACTAAAAAACCATGAAGATACAGGCTCAATTACATGATATCTACTTGTCCTTATTTTATACCAACATAAAAACACCATCAATTAAGCTATTCCAGACTTACAGAATATGAAAGGAAAAAATAAGGTTAACTTGATGTTGTTTTTTTTCCTCATTTCCAGGCAGAACCTTCTCTCTGTTATTATGAACTATAGAGGTCAAGTGGAATATCTGTTGCAAAATGAGGTATTTGTTCACAGTTTGTTATACCAGAAAAGCATTAACTTCTACATGAAAGGTATCTAATTATTAATCAGTCTCAGATGCAATTAAGAAACACTTTTAATTAAGGCTGTTTAATGCGACTTTGAAAGGATATAAATTCTCTTAATAAAACTTGGCTTGAAGTTAGGATGAAGGTGCTACAAATTTAAAATATCAAAGGTGACTTGTTTCTAAGTGTCGAGGAACCTGTAAATAAAACCAGGATCATTTGGGTTGACAGTATAATATTTGAAATTAGTAGAGGTGTAATGCATTATATGTGTCTGCAAAATTTGTCCCTGATTCTCAAACACACAGGCCTAATGTTTACATATTTAGGATATATATGCAAGCATGTGATACTTTGAAGGATTAGGTTTAGGCAGAAAAACTCCCAAGAGCTTTTATTTTAAAGCATTGTGGGCTGCCAATTTAATGCTACATCCTTAAAGGAAAAAATCTTTTCAGAATTATTCTCTGCAAAGCAGCGTTTTAAGGACAAATGTCTAAAGGAAAAATTGAGTCATACCTTGGAAGAAACTACATGGTTATTTGATCTGAATTTCAGATTGTCATTTTAACTGACTTTCAAGGGTTTAAAACTAGAAAGAATACAGAAGATGTTGGTAAAATCAAAGAATTCTGATGTAGCATGGAGATATTCCAGGGCATCCCTTGCAGAGTTATAACTCATTAGGCTAAATTATGGATTTCTTAGAAGTATATGTTAAAACATAAAATCATTATTTTATTGCAGAACTCTGCCACCTATATTTAAGTCCAGACTTTAATCCCTCTGGATATTCTTGATCCATGAGTATTTCTATTTTGAATAGTCAGAAAACATACACTTACATACAAATGTGTATACATACACACACTATATATAAATGCACATGTACATGAATACATAAATATATATCAGTAAGTATGTAACTAAATATACGGAGATAAAAATATTCTATATTTTTATGTAAATCTTTGCTACTTTTTCAAAACGCGTGCAAATTTAGAAGCTTTTGAACTGTGCCTTGCTACAAAGTAAAGCTCTGCGTCTGATAACTGTGTAGGTATCCACTGAATTTTCCTTTGTAAGCAACGTCTCAAAGGAGAGTATTTAGTGTATAAAATGTGATGCAGCCATAACCATTTGGAAAATTGAGGTCCCCAAGCTCAAATGTGCGTATATATTTCCTTACTGAAGCAGACCCATCAGGGTAGTTATTTACATTCACTTGAAATTTTAGGGCCCAAAGTAAGAAGATTCTAAATTCAAAGAAGGCAGTAACCTCAACATTAATGAGACTTTGCAATCCACCCTCTGCAGCTGACGCTGTGTAGATATTCCTCAGACCTATAATGAAGCACTCTTAAATTTGTTTTTGCTAAAAATTTTTACCTTGAGTAAGCAATTTCTTGAGCTCATTAACTTTTTATAAAGGGAAGGAAGTACATTTTTCAAATATTCATACTATCCAAAAAATATGTGTGTGTCTAGAGCTAAATTTCGCTGTAGTTCATTTTTTTTAATAAGGTCTTGCCTACTCTGGGACACTCAATAAAGTTCATATGAATTGCTCAAAAGAGCAGTATTGCAAATTAATTATATAGGTCAGATCACCATGCAGATGTTTTCATTCAGAGGCATCAGCATATGGAGCTTTTTCAAACCTGCAGTAATTAAAGCGTGTGTTATTGATTTGTTTTAATAAGTGGCTAAAAAATTATGGAACTGTAATGTAAAAACTTATAAGTACGTAGTAAAGCAAAAAATGAGCGCCCTTTTTTTTGGTCTTTGAATCCTTGTTTTTTTATTTTCTCTAACTTCTTACTAGATTCCTTGAAGAAGGTTTAAAATTCGGATCTTTATAACTGCCCCATATCCCAAGGCTGCACAGGAGCAGTTATGTTGATTTTTAAAGCATCACTCACATCACTGGGAGGGTTATTACCCTTCTCTGATTCACCACAATCCACCCCCAGCACACACTGAAATTTAAGCCAGTGGGAGATACTCACATGCACCGAATTAAGTACACACGTACCTGCTGAAGGTCTGTACTCAGCTGGAAGCTCCTTAAGCATTAATTTTAATCAGACAGATCTTGAGATTCTCAGTTTAAAAAAAAAAAAAAAGAACAGTATTTTGCACATTTATCTGCATGTTTCTGAATTTACGTGTTCAAAGGCTTGGAGACACCAATACTTCTGACTTATGTGACAAGCCCACTGTCATTATTAATAATGGTAAATAAATAGAAAATTCATTTTAAAATGGATAACACCTCTATAAAACCAGAATGAAAAACAAATTAAGGTATTTGGCACAGGGAGGGGATTGGTGGTGTTAGGGTTGAAATGTAAAGAGTGTTTCCAGAGTCAAACAAGTGACCCTTTTAAATGCCCTGATAACCACTTGACATGCAGTTCGTTTCCAAACCTATTCAGAATGTACTATTGCTGCAGCAAAGACTTCGTAAATTTTTTATACAGAATGTAGAAGTTCTAGAATGAAGTAACATTTTTTTAATCATATAAATAATTGAAACACCAAAATATCTTTCTAAGGTTCTGCTGGTATTTAAATATGTAGAGGCAAAAAAAAAATAAAATTACAAGCTGTTGACTGTAATTGGAATTTCAGAACATGTGAAACTTCTGTAAGAAATTAATCTCAGTCTTCCCTTCTTTGGGACAGAAATCGATGTCCTAATCTACATATGAAAAAGGAAAACGCTTTACATGATAATGTCCCAACAGAGAAACAGTGTGAAAGTCACCATTCATATTATACAGTTTTACATAATTTTTAAAATATGTTTACTCTCCTTCATCTACAATATGCTCTGTAGAAATACCTACCATAAAAACAATGTGTATAGTATACTATCTTCTATAAATATGAAGTACTTGATAATTTATCTATAAAGGAAATAGCATATTAAACAGAAACTGATGCATCCCTCAAGATACTCAACCCTCTTTATGGAATAGTGTCTATATGTACAAAACTATATAAACTGTGGGTTTGGTTTGATTTTTTTTTATATTATTTTTTCTCTATCCAGAGAGCTGTTTCTCTACTCAAGGATTACTTTTGTGTATGTCCATTGCTTGTATACTGCTCGGACGTTGCCCTGCATAAATGTATTTACAGGCATAAAATTCCTTGTTCCAATAAGCCATACCCACCTGTGAAGAGGAAAAATGCTAAATTAAAATGTATTTAAATTGAATGCTAAATTAGAATTATATTTAATATTCATTGCAAACTGTATATAGTAATTAAATATATATACGTACATATGTTTAAATAGATAGATAGACAGATATGCATTTCTTCAACAGCATGTATCTGTAACCAGCATGTATAATGCTTTGGGTTTGTCAGTGTTACACATGGTAGCAAAGCCATGCCATTTTTATGGTTTCTACTTCAGCTGGCAATATATGTGTGCCCAGAGAGTAAATTCTGCAAGAGTTCAATTATGAAAATCTACATGGTAAGAAAGAAATAAAAATGTTCTGTTTGTAAGTTGGTAGAACAGTCAACCAAAGGAGAATCCAAAGTTCTCAAGAGATCACAGTCAGCCATAGCCTTTTCCTCTCTAGAACCTGTGGTGTGAAAAGGCGTCACTGTCCTTAATTACTAAAAAACCCAAAAGAATCTGATTGCCAAATATTTGAGGATATTTTATGTAATTCATTCCTGCTTTAGTTCTGCTTGAGGCAGATAATGTGGAATTAGTAACCTCAATATATTTTTATATTTATTTGTGTTGATGACAGGTGTTAGCCTTCTCAGTACAGTCTGCACATAAATCTTAAGCTTGAAACCAGAAAGTTCATCTTGGTACAGTTTTTCTTTTTCAGGCATGAAATGGATGAGTTAGAGAAATGGTTTTATCGGTACATAGACATGCTGTAGTGCACTAAAAGGAACATTTATCAGTACCGAAACATGGAGAATATTTATAGGAGAGCTTCTGTGTGTTCAGAGAATGTATTTTAAGGCTTAATGAAGTGATATAACTGTGCAGGAAGCCCATGAATTTTTATTTCTTTACTTATTTTCCTGAGCATAGAGTACTTGATATTTGAAGACTGCATTTTCCTTCCCTTGGGATCCAAATTTTTTTTTCTTGAATTCCCCAAGGTATTTCTGAGATTATTCATCTAGAGATTTTTTTCATATGGTAATATTTCAAGATTTAAATTTATAATCAATAGGATTTAATAGTTTTAACTATATGTATAGTTTTGCAGCAAGCTAGTTGCAAAAGTACTCAGTCCACAGGTGTCAGATTATGCAGCCTCCCACACAGTCACTATTTTTAGGAGGAACATGGCTGTTTTCCAGCTCTCACAGCGATGGGTAGGAGACAATAGTGAGGATAAATTCACAGAATCATAAAACCTCAGAAAGCTTGTGAATATCTTGGGTTCAGGCTTCCTCAGAAGTTTCTTTATGGTGCTTCTACACTCCTGACATTCAGACAAAACAGTGTTTTGGCCTTCAAATCAGTTTTTAATACCAAATTTTTTGCCGTTTTCCACAAGACACGTTTTGTGGAAAATAATTGGACTTCAACAAAAATTATGGCCTCCTTAGGAAACTGTTGGTCACTGGTAGTTGCAGTGTAGCCAGACTAATGAATGCTGTGTTTGGATTTTGCTTGAGCAGATACGGTTTTCTACACACTCACTGCCATAAAGTTTATGGTGAGGCATTTCTGATAAATGCTATGAGTCTACTGTTTGCCGCTTTTTTTTCTTTTTTTTTTCCCCATTTCTTTGCTGCCAACAGCATGAAGTTGATAATGTGGTTGAAGCAGCTAAAGCAATCTGCAGTGTCCTCTGCTTTGTGGAAACCAGAGACATAACTGATGCAGTCAAGAAGCTCCGTGCGTTGCCACTTGTGAAAGCACAGGTAAAAGAAGCACACTGATGTCCTATTTTTCTCCTTAAAACTGAAACTTGAATGGGTATCACTAATTTTTTGACTGAACAAGTCCACTTTGCTGTCTTGCTATGTGTTTTCCCTTTGACAAAAATTAGGAAAGAGGCACTACAAAGGAAGAAAAGAATGTTGACGAAGTGCGACACGAGCAACAGAAGACTTGTTTTGTGTTGAACTGTAACTGATATTCTCCTCTGGCTCTTCTTTCTAGTTCCTACTGAACATAAAAATCTCTGCCTTACTGCATCACCTGTTTACCAAATCATGATTTCAAAGTATTAGATTTTTATATTTTAACAAAGGTCATTAACAAAAATAACTTTTTTTCTGTAAATGTCACTTGAATTTTGAGGTTTTTTCAGATTGAAACGTTTCTGCTGTTTATGCAGAGAAGGACCAGGATCATGCACTTCTGATTTGAGATGAAATACACTTAAAAAAAAAAAGGGTTTTCCAGGAGTTTCTGGAATGTTCTTGTTTTTTCCAGTTTATGAACTGGACTTTGGAGGGCAGTATCTGTTCTCAGTTTCATCATCATCAGCTGTTTTGGTATGACCTTGGACAAGTGACTATGACCTGATTTACACAAGTTCTGAAGTCAGCATCTTGAAGATGCAGGTGCTCAGCAAATTTGAAAATCAAGCCATTAATCACTTGGATTTAGTCTGGTGTAATCATAAGTCATGCTAATTCTTTCAAACTGCAATGAAATTCCCTCTTCACACTTGTTAAAAAAGATTAAGTTACTAAGAAGTTTTCTTCTTTCCTTGTGTAGTCTTTTGTCATTCTTTCTCACACCAAATACTGTTTAGAAAAACATGCCAAACTAGATGGGATATTTGTGTTTAGAACATTACTTCCTTACAAAACTTTTATTCTTTTTCTTTAGTATTTGTTGCTTTTGATTTTGTTGTTTTGTTTTGTTTTTTTCTCATGTATTCTGGTATGTTTAAGAACATCTATGATGGGGAAATAAACAATAGGATAACAAGTATTAACTGAATTAACTAGTGAGCGTTAATTAGAAACATATCTAGCTAAATAAGTGGAATTTAATTATGGCTGATATGCAGTAAGAGTGGGAAAAGTTAGTGTAATTCTTTTTATAACATTTCTTGTGCCATAGGAGTGATATATATCAAATCAATCCTATACTGTCATCTATCTATACTTACTCATAGTAGGTTCAAACCCTCAAATACTCATCATCATACAGAGGAAAACAACTTCCTGAGAGGTGAAAATGCTTCCCAAAGAGCAGAAAGTATATTAGTTGAAAAGGCTCCAGTGATGTTCAGAAAACTTCTTTTCTTAAATCTCTGCATTTTTAGCCTCTGTTTATTCCTCTGAGATGGAGACAGGGAGAGGGAACAGCTTCCAACCTAAAGTACAGGACCCAGGCAAATAGTCTCTACAGCATCAGTGTAGCTCTCTTTGGGTCTGGGTTGTAAGTAAATTGTAGGTAAATCCCTGCACCATGTTTCTGGAGCAGATGGAGCTGATGCTGCATGTCGCTGGGCAGAACCAGCTGAGGCCTTCTGGTGTTGGTGGTATGGGTGCTGTCTCTCCAAAGGTTGGCCATCTTTCCGAAGGACCAAGCTGCAAGAAACAACACAGTTTTAGGGTTTCTTTCTTTGTTGTTCAGACCTGACCAGCTGACTCACTTAAATGTCTTCTCTTGCTTCACTTCTAGGTCATGACTTACTGTAAGTCTTGTTTCTATAGCATCCTAAATCTTTTCACTTCTGCTTCAGCATTCAATTATTAGAAGTCACTATTGGGGATAAACTCCTGCATAAATGGGTCTGCACAGCACACATTTTATGTGGCATGTTGTGGAATTAAATGGAAATAAATATATCTCCACTTAAAGAAAGAGTGTTTCCTGTATATGAGAAGGCAATACAGTAGAAAAAGAGATAAAAGAAGTAACAAGGGATTCATGTGGTCTGCTTTTCAGTTAAACTCCAGACTGTCCTGAGAAGCATCAGGATGATCAGCATCTTCTCCTTCAGAAAAGTATTTTGCCAACACAGAATCTTTCTTAAGAGATATATATAAAGAACTGGGCCCAATTAAAAGATGGAAAGGACAGTAACAGCGCTTTCCTGTAGAAAGGAGAGAGCGGAAGAAATGTATTTGGACTAATTTGTTAAAAGTTTTTGTTTGGTTTTGTGTGGTTTTGTTTGTTTGTTTTGGGTTTTTTGTTTCTTTTGATTGTGGTTTTTTGTTTGTTTTTTTAGGTAAGAATAATTTAGTGTATTTTCTTTTTGAGTGTTCAGGTCAGCTCTGTGAACTCAAAGTGTAAACTGCCTCCTATAACTGGCTGATATTTACTGCATATCCCTGAGTCCATTTTCAGCCCCCTCCTCTCTGAATTTGAGCATAGAAATAGATGCAGTGGTCAAAGAGCCAAATCAGTCCTATTAGTGTGGCTTGTCCTGAACAGTCAGAAAACCCCGTGTCATGTTGTAAAGAATAAGATAATGGGGTAAAAAACAAAGAGTACAGGTCATCTTTCTCAAGTGTAAGGTTTCTGTTGATGTTCATATTTGCTTCTGATTGTCTTCAGGATCAGTGTTATTCAGAATTATTTTAGAGATAAGTGATTGCTACTAGGCAAATAATTGAATTATGGTCTTATCTCTCCTGTTATAAAAGCAAACAAACAAAACCCCCTGCTCTGTGTTCCCCTTTTGCTGTTGCTCATTCTCATTGCATGTGCTAAACTTCCAACTCCACTGTATAGACAGTCTCCAATATATACAGGTTCTGCTGAACCAACTTCATGTACTTCCCTGCACAGAGGGAGGAATACACTTCCCTGTTTCTGTTTCCCCTATTTAGATTATAAGCCCTTCAGAGCAAGGAACAACTCTCCTTCTCTGTGTGTACAGTCTCCAGCACAGCAGAGTGCTGGTCCTGGCTGTGATCTCCAGAGGCTAAAAATGATAAGTGATGGTGGCGATAATGATGCTCTTTGCTTCTCTGTAATGAGCAAAATGGTACTGTTCCTGAATACCCTCTTCTGAGTGTTAAAAAGATTGTGTCCTGATTGAATATTCTTAAAATATTTTTCTGTCTTAATATTCAGTTAGAAGCTGCTCTACTTTTCTCTTGAAGACTACTGACTAGATTGTTACTAATTTTTTAGGGTTCTTAAGTTATTGAGGTTTTATTCCCTTAACATTGCCTTTCAGGCTTGGTTAGCTCAGGTGGTTGTCTCTCCCTTGAAGCCTTCCTGTAAAAGCTGCCTGTGACCTTTCCTGACACTCTGCTCCCTCTTTGCTGAACCAGACTTGACTAACAACTGGCTTCAAACAAGTGAAGAGGGATAAAAAAGCAAGTCCTACTATTCCTGCACCAGCAAACGCTGTTGCTGCTGCTTGCCTTTTACTCCTTTGAGAAATAGCTGCTAGGACAGTCGATTAGACTGCAGCCATCTAGAAAATGTTCGGGTTTGAGTCTATAAGGAACTTCATCTTTCTCAGCTACTGAACTATAAATGTCATGAAAGCAGTAAAGTATGCTTCTGCATGTTCTGTAACTTGAATACCTCCATTTTATGAAAATAGAGGTTATGCATTATATACAGCTATCTCATGTACAGAATAGAACATGTGTGTAACAAATCAGATTGTATCTATATTTACCCAAAGACAATTGACCAGATTTCCTGTCTGTAGCAACATATGTAGTCAAAATTAGTACTTAGCAGCTAGTTGTTTGATGGAGTGCGACTTCTCCAAACCTCTTTTTGAGTTAAACTCCTATTGAATTGTAGGGTCAATGTATGTGAATATGGGCACTGACAAAATTATTAAATGTGGCAATATTAGTATACCTTGTCAGATTGCTTGAATTGTTTCCATTATATCCATCAACATAGTACCAAAACGTGGTTTTAGGTAGAAGAGAGGCTTTTTTTCAGACAAGCAGGTAACTTGCACCACAAGCTAAGTGACATTTTTGAGGTTACCTGTTACATCTCAAGTGCTGCAGCATTGCATATCAGGTAAAGGAGAAATGCCAAAAAAAAAAAATCTAATTGCTTTTTCACCATGGTTTCCTGATGCTTTAGGGTAACATATGGTGTGGTTTTGCATGGAATGCCTTTTAACACATCCATTTGGCACGTGTGCACATAGTGCCTTGGGGAAACCACTGCTTAGTTCTTCCAGTGTAAATTATGTAGGGTGCCAGTATATGTTTGTTTATACGTATCTGTACATGTGTGCTTGCATACTTGGAAAGAAATTTCAGTGTGCTTCTATTTAATTCTGGTTTTATGGGGGAGAAAAAAAAAAAGAAAAAGAAACTTACTTTCAGTCTTCTGTGTTTAATTAAATTGTACTTATTACCTCCTTACTGCCTGCTCACTGCCAGTGCTGTGCATTCCTGTACCATGGTTAAGAGATTATGAAAGCAACTGGCACCAGTGATAGTTTCTTCTTAACTGATTGCATCTCTTTATAAATGTGATTCATTCAATCTTTGACCAACCTAACCTGGGATTTTAAAATCCGTTCAGGGGAGACTCTGCGCCTGATGCACAATTAAAGTGTTTTATCTGTCTTTCTTTTTTTTTCCCCTTCCTTTTTTACAGCAGCTCACAAAAAGTCCTAGGAGATCAAATCCTGCCAGAACAAGCGCTAATCCACTATATATTAAACAGGCTACATTATGTTGAAATTACAAGTGCTGTGCCAAAAGGTTGTTTACTTTCCAAAATTTGAGAGAATTGAACAAAGGTCTCTGTTCCCATTTGTCTCCCTGCATTGTAAAAATTGTGAAAACGTAATTCTCAGCCTCGATGTTGCTTTTCTCCCCTCAAGTAAGCGTTTGACTTCTTCTGTTCATATTTACCAGACAAATGCTTGCAGCTCCAAGCTGGGTGCCAGAGGCAGAATGAGCATCCAGCATTGTATTTCTTATGCCACCTCTGCATGCACTGTAATTTTTAAGAAGCATCATGCTGAATACATATGTTACTAACATGAAGCATTCTCAACCCACAGCAAAGAGATTAATGACTGTAGAGGACAGTAAACCTTTCAGGGACGTGGGTTCAAACAGCCCAAGCCATGAGCAATGCTGAAACACAGACTTAACTTTCTAGTCTCTCTGATCAAGATTTGTGACTCAGTAACTTATTTGTGTCACTTTGGAAAATATCATGAGTTGCAAGGGATGCACAAGGATCGTTGTGTCCGAGTCCTGGCCCTGCACAGGACCATTCCCAAGAGTCACACCATGTGCCTGAGAGTGTTGTCCAAACAGTTCTTGAACTCTGTCAGTCTTGGTGCTGTGACCACTTCTCTGAGGAGCCTGTTCCAGTGCCCAGCCACCCTCTGGGTGAAAAACCTCATTCCAATATCCAACCTAAACCTCCCCTGACACAACTTTAGCCCTCAGGTCCTGTCACTGATCACCACAGAGAACAGATCAGTGTCTGCCTCTCACGAGGAAGTTGTACCTGCCATGAGGTGTCCCCTCGGTCTCCTCCAGGCTGAACACACCAAGTGACCTCAGGTGCTCCTCATATGGCTTCGCCTCAAGGCCCTTCACCATCTTTGGAGCCCTCCTTTGGACTTTCTAGTAACTTTATATCTTTCTTTAATTATGGCACCCAAAACTTACATCATGGCACACAATATTCAAGGTGAGGCAGCCCCATTGCGGAGCAGAGAAGGACAATCCCCTCCCTCAGCCGGCTGGCCATGCTTTGCCTGATGCCCCCCAGGACATGGTTGGCCCTCCTGTCTGCCAGGGCACTGCTGACTCATGTCAGATCCAGGTGAAGATGGGGCAGCTGGTGCTCGGGTAGGGGAAGCTGTGCCCGCACTTGCCTTTGAGCCAAGACTAGGTCCCACCTGTGGCCCCAGGGCTGATGGGGCTACCAGGAGATGCAGAACTACTTGCCATGACAGTTTTTCCCTTGTGGCACAAACAGTGTCACAATATTTAATTTTGGCCAGAGCAAGATCTGATTGATGGCGGTTATTGTGCTTGGGGATTAAATAGAGCAGCATTAGAAAAAAACCAAACCAAATAACAAAAGCTTCAATTAGGCCGGTCAGTTCAGCCTAAATAACTGGCCTGTCCTTTCAGCAGACAAGCAGACAGAAGTTCCTTCAGACAGCACTGGGATATCAGAGGTGGGAATCTAGATTTTGATTTAATGTTAGGCATCAAGAGCTGTGTTTAGGCACCAAGGCCCTAAATCCCCATACCTAGTATTTCCTGTTGGCTGCCTTTGGTTACCTGCTCAAAGGCTGCTGAAGAGCATAGATATTTCTGCTGATTTGGCACAGGAATGTAGGTGAAATGAAGGGCACTTGAGTGGAGACTTGTTGCTCCTCAGCTTTGAAAGGATGCTGAGCCTCTGCTCAGTCAGCATGGTTTGGGCTTCATGTCTGAATGTGTAAGGCATACAAAGGGATGGAGAGGGAATTCTTACCTGTGTTATACCGACACGGAGGCTGAGAATGTGTATGTACCTCTAATGTTGATAAGTGCTTCTTTTTATCTTGGCATATCCAAATGCTGTCAGAAATCAGGTCCTGAGTGACTTATCTGAGATGGTAGAGGAAGCAGGTGTAAGAGCTGGATAAAGGAGATCCTGGTACTGTGCAGCCCAGTCATGTCTTCCGTCATTGTAACAATAATATACGTCTTTCCCCATTTTTACCTTATTTTCCACAAGCACTACTCCTATAACCATTATAACTGCTACCTGGTCTTTTTTGAAGTAACTGATTACTTCTTTCCCCTCTGGTTTTGTCTTTATAGGATTCACTTCAAAGTGTGGAAACGCCCAGCAAAGGTAAAGTGTTATTTTTAAAATATGTTAATTCAAGGTCTATCATCAGAAAACACATTTTGCTATTTGTTTGTATTACTGAACTGGTAGAGTTGGCATATTGCTGACATTTGCATATTTAGTTGTATTATAAGGTAATTATGGCGAGTTAAAAGTGTAAATAAAAGAGCATTTCCAAAAACTAATCTGGAGACTCAAATATGGAGAGTGATTACAGTAAGTGGTGGTCATGGCAGTTGTCTTTAATTCTAGCTTTTCGTATGGAGAAAAGGAAAAATAATAAACTTCATGGAAGCCTGAAAAAATTGCTTTTCTGTATGAGTTTTCCACTTGGCTCCAATAACTGTCATTCCTCCCTCCTTAAGCTTTAGTTGTTTGTGATGTTTTGTTGTATAAACAGTGTTTTGTTTAATGATAGACTGTCATAAGAGAAGTAGGTTAAATAACAGCAATGAACAAAATCATAGACCCTACCTTATTTAATTCCTCAGTTAAAAGTAGCTTGGACTCATTGGCTGATGCCCAGCACTGTTAGCATTACTGTGAAGCACCTCACAGACCAATGGATGAGCAGGAGTCTGCTCTGTCATGGGCTGGATTCCAGGAGGGGTCACTCACATCAGGGCTCCTGCCACACTGGGTCCTTCTCTACCCCTCCTGCAGCTGGGAGTGTAACAACGGTGCTGTCAGAGGTCCCTCCAGTTGAGCACTGGGGTGGTCTGGGATGTGCTGAGGAACTTTGGTCTCTCTCCATTTCACTTGAGGAAAAAAGCAAACTCTGAAATGCTCTTTTTCTGTCTTTCCTCTGTGTGCTTTTCTCCGACTGCAGGATGATCAGAGAGGCAAAAAGGTGAACCAACCACAAAGACTGCAGCAGCCTTTCAGACCACAGAGGTGGTTCAAATGCAGGTTTCCAAATGCCAGGCTTGTTGTTTCAGCATTGTTCAACTTCATGAATGGCAAAAAAAGAAACAGCAATTACATTTGTAAGCTGCCAGGAAAAGCTAAGCAGCTGGAGGGTTGGGAGAGTGGGGGGAGAATATGCAGATGTAGAAGGCAAATACAGTTTGTAGGATGCTTCTTCCTTGGATATGGTCCTTTATCCTGTGAATTTTTTTAATGCTCTTGATGGCAACTAAGTGCTGCTGATGAAAGAATGAATAGTTACTAATCAACATCTACCTTAGAAACATCTTTCTCTGCACACTGTTCAGAAAACCTGACTGGAAAGGAATCTAAAACATTCCTCTACTGAAAGATATTTCCCAATTTGGACTCCACTGAATCAGCAGTTTCCTCAAGGAAAATTCTGATT
This sequence comes from Pseudotriccus pelzelni, assembly GCA_035584735.1. NCBI lineage: Eukaryota > Metazoa > Chordata > Aves > Passeriformes > Tyrannidae > Pseudotriccus > Pseudotriccus pelzelni. Next base: position 69,338,972 of record JAWMRA010000041.1, read on the forward strand.
CATTGAATAACAGTAAAGGATTGTTTACTCCTTACTTCTCTGTACCTATTTATTTGTGTCAGGAAACCTTCAACTGTGAAGTGTTATGCTTCTCTGTTCTTGGCACACCCTAATTCCAAAACAATTGCAGAACCCCTTTGGTAGTGTAATATTAGAAACTACAACTTACATTGATTGCAAGTCAGAACTTGCCAGGCCATTAGTCATTCTGTAGAGAAGTCTATATTCCAAGTTGTCCAAGATAACCAAATTTCCAGTTGCCCTCTTACATGCACTGATGTACATTTCATGTGTGTTTTAACATGCTACATGCCTGACATCTGAACTTATTTAATAAATTTCTAAAAGTCAGCAAAATATTTAAGGTTAGGCTAATGAGCTAGCATATCAAAGCTGGTGTTAAGACAGTGTCTTAGAAAAACAAAGTGTAAGTGCAATGACCAAAACTGATCTGCTGGAACCTAGGCCCGACCTTCAAGAAGTGGGCAAAACCAAATTACACACATTTTCTTTTGGGGATGACAAGCTTTCTTTAGTCCCTGTCTTCTCAACGTTCACCTTTATGATAATGCCATGGGGCCTCCCATCCCTTGGTCTAGGGACACTGAGCCTGACAGGAATCCAGGTGATATTCTCCCCTGCTGAGGCTAGAACTAAAAACCTAGTAAGTGGTGAGTTGTATATTCCCGGTGAAATCACTTTTGTATTTCCTTTTCTACCTCATTTGTGCCCCACCCTTTTTTTTTTACTTCATTAGGCTTAGCTGTCCAGCATTGCAGGCATGCAAAAATTTGGAAGCCTGTGGCCCAAAATTAAAGGAAAATCACTCCCTTAGCTCAGCGCTGGTAAATCTTTCCAGATCTCTGGGAAAGTAAAATCTAAGTGCTTGGCTTTCTCAAGCAGCACAATTGCAGATGAAGTCAGTGTTGACAGCCAAGGGGGAGACAGACTGCATTTCCTATTTGTGCTGTTCTTTTCTGTCTCTGATATGTGTTCTTGTTTATCATGAAGAAAACAGGATGAAATTTGAACAGCAAGAGCAACAATCAGTTACTCCAAGTAAGAATTTCCTTTACCTTCCCTCTTTTTTCCCCCAAGTGGTAGTTATTACCCTGAGTGTCATAAAAGAGTTCTGGCTTTCTTCATTGTATCTTCTCCCTAACAGAAAAGAGGAAAAGATAGAGGATACTATTAAAATTAAAGCTTTACTTAATAATTTGTTTAGAAACTGCTTTAGTCTTACCCTTTAATAAAGATTTTCAGAGGTTTATTATTAGTCATTCACTATGGACTAAGCAAGTCAAAGGCTCTATTCAGAATATGTAGCCTTGATTTACTGTTGTAATAACTGCCTCTATTAAGAGTGTTATCTCTGTAGAACAATTTATTCCATCGCTGTGAATAAAGCAGTACTTATCCATGTTATGCTTAAGTCTGGATCATGTTCTTTTTCCCTTGTGTGAAGTCCTTAGAAGATTATATTGTTTTAGTACTTAAAATACTTTTTACTTCTTCTTAAATGTGAGGAACTATAGGCATTTCTAGACATTAGAACCTTTTGCAGCATCAAGTGTTCACAGAAAATAAAGACTAAGGTTACTTATGTTAATAGATATTTAGCGCTGGAGTTTGCTGCAGTCCAGAGTATAAAAAGACTGCAGGCTGGTACAAAACTGAGTCTGTGCATGTTTCTCAAAAGCTGATGAGTGAACGTTTATTCAGCGTCTACAACCTTGCTACTTTGGGCAGGGATTTCACCAGATCAGACATAATAAGCAGCTTTTGGAATTTGATCAGTAGTTCTCTGGGACCTGTCTAGAAAGTCTAGTATGCACCGGGAACAACAGTCTTCTCCAACTGAATTGCTGGAATCACTGTCTTTTCAAATAAGTGCAGAAATATATTGTTAACAATGGAGTCAGCATTACATTTAAAGAATGTAAAGGTTCTCTAGCTGTGCTTGGGATTTGATAGTTGCTTCTAGACCTGGTCATAAAAATGTTCACAACAAAAAGTTGTAAAAAATAAAAAAAGGAGGAAAGGGGAAAAATGAAAGTTTTTTGGAGTTTTTCCTTAAAGTTGAAAATTCTACTTCCTTCTTTTCTTAGCACGAACCCATTCTATTTTCGTTTTGGGAAAAACACTTTTTGTTTTGCAATATGGAAGAATGTCAAGGGCTTTTCATTGATTGCATTTCATCTCTGTAAGTGTCTCTCCTGCATTGTTTCCAAATCAGAGCATGGCTCTTCACCTCTAAGTTGTCGCTGCGTTACATCTTGATATGTTGGTCTTAAAGCCAGAGGCTTTTTAATCAAGACCAATTTTTAAATAATTGCAACCCCCCAGTTCTTCAGAGAAATTAGGCAAAAGTTACCAAGGCATTATAAAGCATATAGGAGCAGACATTTTTAACAGCAGGGCAGCAGATATTTAAGTTAGTTGCTTTCAAGGGATAATCCATAGGACTCTCAACTAGTAGGAAGAAACAGTATGGTAAATATTGGCGCTTGGAGGCTGCATCCGATCAGTATTTGCATTACAGACATTTCAGGTTTTCCCCCTTTCTTATTACAACAATGATCTAGTTAATGCTGCTTAGCACCTGACTGAAACGTTAGGGGGTCTTTTCCTGTTGGTTTTTTTTGTTTGTTTTTATGGGGGGTGGGAGGCGTTTTTGTGTGTGTGACATAAAGTGTATTCAAGATCTTGCACTTTTTTTTCTCTATGAGAATAAATTGGAAAGAAAAATATCAAGCTCCATTTCTCAAAAATATTTTTAATGTGTCAAAAAGGTCTTAAGCCTTCATTCCAAATTCTGTTCAACCAGATATTTGTCATGTTTTAACCAGACAAAACATGTACAGAGTCAGGGAGAGTGTTTAACATGTATTAAATTGACATCATCTGCTGGTGGAGTAACAGCAAAGTACGTGCTCCATTGGAAGGTCTGGCACTAAAATGTGAATTGTAATGCTGGACTGAAAATAAAGAAGAAAATAAGTAGTTTTCTGTAAGGAATACACTAATTCCTTACTAAATCTTGAGGGCACCTGCAGGTATTTTCATTAACTCTTTCAGCGATGGTGCAGATTTTTCTGCTTCTGACCAAGGGTGAAATTTACTCCTTCAGGTTTCATGTACCAGTAGCATGTCAGAAATAAGCATATCTGGCAGCTGTGGTTAAAGTTCACTTCCCTTGTTCTCATCTCATTTCTGCAAGTCTGATTTCTTCTCACCTTCACTGAGAAGGTGATGGCAAATAATTTCACACCAGAAGTAAATTACGAGGTTTGAGCTGTGAGATTATTAATCTTGGTCACAGTTCACTTTGCGATGTGGTCTGTTCATTGTCTCCTCCCTACTGGCTATGCCTGGGACACCTTTCTAGAAAATAAGTTCTGACACAGCTGCAGCTGTGAATCTGCTGTAGGAAGTTCATAGCCTGTGCTATGTAAATCAGTGAAACACCATACTCTTTTCTCATCTGAGATTTATTAATCATAAAAGTCATAAAACCCAGTAAAGTTCTCTGGCTTCGTGAATGGGCAATATAATTTCAGTTTACCAAATCCTATTCAGCAGCTCATAAATATACAGTGGAAAGATGCTGACCAAGGTTTATGAGTAATGGACATTTACAGGCTACCCAAGATGTTTGTCTCTAATTTAGTTAATTGCTACTGGTCTTAATGAGTGAGGAATGGGGTTGAAAAAGGGTTGGCTCAGGCACAGAAACCATGGAGTGTTTTAAAACTGAGACTAACATGAGTGAGAAAATTAATGTTGAAAAAAATCCTGGAGGTGAACACCAGGTTGTACTTGAACAGTTGCTTACACCTGAGGACCTCTGTTCCTGAGGTTATCTTCATTCTGTATCTCCTAATAATTAGATGAATAATGCTGAAATTAATTTGATTCCCTTGGCTGGCAGCTGAACCGATTGCCCCTTATTTCTCCATTGCTGTCTTCACCCTTTCCGTGCCATTACAGCAAGAGTCAGCCTGTAGTGCCCATCTCAGGCCCTGTGTCCAGACTGACTCCATGTCTGCAGTCAGGCACAGACTCTGCAAGCCCTCAAGTGACAGATGGAAATTTGAGAGAGGGAAAGGAATAATATTTCCCAGCTCCCTTCAGCAGAGAGTCTCATGGACATTGTCTGCAGCTACATAAAGACTTTTAACCTTGACCCATCTCCCCACAGTGGGCAGTTCTCTGACAGCCAGAAAACTTTTTGCACCTCATTACTGACAAATAGAAGCATGTTATAAATAATTAAGGCAGATTTTCCCCCTCAATTTTGGTGGGTTTTCTTTTGTTTGGTTGAGTTTTTTGTTTGTTTTTGTTTGCTTGTCTGATTTTTACGTGTCTAACATTCTTTTTGGTAACAGGCAAATCTTGAGAGTAGTTTTTCTGCAAACATGGTCAATGGACAAGGTAGCTTGGACGTAGTGATAGGCATCTTGCATCTTATACAATTCCTTGCCTGGCATGTGCAAATTTTATATTATGGACAATACCCTATTGTGTATGTTTCCCTTGACTTTCCTTTTTGGGAATCCTTTGCCCAAGGAGTATTCTCTTCTTTCTGTGGCTTAGCTGAGATATAACAGATTTCCTCTTGTTCTGGAGACAAAATTTGAAACATTGCCTTAAATCCTGTGATATCGGTTGTACTAAAACTGTTTCCGCAGATTCTGAACTACATTTTACCCTCTTTTGGAGAAAATGCTGGGAAGGTGCCACTCAGCAATCATTGCTTCAATAGGCCAATTTGCATAAATAAGGATTTTGCTGTTACTCTGTATCTACCTGTCAGTCACTTTGAACAGCTTGGAATCAGGGAATCTCCCAAGTAGCTGTTTGCTCTAAATGTAAATAGTGTGGTACTTCTCAGATACGGTAGGAAGTACTGGTTCAAACAACAGTCAGCTGATGTTCTCTTCTGGAGGCTCCTCTTAAAGACTGTATGTGTATGACTGTAGGTAAGTTCTGGGAATGTAAAAGAATTCAGTGCAAATTAAACATTTAATTTGGAAGATAAAAGGGATTAAACATTCAAGGAAAAAGATTTATTCAAAACAATTATGGTGGAGGATGATAAACGGTGAAAATACTGAAGAGAATAAATAAAAAAGTAATTAAAAACAAGTGCCAGACAGAGCGATATACACAGAGAGTAAAAAGACCAAGTTTTCTTAACCTGTTAGTCTCTAAAATGATTCAGTTTTCTTATGTGGAAGATGATTACAACATACCAAGGTGTAGTACTCTAAGCAGTCCTTCATGTGTGCAATAATTTGCTGTCAATATTTTCAGTAGCAAACCCCACTGTATGTCAAACTACTTCACTTTTATGTATATTTCTATTGTTGCGTAGTTAAAATTTGTCCATTATAAAATGAAGACTGAAATTATTTTTTGGCACTGTTTGCAATGCATTTTGTTACTCAGTAGTTCTGAGTATTTGCTAGTTTAAAGGCAAAAAGGTATCAAAGGAGAACAAAATTCCAGACTGAGGATAAGGTTTTTTGGACCCATTTCTGTCAGGCAACTGAGATAGCTAACTCCAGTGAATTGTGGTAACTGTATGAGATGTTGTGCAGTATTCCTGCATCTATTCAAAGTATAAAAACTAATAGATGTCTCAGGCTTCCTGTTCCTGGGTTATTTCATTCTTTTTTCTCCCAGTAGTCACTATTAGCTAATAGATGGATGCTGACTGCAGTGGCCAGACAAGTTTAGGGAGCATTTCAGGAACAGTAACAAGTGGTGAGAGAGTATGTTCTAGATTATGTAGAAACCCACTGAGTTAGAGGGGTGAGAAAAGGAGAAATTGTTTTGCTCTTGGAAGACTAATCATCTTGATCTTGGAATGATATAATGTACTATGACACTTTCTCTCTCAACCTGTCCCTTGCCTTAGAAATGAGTGCTCTTAACAGCTCTCTTCACTTGATGGAGGCTGTCAGGACTGGGGATTTTAATTTACACTGGTAATCAGGCGATCCCAAGCTGCTCCAAAAACAGAGAGAGGGAAGATAGAAGTAAAGTAAAAGTCAGTAATTGCACAGAAAAGAGGAAAAAAAGGTACCGTAGAGCTGAAGCCAGAGGAAATAACAGAAATAAAGGTGTGATATAAATGAGGGTACACCCTGCATTTCATGTGTATTCCTATGGGTACGTATTTCAGTGTCCGTTGTTGAGTAATGTTATCACCAATCCATGACTATCAGAGTGCTATGACTGATTGTGGTTGCTATTGTGTGTCTTTTGTGAATTGTTTACCTACAGTTGCAACCGCTTATGGTCTTAAAATTTAACCAGTGCTTTTTCTCAGCTCTATGGCTGCATTGCCAGTTCCCTTGAAGTGAATAGCTACCTAGTGCTGAAATCACAAAATACCTACTTAATAAAAATCCCTCCAGCCCAGAAATTCAGAGACTGAAATGACATATCTGAGGCACACACTAACTTGCTGTAGTTGAAAATGCTTACTTTGAAAATGCCTTAATTTGAAAGCACTGTAATGAAAGACTGTTAATGATACACCAGAAATGAGCTAAGGCTGCTTTCAGAAGCACAGATGGCTAATTGGTTTCAGTTGGTAGGTTATGTCATTTTAATTAAATTTTATTAGGGAAGCATTTCAAAGCTCTAACTGATGGTTTAAGATAAATATGGTTCTTCACAAATGACCTATTGCTAACCTTTATTTATCTCTCTCTCTCTTTTCAGTGTTAATAGAGGCTGCTGTGACTGAGCTCTCCATGGCCATCTCTCGTCTCATCCATGTTTACAGCAGCAGCTTTGATGCAAATTTCCAGCTTGCCAGCATACCCGAAAGCCCTTCCTGTGCAGACATCAGCCTGGATTCCCAGCTCAGCTTCACTGTTTATGCTGCCCATAACATCCCAGAAGCCTGGGTGAACAGGTAGGAGGAGGTCCAGCAAGCATTCACAAGAAGACATGTTGTCTGTTTCATCACATATTTTTCACAGATACCAGCATAGCTCTGTTGCTTTGGTGATACTTTTATATTAAAGTTAGAGACTGAGTGGGTGTATTTCTACTGTTTTTTTAGCGTAAAGTGCATTTACTTAATCTTGACTAACTAGACTTCCAGGGCCCATAGGTAGATGGTGAATCAGGGAGGTAGCCTGGCTGGTTGCCCTTGACCAGTGTGGAAGGACGGTAGTAGAAACAACCTCAGAGCACTGGCCTTGCTGTGTGTGCTCAGAAATGCTTCCATGACTGACTTGCTCAGTGGGAAGGAGGAAGGGGTGTGTACTGCAGGCCGAGAGAGGTTGGCCCAGGATTTTGTATGGTTTCTGGAGTAACTGGAAGGGTTGGAGGCCAGCTTACCCAGTTAAACAGAAGGGTGCTTTTGCTCCAACCCAGCGTGAAGTAGGCTTTCTCAGCAGCTTTTGCTCTTGGTGTATTCAGCATTACATGGCTAAGCATCTGCATCGACTATCCTCTTTATGGAAGGTGATTAAAATAAATGTAGTTTACAGATCCAAGTATACCTGGTACCTCAGCATAACATAAAAAGAAAGAGGGAGACAACTTTAACAAAAAGCTTCTGTATTGGTAAAATTTGGTAAAAGTGGTTGTCTCTTTAAATATCTGCTTTTCCTACTCTGAGCAAAACTGATGTTCTCTTACCACTCCAGGGTGCTTAAAGAGGAAAAGGGGACCACAGTCTGGTAGCATTATTTTTGAGTCAAAATGCGGTTCTCAAAGTTAATTTTCACTTGCTCCCATTCTACTTTGTATTCCAAATGAGAGTGGATTCATTTGCGTTAGACTGTGAGCAAGAGCGTACTGTATAGCATTAGCTGTAATTAGCAGTTTAATAAAAATCTAAGAGACATTGTATTGGTTAAGATAATAAATACAGAACTATAATCACTATCCTAACTTCAAATGGTTATACCATTCCCACTGCATTTTGTTGTACCAGAAAAATTTTGAATTACATATGGCCTAAAGGCTATATGTGCAAATATGTGAAAATGAGAATCTGTCTTCCTCCATAATCTCCCATTTCCAGTCTTTCCAATATTCGTATTCCACAGCATGGATTTCTTAACATGGACTGCTGTTCTGACACCTGCTTTCCTCAAGTACTTTCACTAACACTAATCACATGCGTATACCCCACTCATATTTCTGCACTGCATGACTATGCTGACTATGTCATGGACCTAATTTTTCCTTTCCTGAAGGTCACATTTGATGATTTTGCTGCTGTTTTTAATATACATTTCTGATATATATACCCCTGCATATATATAATGTGTATATATATAATGTATAATATGTATACATATTTTATATATATAATATATATATGTTATAAAGGCTAGAATTTTGACATCTCTCACTGTCTATCTCACATTGGTTTTCCTATCCATAAGTATAGAAGTACATCTGAAAAATGGCTTTTCTTTTAGTTTTTTGAGATAATGAAGAATTATCTCATACTTTACAGGATGATGTTTGTGTAATGTCAAATCCCTCTCGATTTCACTTTTGTGGCTTGACTTTTTGTCAATTTTTATATCTATGTTCTCAATTTCAACATTATTATGCAACTTGTAATGCCTATACAGCAACTCAGGAATATGTCTATATGAGAACAGGAATATGTCTTACTGTCCTCATTAAAAAGATTGATACAGACATTACAAATTGCAGAAGAATGTTGCAAAACTGGTAAACTTTATTTATTTACTTATTTTCAATTCTTCTTGTTTCTTTTATCTGTTGTTCTATTTCATTTAAATTCCAAGCAGATGTGCCTTATTTGCTGCCAGTGGAATAACACTGCTGTCTTCATGTTTCACTGCATTTGTTTCTACAGCCAAAACCAATCAAGTTCCTGTCTACCTCTGGGTGATATGAAGTGATCTCTGGGATAAAACCACAGAGTCATGTTTTTGAATTCACAGGGAGGCTGCTTAGGCAAAATGCTCTGCAGAGACCTCAGATGGGTTGAAGTGCATGCACTCTGAGCAACCTGTCTGACTTCAGTCAGAATAAACATTGTATAAGCATTAATCTTTCCAGGAATAGGTCCTGATGCTTTATGAATCAGGAATATGTCTTTGTGTTATGTATTGGTGCTTCTGCTTAAACAGCAATACTTAATAATTTGATTGTATTAAAACCTGTTCTCCCCTGAACTGTCCTCCAACTGTTTGCAATGTTTGGACTCTAAGGGAAGCATTTTCCTAGTATTACAAGGTATTTTTTCTCTCTCTGCATTCATGCCTAATAGGTACTGCAGATTATGAATGCTTTTCTTGGAAAAAACAAAAGAAAAAGAGAGAAAAAAATTGAAAAGCAAATCTGTTACAATAATTATAAAAATTATTATAATGTTCTGAAAGAGATCAACCATCATTCTTATAAATATGACAAAGTCAGGCACCTTCAGTCTGCAACTGCTTCAAATTTCCTGTTCACATTTGACTGTTTCCATGCTCATTATTCTCGTACAAAATGAGATCTAAAGCTGAGACTGGCAGGAAGACCTGGAAGTCACAAGACTCATTAGTAACATTAGTTATTTATACTCTATGGCTTTATTTTGACTAATATTTTAAAAGATTTCAGTAAGAAAAATAGTGAAACAACAGATAGCCCCAGTCCCGAATTTCATTAGGAAGCCTGTTGGAAAACTGTCTGAAGACAACCAACAACAGGCCTTTAATGCTTCTGCTGTAAAGAATGTAAAGATTCCCTTGAGTACTAATCTTTTTTTTACAGATTGGGAAAAGTAAGTATAAATAGAACCATTCAATGGCCTGGGTTGGAAGGGATCTTAAAGATCATCTAATTCAGGGACACCTTCCAGGTTGCTCAGAGCCCCGTCCAACCTGGCCTTGAACACTTCCAGGGATGGAGCAGCCACAGTTTCTCTGGGCAATCTGTGCCAGGGCCTCACCACCCTCACAAGGAAGAACTTCTTAATATCTAATCTGAACCTACTCTCAATTGGAAGCTATTTCCATTTGTCCTGCCACTATATGCCCTTGTAAAATGTCCCTCTCCAGCTCCCTTGTAAACTCCTTTCAGGTACTGGGAGATGCTCTAATGTCTCCCTGGAGCCTTCTCCAAGCTGAACATCCCCAACCCTCTCAGCCTGTCTTCATAGGATAGGTGCTCCAGCCCTCTGAGCATCTTTCTGGCCTCCTCTGGACCTGCTCTGATAGTTCTATGTCCTTCATATGTTGGGGGCCCCAGAGCTTGTCACAGTTGTCCAGGTGGGAGATTTACTGTTGACTGTATGATGAGCAAATACAACACTTCAAAGCTTATGTCCAAAGTTTCCCTTAATGCAATAATGAAGAAAAAAAAGATAGTCTTAATAACAAAAACGTGAAAGAGAACCCAAGTGTCTTAAGAACTTTTTCTTGAACTCAGAAAAAGTAGAAAAAACCAACTCAAAATAAACACCTCTTCACATACACATTAATGTGAGATTCATTATTTTAATTCTTTTTTCATGTAAGGATGGATCTTCACAAGTTTCTGAATGGTTAACTAGAAATTTACTGTGCTGGACATGGTACATTACAATTGATCTTCTTTTTTTGTTGTTTCCGTTCCCTTTTTTTTTCTCTTTGTAGCTACAAAGTTTTCTCTTTTTCCTGTTCACTAACTTATGCTGGGAAGACAATATGCCAAGTGAAGATTTGCAGAAATACTCCAGTTAGAAGATCCTTCTTTTTCCTGGCTGACTGGAATGAGAAGTAAGTTTGGGTCTGTGTTTGGTATAAGTTTGTCTGACAGATATTACAAATCAAATATTCATTAAAAAAAAAAAAAAGAAAAAACAAAAAACCAAACACCCACACCTTTTTAATGATTCTTCTTCTGAGCAAATTAATTCACAGAAACTTAGGGAGATGGGAGTGAGAAAGAAGTGGGGTAGCCAGAGAAAGAGAAATAGGACTAAAGTAAGTTTGGCCTGAGAGCAGCTTTTGTTCAATGGAGGCATCATGGAACCAAACAAAGATGCAACTAAAGGCTGTGCTTCTGTCCTCTTTTCAGGAATTCCGCCTTTTGGATCCAATTCTAGTACATATGCAATGCAGCCTGAAAACCCATTGTAACATTTCTTTAAGGGTGCTTGTTTACAAACCGTCAATGCTGTTGTGGTTTGTTGGTTTGGGGTTTTGTTTGTTTCTTTGCTTGCTTGGTTTTGGCAGTTGGGGGTGTGTGTTTGTTTTTTATAAGAAGGATCTTCAGTTTTAAAATTAGGACTTTCATTTGAGACTGGAAGTTTAATGTGAAAGCTGCTAATTACCTCTCACCTGTCTGTCTGCTCTGAAGAAAATAATTCCCCTGAAAAACAAAGCACACACTTAAACAACATTCATTTAAGGCAATGGGATGACAAAAAATATATTTGCAATAGAAGAGAGAGAAGAAGTTAGTGATTTGTTAGTAATTTGGTGGTAATATGAAATTCTTTCAGCTTCCTGAGCATGACATGTTTATGCTTACAGTCTTTGAAATTTTTGGTATTTTGCATCGGTGTTTACTGTACTCTAAATCTGAAAGCAGCTTAATTATATTAGAATTGAGCAAAGGCTACAAGTGATCTGAAAGGCGTTTTTTTAAATTACAATTGAATACAAAATGTAATTCATAACTTCTCTTTGCCTTTATGTAAGACACACAGCAGTTTTAAGCTGGTCATATAAGAGAAGACTTTTTTATATCAAACCTGTTACACATCTATCTTACTGGAGATGTTGCATAGCCTTCCTGTACAGGACTCCATAGTGTTTGAGTGTATAACCCTCAGTCTCTTGTATGATTGCGAAGTAACTGCTGTCCATGTGTTTAAAAAATTGGATTGTTCTTGTTTGCTCTGTAGGAATTTTCACTTTCTCCAAGTTTTGGCCAAGTACTTTCTTATGGTACATATAGGCAGATATAGTTGAAGTCTAAGGGAAAGATTGCTCTGAAGAGCATGTTTGGCTTCTAAAATGTGCATTGAGCCTTTCTGGAATGCATCTTACAAAACCTTTTCTAAACTAAAATATAACAAGATAGAGTAGAAATAAATTTTTAGCTGTAACTGAAACAGAAACTCTGCTCTTCTTCCATTTCATGAAAATGTAAAGCCTGAAGCTTCAGCTTTCTGCTGAAACCTCTCCCTCTGCAAAATAATTATTAAATGTGTGCAGTTCCATCCAAATGTTTCTTGGAAAAAGAAACAGTTAAGTGTGCATACCAAATTCTTTCATGGGTGCTGGATGCTTGAAGAGGCTCTTAACATCAGAAACAAGATCAAGAGGTGCATACAATAGTATCAGTTTGTAAGAGCACCTTTTTACTTCTTATTGTTGCTTAAGTTTCAAAAATAATTTTCAAAATCCAATTCTGATAGATTCCAAAATAAAACCCCTCAAGTTTATATCTGTCTGGCAGGCTTTTCAACATTTCCCTCAACCATTAAAGCTGTTCACATATTTTCCACCTCAAACCTAATGGCCTACATTTGTTTAAGTCTCAAAATGTGAGGGAAGGGTTGTTGAGCCTAATGTCCTGAGGTCCAGAAGCACAGGCTGAGAATCCGGGGAGCCAGATATGTCCTTATTTTTGTATGTTTTACCTTGTGTCCAGAACTGAATTTTGTGAACAGATGCTATTTTGAGTAAAAATGCAGATGTCAGATGAGTATTTTAAATCAGCTAACAGTGTTAAACTGAAGGAGAGTAGGATTAGATTGGATGATAATAAGAAATTCTTTACTGTGAGGGTGGTGAGGCACTGGAACAGGTTACCCAGAGAAGTTGTGGATGCCCCATCCCTGGAAGTGTTCAAGGCTAGGTTGGACAGGGCTCTAAGCAACCAGGTCTATTGGAAGGTGTCCTTGCCCATTGCTGATGGCCTTTAGGATCCCTTTCAACCCAAACCATTCTTGATTGTATGCATAATGAAGGGGATATTTATGTTGGGTTTAATTTATTTTAAATATTAAATACTTGCCACAGTTCTGTAATGAGACAGTGTAGTTCTTTGCTATTTGTGCTGCTAACCCTCTAAAAAAGAGTAAAAAACCAGCACTAAACTTGACAGAATAATCAGCATATTTAGAATATTTTGGAATACACAGAGAGAAAGAATAGTATAGGTTATCACTGAAGGTGCTATGTGCCTAGTTGGCATAATTTAAAACATGCAGGAACAAGCTGTTTTTTCTTTCTTAAAATAAATAGATGCATGCAAACACTAATTAATACTTTTTGCAAGAATTCAAGCTAAAATTGGTTAAAAAAGTAGAGTTTTTTAATGAGGCAGGTATTACTGAAGTTGTTTTTCCACGTCATACAGTGGTAAGAAGTCTGGATCACTCAGAACTGTAACCGAGCTATGTTCACTCTTGTCTGTCTTTTGGCTATAATATCACCTTTTGAAACAGAAGGGAATATGTCTGCATAAAAAGTTTGGAGAGGAGGCAATTTCTTTATTGTAAAGTTTCTTGCTACTTTGATTCTAACCTATATACTATTTTCAGTTGATATCAGCTGTTGAAAATGCACGTGGTAAGAGGTCATCAGGAAAAGCTTCTATTACATTAGGAAATCAGATATTTTCTATATAGCTAGGAATCAGGCCAAAAAAGAAAACTAACTAATTCAAAATGAGTCATGATCTGAGATTAAGATTGATTTGAACAGAGGAGAAAAAATATGGAGAGCAGTGTTTGGATGATTGGAATCTAGGCAGAGAGCTTCTACCACAGACAAGTCTCACTTCATTTGCTGATTTTCATGTATTTATTTTCTGTTTTCAAGTGCTTCAACCAGCTAGCACCTGAGCTTCCAGTTTGGTAGGTTTTTATGTATAAATACGAGCTTTTGTTAAAGTCCAATCCCATATTCAGTCCTTCCCAGAATGTTCTCAGGAATTATGGGAATCATTTGCTATGTACAGAGGTTGCCTTGTTGTTTAGTGTTTCTTCTGTTTGTATTTTTTTAAGAGTATACTTTTGCTTTAGAACTTGTGCATTGTCTTTGAAAAGTGTTACTGTCTCTATGGTGCAGAGTTTGAATAGGCTGATACCATTTAGCACATAAAGTGTGAAGTCCAAAAGTTGCCCCCTTATTTTCTCACCAGTTTGATTTTTCACTGAGTGAGACCTCTTATGTTATCTTCTTTCTTTTCTCTTAGCTGGTTGCTCTCTATATATTTATTCCACCATCACCTCTTTTTCCGACCTCCATAATTTATGTTAAACCTACAGACATGAGGTATGGAATTAACGTTAAGCCCATCATTCATCACCTCAGATACTTTCTTGGCACTGGGTTCCCTTTTCTCCATGTTTTATTTGGCTTGTCTGTTTTGTTTACACTCTCTCAAGGAACATCCTGGGTTGCCCCAGAGCTCTTCTGTGTTGAGTGCTTTTATGATATTAGGCCCTTGGCTTTGAATTAAGCTGTATAACTTCATCTGATACCTGTGAATAGCACCTTCCCAGTGAGCAGCTTCTTTGTTCTTCTCAACTACTGTTGAAATTGTTCAACCAAAGGGTGTCTTATTTCTGTCCAGTGTTCCATTTCCTCTTCTTCTTAGTCATCTGTTTGACTCAGCCTGGTACAGTCTGAAAGGATGAAACAACTGGGTAAGCTCAGATATATATTAATCAAAGTTCTAAAAGCAATACAGATATTCCCCTTCCTTGTGTATCACATATCACTGGAAGGGAAATGTTGGTCCTTTTTGGCTCATACTTTAACTCTTGGGATGTGTAACTTGTCATAGTTTCCAGGTTCTTTTCCTGCTTCAAGTAGTGCTATATAATGTGTCCTTGGGAAACTCTGGCAATCAATCATTTGCTTTCTTCAAACTGTGGGGTTTTTTTCACTGCTCCAGGTTCACAAGGAGTGTTAACAGTTGTCTGTATCATAAAATGAGTGTCTTGATTTTATTATTTTTTGTCCTTTCACGGCATGGATGATGCCTTAAAGTGCAACTCTTTGTCAAACATTTTTATGTAACAAGGGCAGTGTTGTTGGCCTGTCAGGGAAAGAGACAGAACAAGTCATTTCTAGCATGTGAAACAGTTTAGTTTCCCAATAATTGTTTCTAACTAACTATGAGTAAGGAAGAGGGCATGAGACAGGGAAAGTAAAATTGAAAGCTGTAAACAGGGACACGTGGGAAGACAGTTAAGAATTGCTTCTCAGTTCTGTTCCTGTTAATCAAAAGGAGTGGGAAATGGCTGTGTTGCTTTGTTATTCAAAGAGAGAGGTATGCAAATTTGCATAATTTCCAAATGTTTAGGGTTGATCATCTGAAATTTTGACACTAATGCTAATTTGGAGTGCTTCAGAATTTCAGCTGAAAAGCATCTACTTTCTTGCAGTGGCTCCTCAGTGCATTCAAGGAAACTTTCTCAGATTCAACAGAAATCTGACAGATTTGGAACTAGGGGCAAAAATCTTATGCTAATTTTACCTTATACTGTTATCATGTATTATTTCTGGTACCCATAATTCTTATATTTTTCAGGCTACTATGCTTTTAAAATATAGTTTCTACTTCTGCTTGCTATTTTGACTATACCTTCAGCAAAAGGCTGAGAGTTGCATTACTCTGCCAGTGTATGTTATTTAAATTTATCTTCCAGTTTGTTTTTTTAATCTCCATTATGCAGATCTTTTGTTTTCTTAATGATTATGTTGTCAATGTGGAATAATTCTTTTAGCCTCTAGCTCCTTATATTGATTTTGTTTGTACAGAAAAAGTGTAATTAATTTTCCTCTCCACTTGAGAAATTTAGGCTTGCACTGAATATACATGAAAAAAGCTAGAAATGAACTGTCCACCATAAACAATCTTTTCAGGAAAAAGAAAATACAAACTTGCAAATGTCTGGGTAATTCCACACGTGATTTATCCATGCAGCATGAAAGTATCTGATTCATTAGAATTATTCTAAATTATGAATTTTTATAAACTATATAAACAAATGGAATGACCAGCCAAGTTTGCTAATGGTCAGTACAAAGTGGAGATGAATATTGACAGAACTGATTATTTTCACTAAACAATGTGAATCGCTCATTGCTGTTAAGACAAAATCTGTCTGTGAATTATAGTTGGGAAATATCACACCACTAAAACACACTTGAACAAAAGATTTATTACCATACTCTTCTTATAAGGAACATTTGGTTTCTTAAGTGGTGTTTTCCTCTGAAGACACAAAACAGCAAATAACTAACTATTAGTTTACAATTCACCCTTAGGGGTTTGTTTATTCTGAAATAGCTTTTCATTAATAAGGTAATTCTAAAGCAAAGTTTAACTAAGCTTTCCTATCTTTGTCAGCTCTGGTGGTTACAACTGAAGTGGAGTTTTTATCTGCCTCTCCTCAAATACTGGGACTCAAGTTAATGGGTGACAATATTCATCAATGGATTGAAGGGATCTATCAGTTGCATTTTCCTCCAGAGTGTGACTCTTGGAATTTATAATTTGATATATGTGTTAGGGAATCTAAAAAATGTAGAAACTAGAAAAATATAGAAGGAACTCAGTTGTGGTAACAGTGCTTATTTTTTTTATTTTTCTCTTTTCTGGTTTTGGGTTTTTTTTGTTTTTTTTTTAGAATCAACTTTCCTCTGCGAATAAAGGCTCTTCCAAAGGAAACTATGCTGACAATAAAACTACTGGGAGTAAACAGTGCCTCTAAAAATACAGAAGTGCTTGCTTGGACATGCTCCCCATTGTATCCAAAAGAGTAAGTTGAGTTTTGTGTGACAACTTAAGAATAGACCATTCTTGAACAGTATTGCACTCAACCTGGGAGAAATACAAAAAGACAGAAATACTCATTTCAGGACATTGCAGTAATAAGACTGAGGCAGTCACAGTAAACTGCTTTTGATGTCCCAGTAAGAGCCCTATCCATAAGCTTTTCTTTCTTTGCCATACATTGTTTTTGAACTCGGCTTAGGTGACTGTTTAATACTTACAATAAAGTTCTGTAGCCATGTTGAAAGGCCTTGCCAAACCCTTTCCTGTAGCTTTGCAAAATCCTTTTCAGCCTAGCCTCTTGTTCACAATGGTTGGTGGTTTTTTTCTCTTCTCACACCCATTCATTCTGCTTAAATTAGGACAGTTAGTGATGACCACAATGAGCACCTTTCCCTCTCCACACCACTTTAGAAGCTTTCTCCTTTTTCAACCTCTACTTTCTACACAGTACACAATGTAACAATGCTTTAAAGGTGCCTGTAAGTTTCAACATCTCTGCAGTGATGTATAGGAACTAAGGTAAATTTTCTGCAGTGCTCTAAATATATTTTAGTAGCACCGTGAGATCTGAATTTAGATCAAGTCTTTACAGTGATACTGAAATTTTTATTTAGACTCCATAGCCCTGTGTATCCTCTGAGCAATAGATGGGTACGTCCAAACCAAGTTCCTTCATTAGCATCCATCTCTAAGCTATAGCTCTTTCCTTATACTGAGACATTTGATCTACTTCTTTATATCATGGCAATCACCATTTAAAGCAAAATAAAACAAATAAAATATCTGACTGCACGTATGAATTTTCCACATTTGAAAGACCTTGTGTTTTGCTGAACTTTGGACTGGGCTAGAGGCTTTTTCCGTCTCTTTAGAGCAAATTCAGTTACTCTGCGCCTTTCTGACTTAGTGATTAGGGCACTTGGCTTGAAGGAAGGAAAGAAACATGAATCTCTGCTCCAAGGATTGTTTGGGCAGTTTATTCAATTACTTTTCATAGTTAGTTTCAGGAAGAGCACATCACTCATTCTTTGACTCTGCATGTCTTTTTAAACAAAACATATGATATGTTTATTTTGAGTATTTCTACTATCCTGGTGTTTAGGAGGAAATAGAGGGGGAATACCTTGGCTGAGAATCTGACTTGAGATGAAGAGTTAAGTTGTCCTCATCCCCAGCAAGCTGATATGTGCTGAGTACATTCATTCAGAAGCAGAGCATTAGGCATGATAACTGGGGGACCCTTATTCCGTTTACCTCCAAAGGTGCCTATGTGGGGATTCTCTTCTTGAGCATCTGTGTTGTTCTGGAGATTTTCTTATTTTTCAAAATTTGAGTCTGAAAGTAATGATTTTTGGAAGTTCTGAAAGCCCTCAGCAACGCCTGACTTTTTTAGTGCGTGCCATCAAAGCAAGCATGTTGATTTTCTTTGGGGAGATCTCCAAATCACCCAGACAGTTTCAAAAATTTTTTCTGAAAAATGGCTTCATTGTTCCCTGGTACACACAATCAGCACAAGGAAGGGGATAGAGGGCTACTTTCCGTGCATTTGCTATGTAATTGTAGAGATCATTGCTGCAATGACCTCTCAAAGCAGAAATGAAGGGTGAGTTGTTGGGGAGGAGTAATTTAGGAATAACATGTTCAACACCCCCTAATCTGATAGCTGTGTCGTTTGCAATTATAGTAATTACTAACACAAAGAAGCCTAAATGCTTTTTCCTCTTTTAGCCAGCCACAGCTCCACAGAATTATTCTTTCACCATGATTTCAATTGATAGACTGATTGGTTTAAAAATAAGAATTGCCCTGAAAGCCCCCTTGCTGCTGGAATGCAACTAAACTGCAAGACTTATTTCAGTAAAGTACTTCCAAACTTGAAAGTATGTACCAAGAAAAGATTTGTACCTGTAGTGTCATGCTAATATGTCAAGAGCACCTTGTATTACTGCAAAGATTATTGTATTAGGGTCTCTAAATAACAAACTCTGTAAATGTATATAAAGAGATTAAAGAAATCTGACCAGAAAATCTGACAAAACATTTCTAGCTTGGAAAATGCCACTTTCTCAAAAGAGAACATTTCTTAGAGGTGAATTGGAGTTCTGTGAAAGTCTTAACATTCTCATGTCCAGTATTTAATTTATTGGGGAAAGGACAGAAGTAAGCTCTTTGAAGAAGCCAGCAGCCCTGGGGTGTTTACCTGGGTCATCAAACAATCCTTGTTCAAATCCTTGTCTCTGTTGGTCTCTTCTCAGGGTTGTTCTTCTCAGGGTCAGTGAAGATAAGGGCAGAGTGTGGCCCCTCTTTTTCTCTATTCAGGTGCTTATTAAAAATAATTTAAAAAAAAAGCCAGATTGTTTGTTAAATATTGGAGAAGTACAATAAATGTCAAAAATTTTAAAAATACAGTTCCTCATTTCTGTCCCATTATGTCTTTTGATTAAAAACACAGGAATTCAATCAAGCTCATTGTGGCTTATGTTAAAGAGAGAAGGGGAAAAAAAACACCAAACAGTTTTGGGTTATTCCCAGATACTATGTGGGAATCTTGATCTACTAGTGACTTAGGGTAAAAGAACACTTTATTTTAAAAGGTTCTGAATTTACTCATCTCTGTAAATTTCGTACCTATTTTCTCTTCCAAAGTGATTGTTGTCATTGTATGGTCACTTCTGTCCTTCATGTTTTAATTGTTTATGTTTAGTTTGAACT
This sequence comes from Pseudotriccus pelzelni, assembly GCA_035584735.1. Lineage (NCBI taxonomy): Eukaryota > Metazoa > Chordata > Aves > Passeriformes > Tyrannidae > Pseudotriccus > Pseudotriccus pelzelni. The sequence continues at coordinate 69,358,475 of JAWMRA010000041.1, forward strand.
GAAGAATAAGAAAACATGAACGTATTTTAACATATAAACTGTTCAAATTTCTTTCATCTTTTAAGTGTGAAATTCCTCATGCTTTTGGGCAAGACCATGTCAAAGTCTCTTGCCAGGTTAAAGGGCTGTAGTTATTTTCCGAGATTTCAGCACTCCAATTCTCCTCTAAAAAAATATTAAGCAGAGTGTACAAGAAGTATATATATATATATATATATATAAAGAAGCAAAATCTAGATCTTTATTTAAAGTATATTATTTATTTTTTAAATTACAATCTCTTCATACCTAGCCCATTTTGAAACCACACAATACCTAAAAATGTTCTCAAGAATTTGGCCTATTTTAGGTTTGTTGTTGTTGATAAAGACTTGTCAGTGAACAGATGATTAGTAAATTTCAAATTACTTCCTGAACTCTAATTTTGTCAGTTTTCTCACAGTGTGCAGATTTGTAACATGACTGACTGCTGGATATACAGTCGTTACCAAACATGTGCTGGAGTTAATGCTTATCAACTTTGGATGTTTCTGTACAAATAGTTTCACTCTTTACAAAAATTACTTCCTGCAGATATTCTCCAATGGTTGCCTGAATGTAGGTAGTTTGTAAGTTATTGCTTGTAAACTTGAACTTTACATTTTTGGGGCAAAATTTAGGAAGTAATCAGAAATGTGCCTGCAAATTTGCTTTAAAAGTCTGAAATAATCTGACAATTTTGTATTTGATCAACTGCGAATTTAAGGAAGTTATTTGATCTGGAAACTGTGGGGATGGAGGTTATGGCCCTTACAAATGTCTGTAGGACACTTAGCATCACTTTGCAATTGAAAATTATCTCTCTATTTTGAATTTTCTAGAGCTCTGTAGTATTTGTAATTGTAATAAAGTAGTTATTTCAGAGTATCATTCCAATGCAGAATTTAGACAGATTGGGTCATAAGCTGTTGGGAGTTTTATATTTTAGGAGCTTTGGATTTAACCTCAACTCTGAATTTCTAAGACTTATAATGTCAGGTTTGGGGATAATTATGTTATTTTCACACAGTACTTTGTCCTAATTTTCCTGATATATCCAGCCTAAACAGTAACTCTACTCTAATGTTATATACATTTGGGAATGAGCATGGTGATAATGACTGCAGCTGACAACTTGTCCAGTAGATGAGCCTCCATATCTGCATTTCTCAGCCTTATCAAGTAGATGACTTCAGTCAGATAGTAGCCCTGAATCAATGCCAATAGAGCCCTTGATGGTGCTTCTGTAACGAGAAGTCTTACTAGACACAAGAGGCAGTTCAAAAAGTGTTTGCAAGGCTGTGTGTCAACTTTCCCTTCCTTCACGTCAGAAAGTGTTTGTCTCTTGGGCTGAATAATTTAGTGATCCAGAGCTAATTAGCAAATCAGAAATCCATCATTTGGGGCAGTTTTGGAGTTGGAATGTCCCCCATAGTGCCCACTGCTCTGACTTCACTGACTCCAACACCACAATTTATTTTGAACTGGTATTTCCAAATCAGAGAGAGCAAGCAACAAGACTTTCCTCTGCAGGGTGTGGTGAGGGAAGTCTGCGATGTGACTTCAGGATACAAGTTGACTTCGCTTAGTTAGGATACCTTGAGCTGCCTTTAAATAAGAGTGTCGTTTTCTGTGATAAGATGGGAAGTTTATTTTATCTCTGGTAGTAAACAAGAGCTGAGAGTCTCTGTAATTCCAGGGCTTTCTATCTGCATATAAAATAATAAAAGGTAGTAGATGCATTTGATTATTCATCTTCTGATGTGCTTGATGCTGAAGTTGTTGCATGCAGCCATTGTCTGTGGCTGTGATCATTACACAGGCTTTACAAGCCCGTTGTCACTGGCCTCACCTTACAGATGGAAAGACTGGCAGGCAGAACGGGGAGTGTCCTGCCTGTCATCAGCACAACCAGGTGGCAGAGAGAGGAATCTGTCCATTCAGTAAAGGTCGTGGTTATCATGCTCATGGTGATAGTTCCTTCCTTTTCAGAAAGGATCCTGCACACTCTCCTTCTTTTTCTAAAAATAGTGATGGAAGAATATTGACTGTGCAGTGCGTACAAGAGATTGCTAGGGAAAACTGTGCTTTGGAAACATACACCCTCATTCCCAGCTGATGTGATCTTTTAAAAAATGCCTCCTGTGTTTACAGTCTAGCCTTACTCCACAGAATGACTTACTGATGGAAGATACAGAAGTTGCTCACTTATTTCTAAATGGAAAAATTAGGCTACTTTATATACTAGGCATTAACATGTCTCGTAAAATTCATTTTTTCTGAGGAGATGTTATTTCCACGCTGTGGAAGTGGCTTAAGATCTTTGGTTTTTCTCACAGTCCTGTAATCTGCTTTACCGCGTGAAATCATCTCAGGCCAGCAAAGGCAAGTTGCTTTACTTGCTGTTTCTCCAGTTGAGGACCCTGAAAAGCCCATCTGATGATTCTTCCTTATCTTCCTGGATGGTCTTCAGCCACATTAGTGTTGGGTGTAAATGAGTTGGAATAATGAGCACAGGAAATGTCTCAAATAAACACATCTACAGTACCCCTGAGGTCTGTGCTACTTCTTGTATTTGTCTACACGGGTTTTCTGGGAAAAAACACACTGTACAGATTCTTTTTTAAAGCCCCCCATAGTTTTAGAGCACAATATGAGAGTGATTAGCAGTAATGAGAGCTCAGAAGGATAATTTAGTCTTCATTTTCATTTGTTCTAAGCTACTCCTCTCCCTTCTAACAAAAGTGCCAATTAGTTCACATGATGATGTAAATCTTTGTCAACAAAGATTTGAACAAAGATGTCAACAAAGGTTGAAGAGACGCCACTCATTTATTAAAGGTCATCTGAGTACACATCACAGGAAAACAACTTTGAATCACCGTTGATCATTTCCACATTCACATCAATGACCTAAATGAGAAGGACTTCATATAACTCAACTGCTACTTTCCCTCAAGTGCTCTCTTGTTCACATCACATCTCTTTTTCTGCCTCCATTCCTCTGCAAACATAGCTACAGCTGCAAAAGAAACTTCAGAAAATGGTTGTCTTTAATCCTCCTGAGCTGCATTCCCACAATAAAATAAAATGTTTGCACTAACAACATGAACAACTTGAGAGGTGAAAAAGAAAAATTATGAATTGTGTTTATACTAATTTATGTAGACTATAACATTGGCTTTCCAGGAGTTTCTTAGACCATCCTCAGGTGACTTTAAGCAATTTATTTCAGTTTGCAGTTCAAGAGGTACTTTCATACAGCGACATTGCAAACCATGCTGGGATCAAATAGTCCATCTGGATTCTCTTGTACCTCCTCTTAGGTAAAAGCCGGGCATTCAAACCTCATTTATCTGACTGGCTCTTTCTGCTGCAATGGGCAGAAGGGTATCTAGTGCATCTCTCAGTTTTTATGACTGAGCGGTGTTTGAAAAGGTATTAATAAAAATTATTTGTCAGTAAAAGTAGAGATGCTGAACATAATCAAATTTCTGACCTCGCTAATCATTAAGATATGGACAAATAGGTCCAGTCTCACCTCAAATATTGTGGCAGTTTTTGTCACCAGAATATAAGAAAGATATTAAGCTGTTGAAGAGCATCCAAAGGAGAGCCACAAAGATGGTGAAGGGCCTTGAGGAGAAGCCATAAGAGGAATGGCTGAGGGCACTTGATGTGCTCAACCTGTAGAAGAGGAGACTGAGGGGAAACCTTATTGCAGTTACAACTTCCTCGTGAAGAGAAGCGGAGGGGCAGACAATGATCTCTTCTCTGTGGTGATCAGTGACAGGAACCGAGGAGAATGACCTGTAGTTGTGTCAGGGCAGGTTTAGTTTGGATATTAGGAAAATGTTTTTCACCCAGAGGGTGGTTGGGCACTGGAACAGGCTCCCCAGGGAAGTGGTCACAGCACCAAGCCTGACAGAGCTCAAGAAGTGTTTGGACAACAATCTCAGGCACACAGTATGACTCTTGGGGCTGGTCCTGTGCAGGGCCAGAAGTCAGACACAACGATCCTTGTTGCTCCCTTCCAGCTCAGCATACTCTGTGTTTCTGTGAAATGAAAGATTAAATCCAGGGTACTCTATCTTTCTTTATTCAGGTACTGCATTCTTAATTTGAGTCGATTGGTTATGCTTAGAATTTTCACCCAAACTCTCTGATTTTATTCAAATTCTCTAGACTGAGTTGTGTTGACATGCCAAATCATGCTGGTTTTCTTATCTGCAGGCCGCATGCATGCCTGTTTTGCTGATAAGACTTGTACATGTAGTGCTCAGACTGGTACTTCAGACTATAATCTTTCATCTGTCCAAAAACCATATGTGGTATATGTGGTACAAACTATCCCACTCAAATTTCTTTCAGCTCTTTGGAGACTCTGATATCATACTCCCTCCTCCCTGCCATCTACATATAAAATCAGCAAGGATCCTTCATGGTTGCAGTAGATTGCCACGAGTTTCTTCTTTTTGTGCAATAAATGTATGCTGCCCTCCACATTTCACACTGTGTTGACACTTTGCAGTCTCTAAACATATTTGTTCTCAAATCTTGAGATAGAAATTATATAGATACAGTATTATCCTTATTTTACATCTAGCTTAAAGGGCAATACCTGTCACACAAGAAGTCAGTGGTAAAGGGCAGAGCTGGCTTAGAATGTCTTGGGAATGTGATTTGTGTCATGAACCCTGCAAATGCACAGATAGCAGTGAGACCATCAGGATGCAGCCTCTACTGATCGAGGCCAGATTTGTACTAGTCGCATAAAGAGAAAAGGTTTGTGCTCCTTTTACTTGTCTTTTAAGCTCTCCAGCTCCATGTTCTTTGATGTAATTTCAATAAACCCTGTTCTCCTGTTTCTCGCTGTGTTTATTGCAGGCGGCTCGTTCACGGAACTGTGCTGCTCAGCATGGCGCTGTGCAGCACACCCACAGCAATGATCACCCCGGGCATCTGCAGCACTGATACCCCAACCTCAGTCACACTGCAGGTAAGAAAGCGGGAAAGCAAAGGGTTGTTTTCTAACAAAGTGCAAGAAGGCAGCTTTTCAAGGCCACACAAAGAAAATGCGTTGATCTTCAGGATGACGGTAATTCTGTGCAGTGGCAAATGTGTCTAATGCTTTCCATATCAAATAACCACCTCTCAGGGCTAGAGAAGGGTTTTGTAGGGTAATTTTTGTTGTTATTGTTTTGGTTCCAGAAATACTTTTGACACAAATTAGCGACTCAGCACCTGAATTTTTTGGTTCCCAAAATACTTCTGATACAAATAAAGGATGTGGTACCTGACTTAACAGCTGCCTTGTCAAATCTGAGCTTTTGTTCTGATGCCATTGAATTGTGCGGCATTGTAAGTGTAACATAGAGCTTACAGTAAGATTGAGTAGCATAAAGGAAAGTGGCTACAAGCAGTTTTTAATAGATGTTAGTATAGCTCTCCCTCAATGATTACATGCTGAGCACAGAGTCACTGAAGTTGGAAAAAACCTCCAGGATTGAGTCCAACCTTTGACTGAGCACCACCTTTGTCAACCAAACCATGGCACTAAGTGCCATGTCCAGCCACTTCTTGAACTCCTCTGGGGATGGTGACTCCACCACCTCCAGGGACAGCCCATTCCATTGCCTGACAACACTTTGCATAAAGAAATTCCTCCTGATGTCCAAGCTGAACCTCCCCAGGTGCAGCTTAAGGCTATGTCCTCATCCTATTGCTTGTTGCCTGGGACAAGAGGCTGACCCCAACCTGGCTACAACCCCCTCTCAGGCAGTTGTAGAGAGTTATCAGGTCTCCCCTGAGTCTCCTCCAGGCTAAACACCCCCAGCTCCTTCAGCCACCCCTCATATGACTTAGTCTCCAGACTCTTCACCAGCTCCATTGCCCTTCTCTGGACACACTCCAGCACCTCCAAGTCTTTTTTTTGTACTGAGAGGCCCAGAACTGAAAATAGGGTTTGAGGTGCGACCTCACCAGTGCCAAGTACAGGGGGACAATCACTGCCCTGGTCAAAGTACTCCCTCAATCTGGGCAGAATGGTGCTCCCAGTATTGAAAATACATAGTCTGCATGATAATTTTGCCACCTTTCCAGGTTAAGTTAGCAACTGGGTACTTAGAGGGCAAAGGCAGTTGTTTTCTGTATTAAAAAGCTGAATATCTATTAGCAAATGACATATAAAAGCAGATAATACAGATAAAAAAGCCTGGCCTAAAAGTAGCCTAGTTTTAGTAGACAAGCAAATGGGGATTTTCTAGTCTGAGGAGTTCAGTCAAAGATCATGGCTTAAAATAGCTCCCCCTATTAATAATAAGGGGATGTTGAGACAGTAAATGGCTAATAATTTATAATCTCTCCCTACTGGAAGAAATGGAACAAGATCTCTCATTTTCAGTTATTCCCATGCATGTGGCAGTATCACCATTTGGGAACATGCTGGAAATGTCATAAAGATAGATTTTCATAGAATGAATAGCTTGGCTTGGAAGAGACCTTAAAGATGATCTGGTTTTCTAATGTGATTGTTTAGTAGAGAATAACTTTTTTAACCTTTAGAAGAGCATTGCATATTAAATACCTATATCTACTTTTTAATATATGTAAGAGGTTGTGGTGAGCATTAATAAACCAAAGAAGGATGCAAAGTAAACTGATGTTTGAAGAACAACCTGAGTTTTCAGACAAGAATATACTCAGATTATCAAGTACCTCAAGCATTGTAATTTTGGTTGAATGTTTACTTTCTTTGTATCTTAAAAAACCTTATCCTAAATTTCTGACTTCGCATGTAAATGTAAAGAATGAAAAACTAGTAGATGTTCTACAGTATATATGAAATTGAACATCCAGAAGTGATAATAGAATCATAAGTATCCCTGCTTTAAAAAAACCAACCAACCAACCAAAACTCAAAAAAACCCTCCAAAAAACTCATATCTACATGAGTGAAAGTTTTCCACTTAAAAAACCATCCCGTTAAAAAACAGGAAAGGAGGAGAAAAGAAAAAAATTACTCCTGCTTGGTGTTTGTGCAGTTCTAATAAAATTGAAATATAGTGGATGAAATTGTCTCAGGAAAGTGAGCTTCCACTGATTTCTGTGGACTGAATTTCTCACCAAAACGTTTAAGTATCATATTACATACAGTGAGCATGCCCAAACAATTATCCTTCCTTCTTTCTGTCTTATTTTGTGTACTTACTGTACAGATCCAAGATAATGTTCATTGACGGTTGTGTCTGACAACAAATAATGCTAAAATCACTTCTTTTTTCTTGTCTTTTTTTGTTTGTTTGTTTCTTTTGTAATAAAGATTGACTTTCCAGAAACTAATCTGCAGTTCGTTAAACCTGAACCTGAAGAAAGAAGACGTGATGATCTTGAAGAGCCAACCCAGGAGTGCCTGAAGCACATTGCAAGGCTTTCTCAGATACATTCTCTCTTGCTGTAAGTTGTACCCAGGTAGCCCTGCTCATTCTTGGCTTGCTCTTCTTATCCTATCGATCACAATTAGGTGCATCCAATTCTTTAAAAACAAAATTTTTCTCTGGAGGAGCCCAGCCTGACTGATTTGAGAACTAACACCTCTAAATAAGAGAATAGATCACAGCAAAGCCTAATAGGCCCCTGGAGGTGGCAGTGTATTTTAGCACTTTAGAAAAGGATTGTTTTTCTCTTTCTATTGCTATATTTTTTTCATGTCTTTGAAGCGAGAAACTAATTTTTGGTTCAAAAAATAAGATTTTCAGATGATGCAGTACATCTATATCAGTATTAGCAAGAACACCTTAGAGTTCAGTGGAAATCGGCCTCTCTCAGTTATTATACATTCAGGCTTCAGATATAGCAGTTAAATGACAATTGAAAAATCTGTTTCAAGTTATAACCAAGGAAAGAAGTATGTAAAGTTTAACTTTCACAGAAGGTGGATGAAGTGAAACAAAATACACTGTATGTACTGAGGCAGATTAGTATGATCAGCTGTATGTATGTTATACTACCAATTAGGATTATGTACTGCATAAAATAATTTTGGGTATAATCAGAGTGGAATTTGGTGCTTACAGAGAGCCATTTTACTAATGACAGTTAATTGTGTGAATTAATCCTCCATCAAAGGTCAAAAGGTGCATTCATTGCATAATATCTAAATAACCTAGAGTCAATTTAGCCCTCTGTGTGATACAGTGTATCTTTTAATCTCTGTGTTATTTCTGTGTTGATGGCTTGGGGTTTTTAAAATAATTTTTTTTTTTTAAAGACAGATTTACTGTTGTGTTTGATGTTTACCTCAACTTCTAAAAAGACAGGATGAAATGTAAAATTATTTTTATTAACCATGGGATCTGTGATTTGAGTTTTTAAAATTTATTTTAAAATGTGAATGGGATGTCAGTATTTTATTGTGAGTAGCCATGGTGCCACGGCACTGGCAAGGTGCCAGCAAAATTTCCAGCCACAAAATATGCTTCAAGCCAGTGCATCTGACCTCCATTCATGGTGAAATGGTGGGTTCAGTAAGAAGGAAAAGGATCATTAAGAATTTAGCTAAGTATGAAGTAATTTGTCAGTGAAGAACTAGTGTGGCTTCTGTGAGTACAAATTCTGCCTCATCAAAGTGTTGCTGTCCTAGGAGGTTGTCAGTGAGTACATGGATATTGGGGATTTGGTGAACATAAGGCATTTGGATGTTCAGAAAACTTAGTTTGTGAAAGAAATTATTCTGCTCTGGGTTTAGAAGAAAAACTGGTTAAAGGCAAAGATAGGATGTTTAAAATAGGATTTTCAGAATGGATGAATCACTAGCAGGGTCTTCCAGTGCTCAGGGTTGGGACCAGTTTTATTCAGTATCTTCATTGATGACAGGGTGAAAGAAGTGGGCACAGAAATCTCTAGGTTTGCAGATGGTACTAAACTCTGCCAGATTGTCACTGTGCTATGGAGGAAAGATCCAGAAGGACTTTACAAAATCAGGCAAAAACATGGCAGATGAGTTTCAAGGGTGTATATTTAAGGAAAAATTATCTAAGCATGTTTACATGTCACTGAACTCAGTACTGGCAGTTAGAAGGCAGGAAGTCCACCTTGACATTACTTCTGATATTTCCCTGGACTTGTGAATGCAATGTACAGCAACACCTGAAAGTGCCAATAAATACTGGGCATCGTCAGGAAGGGCATAAAGAAGGAATCAGTGTGGCGTTTCACTGCTGTCTAAAATCCTATGCTGTATTTTGAGTGTGCTGCATAGTTGTTGTCTCCACAACTCAGGAAAGATATAATAGATGTGGAAAATGTACAGAGAAGGGCAGCTAAAATCATTAAAGGGATTTAGCAGCTGTTTGACCAAGAGAAGCTAAAAAGGTTGGGACTCTGTAGTTCAGAGAAAAGGCTAGAAAATGTCTGTGTGTGCATTATTAATTTCTATGTAATCATGATGGTGATAGACAAGGTGAATGCCTCATCAATTCCTACCATATTTGAACTAGGGACACTGAGTGAAACCAGGTAGGAAATCGGTTGTCAATGGAAAGAAAGTACAGACAGCCTGATTTTGTTCCTCTTCTCTGCCTCATCAGGATCCAAGTCTGCTGGTGGAATATACACATGCACATATATTTTTTTTTTATATGTAGCATAAAAAATATTGATTGTCTCAGTAGCTGGGCTTAGACAGGAGCTGATCTCAGACCTTGCTGCTCTCCCCAGCTGCTGACACCTAGACCTGTGATCCTCCAAGGTTCACAACCACACTCTGATTTGGTTGCTGATGCTTGGGCTTCTTCCTGTTACATGGACATGGCATTCTCCACTAGCTGGTCCAGACCTACAGACTTCCTAGTAGCTGAATCTCAGACTCTTGTCTGTCCATTAGGTGGCTCAGATCACTGGTCCACATGGGCAGCATCTCTTGGCTGTTGATTAATGAAGATGTTCAGTGGGAATGAAGGCAGTGAGCTTCACCATGTGGCTCTTGTGCTCCTCACAGCCCTACACTGTATGATCTTTGGCATCATCACCAAATAAGACAAGAGAGTGCCAAGAGGCACTCAGAGTTACTGACAGCTGCTTTGGCTGAGTTCTGAAAACATTTCAGATGTGAGACTCTGATTCCTTTTAGGATTACTGTGTTTGAAATACAAACCCTGGAATACTAGCTATCTGAGATGCAGGCTGCTCTTCCAGCCTGATACAGCCCAGTATCCCAGTGTGAAGTGTGGATTCCAGGGTAGGGATCAGAGACTGGTTTGCAGCTAGGAAGATGACAGTCTGGTTTCTACCATCTTTATTTCATCATTTTCCTTCTATCTTTTTCCTCTCTTTCAGCTCCCTTTTCCTTTTCCCTTGTTGCCACTTTCCTGGTAGGAGTCTAGTTTGCCTACGAGTGGTCACGAGTGCTTTTGCTGTGAATTGTGATTAGAAAGGCTACTGCCGGTTGGATGAATAGTGGAAGAGGTCTAAAAACCGGTGGTAATGCTGCACACTTTTCTAGGCTGTGCATGGAAGAGAAACTTCCAAGTGAAAATCAGTGCCAGGGGACAGAAATTTGCATTTTCTAGCTTTGCTGCTCATTCCTCTTTTTGCCTTTTATCTTATTCTGCTTTAGTACTGAACATGAACAACAAAAGCATCTCAGATGCATTTAAACTCATTTTTTGCCATTTCCTCCCCCCCCCCAAAGGTAACAATTAATACTAGCTAACAAAGCTTTCACAGAAGCTGTTCTCTTCATTTAGCTAAAGGGATTAATGAAAGCTTAAACGGAAAATTACTGAATTATTTAGTTTTTTGTGGGTTTGGGGGGCTTATTTGTGTTAAGCAGAAGGGTATAGAATTTAATCTAGATCTTATATGGAGGGAAGTTTAGATACGACTCTACCCAAAAAAACATAAACTGCATTTTTGTCAGTAAAGAAGGTTATTAGCATCTTATCCCTGTTCAGCCAAATAAATGTCCTTATTAGCATAAGAATCTTCAGATGCTATGTGCATGCAAAATACTTTTACCATCTATTTTAAATGTCCTATTACATGTATATGTTAACTTTTGTTACAAGTAAGAAGCTTAAAATCAGAACCTTAAAAACCCCCACCCCACCCAACCTGTAATTTCGTATCTGATCTTTAAAGCATGGAAAGAGAAAATGGCATTGCTTCTGGAGTAAAGTCAGAGGGAGAAATCTGTTGTTTAGAGCACATGATACAAGGACTGATTTCTTATCTCCCCTTGCAAGCTCAGTAGAAGCTTTAGCTGCTTTACTCTGAACATCAGATTGTCTAGTTTGGAGGATGCTGTTTGAAAGCTTAAATCTGCGCTTAAAGTTAACACGTAGAAGAGGTCCTTTAGCTGAACTGTCCTGCAGAATACATAAGATGCATGAGATCCAAATAAGATGCATAAGATCTAAATGCATGAGATAATCAAGAGAGACAGTGAAGTCTTCGGCCTACTTTTATCTTTTTCTCTGTGACTTCACACACTCACAAAGGCATCTATCTGTTGTCACCGTGGACATGCTGGGACTTCTGAAGCTGTTTCTTAAAGTGATTACCAAAATGATACTTTTCCTGAAATGATTCCCAAAAGTCACAACAGAATTTGTATCACAGATAGGTTCATCTCTGCATACACCTATAAGCTTATTTTCCTAAAGAAAAGAAATTAACATTCACTCTTGTTACAGTAAAAAACATGCCCATCTTTGTGCTGCCGCTCTCTGTTCCTTCAAACGCTTGGCAAGTCAAAATGGCAAAGGAGAAAAGTTCTCTAGTGCATACAGAGCCAGAGGAACTCATTGCTGTGAGTTGTGAAAGACACAATCTTGACTGTTACAGTGCAGATAAGATTTGGGGTTTTTTTTGGCTAAGAATGTTCCAAAATACTGCAAATTGAAGGAAGATGAACTTGGAAAGAATGTAAACACTTGAATTTTGAGCTCTGTTTACACATCTGGGTAAGTAAATGCTTGACTGGAAACAAACCATTTACTCACTGACTTCTATAAGACTTCTCACACCTTCTGAAATATCTGTTTGTTTAAAGTCAAAATTATGTTATTTTATTAAGTAGACAGATCACCAATCTGGTCAAATATGACTAAGAAAAATTATGGTCTTGATTTGGTAATGATTTGTATGAACTGGAGATCTGTTTGCACTTTCAGAGCTTGCTTTTGAAGGCTCTGATATCAAATTAATGAGATTGCCTGGGCTTGTCTCTCAAGGGGAATTTATTTTTCTGTGTTCTGGTGTGTCAAAACCTGGGATTCAATATGCATGAGGCAAAGACATCTGAATTGTTGACAAAACAGAGCGTATAAAGCAGAAATTATGCTATGGCATTTCTCACTGTGGTGAAATATGGTGTGATGACTGATCACTTTATCAATATGTCCTTTAGACGTCTAATATCTCTTTGAGGAATTTGGTATATTGCATCCTTTTTTTTTTGTGAGCCCAGCAAAGCATGGCACACCAGGCTTTGTGAACAGATACAGAAGTTGCTGGGAGCTTTTCTTCCCTTTTCCAAACTCATACCAGTGCTAGGATAATCACGCTCTGTGTGTGTGCATGTGCACATGCTTGTGTTTTTGTGTATGCACATGGATGTGCTTAAGCCCTACTTTAAATGCAGAGACATTAAAAATAGACACACCTGCTTTAAACAGTCAAAGCAAGGGCAGAAATGAAAGCAATGACTAGCAGTGTTGTGTGTCTACAGTAGTTAGTTAGAGACAATATATAGCAGATGGATGGAACAATAATTTATCTGCTGATAACTGTACCTTCTTAGCGAAAAAAACCCAAAACCAAACAAAACCCCAAACCAACAACAGTAAAAATAATCAAAAAAACAACACCAACAACAGAGACAATGGAGAAGAAAATAGAGAGTGCTTGGGATATGAAATAATCAAATCATATGTGTATGTCTTTTGACACTTCATTTTTATATGACCTAAGGCTGACAGATCCAGAGTATAAGTATCACTTTTCTTATGAAAGCTGGTCTGCAGAAAATGATATCTTACCCCAAGGAAAACATGTACTTAGCTGAAAAGCGGTGTACTGTGTGACTTGGCCCCTCTGTACAATAAAGTTTGTTGCTACACAAAGCTCCAGGTGGTTTTAATTTCAAACTGAATTTCTAATCTTCTTTTCCAGACTCTCAGAGCAACAGAGAAGAATCTTATGGTTTTATCGTTACCACTGCAATAATCAAAATTGCTCCCTTCCTCTGGTGCTGGGCAGTGCCCCCAGTTGGGATCGAACGACTGTGTCAGAAATGTATGCCTTGTTGAGGAGCTGGAGGTTTTCTAACCCTTTAGAGGCACTTGGGCTTCTGTCTTTCAGGTAAGGGAAAATTAACCAAGTAGGAAAATAACAACGGACAGAGTGATGGGAGTGATTAATTCAGTGCTTCAGTTTGCTCAGCGCAGTGTCACGCTGTGGTTCGCTGACTGTGCTTTCGGCTCTGTCTCTCTGTCACAGTGAAAATAGAGTTGCAACTCCTGTGATGACCTTGAGTTGAACGTGCCAGCCCTGTCTTCTCGGCTGAAAAGGTTTTCTCTTTCTCAGGATAATGAAAAGAGTATTTCAGTCTCTATAACAGACTCAGTCAGCTTCTGGTAACAGGTGATCAGTCACATACTTAGCACTTCTGTAGCACTCCATATCTTCAGACTGCTGTACAGACATGAAGTGACTAATGGGAGATAAGGAGGACTGACAATAATCTATGTAAATGCATAGAGTCCCACGTGTAAAGCTATCTTTCTGAAGTAGGTTGGATGAAACTTTAAAGTCAGTTCCCCACACTCTGAATAAATTCTGTTGTGGTGCCTTATGTTCCACCCCCACTTCTTACACTGGGAGCTGATTGTTTGTCAGGAGACTTTCTTGAGGCTGGAGATAGTCCTACCCATGAGGTAATAGCAGATGTCAGGGGACACAATCTGTGTCAGCAGTTACTTACATTTCCTCCAAAAACTTGGGAGGTATTTTGCATTAAGTGGCCTACCTGTGAAAACATTAAACATGCAGATGAAATCCTTGAGCAAATTTGGTTTATCAAGCCCTTGCTTGTCTTGGGTAAGCACAGGCTGCACCAGCTTTGCTACCTGTTTCATGCTGTACCTTTAGAAAAAAAACGAACCTCACCTAAAGCTTTACTTGAGAAATTACTTTATACGCTTACCTCCATAGTATTAAAAATAGTTAAATATTCTAAAACTGATTCTTGAGTGTTGTTTCCTTCTTGATGCAATTTCCTCAGAATCCTTGTAGCCCTGTTTTATATCTGAACTATTAACAGTTTCACATGTTTGCATATGTGTCTTTTTATGCACAGTGGGAATAAAAGATCATTCAAAGACGGAAGCAAAGATCCTGAAAGATCACATTCTGGAACATAGTACTGTTACCTTATTTACCATTATGAAATTATTAGGATCCATTTCTAATTTATAAAAGATCCACATAGAAAGGAGTGTGTGGGCAGTGTGTTGTCTTCCACACCCCAGAGCAGCAAGAGATTTGAGATTTTTTTTTATTTTCTTTTTGGTCTGAGCATGCCAGGTTTTCAGATCAGATGAGTTGTCTAATTTTGGTTTTGTGTATGGGTGGCATTTCTGCAAATAAAGAGCTTGATTGTTCTTTGAAGATGCAGCTCTGCACCAGCTCTGCACCACACCCTGGTGTGGTACAGAATATCAGTCCTGTCAGGTGCTTCTCAGGATATTCAATATGACTCAGTCTGTCACTGAGCTTCTCAATGTGTAGTGGATGCAGCGGATGCATTTTTCATTCTGGCTACCACAAAGATTGCTGGCATGAAAAGATGGGAAAATGTCATCACTCTATCTCTCTTGGTGCCACCATTGGGAGTGGCTGGCACCTGCAGTTGTGACAAAGAACAAATACTTCTCTCCTGATCAGGGTCTTAGATTGCTTGTCCCTTTAGTTTCCTTCTCACAGAAGATAATATCAGTCCAGTTTCTTTGCTTCATGGTAACACCACAGAAAGATGTTCTGGATCACGGAACAAATCCTCTTTAAAAAAAAAAAAAGAAAATTGTTCTTCTCATATCCACAATATTTTGTAGGTGCATGAACAACTGGGAAGCTAACCTCCAGAAACAAGAGAGATTGGATTTCCTTAAAGATGTCTAGTTTCAGAGACATCTTGGTCGCATGATTTAACAGCTGAGAGAAATGTATATGCAAATTGAGAGAGTGGGTTGAAGGAGGGGAGTACTTTCCATATAAATGGGTTCCTGAGGCTTCTTCTCTCAGTTCTCTTTTTCTCAGATTTCTATCATTTTGAAAAGTACAGTAGCACTGGATAGGGTCCAGCTTCCCTTCACCATTAGCTTCACTGACTTTGGATCTGGGCTTTTTAACTGAGCTGGTTTTGAACGCTGATTCAACTCTATCCTGTATTATGTTTGGCACTGACAATTCATCAACTCAGTTCCTCACTTCTATCATCCACAAAACAGCTCTCTGATTTCTTGTGATTACTGAGACACAGCTGAAAGATCCAAGTTCATATAAAATATGAGCAGAATATAAAATATATGCTTTTTGTTTATTCATGCCTATTTTAAGGGCTTGTGTTACTGTTACTGTCACTGTCAAACCATGGGTAAGTAAAATGTATTAGGGATGATCTTTGTCTACATGTACTGTTAACATGAGCAACTGCACTAAATCAGCCCAAAGGTCTGTGTAGTGCATCCTGTCTCCAGTGGTGACCAACAACAGTTACACAGGGAAGAGAATTAGAATGGGCCGAACTGGGCTACTCTCCCGACTTCCAGAAATCTGCAGCTCAGAGGCTTCCTGAGACAGATTTTTTTGGTTTAAGAGCCCTCTTGTATTTTTCTTTCTATGACTTTTTTTCCAACTAAAAATTGATTCCACATAAACATTACAAAAGAAAGGATACAGAAAAATTACAAATATACAAGTAATTCATTACACATTCAGCTTTCAGTACATTCTGTAGCAAGGAATGATGCAATTAAGCCTTATGTTGCATCATTTCTATGCACCACAACTTACCACATTTATCAGTACCATAAAAGGAACCAAGAGTTCCCAATCACTTCAAATTCTGGATGCTTTTGTTGGTGGAACTTCAGCTTGCAGTCTCTTAAAGAGTACCTGAATTTGTGCTGCGGGCATGTGCTTACTGTTTATATAGTTTAGTATAGTTTAGAGAGGGTACTCAAAATCACTAGTCCCTTCTACAAGCATTGGGCTGGGGGCTCTAAATTATCCTTTTTCTCAGCAAAAAAGCAGCATCTGACCTGATGATTAAGCTCAAGCTCACGTTTACAAGGATAAAGAAATGAAAATCACTTCCTCATTGCCTGGGTTAGAATACAGCATCGCAGAGCTTAGAGAGAAGTATCACAGCCCATCAGATGAAGCCCCATTATCGGGCATCTGAGCTAGAAAGCTCTTTGCAACTTTCTGAAACTTCTAAATTATTTTGCTCACTGCACAGATAAACGTGCAATTTAATAGATGTTTCATGTTCTGTAAGCATGTCTCTCTTGCCTATGCTCTTTTCCACTTTGCAGGCACCTCTCAAGGCAGCCAAATGATAACATACTCATTTATGCAGTGGAAAGGAAAAACTTTCATAAATTGAAAACATAATCATGGTACATTTCACAGATAAATTCAGCAGCAATGTTGCATCCAGTACTTGGAGCAAGTGCATTGATTTTTAAAGCCCCAGAAGCCAACACTTAAAAAAAAATTTAAAAAACAATGAACGTTCCTTTAATCAATAAAGATGGGAGGGAGAGGGTGGGAGGGGGAAGTGTAGAATAAGATTTTACACTCTTACCTCTAATTTCAGGGAAGGATGATTATAAGCAGTTGCCTGAAATATAAAATTATCCCTTAGGCAGAAGGTACAGAGCTGGTCCCTCCTACTCAGAACAGCTCATTGGTGCCCTGTGCATTTTGCCGTTGACTTCACTTACTGAGTTTGGTAAAAAGCCAGACCTTAGTGGAGCTGGAGCTTTCCGTGATTGTATCTGCACTGCATGGCACACTAGCCAGGGAAATAATATCAGTACACTCCTGTATTCAAAGAATTATCTTATGACAGAAAGAAACCAAAGGCAGTGTTAGAAATGCCATCATTTACAATGTGTCGCTAGTGGGCGATTGTTTTGTGTATGTATAGAACAACCAGACTTGCAATTTTTTATCTGGTTATCATGCTATTCAAATTACTGGAAATAAAAGTCCAGACATATTTGTTAACCAAAAAACCAGACTGTTTTCTTGAAAGTTTTTTTTTTTAACTGGTACATCTAGAGTGCTCTTGCAGCCCTGTGAGGTATCGTGGCTAGGAATCAGGAAATTGAACTAGAATCAGGAAACAGCCACCCAAGAAGGTCTGTTATTTTGCAGCATTGTGAATGGCTGCAACGATTTTGAAGAGAGAATTTCTTGACATAGATTGTGGAGGTGAAGATGTAACCTCCCTGGTAGGATTAAACATTTTCCTAGAAACTTCCTGCTAGATTCCAACTCTGTCAGGTCAATTGCCCAGGAGAGGGCATTTCTTTAAAACCATGTGCCAAACCAGTGATGTCAGAGGGACTTCTTTATTTAATACCTTGAATGAAGTAGGCAGAGTAGGGGGGAAGGTATGATTTCACCTATCTCTCCTTGACCAGAGAAGATGCCTTTGGTTATAGAATCACTCAGCCTTTGACTTTCACAGTATTACTGTTGATTTTCACTTTCCGTAGCAGAGTAGCTATTGAGTCTCAGAGCTTAAGATATCTAACCAGTAAGAATAATAAAATGTGATAGCTTGAAGACAGATTTTGTTCTTACACCTTTCCAAGCCAAATTGATTTAGAATTGTTGAATCAGATTGTCATTGTTTTAATAAAAGCAGAATTGTAAACGTCCCCTTAGAGTTCACAACAGAATGCCCAACAGAGTATTTACAAACCAGATAGAACTGGAGCAGATCTTGTCCGTTTGCATCTTACTTGTTACTTGGCTGTAGTTATATATCAAGTATGGAGTGCAAACATGGGCTTATGCAAAGAAATAAGATAAGAACAAAGTAACACTCTACTGTTAATTTCATACTTTGATGTACAGAACACGCTACTGATAAAGCTTTAAAAGTGCTTGTGCTTAATATACATGAAATTTACTGATAACTTCGATGGGGATGTATGCACTGGTAGGAATAGACAACTCTATTTCAGGCATCAGAATGTGATGAAATTTTTTTTTCCCCACTTCCTTTAACCATTTTTAGCTTCCTTGGCAATATATATGAAGGTACTACAGCCAAAAACTATAGTAGGACAAATAAAAGACAACTATGTAGGATATGGCATGCTTTCTGTGCATAAATGTGCAATCCTGTCAGGAGGCTAAATCTGTAAATAATCACATTTTCCTTGGTTTAGTCTTTAGTTTTAATGTAGCAGAGAACAAGGTTTATCTCTGAGGTGGGAAGAACCTTCTAGATCATACAGGTTTCAAATAAAAAACTGCTTTTGTTACTTTCTTCCTACTCTTGTTCTCTCCTAGTATATGGTTTACCATATGGTCTCCATGACATCTTAAACTTATTCCTAGTTGTTTTAGTCAGAATTTCCTGTAGAAAGTCTATGTAAGCATCACTTAAAGTACATTTTCTATGGGTAAGTTCAACAGATCTATCTGCCAGTCAATCAGACAAAGCAATAGCTGGTGAATATGACCGTGACCTTTGCAATGTGTGGGGAGGGGGAGGATTCATGTGACTTCTTGCAATGCAGAGTGAGTATGTGACTCTTTTTCAACAGAAAATTATGAAAATACAGTGTCCCTTTAACTGATAGTATTTTTTTATCTTTCTGTACTTTCTTTTACTTCTTACCATTTTCTAGTCCTTACACACTCATTCGCTGTTTTATTTAGAAGCCCTCAAAGGAATGAAAAAACCACCAACAGAAAGTCCTGCTAATGTTCTCTGTAGGCTAAAACTAAAGGAATATCTCAGTCATTATTCTAGTAGTTTGTTCTCTCTTCCTGCCTAATTACTTTTTGAATACCTAAATGGCCTCACAAAACTTACCTGTCTATTCTTTTAAACAGTTCATCCGTACCTTCTCTCCTGGGCAGTTGCACCTATCAGGGACATGATGCCCTTTACTACTTAAAGGCTTTTTTTGTTTTCAGTTGGTATCTTCATTCCAATAGCTTTGCTAGCTCTGTTTTCCTTGTTTCTGCCAGACTTAATAACATGCTGAAGTCTTTCTTTATCGAAAGCACAACAGAACTTAAAATGTGAAGGGAATTGCAGATGAAGGGAATTGCAGAAATATGTGTGGCATATTATAAGCCTCTGACTAAAAAGAAGGCCTGTAAAAGGCCATTCTGTTCTCTACAGAGATCCTCACATGCCAAAAAACGTAGTGAATTGTACAGTTCCATTGACCTGACAAACATATTTCAGCATAAGGTTATTCGAAACAGCACGGAAAAATTAGGATAATAAAACTGTTAAAAATGAAATGCACATCTATTTCTCATTTACAGGAAACTCACCACTGGCAGATGCTAAAATCTCCAGAGAATGTCACAAATCCACAGGTTGCCTCAGCAGTGCTTAGTTTTCTGTTTGAATCTGATTTAGCTGAAAGGTACAGCTAGACAAATAGCTCCCGACTGGCTGCCTGTATGAAAAGAATGAAACACTGGAAGTTGTCCTTACTTCTAAGGCAAGTTGTAATCTATGCTTATCCAGCTCAAAATTCAGCTTTTACAAAAACAGTCGTGAAGTCTTGAGGGAAACCTAATAATCTACAGCTACTTAGAAAGAATGGGTGGCTGTCAGTCATTGGCATCATGCAGGGAGGAAGAACAAAACAGCAAAAAGGGTGTTGAGGTTAAATATCAGAGGAAAAGTTTCACAATTCATGGAGAATCCAAGGTGTGAGAGGAGCTGTGAAGGGGAAATTTGAAGTCCTGCATAGTGTGACCTGTTACTAAGGACTAGACTCAACAACTGTAATTTACATATTGTTTGTTATTCAGAAGAGTCTTGGAGTGTGTAAACCTGGAACAAACTTGCAAGAAGTCACAGTCTCTGTTGTGGAATAAATAAAATTTGTTCTCTCAAAAGAGGAAAGCTACAAGACATTACAGTGCAGCAAGGAAAATAAATGGGGGATCTGTAGTTCTGTTCACTGAAGTGTTTATTGACAAGGGTCGTTTATAGAGAAACAAAATAACCCAAGTAAATTGAAACCTAAAACTAGGTGAAAAGTACCATTTAATTTGCCTTTTTTTTTTCCTAGCTAAATTCTCAGATGTTTTAGTGAAAAACATAAAACAGCTGGGGAAGATGAGTCCCTAAATGTCCTGCTTCTCTGAAGCCATTGCCAGAAGCCATATGTCAGGAATCTGACAATCTGAGGTTCAAATCCTTTGCAAAACTGATCTGATGTTGACAAGCTTCACTACAGATGAGCTCTTCTTTCTTGGGCATGTACCCTTAAAGACTGGAATATTGATTTTGTTGTCATAAAGTCATCTCACTTCTTTGCTTTCAAGACTTTTCAGTAGGTTTAAATAGTTGCATATTCATTGTAGAAAGCCCTGGAAATCAGCTGTCCTCTAATATCCAAACTATGAAGCTCTTTTTCTTACACCTGAAGGGATTTCTCTTGCACTGAGTCACAGAGCCAAAAAAATCAATTAATTGTGTCCTCTAATCAAGAGCAATTTATGGATTATTAAAATCAGATTTGATGCAACTCAAATGTTTGCAAGATTATTCACTGGAAAAAAAACCTTCCAGCCCTAATTAATCACCAGCCTACAAGCTGGCACAGTTTCCAGGCATGTGAAGGGTAGATTTTTTTTACTCAGATCTGCCTCTAGACCATACCCTGTTACTGGCTTTAGCAAATAAACTGATGTACGTAAACACAAATAGCATAAGCACCATGTAATACTAGTGGAGTTCATGAGAATTTGCCATAATTCTAATATTTCTGAGGATGTTAAACTTCTGCTCAAATACGAATGTAAGGGGTAAAACAAATCAAATTAAGTATTGTACCTGTATACAATATTTAAATACAAATTAAAAGTTGTACCTGTTACCTGTTGTACCTGTGGCCCTGAACAACGCTGAAATTCAAGGGAGCAATGGCTATTAGATCGAGGGTTCAACAGATTGTCAGGTAAAATGTGCCAGCTGCCCGTTCTGTTAAAAAGACTCGGCTAAGCCTCAGGCTGACCTGAAGATTTACAAGCTGAAGGAAACATTTTAGTAACCAGGACCAAGGAATTACCGAAATCTTACTCAAGTAGAGTGACAAGAGCCGTGTTCCCTGAAGCAAACTGCCTTGCAGATGTTTCGCCACAGTGCCCATGCGTTTGAGCTCATCATTATCCTAATCACATCTCCCTGTGCTACTTCTGGTAACTTAGGTATAGCCCCACTTTTGACTTGCAGCAAATTAATTCTAAATAAATCAAATGTCAGCTGTTGAATTTTCTGGAAAGTTTGGGATTAAAATAATTTTGTTATTCTTTGTTTAGCTGGAAAAAACAAAGAGTTTCCCTCATCATAGCATTGCATGTATATTTAGATTTTGGCTGCTAGTAAGGACAAGCTGTAACTAAGTAATAACATTTTTCTGCTTGACTTGGTGACTCTAGAGTGTATTTCACTGTTCAGTAGCCTGTTGAACTAGGAGAGAAGGGAAAGGGAAAGACTAATTTCCATATTATGTGCACATGCTTGGCACACCACCCTTTGGAGCAATTGCATAATTAGAAAATACAACGATATGAAAGAGATTATTTTTTTTAATATATAGACATCCTTCAAATATGCTTTTTTTTTTTTCTAAATAGCCATGTCAATATTAAAGTAACAACTTCTCATTCCTAATAAGTTGCCTAAAATAAATAAATAAAAAGAAAATAAGCCTTGCAGAAGATGCTAATTTGGGTCTGTCATGATAATTTATTTGTAATGTATTCCTCCTCTCCCCATCAAGGCCCTCTCAGCATTATACAAAGAATTATGAAGTGTATTAGAAACATCATCAAGTATGTACCATAACATACAAACTAAATAATAAAACCAGATCTGAGCTGCATTGTTAAAAGGGGGGTTGAAAGTGCTGCAGGTGGCAGCTGGTTGCAGCCCAGAAAACCAGGCCTTTCAAGTAAGTCCAACTGTTCACCGTTTGTTGTATTTTAATCAAAATATCCCCATTTTTATTTGATGGCCTGTAGTTAATTCACTGATCAAAGCATATGTACTGTTTTGGATCAGCTTGTTTTATAAAAGCTCGAGATTTGAGCAGCAGGTGCCATTATACTGCTGAGCACTTAGCTTTGCAATTCCTTCTCTTTTTATCTTGACAGCAATGAGCAGTCATTGCTGCAAATATGGTTTTGTCTCCTCTGTTTCCCTTCTGATTTTCATTTCTACTGGGTATATTGTTGTCAAAAGGTGCTGGAAAGGAAAGTGGGAAGAGGGCAGTCTGGTTTTGTGCTGAGCTCCTGACGCAGTAATGCTGTTGGCCTGTGACATCTTCTGCCATGCTTGATGGTTCTGATTTCAAAGGACTTTCTTCAGGGTAAATTGTCAAGATAACCCATGTCCTTTAGTCATCATTTTCATGTGTGCCTAGACTGCCAAATCAAAGATGTTTCCAAAGACCCTGATCATCAGTTCAGCGAGGAGGGATTTGCTGCTTTCTCTGGGGCAAGTGCTTGCCCTCAGAGAACTGGAGCAAAGCCCAGCAGTCCTTCTGAACAATATCTGATTGACTGGGGTGCTGTTTGAAGACATCTTTGCCCCTTAGGCTGAGATGAACCTTCTTGCAGCCCTCGTAACTGGAAGGTCTCTGTGAGCAATTCCAGTTTGCATCGGGAGAAGACAGAAAAGATTCTTGGGAGGGCAATGGACAGCATACAAGTATTGTTACACAGATAAGGGTGACACCACACAGCAGACATACACACAAATCTGTTCTTTTCCTTGTGAAAAGAACAGTAGCAAACTCACTTAATTTGAAGCAATCCAGGCAACTTCTGTGTACCTGAAATTCTCTGTGTATGGAATCGTAGAATGATTAAGGTTGGAAAAGACCTCCAAGATCATCGGGTCCAACCTTTAATGATTAATGTCACAATTGCAAAATGTCAAAAGGTAGCAGTTATTTGTTATATTTTCAAAAGAAGTCCTCGAAATATTATTTTTTGGCTTTCAAGTGTTAAAAAAGATACTGTACACTTTTTGATTTTTTTCTCCGAAAAGAGGGAAAATGTTCTCTTGAGAGTCATTTTCAATCAGTCAGATTGCATCAAAATTTCATTCTCTTTTAAAGAAAAATGTTTTTACCATTTATATTATCTAGCCTTCTTTCTCTGCATTATCTCTGCTGCTGTACTATGTTTTCTTCTTTTATCCTTTTTACAGTGAGAGCTCTCAATCACAAAATCTATACTAGGCCACAGCCACTCTGGTTTCAACCAGAATTGGTTGAGAGTACAGCTTATGCTGAGAACTCAAACATTTTCCCATCAGAAATGTCTGTTTCACTGATGTGGAGCCTTTCTGGGGGAAGATGTTGGGTTTTTTACTAAATTTTCCCTTAAAAAAATTAAAACTAAAAAAACTAACCTGTGTTTTCAGTTTCAAAATTACTTCTCTTTAAAAAGTATTTTTGATTTTTTAATGATACAGTCCAGATGAGATGATATTAGAATAAATTATCTGAAATGAGCCCTTTTGTATGGGAAATCTCAAGCTTTTCTGTTTTTGCTCAGAACAAAAGAAGTCTTAAAAGTTAAGGTTCCCATGGCACAGAACTTTCCTATTTCAGGTAAGAGCGGCAAGAGATCTCTAATTTACTTCATATTTCAGGACATTACAATACACAGTAGCTCAAATTAAAAAAGGTATTTGAAGATCAGGTTGGGGTTTTTTCCCCTGTATGGCACTGTAACAGTCAATCCAATTAAGTTATTTGTGATGTGTTTCCTGACTCTCGTTACAGTAAAGCAAATTAATTGATTTGTTTTCCCATTCCATTTTGATAGAAAACCATTTTTTCTAACATTTTATAACAGAGAGAGCTCAGGAGAGTTGCAATGGATCGGTAGCTCTTAATGATACCTATTTGTTTTGCTCTAGTTTTCCAGATCAAGATATTCGCAGAACAGCAGTCCAACAAATAGAAACTATGTCAAATGATGAGTTGTTAGAATACCTCCCACAGCTGGTTCAGGTAAGGAGGAAATTGATAGACAAGGAAGTGGTCTGTCTTGATCAATAACTTCATTAAATGCTTTTGGTTCTTTCGGGCTGATACATTGTAAGAGGAGTAAATAAGAATGCTGGTCACCTGATACAATTATTGAATTAAAAACAGGGCTGAGGTATAGACTGTTTTCCACTTCTTTTGGCATGCTGATTGAGCTTTGCTACATACTACATGAAGGTATTTTCAAGTGACAATGAGAAATAAAATAAAAAGAAAGAAAAATAAAAAATGAAAAATGCATCTGAACAGTAGAAATTATGCTCTGATACCCAAAGCAGGTTGCAGGACTTCATTGCACTCGAGGAAGCAAATGGTGTTGCCACAAATGGCAGTTTTCTTAATACTGTATATACACCAAGGAAATCACTGTGAACACAGAGTAACGTGGACATTTGGGTGTAGAATTGTCTCTTTAGAGATGTACGTTGCATTTCACTAGAAATTAACGTTTTGCAAGTTGTGGCCTCGCTGCTGCCAAAGCGCTTGGTGATTGAGTAGGTCCTGTGTTGCAATTGAGCAGGAACTCTTGAAAGCTTTATTCCCTTATTTCATAACACTGCACATGTATGACTTGCTATTCCACGTGGCAGAGTTTTTCAGGGGGTGTTTTGTGTGTTTGGGATTGTGTATATCTAGATAGATATCCACTTATGCATGTATGAATGTATTTACTGTGAAGCAGTGGAACCTTCACAGCTTTACAGCATTCACACACTACTGCGACATTTTTACCTTCCACAGCTTCTATTTCACAAATAAGTTTATTTTGCAAACCAGATAATCAGATAAAAAGTTATTTACAGCATTGATAGTTTTAAGTGGGGGAAGAAAAGCTGCATATTTACATGCATGTTAACACAGCCAGAATCAGGATGGTCTCTGCCTGTCTTACAGGTGGTGGCAGATTCTCGTGTCCTGAAGTTTCTTTGCCCATTCCATTGCTAGAGCAAACTCTGTATGTCTGATTGCTTCATTCAGGCTAAGAACTGGGTCCTTTCTGATTTTTTTTTTTAATAAAGATATAAAAGCCAGCATAAAATTAATTCTTGATATTGATTTGTCTGTTAAGGTTCTCAAGTTTGAGTGGAGTCTTGAAGGCCCTCTAGTGAAACTCCTGCTGAATCGTTCCCTTCAGAGCGTCCAAGTGGCCCATCAGCTTTACTGGTAAGATCATTTGCCAGTGCTATCATAGAAATTTTCTTTCACAGTGAAATTTATCCATGATTCTGTTGGTGGAAAACTCTCTTTTGGTTGAAAATTAACAGAAAACACAGGGGTTTGCCCTTTTTTTATTCCGCTTTTAGTACTGGGCAGAGGTGAATTGTATGAAAGACCTACTTATATCTGCCTTCATCCTGCCCCCAGGTGGGAGGGATAGGGGGAGGTTCTGTTCATTTTTTCGTTTCAGCCAAAATAGTCTTCCTTAAAATTTGTGCTCTAAGCAGTATTGACTTACCTATAAAGGATGCTGCTCTGACATCTCCTGAAGTTGTCAGAATTCTCATTTGTGTCTCAGTATCTCTTGTACCTCTTGGCATCTGAGCCTGACTTGTGATGGTAGAGTTTCCAAGAGTTCCTATACTGATACAATAGAAGGAGCCCTCTGATTGTATTTTGACATGAGGTGGTAATGCTCTTTGCTGTGCTGTTATCTCAAGTCTCTCTGAATAAGAACGTGGCTTTCGGACGCCTGAACATCTGCCCTGTGATCTGAAAATTAAATTCTTGTGTATTTGCTTTTTTTTTTTTTCCATCTTTAGTAATGATGGATGAACTGAGCTTTCATTTACAGTTCATCTGGTTCAGAACCCTTAAAGCAAAAGCTTTCCTCCCTGCAAACGAAAGACAGCAATTTTAAATGTAATCGTTGGGTTGATGAAGTGTGGGCTCAGGAAGAGCATAGATCATAGTTTCATACCTGCACGATTTCTGGAAGTGTTAGTGGGGATAAAACAGAACTATGGATGTGTTTGTTTTACTGAAATGAGTAGGATAACAATAACGTGCCTGATGAGCATATCTGTCAAATTAAGTGGAACCGCATTTAACAGGGTATTTTTCTGACAGTGCCTGAAATACGCCCAAGATGATTTCTGCTAACATTAGACTTAGTCATACTGGATATAAAATGTCCAGTTTGGGCTTCTTAAATATGTCCCGAGAGTTGGTAGTTTTCCTGTGCAATTAGAAATTAGTCTAGGGTTCAGTGGACAGGGGAACATCATTGTTTTGCCTGTGCCCCTCCTTCTCAGAAGAAAAATGGCTGACTGTGGTCTTCTTCCTCTTTGCAGTGTAGACCCATGTAGATCCCTGTTTTTCCACAAATTTTACTCAAGATCTCTAATATTATAACATTGTGTAATACAGAGCAGATATTCGATCCTGAATAATATATATCGTTATCTGACACAGTGCAATTTTTTGTGGCAAAATACGTTTATTTTATACATAGCTTAATATGTAGCGTAATGATATCCACATCAAGTAGATTATTTCTCAAGGCTCCGTGTCTTTGCTTTTCAGCTGGTAGTAGGCCTGTTCTTGCTGAGTACATCTTTTATTTAGGTTTTTTTTTCAAATACTTCAGTCTAATCTGTGGCACACATCTCTTAAAATTTCGCTACTTGTGCTCGTCACAATATACACTTTTATTTTCTTGATCACTCTGCTGCACCATGCTCTTCAGCAGTAAATTGTTTTCTACCTAACATTCCAATTTATGCAATTACTCATATTCCTGTCCCAGTATTTAAAAGGCAGTTTCCCAAGCTATGAATTCACTAACAAAATTTAACAATAACTTCATGGGTTTTATTAATAAAGCCTTAAATAATTAATAAAGGCTTTCTTTCCCAAATTGAATTTCATTCCTTATGAAAGAACTGAGGGAAAAGAGAGGTTTTCTTCCACTTACCTCTAAAGAGACTAAGCTCAATGAATTAATAATGTGGGGAACACGTGTGCATGTACACTCACACAGCTCCTTTTAAGAAATGAGATTAGGTTACATTTTATTCTCAAATGTTGCATTCTGTTTCATTACCAAATTAGCGATTGAGAAGCAAGGACTGGTAAAAAACAAACATTAGCAACAAGTTTATATTAATTTTAATTGTGATTACCATTCTACTGTTAAATAATACAACATTGTGTAGACCATACCTGCCCAAAATAGAGCTTGGAAAACCAGAAAACTTGTGATGTGATTTCAGAGCCACAGGGGAAAAGTCAGCTGATTTTAACTTCCATGTTTTACAACACTACTGTAAATCTAGAAACTAGTTACCAGAAGTAGTGGTGACTGTCAATACTAACTTATTTTAGTGGCAAATATTATTTATAATAGTGTGTCAGTTATTGAAAATTGACTCAATTTCCCTGAAGACCAGAGATAAGCAGCTACCCAACAATGGTGTATCAGCTCACCACCTTTTTAATATTAATGTTGGATAGTAAACTGTGAACTTCTCTCTGTCGAGCAGTCATAAGTTTGTTTGAAGATTTTATTTAAAGTTTATGGGACACTAACTGGCAAAGGTGGACAGAACAGAGAGAATATTCATTCTTGGGACACATCTGTTGTAAATCAGGATGCTTTCAGTCTGTTCTTTGCTTGTATCTGCTGCAGATTTGTTTCAATTAATTCTGCTATTAAGTAGGAAAAGGATCTTACAACCTGGTTGTTTGGTTTTTTTCTTATCATGTGTGACTTCCCCTCCTCTAAATTCTTGAGGAATTTAGGCCATCTGCATCCTTCAGTGTTTCAGCTCCTCTTTGGTTCTTCTGAATGCACTCCCCATCCCAAGGAGTCTAAAAATGGCTCATGCACACACAGTGCCAGCACAGGACATGTGTACCACTTAAATCCCATTTCAGTTTTATTTCAGGAGTTCCTAATATCCATGAGACATAGAGAACTGTCCCACCATCTTCGAGACATTCTCTCTGGTTCTAGTCTTTTCCCACTGGAGCTCATGGAGGGGAGAAGGCTAGAACAAGTTATTCCATTCCCTGGAGCTATTAAGTGACAAGTTATTAAACTGGTTCTAGCAAAGCCCAGAAGTTGCTTGAGGGGAAAGAAACCTCCTGAGCCCCTTTGGGCCCTTCTGCTTGCTAAAAGTCGCTGTTTATCTCCTCGTGACTTGATGTTTCACACACAGGTGGGTTTATGGCAGCTTTTGTGCCGGAGTTTTAATGCACCCCTCTGTCTCTGGCAGCCTGCCAGTCGGTTTCCCTCCTGCTTGAGCAGTTTTGGCTTTTAGCTACTGTCACAGGTGGCAGCTGCAGCACAGAATGGGAACAGCTGGCTGGGGCAGCAGGTGTCCAGGAGTGTGTCTCACAGATGGTTGCCTCCCACAGGAGGATTGAATAACGGGGAGAATTATGGTGTCCTCTAGGATCTGGGGCAGCTGCTTGAAGGTGGTGCTTAAATAGGTTCCGCCGTCATGGAAAAGTACAGTGTTTGTAAATTCTGCCAGAACACGAGAATCTGGTGTGCTCAGCTAAAGAAAAGAGAAAGTCAGGTGAAAACCTTGCTGAAGGCAAAATGTCCTTTTGTAGCTTGTCTTCCAAGTCAATAAAACTTTACAGAACTTTCCTAGTTTTTGGCATTTCTCAAATACATTTTGACTGGCAATCAAAAGAAAAGAGATAGTCTGCTATCTTTTGTAGTCCACAACCTGTAGAAAAATAGGAATGTGAGATTAAAAAGGAACTCTTAGTGGAATCCAGCACACTGAAAACAACGTGAATCAGACTATTGATTTCACGGCTAGAATGTAATATTTTATTTTCATTTCTTTTTCGATATGAAAAACCTTGTAAGAAGCAAAAAGGACACCAGCAATGTATAAAAGTTTAAAAAGACCCCAGTTACATTTTCTGCTATTGGGAGGTTTGTACCTCAATACTTTCTCTTCCAAAATCATTACTGCTTAGTTTCATTCAGCACTCCAACACAGGAACAATAGATTATTGTTTCATATTTTCTGAAAGGAAATATATTTTTTACTGTCAGAACTGGTCTATGTTAACCATAATTTATTTAAAGATTTCAAAAGAAGGGATAAATCAAGCAGATACTCATCTGTCCAACACTCTTAATTATTTGGACATTAAACAAGCAGCCATCCTCCAGCTCTTCCTCTTCCTGCTTTATGGTGTCTTTCTCTGACAGTCAGAAGTTATCAAGTCTGCTAATTATTAAATGAACTTCCTAAATAGCTGTGCAGAGCACGCTGAAAAGCCCAGCCAATTAAAGTGGCATGAATGTAAATAAAAAAGACATCTGTTTTAGTTTTGTGGTAATTTGGTCCTTCTTACTGATCAGAATCAAAAAATAACTTAATCACATTTATAACTTTAAACCTATGAAAAACCAGTCTATGTTTGATTCAACCAAGTGATGATTATAGATTTCATTGGGATTCAGAGTGCCTGATGTGATCATTATTATGTTTTGGACTGCTGAGAACCTCAACCTTAGATCACACCTAGGGATTTTAGTTCTGAACTCAGAATTATTACTTACAAAATGCCAGTCATTTGGAGACCTTTTTTTCTGTAGCAACTTATGTGTATAGTAAATAGCACCATTAGAGCATTATTTTTGTGAGATAATGATTCAACAGTCTACTGTGCTAAGTGCTTCATTATTAGTCATGTGGGACTTGGATTATTGCCTTGGAAAACAGAGAGATAATTATTTTGTTTCATAATTTACAGACTTTCAATTTTCTCAGACTCCGGTTAGAAAAAAAAAAAGGTGTCAAATGAAAAAAAGAGATTTGTTGTGATCAAGCACAAAGTAGTAACATAACTGTTGGGTTTTGACCTTCGGTAGTTACAGGCTGAGTGGGAAAAGGGTACATTTAAATCAACAAAAGCACATCTTACTTTTAATTAAACACATTTGAGATTTTAAGAAAAAAACCTAGTATTTAGGCTCACTTTTTGCCAGTTCTAAAGAATAAGAGGAGTGAACTGGCAAGGCCCACAGCTGGAACTGATAAAAGCAGCTACTAGCTGCTGTCAGTGTCTAGCTATGGGTCTGTCAATACTGCCCAATAAAAGAGGACTGTGGAGCAAGACTAAGTGCTAGACCTTTGGTCTGCCATAATTCCTAACAGCTGCCTTCCTCTCTGGCCCCTTTTTGGACTGCTTTTTTTCCAAGATAGCACTGGAATGTGGCTTGGGAATAGTTCACTCTGGGAACCAACCCTAAAAGACAAGATGAGCAGAAGGGCTTCAGCTCTGACACTCTGTCCTACAACACTGCTCCCCTCATACTTGCATGCTCATGTGAACCCTGGGAGGTGGATAACCCTGACCCTCAGCCTCTTAATCTCTCTGCCATTTTTGTACTATAACATAACCATCACAGTATTTCTGAAGCTCTAGGCTAAAACACACACACAGATCTGTCTGTTAGGATTACAGGGGTAGCACACGAGCCCCAGGGAGACCCAAAGCCCACTGGTGTGTAGTGAAGATTCAGTCTGGGTGCTGCAGGAGGAACTCGCCCTGCTCCTTCTCTGCCCTTCGACTCCAGGTCCAGGAGGTTCTCTGTGGCTCTCTGAATCTTCTAAACATACCCCAAAGGACAGACTGGCATGGTTTGCCTGCTAGAAATGATACAGTCAAAGCTTCAGGCACATTGGCAGGTGTTCCACCCTTTGGTAGGAATTTAAGTTGCTGTCTGTACTATTCTGTGTGCAAAACAGGGAAATCTGAATCTGTAGCCCTTTGCAGTTCATGAGACTCTTTCCTTTGATAGTAGCCTTTTATTCAGACAATTATTCTCTGGGACTGCCTCGCTAGAGCTAAGTTCACTCATTTAATTGAAATGGCTTTGCACCTAACTTTTAGGTGTTACAGATGCTATAATTCTGTTTAAAAATGAAATATTCTGGCATATTCTGACTAAAGTAATAACATTTTAAACATTTAAATTAAAAAAAAATTAAAATAAATTCCAAGGAATTAAAAATCAAATTGGAAAAGCTACTGGTAAAGGTTAACAAAGAATCTGAATATGGCATTTTAACATTTTGAATATAAAGAGGGAGTTAGTTTTCCCATGCTGTTAAAAATTACAGCTTTTTGAAAAGGGAATCTTTTTTAAAAGTAATAAAGCAATCAAAGCTATGCCTTTTTGTAATTTAGTTAGTGTGAGATAATCTGGTGAGTCCTTGACAAAGGACATAAGCAATATAGTTGTGCATGTGTCTGCTTTTAATTATTTTAATGATTTTTAGTAGAATGAATGTGTTCTTGAATGTCTAGAAGTCTAGGAATGTTAGGTGCTTTTCCAAATCAGGTGCAAGCACAAAAAGGAAGAGGTGAGGCTCCCTTGTGATCATATATCAGGGTGAGAATGGAGTGAGGCATGATTGTTCACATCATTAATTGTATTTTTGTGCAGGCACATGTTCAGCTGCACTAAATAAGTTGCTGAACACAGAGATAACTCTGTGTGGGTCCCGCCTTTGGAGCTGAGAAAATTTCGTGCCAAAAGTCATATTCAAGGAGGATTAAGATTGTCAAGCACAGCATAAAGTATGTAAATGTCAATTATTAGTGCCTGTTACTGAAAGTGAATGAAAAAACACACCACCATGGTTGTGTAGAAGTGGATCTACTCAGAACTGCAAAGATAAACTAGAAAAGGTGGAAGAGTTCTGAAAAGCTTTAATTCTTTTAGTTGTTTCTTGATTTGTAAGACAGAGCTAAGGAAAATGTTTTTCAGTACGTTGTTTTTCCAACCATGGCTTGTCTGATTTCTTTTGGGTTTGACTCCTTTTACACTTGAAAATGCTGAATCTGACAAATCTAGTTTTTCAGTTATGCCAGAAAGCTCCTTACAAGCTTCAAGTCACATCTGTCATAACCCCTCCAATAATGTAACTGCATATGAAAGATGGGCTTGAGTTCTGGATATCTTCTGTAGAAAGGATTTCACAGACCATTTTGGTGGTCTGTTACGATGCTTCTGATGCTGGGATGTGATGGGCTGTGATGGCTCGCTTGTGTATTGAACAGGACTGAGGAAGCAGAGCGGTTGTTGCTGAGGAAGGCATTCAGAGCAGGGCTCTGTGCAGATGTCACACTCAGCTTTCATCTGTGCCTTTCATCTTTTTTCCATTAAAAATGTTTCATTGTTGCATCTTTCAAAAAACAAAACAGTAAGCCAAAGTCTTTCCTGACGGATACCTCACGTAATCTCTGCTCATCCCGGAGGCACGTTTGGGGATGTAAACCAGAGTAGTAATAAATCAGGAAAACTTCCGACAAAACATTCATCTAGCTCTGTAACTTCAAATGGGTAATTTTCAATCATGAATTTGATGGATGTGGAGTTGTTTTGTTATTTTATACAGTGAAAGACTGCTGGGAAAAGATGGCTTAAAGTAATCCCAGAAGCTGGGTCTTTACACTGCAATTTGCTTTAGGGATTCATTGAGCTAGGCCAATATTGAGGGACCAACTATAATAATCTGATGTGTCCAAATCATAAATAATAAGAGTAGTTGCACTTCAAGGATGATGCAAGTTTCCCAAATGATGTTGTAATGATTTTGGAGAGTGAAAGTCTCAGGTGGAAAACAAACAGCATGGAGACTCTCCTGTTATTCTCAGCTGAGCAGCTGGTGCTGTGTTTCACTGGGGAAATGTTGCCTCTGCAGACCAGAGCAATCCTGCAGTTGAGAGGGGTCACCCAGTGGGCAGCTTCTCTGCTGCAAAGTCGTGGTAGTAGCTGATTCTGATTGCTGAAGTGAAATACAAGGAGAGGATACCTCACTTCAAATTTTTCAGATATAATATGTAAAAATTTTTAAAGTTCTTTGCATTTCAAGTTTCCACTTTCAGAGTTTACCTTTTGTGAATGTTTGGAAACAATTCCACTATATTTCCTGCATGTAAAGCTTTTTTTTTTCCTATAAATGGCAATTATTTTACGCAAAGTGAGTTTTCAGATGTTTCAAAATCACACCAGGTTAGGTAAAACATTTTATTAGGTTTGTTCTGTTATAGGTCCTTTTCTCTTCCCAGCTTAGCAAGCTTTTGTGTTTTAACCATAGCTGTTTGAACCGATTTCTGGCAAAATTCGTCTTGAGCTGCCCTAGAGAGTTGTTTACAATCCATTTTTTGTTGAATGTGCATTGCAAAGCTCTTGTCTCATGACTTGAATAAATGCAGTTCAGGCCCTGATTTTATTGGATAGATATGTTTGGATCCTCATTTATAGTTAGGCAATTGATCACAGCCTTGTCTGACAGGTTGGAGTTCTGTAAATCATTCCTGTTTCTGAACACTGTCAGTGAGAACTTTAAGGAAGGGTATGAGTAAACAGAGGCTTCAAGTGGATATAGGATATTCAGTGTAATGAGTTATTGGTCATGTTAATGTTGCTGTCAGTTGTATGTTTCTATGGTTAATATTTCTAGGTTTAGTCATCATTATCCATCAGAATGAAAACTGAGCCTTGGACCTTTGCCTAAATAACTGGAACATTAGAAAAAAACAGGATCATGAGTTAGACATTTTTTGTGTTCTACCAGTACATGACTTACCAGAAAATTACTTTGTAACTCTTCTTCAATTTGGGGGAATTTTTCTGAGAAAAGAATTCCCTAATGTAAACCCAAAAAACCCCAAATAAATCAATAAACTAGAATAAAAGGCACTATTTCTGTGGACGAGAGGGAGAGGATTGAAAAAAAGGATAACAGTGCAGAATTATTATAATTCAGTATTTTTAGATGTTTGCAGATGATGAGTATTTCAGGATTAAACTCATAAAACCCTTGCTGTTTGAAAATATTTCCCTAAGCATTAATTACTTTCTGAATGCTCACCCGTATTCAGTGGTATATTAGTCTGTAATCATAATGTTGTCATTTGGACAGCGACCAAATTAAAAATAAGCTGAGAAAGGAAAGAAAGAACTGTCAGATGAGTTGTCTTTGCATGGCTCTTCTGCTTGAACAAGACTGCAATCATGTTGTAATAACCTACTTTTAAGTAACAGAATTACTCAAGGGGCCATTGTCTCACATCATCTCATTCAGTGTTTTCTTGGCTAAGAACCCACTTGGCTGGGCCCTTGAATTAAACAGTAGAAAGTGACCAGTGAATCTAAAAGAATTAAGATTCATTCCAAGTCCAAAGCCTGTAAAATTCTACCCAGTAGTTCATATAAGCAGTAGGCATCTCAATCACAAGACAGAGAGCTGATTCGTTCTTTAGGTTTCTCTGTGATGTCTGTCAAACACACAGAATACTCTTTGGTAAAGTTCATGGCATTATTTTTTTGATTCAGAAATAAAACCAGGCTACAAGAATTGACTATTGCCTTTGAAAGGCCTTTATTCCAATAGAGAGGTATTCAGAGATATGTAACCACAGTATTGTATCAATGGTGGGTGGCTGACAGTAATGTAAAGTAGTTAGTAAGGTTTTGTTTTGGGTGGGTTTTTTTTGAAAAATGTTCATCAAAATCAAAGCTTTTCACAGAACCACTGAGCTTAGATGCAGACCATCAGGTGGTGTCTGAAATGCCAGATGAAGTTGAAAAAAAAGTCAATACTTATGCTTGTCACTGGGCGTGTGAAAGAAACTCGTGGCTGAGGTAACCCAGAAAGTGCCACACTGAGCTATTTTGAATTATTTGCATCCCTGCTGCCCCTTGTTGAAAATGATCCCATCCATTCAAAAGCAAGTCACCAGCATGTTTTCAACTCACCTTAGAGGACATGCAATGCCTATTTTAAGGCAATCCCTAATGCAAAGGTTGTTTTATCAGGCACATCTCCTTCCCTTGGTGTTCATCTGAATTGCTCAAGCCTAAATCATTAACAGATTGTCTTATTTCTTAGCTTGAAAACACACCATCTTTTAGACATAATGATTTATGAAATACCACTGGTGTCTCACCTGTGCAGTATGTCACCTGGCTTCTGTTCACTCCTGGCTGTTACTTGAGGGCAAAACCCATTTGTTTATGTTAAGAAATAAAAAAAAAAAAAGATTTAAAAATAGTGTTACGAAGTGAAGGTTGGGTTTTAAGTGGGATAAATTGCTGGCAGCATATATATGGGAAATTATTTGTTCATAAATTTGCTCAAAGGCTCGGTGCTGGAGTAGCTATCGCTTTTAAGTTGTCTTTCTTTCAGAAAGCTGATACAAATTACCTCCACTGAAAATTTTAAATGGTGAATGCAAATTTGTTTGTATTCATACTTTTTTTTCCTATTCAGTTCAGGATTTAGTGGACAGTAGCAAAACTGTGTGCTGGCTGTTAGCCTCATGCAAAGAAAGATTAGAGGACCGAATGTCCAAGCTGTGGTTGAGCCATGCAAGCAAAGCCCAATGGAACATTTCCAGCCCTAGGGTGGCGCGGGTTCTGTTGTGTGGGTAAACAGATGTAAAAATAAAGCCAGCATCTTTTGATAGTATTCTTAACAGTATTAACAATGAGGAAACTGCAGAGGTGACCAATTTTAAGATGTTTTAGGAGATGGCTTTTAGAGGCTGCCTGGCCCATACTAGAAAAAGTATTTCTCTACTGCTGACTGTTCTTGTTTCCCTTATAAGGATCTAGATAAACTGAAGTAAGTGAGCCGTCTTGTTAGGAGAATTGAGAAAAGTCCTCCTCATTAAAAAAAAAGAAAGAGCGGTAAGATAGGTATTAAAATAATATAACATAGCATGAAAAATTAAACGGTGTCTTGAATAAAAAAGCAATGGCACATGCAGAGGTGGATGATCCTTTTGAATCGGTACCATCCCTCTCTCACAAACTGAGATTTACTTTCCTATCTCATCTAGTAAATGGTTTGTAGAGTTAAAATCCTTAGACATAAAGGTTGACTCTTAAGTATTTCAGTGTAAACAACAGCGTGGCCTTCAGCATACCTCTCAGTAAAATCCTGTTTTATGCTTCTTATGCTTCATTTTTCTAGCTTGTGTAGCAGGGCTTATAACCAAGTAGATTAAAAAAAAAAAAAAAAAAAAGAAAAAAATTCCCCCTTATATAAGTGCTCAGTTTTCATGTTCAGCCTCCCCCAGCAATTGTTCACAGTCTGTCATCCAGTGAAATTAAAAATAACTGTTCCCCCAAGGCCACCTTCTGCTTAATTCCCAAGATTCTTCAAGATTCACTTGGAAATGGGTAGAGGATGTAATGTGCAAAGTACCATGATTCTGGCAGTTTGAAAAGGTTGAAACTGGGAATTCCCTCCACCTGGGCCTGCAAACCTTTCTGTCTCTTCTGCTTCAAGATCCCAGTTCTTCTCCTGGGGACAGAAGTCTGGGCTGGGAAAGGAGGGAATTGCCACAATGTTCTCAGTGGAAGTGTGGAACTGTTTGAAGTGATACAGAAGAAGCTTTAGGCAGACTGAGGAGTGGTCACTGACAGAATGGAGAAGGATAGCAAGCAAAGTGTTTTTATAGGAGGAAGGATGCAGAAAAGCAAGAGGAGAGCAGACATAAGTAGTACTGCAAGTAATATAGTTCTACTGTGTTCTTTAAGAAACAAATAATACTTTTTCCCAGCAGTTAAGTTTAGATTCAGGTGACTTCCCAAGAGAACTGGGACATCTGGAACCACTCCTACCAGAAAGCATCATTCCCAAGTAAACTGCGCTGCTGCTCTTTCCTTTCTATGCAGTGTAATTTTGATTGTCTGTGTTGCTACATGTTCCTCTAGAGACCCTTGTGCCTAGAAATGTAACCACTCTGTGCTTCTATCTCAGTCTAAGTTATTGATTCTGGAAAACAAACAGCCGTCAGCTTTCCCCTTTGGAGAAGCCACTGGAGACTCCTGCCTGATTGTTTCACACAAATCCTGGCTCTGACTGGACTGTCGTCCTTTGCCTGACATAACTGTAGACTGTAGGCCAGGTAGTGGTAAGTGAATAGCCAGCTGTTTGTTCAGAGAAAGGAGCTCTTTTATTTTGTGCATTGCAAACACACAAGAGAATGTTGTCCAGGCAGTGGCATAGGCAAAACCCCAATCTCTGCTATTCTATATACAAGACTGACATGTTTTAGACAGTGTAAAGAATAATGTGGAGTCTTTGGTTATGCCCTAAAATTAATCTGTATCACAGAAATTTTGAAGTATTTGCTGTTCCTGTGACAGCTGGGCCCCGGCTAGAAGTGCTTGCCAGAAATGGCCCTTCAATTTCAATGCAGTTGATGGGACTGAAAGCAGACCAAAGTGATGTTCACAACTTAGAAATGCAGCTCTTGGCACATTTATTCATGTTACTGGATGAACAACAGGCCTGTCTGTCCTTAGGTCATATCTTTTGAAACTGCCTTATGTTTTGGGGACTCATCGTCATACGGTCAAGTTGCATTGCTGTTCCTTCCCCATCTCAGGAACTTTCCCAGTCTTGCTGAGGGCAAGAACAACCCCTGAACAGCCTGATTCTGTTTCAGAACTAGCTGAACAGGGATCTGTTAGAACAGGGACCACACCAGAGGACCTCCACAAGTCCCTCTTGACATCAGCTGTTACACATTTCTGTGAGTTACAAATGAATTTTGTCTTTGCACTTTTACTGATTCCATTTCCATGATCCTTCAATTCTTGAGCCATCAGGGTAGCTCTTAGGTAATGTCTTGCAGAAAGAGTGCTCTCATCTGCGGAAGGATTGAGAATGATAAGCATATTTTCTAAAGAAGCAGTTTTGTGATAGGTGTCGTGTTGGATGGAGACTTCTGTCAGTAACTTTCTGTAGGGTTCCACACAGGTCGTGTTACAGCTGAAAGAAAGGTGTCATGGTGAAAACCACAGGATAGGATTCCAGACAGACAAGTAGGGTCAGATGGCATGGCCAGCCTCAAGGGCTTCCACTTGCCATCAAGGATGGCAATGCTGGGCCACGGCAAACATTGCGTTGCACAAATGTTAGTGCTTCTCTCACCCAGCAGTGCGTGTAGAATCCTTTTCCTAACTCTTGTCTCTTCCTTGATATGTAAATATTGGCATTCCATTGTAACCAGTGAGGGATTTTATTTTTTACCCTATACTATGAGCAAATGGCATAGCAGCAGGGACGAGCACTTTCTTTTGTAGCATCTGAAGAAACTAAGCCTGAAGGCAAGTTGAACAAACCCAAAATTATTTAGTAGGAAAAAAAAAGACATAACTAGAGGGGCTGAGTTCAACACTGCTTAAATGAATAGTTGTTTCTTTTGTTAATTTGTTTCAATTAGCCCTTTTACAAATATATAGTGGAAAATATGAAGAAAAATTGTTAAATAAATACCTTTAAGAGAAATTGCCTGATTTTTCCATTCTGCACATATCACTAGTCACATGCTTGGGTATAAAAGTTCTTCAGCTAGGCAGAAAACATAAAATTTCATGGTGATATTATTTGAAAAATAGCTTTATAGAAAGTCCTAAGTGACAGCAAATGCTTTTTAGAATAAGAAACCAGTAGTTTTCAATTAGTGTTAAATGAGAAATTATGTTATGTCAGCTGATATTAAATCAGTATAAATGTCTGGATTAGTACAAAATTATCTGATGTCTGCAAAAAAAAATTTAATTTACTGAATTGATATTAATCAGGCTCATTAGCTTTAGTGTGGCAGCTGCCATCTTGTCTAATGAAGAAGGGACTGAACAGGGATTTCCACAGTCAAATTCATGGGCTTGGATTAACTGAAAGAACAGTCCCTCATCATGAGTATTGTAGCACATTGTACATTTTTAACTGAAGTAAGATCTTGTTTGTACATCAGCAAGGGAAGTGGGTTTCTGTCTGGGAAACCGGGCACTGCCATTTGTAATAATTATCCTGTGAGCACTGGGCATGGAGGAGGTCAAACAGTAAACAAGATTTCAGTGCTTTTGTAGCATTTGCTTTGTTGAGTCTGGTATTAGAATTCATCATTTATTCTTCTACTTAACCTGCTTCACAATGTCATTCATTGTGTGCGATGATTTCTATCAGGAGGAGTGCTTTCATTAATTAAACTTTTCTAATAGACACTGCTTAGCCAGCTTTTGAGTGTCTCACCCAGCCCTCAGATCCCGTGTATGTGCTTTTGTTGATAGGGCAGTTAGTCGAAATGAATTTCAGCAGCCATGGTGGCAGACGTTCTGGAATTGTCAGTGCTTTGTTCTGCGTGTTGCTTGGAAGGATATTGCTTCGTCATGGTATGAAAAAGGAAAATCATTTGAAGAGCTGCCTCTTTCTAATATAGCTTTTTTCATCAATTTAAAGCTGACACAAGCTGTCTTCAGCTGTTGCCCTCCTCTATAATCAGGAGTTTTTAAAACAGCAATTTAAAGGCAATTTAAACAGTAATTTGCTGGGCTCTGTAAGGCTCACCATGGCTGCCACCCTGTGAGTACTGCCCATGCTTTGCTGTTAGAGAAAACATGGCTCTTATCCATATTAATTTTTGGCAAGCACATATTTTTGGTCAGTCAGCAGAGTACACAGCTAAGAAGAAATGTGGTTGATTCAGGGATATTTACAGAGCATATATGTGGTGGGAGAGGGGAGGAAAGTTCGGATTTCTGCCTCAGTCCACTATCCAGCTGCATCCTCACATGGACTGAGCATGACAGCACTTTGAGTGTAAGAAGGATGCCTATAGCAGAGCCAGTGAGTTTCAAAGTCCCAGTAGCATTTTGTGTCAGATGGCTGATCTATATTTATTCTGCCAATGCAGTAACTGCCCCTGGAGAGCTTGTTCTGCTCTTTACCTGACTCAGGACATATGGAAATATGACATCTGCTTACTGCAATAATACTTTCACAAATGTGATTGTGAATCTTGGAACTAGAGCTGAACATTTCATCACAACAACTGAATCTTAATTCCGCTTTTCTCATGAGCAATAAAATGCCCAGGGCTGTTATTTTCTCCCATATGATTGAAAAATGCTGGCTATATGAGCACCACACGGGAAGGAGGTGGCAGTGTTATTAAAAAGACCTATTTGCCATGGCATTTACCTCTGTGGCATAAGAACAGCTTATAAACAAACACAGCATCCTGTGAGAAAGCCTATAAGAAATAATCCTTTCCATGTTTGAAAGGGGAAAAAAAAAAACCATGTAAAAATAAAATCATTTTGCCAAGGTTACTCATCAGGTAAAATTCAGGAATTCAAGATGGATTTTTGTTCTTATACCTACCCTAAATTCTTCTTACATTAGAATCTGGGTTTTAACATGGATTTTAACCCCAAGACTATACAGTTTGATCTGAAGAGAATGATGTAATATTTCCTTGGTAAAAGCTTAAGAAGTAATACCTTCTTGGTTAGGGGTTCATTAAAAGTGATTTTATTTTATTCAGGAGTTTATTCAGACCTGGTCCCACAATTGAACATGTCTCAGCAGAGCTAAGATGGACTTGTAAACCTTGATGAAACTTAATGTCTACTTCCCAGCAATGAAAGAACAACAAGTTGTCTGAAATAGGAGATTAATTTCAGCAAGCCTCTGCAAACTAAGTCAGTCTAATTTCACGTGAGTCTGTGCCTCAGGTTCCTACTGTGCCTGCCCTCCAGCTCTTCTGTTTTCCATGGTAACTAGGCCGGCTGTCGACTGGAAGGGAAATACCCTTGGGCCAGTTTTCTCTTACTGATATCTTACAGCAAGTTTTCCCTGGTACATGAGCTTAACTTCAAATTCCCACTTCTGTTTTTACAAAGCCAATATTTGGTGGCAATAAAGTAGTGAAATGGCAGGAAGATCAGAACCAGAACAGCATTTTAAAAAGATAAATCTAAAGATATTGCCTTCTTTGCTCTGCTCTCCTGCCTTTGCAGGAGATATTATTACTGTGTGTGAAAAATTAATAAAGACCAAGAAAAGAGGATGAAAAATAAAACCAGAGTGGAAGAATTAAAGCAGGCCTGAAAAGAAAGGGGTATGAGGACAGAAACATTCTTCTTTACAATGTAAATGCTTCTTGTTCTGCTACTGACAAGAATGAGCTAACAAGAACCATCTTTCATGGTCCCCTCTGTTTTAATTAAATTAAAACATGGTAGATATCATCTTATTTGAAGAAGATTTCAGGGTAGCCTTATGCATATGGAGAGCTGTAGTCTGATGATACTTCTCCCTTGAAAGTCAGAATCACAAAAAGATGAATAAGTGTTATTTGGACTCCAGAGACTCTAGAGACTCCCCCTTGAAAAGTCTGATTTTCTCTCTTCTATTCCCCGAAAACAAATGAATATTGCTAGTTATTTTTGAAGTGTAAAGGAGTGAATGCCTTCGTGGTGAGACTCTGAGCTATGAACATCCTCTCAGAGTTCCTGTACTGACAGAGTCACACACACACGTGCACAGAGTTAACACGTTGCTGTGATCTGACGGTCTGATTCGTTCACCCTTTGTTGTTGTGCAGCGTAGAGATGCCACAAAATTGGCAGAAAAAGAAGACTTACAGGAAGAATACTATATCAGATATGAGAGGACTACTGAAAGCAGTGTTTTGCAGTCTTGTAATTACAGTGAGGTACCAGCATTGCTGAAACACTTATAGCAGTACCTGTTGAGGCTCATTTTTCGTCACTATTCCTGTGTAGGCAGTGATCTGAACAAAGTTTCTTTGTTAGATATTGGGAAAATAAGAAGCTGGGCTGCTAGCTAGAGCACTGATGAAAGTAAAGATCCAGAAGAGACTGACATATCAGGAAGTAATGTGGGATCAGTTCTTGTTGCGTCTCTATTTCCTGTGCTTAAAACACAGTGGATCTACAGACAGGTTCTTCAGAGAGGTAGAAGGAAGGGATGCTGCCTTGAAAGAAACATTGACTCCCCATGTATCTGAAATGTATCAAATCTCATACTTCTTTCCTCTGCTGTTGACATCTGAGCACTGAGATGTAAAAATCTGAGACTCGACTTGAAAGATAACAGCTTTGAATGTAGATGTTGTTAAGCAAAGCAAATTCTTGTAACTCAGTGCAGAGCAAACAGGAAAATTAATAGCTCTGCAGAGCAAGTTCTTTTGAATGATGTAATATTTGAAAAACAAGGTCGCTGTCTCATCCTATTTTCCACCCC
Source organism: Pseudotriccus pelzelni (assembly GCA_035584735.1). Lineage (NCBI taxonomy): Eukaryota > Metazoa > Chordata > Aves > Passeriformes > Tyrannidae > Pseudotriccus > Pseudotriccus pelzelni. The sequence continues at coordinate 69,400,893 of JAWMRA010000041.1, forward strand.
CCAAAACCAAACTCTTCGTTCCCCATGACCAGAGCCATAAAAATAGTAGTCTGAAAACTCTAGGATTATAAAGTACAGATCTGGCTCAGAATGTATTAATAAAATCTGGGACTGCTCCTGATATGAGCAGCCAAAGGCCTTAATGACCTTGTAGAAAGACAATTTTGGTTTTCTGCCTGAAGCTATTTCAGTATAGTATATTAATGTCATGGTTTAACCCCAGATGGCAACCAAGCTCCACACAGTCACTCACTCACTGTCCCCTGCAGTGGGATGAGGGAGAGAACTGGAGAAGTGACAAAACTCGTGTGTGTTGAGATAAAGGCAGTTTAAGTAAAGCAAAATTCTCATGCACAAGCAAAGCAAAATAAGGAATTCATTCTCCATGACCCATGGGCAGGCAGGGGTTCAGCCATCTCCAGGAGAGCAGGACTCCATCACACATAATAGTGACTTGGGCAAACACCATCACTCCAAACGTCCCCCCTTTTCTGCTTCTCCCCCAGCCTTACATGCTGAGGGTGATGCCATATGATATGGGATATCCCTTTGGTCAGCTGTGGTCCAGCTGTGTCCCCTTCCAACTTTGTGTGCACCCCCAGCCCACTCACTGGTTGGGTGGGGTGTGGAACAGAAGAGGTCCTGACTCTTCAAACATTGCTCAGCCATATCTAAAACATCTCTGAATTATCAACAGTTTCCAGGCCAAATACGAAACACAGTCCCATACCAGCTACTGTGAAGAAAATTAACTCTACTCCAGCTAAAATCAGCATAATTTAAAAATAATAACAATTAAAAAAAGAAAAACAAAACACTACCAACAAAAACAAACCCAAGGAAAAAACAAACAAAAGAAGCAAGCAAACAAACACCCAAGGTGAAGTTAAGCAAAGTGAATTGCCCAGTAAAGAACCACACAGAATTAGCTCTGTGTCATACATTGTGTTTCATAGTGTCATGAGGGATTTTTCATTCCAGCTGTGAACCTAATGGGAACCACAGATGCTATCCAAAGCCCCATTTGGTAGTCACAAACTACCCAAACAATAGGCAGATGAAGGAATGCATTTTCAGTTTCTCCTCAGTGTATTGCTGCAAGAACTGTGGCCTAAATGCAGAAAGAGTACAAAGCTTAGCAAGTGCATCGGCTCCAGTGGGCTCCTTCGGTCTGAATTAATTTTGCATTTTATTTATATGGTTTGAAAGTAGAGTAGCTTAGTCACTTCCTGTATTCAATTAATTGCTGGCATGTTGGACAGCATCCCAATAAAGCCACTGGGTCTGCTTATTTTAGTGGTGATTATCCCATCTAATCCCATTCATTGCTAGCTTCCAATGCAGTTACCCACTGGGAAGAGCACAACAATTTCTGTTATGCCTGGAATGAATGGCACATTTTAGTTCCTGTGCACGAATTTACTCTAAGCTATTACAAGGATAGATTGTTGGGAACTTTCAGGCTTGCTGATTCTGGTGTGAGATACTGTGTGAAATTCTGAAAAAAAAAACAATGGAACATTTGTTTTGAGGAAAAAATCTGCAATTTTGGAAAAAGTGCAGACAGGGACGTGCCCAGTCACGTGAAGAAAGCTCTGGCAAAGATGGAACCAGACTTTTCGAAATTAGTGCTAGACTTGAGTGCCAAGTTTCTCATTGAATGCAAAATAATAGTGTCCCACTGATAATCTTCATGCAGATATTAAATGCAATACCCCTATCAAACAGCTTTTTTTCTTTTTTTTAGATTCTGAATATCCTTTTCAGAGGGGAGGTTTAATCATTCTCATTACTGAGACAGTGGTGCTTTTTCTATTAATAGTTGAAAACAAACTTACAATATTAAGCTGAAGCTCAAGTCACTCTCAGTATTAAAATCACTCTAGGATGAAGAGTTTTCATTTCTGTGGCTTTGGATTGATGCTTTATTGGGATGGGATCTCTGGTGGACCATGAATGGTCACTCAGAAAGCGCTGTTGTATACAGATGCTGTCAGAAACAATCACCACTTTTGTTATGTTGGTATTGTGCTGCAGGTATTTTTTGTGTGTTTGTAATAGTATGTTAATAAATTTGGTCCTCTGCTGCTTGCAGATTCCAGCCAATTTACAAACTGGAGCAGAAAAGGACAGACAAATTGGAGAAGGCATGTTATGAGGATGACGATTTCTTGCTTAGTAGACCTTAGACCAAGTAGCATCCATATCTGGTAGTGGTACCTATACTTTCCTAGTAATTCTTGATACAGTTAATTTTCAAGGTTCATTTCATTTCAGTTTAGGGTTCAAGCTTTCTTCTCAGGACAAAACCAATTTTATCTGGGGTTCATTTTCTTAAGGCAGAAGTGTGTGCAACTAACTATATTATGTATCAAATAAACCGTTTTTCTGCTAGGCAACCTCAGCAGGGTTTGGCAACTTCCTTGCATAGTGTAGCATAGCCTTTGTTTTCACTGATCTGCTAATTTTTTGTGAGTCAGTGGGACACGCATTCCACAGTTAAGGCATTCAGTGGGTGTGGGAGGAGTTGTGTTGATTGAATCTCCTGAATCAAGTGATTTGTCTGAAAGCAAATTTTGTTGCGTTGTTCATAAAGATCTTTGAGTGAAGATTAGCGAATAATGGCAGTGTTGTGTTTCTCCAGACCAACCAGCAGGCTTTATAATAAATCTGCAACTGCATTTTGTTGTCTAAGAGAGACCAATGTGGTAGATGTCTGTTTAAAGTTATGTTATTTTAAAAAAAATCAGAAAAACAGAAGCAATTTAGTCCCATGGTATGTTAAAACACAATTTCACTTTAAGCAGAGATATTTTCCACTCAAGGGCAATGCTTTGAAAAATGAGTCTATAAAAGCAGCTCTGTTACATGAGAAGCAGCATGTGGAACTGACTGCAGGTTTCTTATGTGAAAAGTGTGAAGAGCCAAAAGTGGACAGGTGCTGCAAGTTATGGAACAGCTGCTGTTCTTCCATCCTGGAGACTGACTTGGTTAGAAAGATTTAGAGAAAATATTGTGCCACACTTCACTCAGTTTGCTCAAGAAACATAAACTTTCACTCTCTTCTTGTTATAGAATAGAAAGGAAGATGAAAGACCAGCAGATTGGGCATAATTTTGCTGGCCCTCCTGTGCCTCTCCATTTGTGTTGGCTTTGTACTTGGTGAAAGAAGGGGAAAACAAAGGAAGTTCAGTCTTCATCCTTCCAGTCAAGTTGATGGTCTTGCACTGTGTTTCCCTAGTTATGGGAAATGCTTGGTGCTGCACAAGTCACTTGGGAGAACTGCAGTGTTCCTTCCATCTTTGTTGTACAGTAACTCTTCTGTCAAATTGACTTTGCTCCCCATTCTCCCCTGCAGACATTGTGTTGTTCTCAGTGTGCCAGGTGTTTTGTGCTTCTCAGTTGTTAGTTTGTTCTTGTGTCTGTTGTTTTGTTGACTGCCATGCCCCAAGAGGTCTACCCAGAATGGTGCTGTTGTTTTCTGTTTTCTGCTTTCTGGCTTACAGTACATAAATGACACCCTTCTAGAATCTGAGGTTAGTTTAAAAACAGAGGTATTATCCTGTATCTGGTTTTTGAAAGGCAGTTGATGGGGATAGCCTGTATGTTTCTCTTGGAAAACAAAGGACACTGTGAGAAGAGAGCCACTGTAAGGCTTTCCAGCAAGCTTAGTTAAATTAATTTTTTCTGTCCAAGAATGGACAGTGTCTCACCAAGGCTGTGATGGAGGCTGGGAACAGAGATTAAATTGCAACAAGTGTGAGTGGTCCTTTCAGTTCTCTGAAGCAATAGCTGCCATCCTACAGACATGTTCCTCGGGGCTTCAACAAGTTCAGTCATCCATCCTAGGCACTGGCAAAGAGACCAGAAAAGCCACAGTCATATTTGCCAGCTTGGCACTCTGCTGCCTTAGAGTTTGGCTGTGTCTACAGAGGCTGTGCCTGACTGGACCAGCTGGCAAGTGATAAAGACTTGAAAAGACAAGTTCTGCAGACTTGGCTGTACTCTGCAGAAGGGTAAGGGGAGTTGCAGGGGATGGAGGACAATAGGTACTTTTAGAACCTGGTTATTGGAGTTCAGTGTTTGTGCAGAACTTACTATGATGATATCTCTATCAAAGGGATTATTCCCATTATAATTGGCAGGGAAATAAAAACCTTGTCCAGTGTAATCTTGGGGAGATAAAATTAGAACACTAAGAAAGGTTTTATTTGCAACTATTAATTATTTGTAATAGCACCCGTTCCCTGCTCATCCTCCTGACCAGGTAGAGTCATCTTCAGCTTCACATTTTTGTCACCTCTGTCATCCATGTGTCTGTGAATAACTTGCAGCGGGAACTGCAAAGCCCAAATGCCATCCCACTGCAAACCAGCCCTGTTACTTATTCTTCTGTTTAAGAATGCAAACAGTAAAATGTTTTGCTTCAAGGAGCTGAAAATGAAATCAGTTATATGCTTCGGGCATGTGCCACAGCTCCATGGCACAATAAAGCACAAAGGACAGCTTAGGCGTTTTGCAGGATGTCTGAGGATAATCAAGACAGATGGCAACCTCAGTCATGGAAACTGTGCAGTGGTGAAGAAGTGTTTTTGTGTGCTAATCTTTGACACAAAGGGTTGTGGAGAATAATTTTTAAGCAATTATTGCCATAATAAGCGGCAGTCTTACACTATTGTTTTCTCCTTCTGTGGCTTGTCTTGCCTCCAGCGTAGCAAAACAGAAAACAAGCATGAACTATAACTTCATATTGACTTCCTTGGTCAGATTTTCAAAGATTGACCAACAACAGGAAGTACCTCAGCCCTATAAGCCTAAGGCACCTTATTTTCATAGTCTGTCTCTGAATTCAAAACATCTTAAGGAAAGAGTGCACAGTGTGTGCTCTGGTAGGCACAGCTTTTGTGTAATAGATACCAAACATCCCTTGGAAACATTAACTGGGGTCACTACTGACACCACGTGTAAATAACCCAGTCAAACTGTGCCTGGCTCTTTCATAGCAGGTAGGTGCTAAACCTGCAGTAATATACTGGAAACCCTGGCCTTTTCTTGGTTTGGTTTGGTTTGGTTTTGCTGCTGTGTGGTTTAACAGGCTACCTGTGAGCTAATCTGTCCTGTCAGGCATCGCTCTCTGCTTCACCCTGCTCCCCTTTCTGAAGGAGACAAGGAACAGATGTTCGAGCAGCAGAGTTGTCTGAGCTGCCTCACTCTTTCATTTGTCTGCCAAATCCAACTCAGAGCAGACTCTGTCAGCCTCCCTGTCTCCCAGCGTCACAGAAGGAGAATGAGGCCAGCTCACCTGTTTTGCTACCAAGATCCATCCAATCTCATTCCTTTCCTTCCTTTTTTTTCACCTCCTTTTTTTTTTTCTTAATTTCCTTTTTCTCTATAGCTGCTGGGTTTAGCCCTGTGTCTCCTTCTCTGACACAGCAGCCAGCTTAGCCTGATTCAGTCCCACCTTCCCTTCTTCTCTGTGGCAAAAATCTCTCCAGCACACTTGTTTCTGTACCCAGAAAACACACACACTGTTCTGCAGCTGTGAGTGCCAGAAAATGGGAGTGCAGCCACCTTGCAGGATAGAGCAGCTGCATGCAGAAAGGAGGAGAAGCAGATGCTTGCAGAAGTTGGGAGCATCTTTTAGGGCACCACTATATTTGACTTGGACCCTCTGACTGCTGCTAGGCAGAGGCAGTCTAATTTGCTTCCTTTCTAAATTTTAGGTCAGCTTCCTTCTGTGCTATTTACAAAAGTGACCTTGGGATGGTCTGAATTCCCCTGGCCTTGCTGAGAACACGGGTGTTTGTCCCAAATGGGAGAACCCTGAAGAGTAAGGAATCCTCCCTGTTTTTAAGAGCAAGGTCCCATGTCTAGGCCTGGCATAAAGCCAGGCTTTTATACTGAGTTCTGTCTTGCCGAATTCTGTGAAAATCGTCAGGAAAAAAACAACCTTTTGGCTTCTTCACTGGTAGCCTTGAGTTTTAAATCATTCCAATTTTGTCTTCCTCTGTCACAGCTAGGCATCCTGTTCCAACTTGAAAACTTCATTACTGTCTGGAGTATTTCTCCATCCCACAATCTCAGAAGCTGAAGCCTTTCCTATCTCTACTGAGTTCTCGCACTGGCAGGGGGAAGATGTGCACGCCAGGAAACCGGGAAGACAGAATTACAGCAACATATGTGTTCATTTGTTGAATAAACATTTTAGCAAATCCTGCAATGAGTCATCACATTAAAAGCTGTCCTTTGTATTCTCTTTGGGACTGTTTTTATAAAAAGAATATAAAAGTCAGAGCCAGTCAGTTCAAATCAATTTGCAAATTAAGGTCTGCAGGCTTTTAGAAGCACACCTACCTCAGTGGGCAGGGAGAAGGAAGCTGTGCTGGCTGTGCCACAGTCCCTCCTGGGGCTGCCGGGGAAGCACATGTACTGTCAAGAGGTGACATGTGTGTTCAGGCTGTGGAGTGTGTGCTGGGCATGGAAATGGATTTTACCAGTGAGATCGTGATGACTGCCTCAATTTTCCCTCTGGACTGGGCTCAAAAATCACATGTGAGAGGATTCAGACTCCATATGTCCTCTGTCCTCATGTACACCTTATGCATAAGCTCTTGGAATCTGGCCTGTAATCTTAGGTCGGAAAGAAATCTTTATATCATATGTGTGTATACAAGCTTATTTCCTGTGAACGCTCAGTCATAAGAATACTCAAAAAATGGGTCTTTTAAGTTGATCTGAGTTATGCAGGGAGTAGCTTTGTTTAAAATAGTAAACCATTTTTGGTTTTCTGTTTTGCTTCCTGTATGTAAAATCCTAAGCCTTTCATTTTAGGGGGGGAAAAAAAAGAAAAAAAAAAAAAAGCTGGTTTAATGTTCTCTACATCTGAGAGGATTAAAGGGACATCTCAAACATGAAAAAGTAGCCTTTCTGGATTCCCTAAATATATACTGTTAAAAATGGAGTATTTGATTTAATGTGATTTAGATGTTCAGAAGGTGATTCCAGTGCAAGCCTAAGTGTAGACAGAAAGTTCTGCACCAACATATTACAGTGATGTTGTCTTTTCTTAAGTGCACTCTTTTCGGGGCAAAACTGAACAAGCTCATTCTGCCTATGTTCCAAGAGAAATACAAGTTGTTTAGCTGGACTGAGGCTGAGCTGGGCTTTGCTTTGGTAGACTAAAATTCCCATGTGACAGTTTGGACTGTGCCAGTGAGGCTTTTGTTTATAAAGGTAGTCATCAGGCCTCTTCCTGACTTCCTGCTGAAGTGGACAGAGTATATTTTTATTTTGAATCACCTTGTTTACCTACAACTGAGCTAAAAGGCCACTGCGGAGTGTGATTCAGTACCCTAAACATTGGCTATTTTAGCCAGCATAGGGTATCTGAGACACTTGTATGGGAGTGGCATACGTGAGATATTCCCTCTAGTGGACCCATGCACTTCCACAGCAGCAGCTGGAGGCCAAGTAGGATATCCTAAGATATCGAAAATGGCATGAACTATCTACATTTTAGCAAATGAATCCCATCCTATTTAATCTTGGACTTACTCTCACTGAAATATGAAAGAATTTGTTTCTCCACTGCCACATATATTCACTGTGTGTCCTCTCAGCCTTCTTCAGTTTGTGAAGGGTTCAGGAAAAGAATAAAACTACGTCTGTGTGTTGAGGTTTGCCTTCCAACTGTCACTGCAATGACAACTTGTATTTCTTTCTGATCCAAAAAGTAATTATTTGTTTTTACTAGTTTACAGAAAAAAAAAAAGAAATTTCAGACTCCTCCAGAGAGTGCTGATAATAAACTTCTCATATCGCTTCCCTTTCATGTCTAGGCATTTCTGATGGAAACACCACACATTCTTTTTAAGATTTTGAAGTCCTTAGACGTTCAGAGATTTTGTATAGCTGCAAAGGCTTTTCAGAAATCAGTAGGTGATATTGTTCTGCATTGAATTATGTAGGAAGAGAGGACCTGGAAGAATCATTGCCTTATAAAAGGTGACAAGAATCCCTCATCACCAGAGGAGGCATGTGCCACAGTAACAGTATTGTGATGCTTTGTATATGACATGAAGGGGTTGAAGTGTCTATAGGAATTATGGTTTTTTACCCTTAAATATCAGTGTTTTATATCATATCTTGTTCTTGCTTTTTGTTATGTGACATATTCTTGTGTGATGTGCCTTGAAAGTCAACAGCTTCTCTTGATTTTCTATCCTGTGAAAACTAACATTATTTATTAGGTTTGAGTAGCCTCATGAGGTAAGGGAAACTGCGCCGAGACTGAGACATTTTTAAAGAATTTGAGGTTTAAGATGTTCTTAAGGATGAAGTTGGGGTGGGAGGGAAAGTTCATACAAAAGCACAGAGCAGTTTATCAGTCCTTCAGGCAAAGGGAAATCCCAGGCCATGGGTAGGATGTTCATGGCAATAAAGAGCTGGTGGTTCCATCTACACTTACAAAAATAAATCAAATAGTGTATGAAACCTCTGGTCCACATACGGAAGAAATTTCCCAGGGATTAATTCAATTAACTAAAAAAACTCTCCAAATGCCATAGCTTTCCTGACCCAAATAAATGTGTAATTAGAGAAGACTGCATGGTGAATATGACTTTTAAAAGTATGTTTTTTGTTTTATTTCTGACTTTTATGGTGGCAGTAACTCCAGTTCCAAAGCTTTTACAGGCTTCAGTAGAACTAAAAGCTGAGTTTTTGCTTTAGACCAACACTTACCAGCAAAGAAAGGAATAAAATGGGCTCATTTCACTCTTTTTAGCCATATAGCCAATTTCAGGAATGTCTCCTCAGCTTTAAATAGTGAAAATTTCTAGAACTGATGATACATCTGAGACTAAAACAGACTTTAAATGCACCTCCCAACTGAAGGATGTGCTTGCTTGTGTAAGTGTACTGGCAGGAGGGAAAAAAAGAACAGATTTGTTATGACCCGCCCAGCAAGGTAGAAGTAACTTTTGCTTTTGCTAATAAATCTCTTGCAATGAATTAAAGTAAATTGATACTGGATGATCAGTGTTTACAGATATATATATGGGTATATATACATGTAGGTATATAGATATATAGATATAGATATGTGATTTAGTTTTAGAACAACATGGTTGCAAAGGAAAACTGGTATGTAGCTATTTTGTTGTTATAATATGTAGTAATATAGCAGTAAAAAAGCATAAAGATACCACCCAGGAAAAAATGTGTAAGGGAAAAGGGAGAGGAAAAGAGAATGATAGTTACATAAAGAAAGAGAAAAACTGTGTGTTTATAGTCACCACTCAGAGGTCTTTGCTGAACTTGGTTGTAGTTGCTGTTCGCTGGTGTCTCGGTCCACTGAGGAGTGGTGGGGGGAAATAAGCCCACGGAACATAAAGTCCATTGGGTTTATATACCCTCAGAAACCCTCCTGGTGCCTCTCCCATGTGGGGGAGGGCTGTTTTGCACAGCTGTGCTGGTTTTGCAGAGAGCTGGAGGTGTTGGTGTTTTGCATAGTCATTTTAGGCTTTGGGGGGGTGCCCCTTCTAAGGGCAAAGCCTTCTCGGGGGCGGGGGGGGTGGTGCACATGAGAGTCTCCTTTGACATGGCCTGGCCCATGGGAGATAAACACCACACACCCAGAGAGCACCACTGGCCTCCTTTAGATGGGCATCACACACCTAGAGGAGCATCACACACCCAGAGAGTCACCCCTCGGGCATCCACAAATTCAACATTTATGGCCTATGGCATCCTACCCTCAGCCGTATCTTCAATCTCCTGGCAGGAGGCTTGCACTGCTCACTACAGGAGCAATGTTTTAAGGCAATTAAAGAAGTCCCAATTTCTGACAAGACTTAGGGGTATATATTTAAGACTGGACTTCAAAATTACAGCTTCTTTTCACTTCGTAAACTTTTCTTGCAGAAATAAGAAGTGCTGCAGGCTCTGCACTGTGTATGGCAATAAGAAATGGCAGGTTCCTGTTTATTTAACACTCGGAATCTCTTTAGTTATGAAATGGGGCTTGAGTGCTGTGTACAAATAAACTTTTTTTTTTTTTTCTGCTGCCCAAAGTCACCAAACATAGATTAGTCTGGAGTCCATTTATTGTTCCTTCTAGAAGTGATATAAAATAAAAATCAGTTTTTGATACACAGATGTTTTTTCCCCTCTTTCCTTCAGGCTGTTGAAGAATGCACAGAATGAAGTTCATTTCAAAATCTGGTATAGGAAACTACTGGCTGCTCTCCAGTTTTGTGCTGGACAAACCCTGAACAATGAGTTTTGTAAGGAAGAAAAACTCATCAGAATTCTGGAAGACATTGCCACAAAAGTGAAAGCTGCCAGTGACCCAAAAAGAAAGGTTTGTTTAAAAATACTGCCCCTTCCATCTAAGTTTCTTCAGGTAATTTTTCTAGTGTGAGACCCGTTTCCTTTAATGCTCTTTGCATAAATAAACCAAATTTGTCTTAACTTCGTAAAATTACTTGCTGTTCTGAAAACAAGTAAAACATAGATACTTAATGTGTCAGCTCTCATCGCTATTACTATTAAGGTTAGCAGATCTTTTAAGTCGTTCAAATTCCTTCATCGGTGGTTGTTTAGCCAAACTTGGAGGTGTCCAGAAGTAATGGCAACAAAGCTGATTAACATTTTACTAAGAGGAATGCTCACATTCACCACCTCATCCCAAAATATTTGACTCCTGTTGAGCTGCAGTGTTTCTTGAAAGCTTTGCTAAGACGTGTCCTTGGCAGGCTGGACACTTTGTCATTTCTTAACAAAGGCAGCCAGAGTGGAATGTACTTAATATCTTAAATATAACATTTAGCAATGAATATTGAACCTGTGGAGATACATTCCTGGCAGTAGAAACTTGCAGTTGCCTTCTCCAGCAGTTGCAGCTTTTATATTGCATAAGTACATTTTCAGTTCAAAACTGTTAATTTTCCAAGACAGCTGTTGTTACTTACCTGATGTGTAAAACTTCTTCTTGCTGAAATCTCAGCAAGGCAGAGTAGAGAGCCAAATAAAAAAACGCTTTCCACTGCTGGTTGTCATGAAAGATATCATGAATCTTTTTGCCTTCTTAAGGATTCAAAGATTTTCAAAGGATTTTTCAGATAACTTTGTGTTGTGACTGAGAGCAGCAAAGCAAACAAGGAAGTAAAAAGAAAAAAATATTTGCAAAAGGAAAATCCATGTAAAGAAAAAGAAATAGTGGTAATACATTATACATTACTGATGCATAATTCAGATTTAAGGGTTTAATCTCAAGGCTGCAGTTACTGTGATTCTGAGAAGTACCCAAACCCTGCAGTTAACACACAGAGTTAAGCAAAGGAGATCACACTGTTGAGACAACCAGCAGCAAATTATGAAGTTCTTGAGCAAGGCAAAAATACCCATGAGATGCAGCAGTGCAATACAAGGCTTATTAGCTGCTAATGAAGGTTATTGAATCATAGAACAGTTTTGGTTGGAAGGGGCCTTAAAGATCACCTAGCTCCAACCCCGCTGCCACGGGCAAGGACACCTTTCACCAGACTAGATTGCTCAAAGCCCCATCCAACCTGGTCTCCCAGTGATGGGGCACCCACAGCTTCTCTGGACAATCTGTTCCAGTGTCTCACCACCCTCACAGTAAGAAATTTTTTCCCAATATCTTATCTAAACCTACCGTCTTTCAATTTGAAGCCATTTCCACTTGTCCTGTCACTAGATGCTCTTGTAAATAGTCTCTCTCCATCTAAACCTATGAGTCACCATGAGCTTGTTGTGCTTCTAGGCTGAGAGTGCATGAATGTGGAGTAAAATCATAGTTCTTATTTTTAAGAATTGCATGTCAGTGTGACCTCATTAGCTGTTATAAAGGTCACAGGGATGCTGCTGGCTCTGGAAATTGTTTAAAATAGGAAAGCCAGTCAACAGCTTAAAAGGTGGTGTGTTCTTTTGGGTTGCCATTATGTTCCACATGTTGCAGGAGGTGTTAGAGGAGGAACTCGACAGACTTCAGCAGTTCTTCCAGGAGGTAAAGGTTTGTCGGCTGCCCCTGAATCCTGCGCTTGTTGTCCAAGGCATAGAAGCAGATGTAAGTCTACCTTGTGTGATGGATTGCATTTTTAATTTTGTTTTTCAGTATAAAGGGGAAAGGGAGGGAGTACCTGCATTGACTGGGAAATGATCTTACTGAGATTAAGCATCTGGTAAACTGACATCAGCCTAATACTCTTTAAACTGGAGGCTTTTGTTTAAGGCAGAGGTGAAGGGGCTGGTGGGGTTGGTGCTGCATGTAAGTCACACATTACACAGCAATGGCACCAGAGATTTCAAACTCTGAGCAGCCCATTTCAGGCTCATCTGCCCTGCTCTGGTGTTGGGATTGGCAAGGACACTTGGCTTCCCTGAAACTGAGCCCTGGTTACCATCCTGCCTGCCCAGGTAGCTCTTGGTGTCAGTTTTTTTCTCATCTGAAACTCTCCCCTGTCACATATGGGAACAGCTAAAGTTCTAGAGCAAAGTGTCTGTTTGCTGAGCTGAGACTTGCTCAGAATTACTAAAATATTAAATATTCATGCTAACTTACCTGTGTCTATAACCCCTATTAAAAATTACTTAAGAGTAAAGGAAACAAGAATGCTCTTTAGTGATACTTGACTTTGACCACAGTAGTAAGATTCAATTATTCTTTGTTCAGAAATGTTTTCATAAACAACATTATGCCAGGAAAAACCTGTTCCATCTCTGGAGAAGGAAAATGTATCCAGCATCAAGAAAAAAACAAACCCGAAGACCCATATATGTTACCAGTAATAGCTGTCTCATTACAGCAATTTGTGCTCTATTTTTGTTCTCTGGTTCATTATCCATAGTGGACCTGAGTCTAAGAGGTGCTGATCCCTTCAGTTGTCTTTGACCTGTGTTTCTCCAAGTAATTGCTCTTCAGCCTTGATCTGGCTGAGAACTGAGGTCTTCCAGCACCCCACAGGCTTGGGCCAATTGTGTATGAGATAAGTCAGAAAAATTTGAAGCCTGCTGCTTCTCCCTGCTTTCAGGCTTTTTGGAAATGACTAATGGGAAGGTATTTTACCATAAAGTCATGCTATTTATACTGCTCCAGCTTGGCTGGACAGATTCAAAAATGTTTAAATGTGAGTATCTCAAGAGAGATATTATTTTTTCATTTTTCTTACATCATTATGGGCTATTATCTTTCTATAAATACATCCAGCTTCTTGATTGAACTGTACGTCAGTATAATCATGCAAATTAGAACTTTTAAGTGCTTATAATTACCTAAATTTAATTCATTTTGGTGTCATCTATTGATTTTACCAGTAGCAAGCACTGCTCCTAGCTCTGTTGGTGACGCGTTATCTCACAGTAACCTTTCAAGCACTTACTAAGACATTTCAATTGGCAAAATTCCATAGGGGGTTGAGATTTCACCACTGATAACGGCTATTGCACTTTGCAGAGGCTGGATGTGGCTAAGACAATATTTGCATGCTTGTCCCATGCTTTGAGATGTTTAGATGAAAAGCCAGAGACAGCTGTGTCTGGTAGAGGTTTTGTTCAAATTAGCCTCCATTACACTCCACCCTGTAAGGACAGCAGGAGCTCTTGGGGGGCACTCATTATTTCTAGAAACCAGGCCATTAATTTACCATTGGTTTTGGTTGTTTTTCAGTGGGTTTCCCCACCATCCCCCCCTTTTTTTTAATGAGGGTAGTAATGCCACCCTAACTCACACAGGATTTGCAGCGCTTGGCTCATTAATGCTTTTTGAAGCCCTTTGAGGTCTTCCGGTGGAAGGAGCTGTAGGGCATGAGAAGACAGAGTTTATGTTTAATTAAGATAAATTCCACATAAAATAGATCACAATTTTCAGAATTTCCTGTAGCCTCAGCCAGAGTGAGGTTGCCAAAGAAATTTGCAGGTTCTTTGCCTCCATAAAGACTGTCTGATTGGGCAGGGATGGTTTTTTAGAAAATAATAGGACCCAGGGCTTTTCAATGCTTTACAGATTCTCATTAGATCAGTCTTACATACTTTGCCCACTCAGTTCCAGCCAAAACTTATCGTTAGTAGGCCTGGGTGACAATGAAAAACAATTAGTATAGAAAATATTACCCGTTCTTATTATCTGATATGAAAGTGAAACATTGTCTGGGTCATTTTTCAGGCCCAGTTAAACAGTCCGGAATATCAAGAATTATTTGTTTTTTGTTATCAGTGCTATGAACAGTATTTAAAGATGGTATCTTTTTCAGAGGTATTGTTTTGACCTGATGTTTTGTGTATATGACCTTGTTGTTCTTCTGTCTCATCTTGTTTTCCCCTGAAGTCATGTTCATATTTTACGTCCAATGCTTTTCCATTAAAAATCTCCTTCATTAACGCGAATGCTCCAAGTGGAAACATCAATGTTATTTTTAAGGTACGTTGTTTCTCTGTTCCTCAGGTTCTTTGGTATGGAAAATGATGAGTTAAAATTCACCTAATTTATGTTTTAAACCTTGAGCCTGAGAATAGCTGATTTGGCTTTGCTGCTCACTTATCCCTATTATTTTTGACACTAGAACTTTTAATGGAATATGTTGAGGCAATACACTGAAGTATCATTTTTTTGATCAGTAGAGAATCAAACAATTTCTTGCAATTTTTTTTCCTAGTGAAGACAACCAGACTAAAATACAAAGTTTATATGTTTAAGCTGGTTCATTTATCACATTGAAGTCAGAAGGCAAGTCTCAGAGAAGAGATAAGTCAGAATGACTGAAACCATTAGCTTTTCACATATGTTTCTAAAAAATCAAAATACTGGAGGGTTAGAAGCTGCATTTGCCTCACAGAACTAATTCTACCCCTGTCAGTCAGCACAGGCAAATGGGCTGAGGAACACGAGGTGGAGGAGACAGCAGAGGAGGTCCGTCTCATTGGAGTTTCTTGAAGGAACTGACTCCAAAAATAAACTCTCTGAAAATAAACTCTTATTTATTTTCCAGTTGTCACCTAGAAAATCTTCAGAGTTCAGAACAGTCCATCCACAGAAATAAAATAAATGCATTTTAAAATTAGTTCTCTTTCAAAAGAGGAAAAGTTTCCCTAAGAGTGGATATTTGCTTTAGAGAAGAACACAAGTCCATAAAATGCTGATGGATACAAACTGGTCAGTGTTGCCAATGGCATCATTCCTAGATATTTTGCAGAATCATTTTTGAAACTAGAAGTCTAAAAAATTGATAAAAAATAAATAAGAACAAACAAACAAAAAGATTTCTCTGCTGCCTTGATTTAAATTGACCTTTAGAGCAGCTATGATTCTCAGAAATATGAATCTCAAGGCCTGTTAGGAGAGACTAGCAATTTTAATTTTCTGAACATTTAGAAACCTGGTTCTTATGCTATTTCATCTAAAAATCACCTTCCCCTGTCAGCAAACCATTGTGTTAAAGTACCTTTTACTTGTACTATAGTTCCGTTGCTTATTCATGACAGATGATGCATGCATAAAGTGATAAGCGCTGATACTGTACTGAATTGTCTACTGACTGCATGTGTGAGGAAAGGTAAGTGGAGAGAATAAGATTTTTTTGCAGGTTTGGGTACTAAGAAGAGTTACTTCGGGTCAACGTTACCTTTAAATGAAAGGAAAACAGATTTGGATATTTTGGTTTTAAGATGAGTTTTATGTCTCTTCAAGTACTCATTTCATGGCTATAAACATCTGTAAATCGGAATGTTTATATGAAAAGGATGTAATGAAAAAATAAAGCACTTTAGATACTAGTAAAAGTCATATATTTTACATGGAGTGAGATGGGAAAACAAAAAATCAGGGCTGTTGTTTTCACAGGTCGTTGACTCAGCCACGGCAGAAAATAAATCTCTTCATTAATTCTTGTGGCTACAATTAAGCCCCATTTCACTGAGATTATTGTTTGACCAACTCCATGGGGAGAGGGGTCATCACTGCATCACTGGTTGAAACTGAATGTGAATCGTGTCATGGATAAAATGTAAATTCATGATAAAATTCCCCTTCAGCTTCCTGCAAATACCAACTTGTGAAGCTTAATGTTAGACTAACGCTGCCTTTTGTAAAAAAGGGTCTAGCATTAGGTAGACTTTAAAATGTAACTAAATTAGGATCTTACCTCCGGATTAAATTTTCAAACTCTGATAATTACATAGGCATAATAAGCAGAAAGGCCACAGTTAATCAGGGAGCATTTGTTACCATCTCAGTAGCTGCCAAAACTGTTCCTGCCTATGTGTGCCATCTACTCTGTCCTCTTCTGACACAGAGAGATAAGTAGCAACTTTGAAGAAAAACAAGAGGGATTTATTGTAAAATGAATGTAGCTATTTTGGTGGGCAAAAAAGTCTAAATTAAGTAGGAAGTTATTTCTTTCTGGTATTGAAGGGGAAAACTAAATTTCATGTGCAATTTTCACAGATAGGTGATGATCTACGTCAAGATATGTTGGTTCTGCAAATTATTCGAGTGATGGACAGCATCTGGCTCCAAGAGGGACTGGATATGCAAATGATCATTTATAGGTGTTTATCTACAGGGAAAGGACAAGGTCAGTTTTAGATTATAAAAGGAACCTGCATTACATTATTCATATTTCATGTAAATGGAAGTACACAGAAATCATCTCTTTAACTCTTATTTTCATGGGTGTCTTACTTATATTACTACTTAAATAAAAATTTAAAAAATTAGATTTTCAACTTCTTGAGCCCTTAATTGTATAATTGCCTACTCCTGAATGCTGACTTTAATTTATTTATTCTGCCTGTCTAGAAGTACAACTGAACTCATTGGAT
This sequence comes from Pseudotriccus pelzelni, assembly GCA_035584735.1. NCBI lineage: Eukaryota > Metazoa > Chordata > Aves > Passeriformes > Tyrannidae > Pseudotriccus > Pseudotriccus pelzelni. The sequence goes on from JAWMRA010000041.1 coordinate 69,417,732, forward strand.
TTTGTAGCAACTGAGGTTAAAATTTTCCAAAAGCCTCAACAGCATCAGCTGGCACCAGATTCTTAAGAATAGCTTCGCATATCAAAAAGAGGGCTTTGGAGAAAATTTGCCATAGCTACTGAAGTTTTAGTCCAGTGTGGTCCTACGTATATGCTTAAATGAGCCTCCATGCATGTGGCTACAGAAAGTACCTGTAGACACGTGATGCACTGTTGATTCTGAAATATTACTCTTGTGATTGATGTTGCTTACGGCAGGCCTGACTCATCTGAAAGCTTTATTTCTCTCTTTTATGGTTGTTATAGCAGAACTGTAGCAGGGATACCAATTGCTTACTAAAGAAATCTGCTGACAGCAGTAAGCTTGCTACTTTTTACTGACCAAATCTTTTACTGGAAATAGTCCTTGCTCAAATAAAAGACTGATGTATCCAGATTAGCTGCTGTACAAAAGCTATTAAAATAGAAAAACTAAAAGAAAAAAAAAAATTATTGCTTTCTGAGCCACAAAGTGAAAATGGGAGAGGATGAGTGATCTGAAGAAACTAAGAGAAAATACAGATGAGTTCAGGCACATGGTAGGTGGTTATGGTGACCTGAAAAAGACTCCTCCCTTCTTTGTAGAGATGGGAGTCAAAGCTTGAAAGCTTCTACTTCACAGGCAAACAAAAAGAATACTGTTCCTGAACATTAAATTTTATATAGACTCTTTCATATACCAACAAATTGATTTTTGCCAAGGATGATACAGGGATTGTCTCCAAATAATATTCTCTGCCTGACAGTCTCTTCCTTTCAGCATCATAGCAGGAGAAAAGTTCTCAGTGTCTCACAGCTTTTACAGACATCTTTCCTTATGAGTTACAGAAGTGTTAATATAGTTTATTTACAGTTAATGATTAAGGATCATGCAGGACACCTTCTTAAGGAGACTTGTGTACGTAGGTTTTCCAAGTCCGAAGCTAATGATTTATTCCATAGACCACCTTGTCCACACAAGGGAATAGAAGGTGATGATTTCATGGCCATGGGAACACAGAAATCAGTTCTCAAAGAAACGTGAGAAGCAAATACAGCACTGGTAGAATGCTACTTTCCAGACCTGGTATCAGAGAGGAGCCTCTCACCAACTGAAATTGTTAGAGAAAGTCATTCCTGTAACACAGGGTTGAAGGATGGCGCGCCAGGGGACCACACATGGAGACAGGGACAGAAGGCTGGCAGGCCACGTCTCAGTTCCAAAAATGGAATTAAGTGCATGCAGTAGAGGCAGAGGATTGAAGTGAAGCATTGCAAAATGCTTGGCTTCTCTCTGCACTTCAGAGTCCCAGTTTATGACATACTAGATCAGACTAATTTCTGCATACCTAGTATCCTTTCTCCCACCTGTGATCAGCGTCATGTACTGGCAGAAAAATTTGTGTAGCTTTCTAGATAATAAACACATCTGAAGTAACTTTATATTTAATAATAAATATATGATTCTATTTTCTGTAATTTTTTTAGGTTTGTACATATTTTAACCCACTTTGAATCTCAATAAGTTGTTGACCGTCTTGATACCTTGAGGCACTTAATCCACAGTGTTGTTACTGGTGGTTTTATTTCTCATTCACAGAACTGCCACCTTTTACTAAGTGTCCTTTATTTTTCATTTCCAAAGAGCAAAAGAAAAACAATGCTGATCTATATTTTCTGTTGCATTCATTATTTATAAGGCTTCTAATTATGTCTTTTTATTTCTTTTTAATGCATGGAATGATCCAACAACAGGCCATATGCATTGATGGTCTTCATATCTTTTTAAAGCTGGAGATTTTTCATGTAATCTCTTTTCTGTCTGATTAGGATTGGTACAGATGGTGCCAGATGCTACTACACTAGCGAAGATCCACAGGGAGTCTGGACTGATAGGACCACTGAAAGAGAACACAATTAAAAAATGGTTCCATCATCACCATCCTCTGGAATCAAGTTACCAAGAGGTAACATCATTATGAAGCTTGTTACACATTTCGTGTTATACCATGGGAAAAAAGAAACGAAATTACAGTAGGCAGCAAAAAGAAGTGGCTCAGACACGAGACAAACAAGTCACATGCATAAAAGCCAGAGAGCTGACTTAAATACCACTCCTTTTCTGAGGAGGCATTGCTCTGTTTCAGGTGTATTCAGGTGTATATTACATTTTCTATAAAAATGTGTCATAGAGATTTTTTGAAATTTAGCAGTAAAGTTAAGAGAACTTGAAGTAGGAATTAAATCTTGAAAGCAGAAACATTAATTTTTTAGGTCAGCTCTCTAAATATTTTACTTTATATGAACCATACAAAGTTTTGGTGGATTTTCTGTATTTGGAAATTTCCATGTCAGTATCCCCAGTTTTAGAAAGCTGTTTTAGCAAAACTACCTGGTCATGTGATACAGAAGATCATGTTTTTCTTATCACATGTTCTCATGGCATCCCATGTAATGCATCCAATTTTATAAAACTAGATTTTATGAGTGAGCCAAAAAATTGGGAATTTTATTCATATAAGTGAAGGTTTTCCAAGGAACTCTTTCTATTAGTTCTTTGTTGCTGAGCATGTTCAGAGGCCCATGAAAAACCTTTTAATGTTTGTGTTGCTGGGACGATTTTTAGAGCCCTTTTTGGTGTCAACAGTAAATCAGTAATCAAAATTTTAAATTTAAAGGATTGTTTTGAGTATTTATCACTCTGAAAATGAAGTGGTTTCGGAGCAGTGTGTTAGTGAATGTAAAGTATAAATATACTTGATAAACTTCAGTATTTTTGTAATTATTCCTTAGGCATTTGTTCATCCTTAGTCACATTTTGACTAAGAGCATTTGAACTCTTAGTGTATCATTTGATTCAGTTCAACAGCAAACAATCTGTATAGCATGCTTTTTTACAAGTTTGAATGTTTACAGTGTTATGGTAGAAGTGCAGGCAATATTTCAATTTAAAAGTGAAATACTATTAATTATTGATTGAAAACTCGATTTCTTGCTGCTGCTGCTGTTTGTGAAAAGTACCATTAATGTGGAATATTCTAAAACTAATTTCTACCCATTTTCTTTCAATTTTTTAAGCATATAAAATGCAGTCAGATCTGATTGCATAGGGTATGCATAAAATTACTGCCATGCCTTCACTTTGTACTTGCAAGTGAATGAACCTTTGTCTTCTTTTACTCCTTAATAATTTTTTGCTCATACAGTACTGTATCTAAGGTGCTCAAAACATTGATGCAGAACAAGCTTTAATATCCTCATTTTACACCCGAGTGAACAAAATCACAGAAAGCTTAAGTGTTTTATCCAAGGTCATCAAAGTGAGTAAGTAGCACAGTTAGGCAAAAAATTCAGCCAACTCTTGTGCTGTGGCCTAAGTCTTGCACAGTGTTGTCATCCATATCAGCCATTGCAGGTGGCACCTTGCATCTACAAGGAATTCCTGGATGCCTAAATAATCATTTACCTTGGCTGATACGAGTTTTGTCCATAAAGAAACATAAAGATCTTGATTAGAATGGTTTGAGTTTCTATATTACATAGTGAGCAGAAAACTTTAGTCTTTCTGTATTTCAGTTCCTTTCTGTAAAATGGGGGTCAGTTTCTTCAGTGGGAATATTTTGAGACTTGATTATTAGGATTTGAGAAAGGCAACTGACTTGTGGAGAAAATAAGATCTGTGTTGGTACAGAACATGACAGTGGGTATAAAATAACCTTCTTTGTTTATGAAGCAAATGGTTACATTTGTGAGTTTTCATCTAATTTTCTAACAATTGTTTTTACGATATTCATGCAGAACATTGAACAGAAAATTTCAGTTTCCTGCCAAGAAACTTGCTTTCCTAATGTACTTTTCGCCTCAGAGTTTTCCATAGGCTCCCAAGTATCTGTAAAGCACAAGGTGAAAACCTCATGCATGAAGTTGTTCTTGCGTCGTAACTTTGAAATCTTTGTATAACTTGAGTACCATTCCTACAAACACCTGTCTGGTAAAGTTTTAGCAACAAGCAAAGCACTTGTAGAACTACTTTTTTTGATTTGGGTTGGTTTTTTTGTGTTTCTTTTTGGTTTTTTAGTATCACAAACCAATGCATCTGTGTATTTCATGTAAGCGCTTTCATTTTCCCAACTAGGCGGTAAGGAATTTCTTCTATTCCTGCGCCGGCTGGTGTGTCGTTACCTTCATCCTGGGAGTCTGTGATCGACACAGTGACAACATCATGCTGACAAAAGCTGGGCGCATGTTCCACATAGATTTTGGAAGATTTTTGGGTCATGCACAGATGTTTGGAAGCATAAGAAGGTTAGTATCTGTAGTAACACCCGTGGTAAACTTTAAAGTAGTGTTCTGAAATTTCAGAGCCATGTCAGCTCCCATTAAAAACATACAAATGAGATCATGCTGCTTCTTTTTCTTTCTGGATTTTCCAGAACAACATATTTTTATTTTTTCTTAAAACCTAAAAGAAAAGAAAAAAAAAAAAATGTTGGAGATCCTCTTTCAGTGTCCAAAACACAAAGCAGCTGTTTAAGCAGAGCAAAGAATGGATGAAGGATCCCTAACAATGACAAAATGAGTAGTGTGTGTATGTCTTTCTTCCATGTTTCCTAATAATTTCCAATTTCCAGAACAAGTATCAGAATTGTTTGAGCTAATTGTTCTTTTTTTTTTTAATTTTAAGCTGACCTTTGACTGCTCTAGACTATCTCAGTGTGTTAGACAGACATAACAATGTGAGAGTATTGATATGAGAGAAGCTGATGAGGATAATAAGTACTTCTAAGCCAGGCAGTCAAAAGATTTAGTTGCAGTGCTCAGAATTATCATCCATCATTCAAGATATGCTCCCTTAATCCTACTTATTTGCTGTAGAAAGAATAAAGAAGAACAGAATAATAAAAACAGATACTCATGCACACTCCTTGACAAGTTTGCTGCATCCTTCTCTCCAGCAAAACTCCTTTTGGAAACTGACAGGAATTTCCTTGAGTATTAAAGTTACATAAGCAATCAATTGCCTACTAGAGTGAGCAACAGGGTGAAGCAAACATAGGGGAAACAACAACCAAATTTAAGCAGAAGTCATGTAATAGCATTAATAAAAATAGATATTAATTTTACTGTTTCACAGCTCAGTTACCACCTCTTATTAACTCTATGAAAATTGCTTAAAATATAGTCACTTCAATAAACAGCAGCCTCTTTTAACTGTTTCTCAGTGCAGTGTATTGCTTACAAACTATAGAATAAAATCATGCATTTAGTACCTCCATTCATGGACTGCCCTCATGATTCCTAAGGAATCTTTACGTCTCCCACATAACAACAGGTTGTGAACACCATGGGATAATCATTCTTTTCCTCAGGCCTACATGCAACTCACAGGTACAGTATCAATGACTGTAGTTCTTATGAGCTGTATGCACCTTCATGAACTGTAACGTACTATTTTTAACACAGGAACACTGGGATATCACATTTTTATATCTCACAGTTTTCAGGTTCCCTCAAAATTTGAAACTCTCTATGCTGTTTGTATCTACTCGTTCCCACAAGGAAAGGCCTGCTATAGGCTTAGCCTCTGGCTTCTTTAACAGCTCCCATGTTATACTTTTATTTGATTTCTTATTAGATTTTTATTTGAGTTCTTTGCACACCCAGAATATCACACTTGTAAAATAATATTGAAAAACCAGCAGCACAATGTTGTCAAACCTTTGGAATTATTAGTGCTGACTCTTGGGGGTTCGTGTAGTAGATGCCCTACATAAACTTGTGAGGTTCTATAGGTGGCTTTAAATAATGAAAAGCTTCTGATGCAAATCCCTATACATGCAGCTGTTCTTTACACACATCACTCAAGCAAATTTTTATTTTTAGGGAAGAATGAAATCTATGCAAGTGAATGAAGGCTTGTAGAAAAGGCATCCTCGTCTGAAGTGTTTAAAACAATAATTTCTTACAGAATTTAGGAAGCTGCTTGCCACAGCTCTCCATTTTCTGTTCTCAGGGAATGCCTTTTGCCATTACAAAACACTAATTCCTCATAACACTTCCTGAGGATAGGTCCTCTGCAGTGTTCTGCATATGGAGTGTTTCTTCTGCAGTGCAAGGAGTACTTTGGCAGCTGTCACGCACGGGCTGCAGTTCTTTATATCAAACCCAATATGAGTCTTCAGAGAACCTTTTGAAGCTGATGTGATTCATGCAGTCATGCTCACTTTTGCATTCCTGATGTATCACACCCCAACAAGGGATTCGTTAACTTTTCTAGTTCCTACCCTCATCTTTAAATGATACCTAATAAATCTACTCAGTTTTGATTCCAAGTCACAAATCAGTTCTTTCTGATTTCAGATGGAAGAGGAATCAGGAACTTGCTGTCTTTGCTACTTCCATGTGCCTTCACAGTGCAGTAAATACTTTAAATAGTACTAATAACCTGTCTTTCCTTGCATCTAGGAGCTAATATTTCATAAGTGTTGGAGGGAGACATATGATGTATCTAACCAATAGCATAATAACAGAGCTTGGCAGAAGAATTATTCCCAAAGTCCCACAGGGAACTTTCCTACTGAACCATGAGATTTTATATTTTTTTTTAATCATACTGGATGACACATTTTGTTAGTGGTAATAAAATGCTCCTTTCATTCTCTAATCCAGTCTCCACTTTTGACCCTACATTCCTCTAAAGCAGGCAATTCTGCAGGTACACTTCAAACTGTATGAAGAAAGGTTTCTTGTTTAATTTCATATAACTGTCTTATTCATCTACTGAGCATCCTGTGGCAATCATCTTAGACTGATTCCAATTTAAACAGGTAAAATATTATCCAGGTAATCATACATGACTAGGTCAGTCATCAAATGGTTTGGAAGAAGGTGTCTGGCTTATGGTTGTACCTGCCATGCTTTCTTTGGCTTTTATTTTCTTCTTTTCAGTTCTGACCAGTTCGTTTGGAACATTTCTTCTTTGGTGAATTAAGCAGGAAGAGATTTAGTTAAATCCTGTGCTAACTGAACTAATCCAAACTTCTGCAGTCTCATCCTCCCCACTACCAGTCACTTACAGCACTGTCATCTGTATTTTTTCAGTCAGTGATGTGTGGTGTGAAATTTGGTGGCAAGACGCAAAGTAGTCCAGCTCATGGCACACCATTCATTCTGTCCTTTAAATATCAAGTCATCCTGATTATAGACAGCACTCACTGGCTGTTCTTTTCCCTGATCAAAATCAGAGAGCTCCTCTTGTCTCTTTGCCAAACTAATCCTGGGTCTTGGCATGGTTTTCCCAGAAAATCTGTTAAGCTGGTTTCCTTCAACAAAGTTAATTACTTAGAGGCAACTTAACTATTCCATTGGGAAATTCCAGTTACTAAGGAAGTTTCAAAAATATGGGAAAATTATGTTTCCCACACTTTCTTTCTAAATCAGTGTTTTCTTACGATGAAAACTACTTAAGAAATTTTGACCATATAGAAATGTAGAAGCGCCTCTTTTTATTTTAAAAGTAAAATATATAACTTTTAGTGTTAATAATCTAAAATTTGTGCTACTGTCTCACTGGAAGTGTTTATTTTGAAAAAAAAATATTTTTTTCCTGGTATTTCTTTCTAAAACAGACATGTTGGCATATGGACATGAAAAAAAGAAGTCGGACTCGCATTTTTTGGCTATATTGTATCTACATTTATATTTACTTTGACAAAGGAAGAGCTGTGGGCCTGAAAGTGCTAAATATGGTCACCATGTTACATTTTTAACACTTGGACATACTTGTTAAGTGCAGAACATGTCTCCATCGAAGCAGGAAAGAATGAGCCCAGGGCTCATTGCAGGTTGCAGTGGGTTCATTCATGCACGTCCATCAGTGCAAGTCCCAGATCCCTGAGGTGGTTTTGATGGTAGGCAGCTTCTAGGCACAAGCTGTTGTCAGGGTGTTTTGTGTTGCCTGCTGCTCAGAGTGCAGTCTGATCTCCACACGTGGGTTTCCTGTGGCTGTGTGCTTCGTAAGGTTTCTGATTGCAGGTCTTGTGATTGTGCACCTCCAGGTAGCTGGCAGGTTGAGCAGGTGCCATGGTAGGCTACCTGGAGCAGTAAAACTGATTGACAACCAGTGAGTCTACCTCAGCTCTTTCAAATAATTCAGTCAAAGAGGATTTTGCCAGCATTTCCACCTGAAGCCTTTCATTGCTGTCTTGCTTTTTATGGGCTTGAGTGGCTGGTAGCTTGGGAGGGACAAGAGGTTGAGAAATGGTTAATGAGGGCATGAATATAGTTTCTTTTTTCTTTCGTTGCTCCAAAGCATCTGAAAACTGAATTTTTAGCTGAAATTTCTAGAGATTTCTAGCTGAATTTCTAGAGAGGGTGGAAGTAGCAGAATTCATTTAAGGCTACATTTTCCCAGGTTCAGCAGATTCACAGGTTATTTACCACTATGGGTCTGGTAATGTGGGGTTTCAGACCATCTTTACTAAGAGGTGAGTTTATAAACCATCTCCCTCAGAATAGGGCAGAGCTTTTATCTCATCTGCTTGACAGTGAGGTCACTGGAAAATAAGTTTAAAGTAAAGGGCTAGAGTGTGGTCTCTTAAGTCAACATTTCCTCATCTATATGGGTCAAGAAGAAAACTGGCCTAAAATTTTACTGAGCTTATAAGGAAGAGCAATATCTTGAGGTACTTTGAAGCAATTTTGAAATAAGACTGAAGTGGAAGAAAGCAAATTTCAGTCAAATGACTCAGTTTCTGTAGTCATTACATATGTGAGGGTTTGTTAGAGGTGAAAGTTAAAAAAAAGGAATTTCAGTCTTGACAATTTTAAATGAGGAAATAGAGGTGATGAATCCATTGTTTGCGTGTCCTGCCTTTTATTTTAAGAGGAGTTTTAGTTCTATTTAAGTCTACCAATGTGCCAGACTTTCTTAATGGACAGGTATGGGTGATAAGATGCCTACAATTACCTACATATCACCAAAGCTCATATGCTTGCCAGTCATTTATACTGAATTGCACAAATGCTTCACTCAGATATATTCTAAGTTGTGCTGTTTAAACTTAATTATTTGGTTTGGGTCTGTGAAGTTTGTGAATCAGGCCTTTGCATTTTTTCACCAATACCATGAAGTCACGAAGCTTTTAATCCACTCTGCAATAATAACACTTTATAAATTATTTGAGCATCTGTTTCACTGGTCAAATATATTTGCAGTTAAAATGCAACTACAATACACTTCCATAAACAGAAGCAAGAATTGTTTAGCTGATGCTGTAATGGGGTCCATTTTTGGTGGTAAGCACCTCCCTATTTTGTTTGAAAGTATGATTGCAGATTTAAAAGCCACTGAGTCAGGCAATGAGAGGAGTGTGGATTGATTATAACCCCAGGCTCTGAAACAGATTAAGTAAATGATCTGCAGTGGTCTCAATTCTGATCTTTCAAAGTGAGCTTTACTGATACGAAAGGGAATTAAGTCCCACAGAACAAGGTACGTTTTTCATTTTCTTTTTTTTTTTTTTAATGTTGGAGGAGCCCTTGTGAAGGTTTCCTGAAGATGAGATGATCTGGGCCTTCCCACTGAGAGGTGTAAAACTGTTTTGCCAGCACTGCAAAGAGAAAGCTATTGCTCCTGTGTAAACAAGCCCACCTTCCTCACCCCCTCCTCACAGTCATGTACCACCAGTGTGGTGGTGGACCTTTGCTGAATTACTCCAGTTTAGCAACATATTCCTTGTTCTGGCAGGGTATGAACTATTAAGTACTAAGCAGAAGATCTTTCAGTAATAAGCAGAACCTTTTCATTTTTTAAGTAGAAGTCTATTGTAAGAGATTTTGACTGTGACAAAAGTTTGGATCAACAGTTTTTTAGAAAGGGATCTGAGAGTTGTACTACAGTCAAGTTGAATACGAGTTGATAAAATACTGAATTGGAAAGCTTGAAATGTGAAGTAATCCTTTTGTTTCAAGTAACACTGGGAAAACTTCACAGTCAGCTGGAGTATTTTTAACATTTTACTTTTACATAGATACGGATAAGGAGTCCAGAGAAATTACAAGGAGTCCAGAGAAAAGCAATTAAAATTGTCAGACATCTGAAAAACAAGGCTTTTGAGAAAAGGTTGAAACAATTGTCTACAGAAGATTGAGGAAAGACAGTAACAGTCTGCAAATACATTAGAGGCTGCTGTAAAGAAGACAGGATATTTATGTTCCCTTAGGAAAGAACAAGAATTAATAGGATGAAAGCACAGCAAGGGTTAGATTAGGCATTGAGGGAAAAACCACTGTGAGGGAACATAGTAGAACAAATGTGATGGCGAGTTTTAAGAAGAATTCTATCAATAAAAGTCTGTGAGAATAGGCTAAATAAGCATCTCAGAAGCATGTTTATGGTTGATCTTGTCCTGGTAAGAAAAATGGAGTATCTCTTATGGTCCAGGCATATTTCTTTATGAATCTTTATGTGTTTGCTTGAGATGAATCGTGTTGTGCAGTTCTTCCCTGTTTCGTTCTTCAATATATAAAAGGAATGCCATTGCTTATGTTTTTTTCTGTTTCTACAAATATATGTGATTACTGTGATTAAATATTTTCATTTGGCTTAGAGAAATAAGCACTCGTGTGCATTTATTTTGCGTGAGTGCATTCTTCAATAAGCTTTTGGCTTTTGCTGCAAAGGATGTCAGCAGTCAAGCACTTCCTAAAACCTTTTCCTATTTTATTGGATATATCTAAATTCCACGTAGTCATGCTGAATACTATCAGTCACTCTTGACTCAGCCAAAACGGTTTTAAAGCAGCCAGGGAATATCTGGGGGTGTGTGCTGCTGAGCAGCTGGTTTTAAATTGCCCAGAGTTCTGTCTGGCTTCTCACGCACTGTCCATATGACAACTTGGACTACAGCTGTTTTGATCTCATTGTATTAATGTGTGTGCCTTGCACTTTTCCCTAAGTAACACACCATTGGGAAATTTAGATTGGATCAGACTAAAGGTCATTTGCTGTTGATTATCTTATCTTCTTTTCCTATTTAATATAAAAGGAAGTCAGTGTATCATTCTTAAATGTTCTGTACTGCGAGATTCACAGCAGGAAAAACTAAAACAATTGTTGACCTTACAAGCTTTGTTAATCAGTTTACATCTAGTGCTTTGTAACAAATCTTGATGATCTTACTGGTTTTCTAGGAATGCAGCATATTTCTAGCCTGCATTTAAGTCCCAGTAAATGTTCCCATCACCCCAGACCAAGTTTATTTTTGCATGATGATCTCTTCACTTGCTTGAGGTTTCCTTTCTTCCTTCCCTCCCATGACTTATCATCCAAACATTTGTAATCTCCAGAGGAACTGCAAAACACATTCCCATGAAAATCTTAAATCTCTAAAAGCAGTACTTGAGATTAAAAAAAAAAAAAGAATAAAACCACCATAAAACCAGCCTTGCTTCTCACTGAATGGCTTGAGTAAACTCTTTTGTCACAGCCATAGTAAAGTATAAGTCTTTAAAGTCCAGGACTGCAATCAGATTCTGTCATAAACAGGAGTATTGCCTTTTTGACTGATTTCTATTATAAAACCAAAGGGTTCATTAATCTCATCCAGGGCTCTTTAGTGAGAGGGGAAAAAAAAAAAAAAAAGCAGAAAGAAAGAAAATAAAGAAAAGAGTAGTTGAGTAAGGTAGGTTTAATGATTTTGGGAGGTTTATTGGCTGTACATCTTTGGCCTTTGGTCTGTCTCAAGCCACACTAGTTCTCTCAATGAGGCTTTTCTTTTCTAGAAATAATGGTATCCAACATTACAATTACACAGTAGAGGTCATTCAACAGTGCTTCAATTCTGTATTTCTTTAGCACACCATAAAGAAAAGAAAAAAGGCTTTTGGTCTACAGAGATACAGTAAAAGGCTTTTACTTGAAAATACTTCATCATAACAGTTTTATTAAACTGATGCCAGTCATTTTTTTAATTTGATTGAGGCAGCAATTTGTATTCTATACAGAATTTAGGCCAAGGGGCTCTTGTCCCACTGGCTGTTACACAGTCATTGGGCATTGAATATCCTATGCACGTAAAGTATTACAGGCCTTAGTTGTGATCTTGAGGGTCTGTTTTAGGGTAAGAGGTATCTAATGTTTATGTCTTGTAGATAACTTCATGTGAGCAAGCTGTGTAATAGATTTAGGTCCAAATGAATACTATTGTTATTATTACCAGGCCTTTGGATGCATTGCTTAACTTGTGAATAAATGCCATCACGTATTACGAGCTGGGCTATGTGGCGCAAAGAAGGCTGTCAGTTAGAGATGTACTGGTTTGAATATGGAAATATAGACTGTGCACCAGGGTGAGGTTCACTTGCACATGTGTGGGGGGTGTGGTACATTGGCAACACCAGGGCATGTATTACTTTTTTCCTCATGCAGGCTAAAACAACCTCTGTTGTTTCCTGATGTAAATTTTCCCATGTACGGTGGACAGTGACTGGACTTGGCTGTTTGTAATTTTGCTGGAGCAATTTTTAGACTATCCTATTCTGTGCTTTTTTATTTTCCAAAGGGGTTTATGAAAGCAGTATGGAATATTTTGCATCAATACACAGACATCGAGCCTGTCAATTGGTTTTTCAGAATCCTTTATGTACTCTTCAGTAAGCGTCTTCTCCCGCTGAAGCTTTGTTTTTTAATACTATTGTGAGAAATTACTGTAGTTTTCCTTCTAGTGGGTCTTGCCTCCTGTATTCTAAGTTGGTTTTGTGTGTTGTTCTTTTTTTTCTTAATTTAGATTGCAAAGAGTTCCCTTTATGACCAGCCAGTTTATTTAGACACACACAGGACTGAAGCTTCTGAGTGACTGAGTGCGGGGGTTACCTCATGGGGGAGGCTCTGAAAGCACAAGACCTTAAGCAAAACCAGAGAAATCAGATTTCTACATCATATTTTGAGGTTAACAAGGAAAAACAAGCCTACCACCTTAGAAGACAGTGATAAATGATCCTGAGAAATTTAAGAACCTTGTAAAACTGCTTTACATCATTTTACAAGTCAAATTAATCTACAAATAAAATGTAAATACTAAAATATCAGTTATATGTTCAAATGGATCCTTTTGCAGCAACAGTAAGAGAATTGACTAATGTTGCAGCGATTACATTATGTGGAAGTTGGCCCACAGCCCAACCCAACAATGTTAAACACCGTATTTCTTCTAGTAAAGTAATTTCTGATTGCAGTATCTGTTTTCATCTCAAGTAGCTCAATGTGGGAGACTTGGCCTAGCTCTGAAAGGGCTGTGTTTTCATGATGTGACTGTGTCTCTTGATGAAGTTCAACATCTGAAATCAAATATGAATTTTGAAAAAATGCATAAATTTAAAGCAGTAGTTTTGACTTTGGAATACTTTAGCCCAAGAACAAGTTTGAGTTTTAGACATTCTCGAGGTGGTAAAATGTTTTCAAATTAGGATTTAGATCGGAGTTCTGTCCACAGATAAGTCAGGATGCTAACGTTGCTAATTTTCTGGATGTGTTTCTATTTCCTATGGTCTTCAGCAAAGTGACTTCTGTGACTCTTGCTGTATCAATTTATTTAATAATTAATGTCTATTTTAAATACCACTGATAAGCAAAAGATGAGCCAGAAGATGAATGAGTGAGTGAAAGAAGGTTCTGGTAAAATCTCACTCTTGGAAATCAGTAATAGACACAGGTTTGTAATTCTCTGAGAGCCACAGCACAAAACTACACAATAACTATGTAACAGTCATACTGTAATATAGCCCTCACACTGTGAACTCCTGTCTTGCATCACTGTAGTGGTGCTTTCTTAAGTGACCTTAAAACACACATTTCACAACAATCATACAGAAAAAATGTGGCAGAAAACAATTACTATTGTGGGCCTTCACCATGCCTAGTACAACCCAGCTGAAATTGAATTATACCTTTTTAAAAAACAACAACAAAAAAACCCAAACAAACAAACAAAAAAACAAAGAGAAAAAAAAACCTTAATAACCTGGACTGCTTTGAGGTGAATGACAACCATGGGAGGTTTGGACTCAGAGTTGGCTGCCATGTAAACCGGGAAGAATTTCCAAACATAAGGACGGGAAGGCCTGAAGCATTTCTTGTGACTAAAACTTCCAGCTGCAGCCTAGAATCTCATGACAACTTGTTTTTCTTTCTACAATAATATGAGGCAAGCATTTTTATGGAAAAATTAGGAAAACTCTGAGGAAAACTAATCTGTGTTATTTATGAATGCATCTGGAAGCAGAGTGTGTTCAGACTCAGTCCATGTTTGCGGTTTTAGCAAGAAACAGACATCCTAAAATTTGCTTCTACATTCAGACTTCCCAAGAATATTTAGTTTATTCAAGTCCATTTTGAATTAAGGGTTAACACAGATTGTATATTGCGTTGGAATAGAGCCCTCTAATCTGTTTACATGCCTCTGTGTACACAGTTGTGATGAGTAAATCACTGCAGTAGTTTTTTCTGTGTGAGGATGCAGTTTATCAGGCCTTTCTGAAACTATGGAATGATAGGATTGTTAGCAGAAGACTGCCTAATCTGTTTTCTTCTGCAGTAACATGCCATAGCCACAAACTATGCCAGTGATAAGAAAAAAGGCAAGCCGTATTGTAGGATTCTGCTCCTTACTTACTCTAGAGTGAATACAGAGTAAATGTACTGCCAGCGAGACAATGTATTTATATTCTGTTTTAACTTGAGTCAGAAATATCTCTTCAGAGTAGTGTATATTTAATGATAGCACCATACCTGTTGGGTTTTTGTTGTTGGATTGTGGAAGTGTAGGGTTTTTTCTTAAATTCCCTTCTTGCCTAGTAGTGAGTTGATATTTATAACCCATCCTCTTTGAGAACAGCTTTTAAATATTTCAATACCAGGAGAGAATTTGCTTCCAGATTCACTTTCAGGCTAGAGTCAAGAAATTAAAGCAATGAGAGTTTAAAAAGAAAGGCAAAGAAGGGCCAGAAGAAAACACTTGTTCAGTTGTGGGATTTCTCACGGGGAAGCTCTTGCTCTAAAACCCGTCTCTGCCCCAATTAGTCAGTGACACCAGGCAGTGCGATAGAGATTTCCACACCGAGGAAAGGAGAGATGAAATAACGAGGAAGGTAATACCAGGAAAACCAATGTGAATAATGAGTTACAAATATAAACTGTCGCGCATGATTAGCTGTTTTCGGTAAAATTTCTCATGTAACTGTTCTCTTTTCAAGGGACCGAGCTCCCTTCATCTTCACATCAGAGATGGAGTATTTCATCACGGAAGGCGGAAAAAACCCACAGCGTTTTCAAGAGTTTGTGGAGCTTTGTTGTCGAGCTTATAACACAGTCAGGAAACACAGCCAGTTACTCTTGAACCTGCTGGAGATGGTAAGAAGCTTGAGGCTGAAACCAAAAATCAATTTCCTCCAGTGTTTTCTTCTCTTTTACCATTTCACTGCTGCCTCCAGTAGCACTGTGATTTGAACAGGTATCAGCTGCACCGCTGGAAATGTTAGTGCTGCACTTCCTGTGCAAAGGAACTCTGCAGTTTCAGTACTAACTTCTGATGAAAAGAAAGCTAAGCTGCTTGGTGTTTTTCCCTTTTTTTAATGCGTTATTTTTTACAAAATAACAGAAAACTGCAAATGAAGCTGGGTGGAAGAAGTTTCACATTCAGGAATTTCACTTAGCCCTTTTTCTAGGTCTTCAAAAATTCATTTACCATTCCTGTTTGTGGTTACAAGGCAAAGTAAGCTAAATATTTCACAGAGTGGGTGATTTGATATACATGGCAGCATTGCAGCTACAGTGATGCCATTAGAATGGTTTTTTTCACATTTTTAGAATCACAGAATCATTTCCACAGTACCTTCTTAGGATGGCAGACACAGGAAAGAAGGGGCATCCATGTTGACCCAGATTTAAAAATTCTTTTTTATGGGATTTTGAGGCTACTAGGAGTTTTTATCCTGAAGCATTCCCACTGATTCATG
This sequence comes from Pseudotriccus pelzelni, assembly GCA_035584735.1. Classification (NCBI taxonomy): domain Eukaryota; kingdom Metazoa; phylum Chordata; class Aves; order Passeriformes; family Tyrannidae; genus Pseudotriccus; species Pseudotriccus pelzelni. The sequence continues at coordinate 69,433,763 of JAWMRA010000041.1, forward strand.
TGCTATGGCAGATTCCATAACTGCTTTATGCCTCTATTTACTTGTGTATGAAAGGTTAATGATTTGCCCCTACACAGAACAATGAGAATATTAAATTAACTAATATTTGCTAAGATGCTTGGCTAAGATATTAATCCAAAACATATGTCCAGGGCCCCATGACGTAGGGGACTGGTCTGTACATGAAAAAGTCTATGACCTTATAAACAGAACTCATGCTGAGATTGGGGGACAGCCAAAAAGCTGCTCTATAAACACAACTTTATCGTCTCCAACTTATGCTGTGGGGGAGAGGGGGAGAAATGGTAAGAATCTTTCATCTTGCCTCTTCCATCTTGTACTTCCCATGTACACACAGTGAGGGATTTCCCAGTGTGGATCAGGAATGATTGTTCCAGATCTCTTAACCTTGCTGCTAAGTAGTCACAAAGGTGCAGCAAAACTGCATTCCCATCATAATGCATAGTTTTGCCCTAGAAGCCACGGAGAGTGCATTGTAGGAGATGTTGTCCAAGTAAAAGAGCCTCTGAAAAACTCAGGAGGAAAACACCCTTGCTCTTTCATCCACAGCAGTAATCCCTGCATTTCTGAACACTGCCAAAAACTGCATGCTGCAATTATAGCTACGTCTTCTGCCCATCTCCTTGTCCCCAGTGCAGTGCCTTTTTCTGCAGGCAGCAGAGATAATGATGTTAGATTACTCTGGGATAATAGAGAGAGCGTGTTAGGAAAATGTTCCCAGCAGGAGCTCTGAAATAACTAGTTATCTCTGCCTGGATATAGCTCAGGTTTGTCTGTATTCAGGCTGTGCTGCATCTTTTGTTTCTGCTGATCTTGTAGCAGAGGTAATAGTGCTGAGCTGAAAGTCAGCATCCAGATATGTTTTGATATTTGTCAATGGGCAGCAGCTCAGTCAATTGTATTGCATTTCATAATTGAAAAATTAAACTGGCACCGCACTCGCACCCCATCGATGAGCACTTCATGTCAGAAGGAATTAAACAAACAAGACAAGGTTGCAAATGCCTTGTGTTTTCCAGTGATGTTTGGAAGGGTGAGTCTGATTCTGCACTGGAAATGGGGTGTTGGTCAGAAACTGTAAATATCAAAATCTTTAAGTTCCATGGGTCACTTCTAGAAAAAATAAATAGACTGTGAAGTTCCACTTGGAATTCATTTCCATTTTCAGAAATTCAGATGTTATCATGAAGGGATAAGATTAACTAACCACTGCTTATTTGTATCAATGACAGTCTGAGATTTCTCTCAGTTTGGAAATATGCATCATTAATCTTTTATTCTCCCACATTCTGTTTTTGGAGATGTTATTTATAAAACATGGCTAAAAAAATTAACAATAAGACTATTTCTATAGAGTGGTAGAGTAAACAGAAGTAGTAAACTGTGCTCTGGATCATCAGCAACAATTAGTGATTTCTAGCAAACATAATTATGAACAAATTGAGGGGGTTTTGGCCCAGTGTGGGAATTAATGCTATTTCTTGGTGGTAAGCAGCATGTTTCTAAAGCTGCACTGGCATTTGCTACTGGGAGTAAGAAATGACCCATGACGTTTCCACCACTCTCAAAAGCAGAAACATCTGTGGGAGACCCAAGAGTCTGCTGGCAGAGTTCAGCTGCATAAATGCCTGCAGTTCATCAGCTTTGCTCTCATTAAAGATTTGATGTGAACTATTATAAAGAGGGTGATTGCAGGACAGAAACACCTTTTGACTAGTTTAAAGAAATGCAAACTCCATCACTGTTGTAAAGATCTTTCAGATAGAAAATTATTAAAAAGGGCTTAGATGTGACACTAGAGAGCAAGTAATTGATCCACTGTGACAAGAAACAGGAGACAGCACCTACATAGAGCAGATCTAAAACTCAAGAATCTTGTGTCCCCATACACGTCACTTCACCCTTCTAAACTCAGAAACACCATTTGAGAAGAGAGAATCAGGAAACACCCCTGTTTTGGAGGTCCAACCAATGAAAATGCCAGGACTATTCCTTGTGCATGGATGGTGGACTGAGCATCACACACCAGCCCTGAATCCAGGCCCAGAGAGAGTGTAGGCAGCTCCACTCAGTGAGTAAGAAGGCCTGGGATAACCAAGGCTAGTAGGTAAAACCATATGTGTGGGCAAACAAAAGTGGCAGTGCAGGCACTTGAACTTAGGCATCTGAGTGACATTCGAGTTTGCCCTGTGAGACCTGTAGTTGGTTTTCAAACAGTTGTTCCATGTCTTGTCTAATTACCATCCAGTATCACCAGCCACAGTATTGAGAAGCCTCTTCCATTAGCGGACTAGAAACACGAAAAATACTCTGTATGGAGAAAAAGGGATGAAGGAGTATAAAAAGCCTCTAGGACCCCCTTGCAGCCAGCAAAGCACTGTGTAGGTACTGCCCAGCTAGACGCCTTTTTTTTTTTCCACCTTTGACAGTGCAGAGAACCTAAAAAAAAAATCCTGGTTTTCTGTTACCTTACACAGATTGTTCAGATTATGTTTGTATCTGGTATCATCCCCTTTTCTAATGAAGGGTAAAGAAGCTTAATTTTTCTCCCCTTTAAATCTAAAGGAGACAGGAGTTGTTATCTTTTATAAATTGGTTGAATGTATATTGATAAATAGCACTGTGTGTCCGTCAGTGCTGAATATTGTTACTGCTCCTGCTGTCAACTCAAATTCACTTCATGGAGCTTTCTTCCTCTGTTCCTTGCTAGGCAAAACTCTGTGAAAACAGCAGTCTAACTGTCCAGTGGTAGTATGGATTGGGACTGATACAAAACATGATTCTCCTCATAATGTCAAAAAGAAAATATACAAAATATTGAAACTTGACTTAAAAATATTGAGAAGGTTTGAAGGAATAAAGAAGATACATGCCCCATCTCCTTTTACCTTACACTATTCATCTCTCAACCAAACCTTAAAATAAAATCAGTGCTCCCTTTTTTTCTTTGCTGTTACATGAAAAACTCAGTGGGTCTTTCTCTCTGAGCTAGACAAAAATATCAGTGAAGAATGCACAGCAGTGACTGCAAATTCAGATACATTTCCTTCTGAGCAATGTGAAGGACTGATTCTTTTTTTCTCTTACACAAAAAAGCATCCCTCAACTTGCTGTGATTGTCGAGTAAAATCATTAGGGTTTGAAGTGAGTAAAATATTTTGTTGTTGTCGACATTTTAAAATGCCTGGAGAAAGCTGAATGGGCAATAGACACATTCTGTTGTCTACCCTGCTCATGTTGTTACTTTGCAAGGGCAATATTTGCATTGTCTTTTGAACCTGATTTGGTCAATGAGTAGAGTAGTTCTGTTCCTCATGGATGGAGAACGATGCCATCTCCAGAGGGCAGTTCTCACTGCCCACCTTAGGGCTCCTGCTATGAATCAATGTCTAAAGAAGCTTTTCTCCTCCATTGACTGTAAAGGGAGTGAATCTGTGATCCCCTTGCAGGAGGAGTCCAGAGCAGTGATGGTGGAAGGAGGAGTTACAAATGAGAAGGTGATGTTGCACTAAATTGAATTAGGACTAAGACAACACTGTGAGCGTAACAGAAATGTGGTTACTATTGCTCAGGTGGCTGTATTTGGTCACCTTCCCTTTATCACTATTAGAAGGGTATGAAAAAGGCTTAGCAATGAACACCTTGAGGTTATGGTATCTGAAGAGAAAATAAATAACTGAAATGGATCATTGATTCTGACCCATGCCTCTTTCTGGTCCCTCAGTGTGAAGGTTTACAATGTAATATATTCACTTTAGTATTCCAGGCATTGCTGTAGCATCAGGATCACTTTTCAGATAAGCAAAAACTTTATGTTTTACAGAAGACCTTTGGGTGTAAACCCTTTCTTTTCTCAGTCCCATTTCACTTAAATTTCTTTTCAACAGAACAGTGGACTAATGATCTAATATTTCTTTGCTTTAAGATGCTGCATGCAGGATTGCCTGAGCTAAATAGTACCCAGGATCTGAAATATGTGTATGACAACCTTTGTCCTCAGGACTCAGATCTCCAGGCTACAAGCTACTTTACAAGGTAAAACCAGAATATAATCTAGAAACCTTATCTTCTTCACGCATGAAGCAGTTTTTCAGTTATGTTAAGAGGTTGTAATCAGGGAAATTACACAAAAGGATAATTGGTCTTCACATGTTTGCTTTTAAAAAGTCCATTCCTTATGCATGTTATAACCAATTTCCTCAAATTTCTGGAAGAAACAGTTGTTCATCTGTTTACACTGCCTCAAGTCACTTTCTCGGTGCCTAGAGATTTCTCAGGCTTTCATGGTGAGACCATCCTGATTTATATCAAGTCAGATTTTGTCTCTGCTTTTAAATGCAGCAGCTACATGCAAATGGATCTGGACTGCATAAAGAGGTTCAGCTTGTTAAAGGACTATGTGAGAGCCTTCAATTTCTGAATTTTACTCCCTTTTCTCTTCTACTTTTGTCCTTCTACCGTGCCTCAGACAAGTTACTTTCTCTCTGCTAGCCACATTTTCTTCACCTGCAAAATAGTAGTGGTTCTTCTTGTTAAACATTTAGCAGATCAATCACAGAAAAGCGTTGTCTGTGAATACAGATACATTTGAAGCTTGATTTGTGTTAGGATAAAGAAACCTTTCCCTTGTTTGTGATAATAACTGTGGATTATTGATGATCTGCAGCTGATGTGCATAAAGTCAGTTTAAAGCCCCCAGTGCTGATCCCTCAGGTCAGACCTCTGCAATCCATGTAATTCCAGCTGTTGATGTGACGATGCTGTAGATGGAAGCAGCGGAGACTGTCTGGATTTGGAAACTCTCTTTCCTGTTCTAGGCAAAGCATGAGAGCAAATCTCATAGTCGGAGCGTGCCCTGAGCGTGCCCTGTTCCCCAGGGACAGGATATGAATTTACACTCCCTGGACACCCCATACACCTGCAAAACAAGCCTCTGGTGCCTCCCTTGGTGCAAGTGCAGGACAGATACCCAGTTCACAGCACTGGACTCTGAATGAAGGGCTCTTTTAAAACTCCAGGCCCCAAAGGACATTCCCATAAGGCAGCAGGAATAGGGTGCAGACTGCCTTGAGGCAGGAGCAATCCCCCTGCCCTTCAGTACAGCCAGAGGGAACAGTCCAAGGGATAAAAGAGATGAAAGCTTCAACTGGAACAACTGAACCAGAATCTCATTGCTATTACAGGAGCCCATATGAAAGTTTTGGGCAGTTTGAATTATGCTGTTTATATGTCTCCTTGCCATGTACTAGAATCTGCTAGAATATGAGAAAATTGAGGCAGCAGGTTTAGAGAAGGCTAGAACAGAGACCTAGACACGTTAAGAATTACTTTCTTAGGAAAAAAAGAGAGGAACTTCTCCAACAAAACTGTTGTTCCATTACTTTGCACACAGCACAGCACTGAGTTCCTCCTCCTTTAACACTTATTTTTTTCATCTGCTTTCACTCTTGCCCCTTAGCAAGATTGTTATATTTTAAAATTTAATTACAGCTTCACATTTACCATCAGCTCCTACCTTATCCTTTCCTTTAAATTTTTACATATTCCCAAATTACAGACTTAACATTTCCATTTCAAATAGGAAATATACACTTTCTAATTAAATTGTAAAAGTTTTGATTCTGTCAAATAGTTTGGGTGGTTATGTCTGTCTCTCGTGGGTGAAAAATTCAATTCATTTAGTTAGTGAAAGAGGGCTAGGATACACATAACAGATAGGAAAATCTGAGTCTTTAGAGTGAAAATGGCGTTAGTGTCATGCAAAGCTCGGAGCTACTGCCCTTCTGGAGGCAGCAAGGATCAGTATTGCTCTTCAGTTGGATAAGATATTGTTGGATAGTGTTGGAATCACTGCAGCCTTGCTTAGCTGGGAGACAGGATGAAGACTTGGTTCAGGACAGAGCCGAATCTCCACGCTCTTGCTTGGAGTTCGGCAAGGTGGTTGTGGGTGTTTTGAGGGTTAGGGCAAAGGAGGTGAGGGACTTCACAGAGAGAATTTATCTGCAGTCTTCTTCAGCCAAAGCTTGTGGAATAACAGCAGACATTTGGAAGGAGGTGTGGCCCAACAGTGGTTTGGAAGTGAGAAGGGTTAGTGTGCTTTGTTGCCTGGTAGAGATTTGGTTTTGGGTCAGGAAATCCTGTTCAGCTCAGAGAGACTATAGGTAGGACTCAAGACTAACATGTCCTTCTTCCCATTAGATTAGGGACGGTGTTAAGGAAATTAAGACTTTCAGAGTGGAAATTCCACTCAATTCCTGCACATCAACAAAGTGGTTCAAACTTGTGCAGTGCCCTGGGCTCTGTTCTTATTTGAAACTGCATTTGCTGCTAAGATGTGTTCAGTGAACTCGAGCTATTGTTCCAGTTTCCTTTGAAATGCTCAAGTGTAGATTTGTTGTTGTCCATAGAGATCATTACATCACGTAGAAAAGTCAGATATTGCTAGAGTGCATATTTTGTTCATTAATATTCTTAGGATATGTTTGTATTATATATGCTCATTTGCAGGAAGAAAATCCATTTACATTAGCTCATGAATTTCCATGGATTCTATTTCTCTTGGAGCTTTCCCACACACACACTTTATTCTAATTTCTTTTCATTTGAACATCATTTGTGTTAATTCAAAGAATGTATTAACATTTCTACATGTTTAAACATGGACAGAACATCAGGCTTCATGTCTAGGAGTATTCGAACTTCTGGAAATTTTATCCAGGCACTTTTCAAAATTAAAACTTTAGGATGGCCTGATAGCTATATCCATGCAAAACTTGCCCCCATGTAAAAGCATTTTCCAACCTGCTTCTAGGAATGTTAATATCTTGAGATTTTTGGGAGCTTTGTGTTTCCTACATGAACTGTATTGCTGTCCTGCAGAAAAATTTATTTTTATCTCCTTGTTATACAAAATACCAACACGAAAAAAAATCCATTTACATACTTCTCATGGTCATTCTGTAGCTTATTCATTTATTTTTCGAGCTGTCCTCAGAAAGACAAGGAAATTGGAAGTTCTGATTATTAGCACAATTTCTAGTAGCTTTTAAATCCCTTGGAGTCTGTAGCTCTTTTTTCTCTATAATTACTTTCAAAAACACTTTTGCTTTTAAAATGTTCTTTTCTAGACAAGGCATGTGGTCACTGGAATGTCAAACACTGCCAACAGAAAGTTATTTCTTGTTCTGAGTACAAGGTAGTTATTGTAATCTTTCAGATTCAGTCATATAATGTATCTACTGAAAATCCCAATCTTCTGTAGTGGAAATAGGAGAAAAGTATTTCTCTGTATTTCTGTAGAAATGGGTTGCTTTAAGCAATTTTCTGAGTTTGGTTTGAGCAATAATAGTGACATTGCCCCTGCTGTTGTTTAAAAACAACATGAAATGATGAATGATGTCACAAATATTCCTGGCAGAACAGTGTTAATTTGTTCTTTGCTGTCACCTTTTTAGCCAGAAGAACAATTCTATCAGAGTTCGGACTGCAACATACTGACCCCTGTCAGGATTGTGAAACGTTCTGTGTTTTACTGAATTCCTTTAGTCTCATTCTTGATTTAAGACATGTTCAACAATCTGTGGTCTCATTTGTGCACTGGATTCTTCTCACCTTGGGTCAGTTCCCTGTTAGGAGCTGATGAGCAGCAGTGTTAAGCCTCAGAGCTCGCAGCCTTCTGGAAGGTCACACCCTCAGGTCTTGGATAAACAATGCACCAATTGAGAGTTAAACAAGAGTTTCTGTGTCTCCTTTTCATTCCATGCACCTCATGCCAAACAAAACATCGTTGTTTCTCCAGCATCTGCCCTGAACTCACTTTGATCCTTGAAACTCAGTTTGATCCTTTATCCTCCCTCCTTTTCTCTTCCCCTGACAACACAGTTTTACCAGAAACTGGAAACCCATCTTACCTCTGGATATAAGTTTTCCCTATGGTTTTCTGCAGATGTCTTCAAATGTCAGGATGGTGTGGGGCGCTGCCTGACATTTTTAATGTGCCTGCAAAGGGGTATATTTAAAGGCGTATGTAAAACTGTTTTTAAGAGCATAAAGTTAGCCTAATGCAATGAATGGAGTTGATTTCAATTGATTGCAGCATGCAATCTAACCCACTCATAGGAGCCCATGAATAAGAGATGCAGGGTGGATCTGACAACTACCAGGGAAGCTCATTGCATATCTTCAGTAGCCTGATTGAGGGAGGTGCTGCTTGGGTTAGCTGCTGTCTTTGCTTATTTATTAATGGAGTCATTTGTAGGTACCTCTTATTGCCCAGGTCAAGCATATTCACTCCAAGCCACAAATGCCAGCAGTTTTCAGACTAGACAATTCACAGTAACTCCTTTCAGAACATAACACTAATCTCAAACTGCAGTCAATCCCTATTTCTCAGGTGGCTGCAGATATTTTAGCAAGAAATTTCCCAAGCACCTAAAAAACTCAGTGAAAGTTGGTGACATCTGAAAGAGTGTAGACAAAAATACAGCACTAAACTTTATTTCAGTGGCCTTCAAGTACTTTGTAAAGATTGTGGTATATGTGCCTCAAAGAAACGGAAGGCAAACTTCCTCCTTGAATTGAAGTTGTTTGAGGCATTATGAAGGCTGTTGCACAAACTCCACATGCTGCCACCAGCTCAGGGGAGAGGAATGTCATCTGTCCTGGGAGAGGCTCATGGGAGGACTAGTAGGGAAACTAGACTGGAAGATGCACTTCAGGAAAGTACCTGATGTGTTCAGCTCATGGGATAAGAGTTAGTCTGGAAGTAAACCTGGATTTTAAAGCCTAGCAAGTCAAGCGGTAAAAGGCCTAAGATTATTGCTTGTATACTATCACAGTGGGAAACAAGGTATTAAACTGAAGGGTTATCACTGCTGTACACGAAAAGGCTACCAACTGTCTGTGAATAAATGTCACTGAAAATTATAAAAGCTCTGTTGTTGAAAGCAGTAATATTCTGGAAAACTCTGCCAAGAGTTTTTGGGAGCATACTACCCAACTTGTTTTAAAATGGAGCCTGGTAAATTCATGGATGTATAATATAAATGAAACAACGTTCACTAACATCTGAGAATCCCATGAAAATAAATTTTGCTCATTATCCTCTAAATTATTTTCAGGCCTAGATGGAAATGAGAAGCATGATAACAGCAAGAACGATAAAGAAAATGATTCTGAAGTTTGGGGTGAATAATAATTATTATATATACTAAGATCTTGAATAACTAGTCAGTAATAATGAGCGTAGGTGCTGTGTAGAAATTCTGGTGTGTCCAAAGAGATCCAAGCACCAGTCCTCAGAATACCAGTCCATAAGAAATGTCTGCTTCCTAAAAATCAAGTCACTCTCACTAGTCACTGTTGAAAACATTAGCAAAACTTTTTATCCATCTCTGTTTACACAAGCAGCCAGCCAGTCTGTTCATATTTTACCTCATACTGTAATTTGACAGTTCTGTAGAAAGACTGGGAGCCAGATCTGAAATTCAAAGTCAATTCAGCAGGTGGAAAGCGGAAAGTCATTACTTCTCAGTAATCCCAGATATTTAATTCACTTCTCTGAGAAGCAGGTCAGACACCGACGTCCACAGTTATCATGTAGAAAAATAACTTTTTTGTGCCTGAAAACTGTGTTAGCAATATTGTGATTCACTGTTACTCCAGTTAATGACAGTTTCCTGATTTCTTCTTATTAACCTGTGCTTTTGATGTCCTTCGTATTGGTCACTTCAGTTTTGCTTTCTGTGGACCATCAGGCACTAATTCCCTAAGCAGCTTGGGCTACCAGAGCTCTGCAATGAATAAGAAACTTTTTATCATCTTTGCTAAGACAGAGCCAGCTTTAGGCACAGGCAAAGGTGGTAATGGCCAGGGAGCAAGAGGACCTTGACAAGGAATACCCATGACCTTACCAACTTCTCTTCACTATTGCTAATCTTAAAGTGGCCACAGAAAAAAAAGAAGGTGTATGGAGTCCAGGGGGAATTCAAGGAGAAAATTCCACCACTGGTCCTCAGGACGAACTTTAAAAATGCTAACAGAAAGGGGATTCAGACACCACAGCGTGGTAAACTGGGTCATTGAACTAATCCAGGCCAAAAATACACTGTGAAATTTCAAAAAGATACGACACATGGGTTTGACGTACCCCATTGCTCCATGTAGAGTTAGGAACAAGCTTTTGGCAAAGAGGGTTTCAGTAAGACAATTTGTCCTTGGAAGAAAGTGCAGAGAACTGTAACCAGAGTTGTTCTACCTTGCTGTGAAGATACGCTCAGAGATGGCATCAGAATAACAAAGAGGCCTTTTCAATTCCTTGTTGCTAGTACGATATAAGGATTGCTGAGTGTTTTCTGTTCTAACAAAGAGGACTGCGTACAGACAGAACAGGATATTGAGAGGGGGAGAAAACAATATGCACTTCTATTTTTATTTGATTTTAAATGTAATAATTTAAAATAACTCACAGGAAAAATTTGCAACAATGACAAAACCAGCCTCTGTTTAGAGTTAAAGTATATGATTAGCAATCTAATTTTAAAAATATTTTAGAAGCCTACAGGATCCATGAAAAGAATAGTGGTTCTCTGATGATGTCTGAATTAGTACTAATTTACAAGCTGAGGCCCTTTTTATGTGAATTAAATTGCACCATGTTTAGCTGAAAAGTTACCATTTCTCTTACAGTAATATGGCCAATTCCCTAACTGCTGTGCTATTATATGGCCAGTTACAGATTGTATAACCTAATATCTCAATGATTTAGGGAGTGTTTCAATTACGCATTAAATTAAATATGTAGGAGTTAAAAAGGAGGAGTTCACCTCTGATGCAGACCAATTAATCAGCACTGAATTGATCTTGTACTAATATTTTGAAATTAGGTTTGTTTTCTTGTTTTACATTTGAGTGTTAATTTGTTTAATTTATTAAATAGTCTGTATGTATCTCTTTCTGGAGAATGTAATTAATAATTAAGATAATTAACCAAATCAATTTAGAGATACTTTTCCTTGTATTACATTGAGAAAAATATATACATCTTCTCAGTTTACCATGCCTAATTAGTGTATGATAAATTCACACACTATTTTGAATAAAATCTGAATCTGGGGGGGGTGCTGGGATGGGGGGGAGGTGAGCTGGGAAACTATTTGTGGGTAGAATATTCTTTCTGGTATGGTTGCATCTGTGAAGCTACAGACTTTAGCCAGAGCATCTGAGATCATGAAAATTAGGCTAATGTGATGAATGGAGTTGATTTCAAATGATTGCCCTACCCATTCCAACCCACTCAGAGAAACCCATGAATAAGAATGTAATTTGAAATGACAGGTGAAGCATTTGCTCAGCTTTGAACAAGGGATGATGAAGGTGGTTAAGGATATTGTCAGCCCTTGTAACCTACTTAGATTAAGTAAAAAAAAACTTGAAGAAGAAAAAGAAAAAAAGAAAAAAACCCACAGCAAAACCCCGTTTGCTGCCATATGGCCTGAAACTAATGGATTGTTGTTCTGTAACAACAGAACCTATCTTGAATATCTTCAGAGAACTGTAGAAATAAGCAGGGAAAAAAAAAAAAAATAATCACAAATTAATAGGTCTTAACAATTCAATTAGCAATTGAACTCAAGAGGGCAAGTGTTTTCTAATGAGTATTGCATCTCACTCTTCAAAGACCTGTGATTATCTTGCAGTGTTATTTCTCAAGTCAAGTTCCATTTCGACTTTAAAACACATTTGCAGTACATATCTACATGTATATCTAGGGGTTTTTTTATCTACCGTGTCTTTTCTGGTGAAGGATCTTAAAACTCTAGGAAATCAGAACTGCATTCTGGCTTCCCTTGCACAAGGATGAGATGGAGGGAGATATCAGGAGAAAATTTCTCTCTCTTTTTTTCTTTTTTTTTTTTTTTTAATTCATCTTAAGCAGTTCCGCAGGGATAGAGCTTTTAAGAGCTGGGTAGAGGATTTAGCAACACATCATGCACAGCTAAATCACAAATTGAATCCAAGAGCCTTGCGCAAACACGTGCAAGTCCATGTGAGGTTAGTGCAACCAAAAATAACTACAATAACTACTGCTTTGTCTCCTCCTTGTCAAAATAAACACATGTTGTTCAACCCTAGAACCCCTCAAAACACACATGGAAATGTTCTGCTTGTCTCTGTTGTCTGAAGGAAAGGTGATGGTATCCTGGTAATGAAGGATAACTGCTCCAAGCTAGGTCATGAGACAGGCTATGGCAGGAGCACTCCTTTAAGCAGTAGAGCTCTGGGCTGGATATGCTGCATTGCTGCAAATAGCAGTGATTGGTGTTTATGTGGGTTTGTGTTTGTGTGAGGTGGGCTTTAGAATTTGTGATTTTTTGGTCTTGCATCCATGAAAAGAGGGATCAAGAAATGTCAACAAAACAGATGCATAAATACCGCCTCTTCTGTTTGTTTGTTCTTCAGGAAAATAAAGGAAAGTTTGGAGTGCTTCCCTGTTAAACTCAATAACTTGATCCACACACTTGCACAGATGTCAGTGACAGGCTCTGCAAAGCCTCCAGCTCCAGAGGCTGTCCCCCAAGAATGGATGATGCTGGACACAGAGAAGTCAATCGCAAGAGCCACCATTTTGGGATTCAGCAAAAAGCCTGACTCTGTATGTATTATATTCTTTCCTTGCTCTCATTGCCTTGATCTTTAACGACTCCTCTGAGAGCTTATATACTCTCCCTCTTCCTTTATAGAAGATTTGCTTGTGTCACATTAAAAGGATCATGGGATGAACAGCGGTGCCATAAGCAATGAGCTACCAGAGAGAAAGAACACCAGGCAGACAGATATTTGCAGGGAGCCATTAAGGAGAACAGTTCATGCCCTATAGTGAAAAATAAATCAGGAGCTAATTAAAGCATCCAGAAGGAAAGCATGGCACAAAATTAGGAAGCCTAATAGAAATTGGAGGCTGTTATATGATGCTTTAATGGTGCACTATTAGTTTTCACACACTGCAGTGATCTTTCAGGGTTTGAGTTGTATGCTATCCAGGCAAGTTTCTCTTTCTGTGCGGCAAAGACTGTGAATTACAAACTGAATTCTCTGGCACTTGGCACTACATTAAAGGAAGGTTTTTCTTTGTAAAAATCACCCTATATTTTCTCTTGTACATTTTTTTTAATGTGCCTCTCTGATCATTTCTCTTTTCTGGCTCTCCCTTTTCCCCAACACAGATATATCTAGTCCAGGTGGTGCAAACCTGCAATGTGGTCACTTTCGTGGAAAAATCATTCGACCAGTTCTCAAAACTTCACAGCCATCTCCAGAAGCAATTTCCATCTCATGCCCTCCCAGAGTAAGGCAGCATATTAATGAATGTTATTCTGCTGTTAAGTGGTTCTCTGTGTGCTCAGATAGATCTGTGAGAATATGCATGGCAGACATATTTTTAGAAACACAAAGGCAATGCGACGTATTCTATCAAGGCTTCTATTCAGCCCCAGAAGAAACTGAATCATAGACCACTGTGACAGTCTAGCTTTTATATATTTTATTGTTCCTTTTTTAATGGGAGGAGAAAAGGGAGAACAGCTTGGACCTGACAAAACTATTCCTGAAATCAAAGGGTAAGTGGTGTTGACTCCATTAAAGGCACGACAAGGCCTTTAATAGTTTTTATTGTCTTCATGATGCTTATCAAAACGCATAGAAAAATCCATATATTAAACTAATGTTTACATTGGAATATTTCCACTTGATCAGAACAGAAACAAGCCAATCTCTGACACTGGCTGGCATGAACAACCAGCCCAGAAATATACAATAATCTTATGTACTGTCCTGGCTCCAAAACCCAAACTTTGTGCCTCACATCGTTCAGTTTAAAATCTTTTGAAAAATATGCTGTCATTAGTTGCAATAGTTCTGAATATTACTTTTCGTCTATGTGCATGCCTATTCCTGCTTTTCATTTCTGGATTTTATTTCTTCATATTTTCCTGGAATGAGTCCTGTGGTTTATTTCTTTCTTACGTTGAAGAGTTTTTCCTTATGTAATGATTGGCCATGGCTTTAGTAATACAAGTGGAATTATTTTTTCTACGAATATTCTACAAATATCTACAAATATCATATACATTATACTGAATTCCCCACTGAGAACAAAGCAGTCCTCTCCACACAGTCATTCTGACTCACCTGATACAAGCCCTTCTTCAGGCTCTATCTACAATGAAACATAAATACAGCTACAAGCAGTTTACTTGAACCAAGTTGAGATTCAAGTGATATGCTTGAAAAACATAAAGGTCTGGCATTTGACCTGAAATTCATAGTCAAAACCAACATGGTTTTGACTTGAAGTCCAAAAATGTCAGATCCAAATTTTATATTCCCTCGAGCTTGTGAGAAGCATTCAGGTAAATGGCTTTAGATTAGTTTATTCTAGAGAATCTTTCTTCTACCTGAGGGGACTCCAATTTGATTCATTATGACTGGCTCACATGAATTGGTTTGCAGCAGCTGGTGAGTATCGAAATTTCACTAAACAAATACTGCAAGTGCTTGAATCATGATTTTGATTTGGAGATATTTACACACTAACCATTGTGTTGTGAAATAAAATATTTAACAAGTACCTGTTTATGACAGAGCTCTTTGAAAGAAAATACATTTCTCTGTAGAAATGCATAGACCTCAGAAACCCTTTAGTGAATTTTCAAAGGTAGTACTAGCCATTTTTCAGATAAATCTACTTTTAATAAAATCCCTCACAACATTTTCATAAAGAGCATCTCAGAACTCACAGAGGGTTAATCTGCATATACTGAGGCTGCCTCTGAGAGCACCAGGGCTTTATTGTCATAATTCAGTCCCAGCAGTAACCTGTCACTGCATGAGCTTTCCCCAAGATTGTGTTAAAGCAATTAATGTTATGATATTTCTTGATAGCCATGATTTTTAATGTCAAAGTTTTGGGTTGTTTTCTAATAGAACTTCATTAATTTAAGGCTTTTCATGTATCCCAGATTTTATCCTAATAATAAAAAGCTAATTATTTCTTTATAGGAAATTGTTATTATTACTGAAACTGCCATACCATATCAGGCCATTAGTCTGCCTGTGTGTTACAAAGCTCCCGCTCTGTCTGATGCCAGATGCTTCAAAGGAAGGAAAAATCCTTGTTCCACAATGTAGCCACAAAATCAGTTTAAAAATCTATGATTTAAAAAGTAAAATGTTTATTATTACTAGAATAACTAGAACTGCTAACAGAAAGGACTTGATTTCTGCTTTGTATTGATTCTGTGAAATTGTATTTATTTATGTCTCATTAGGAGAAAACAATGCAATATGAGAGTGCTTCATACAAATACTGACTACATTACAGGAAACTAGTGTCAAAAGCTCAGAGTTCTTAGAATCTGAAATTTTGCTATTGACATGTGAACATTCAGCCCATATTTACAAGTCAAAGCACAGCTGCCCCAAGCAAGCCCTTGCATTCTCACACCCTCCTTCTTATTTGGTTTCAGAGAGAGTATTAATTGTGTTTAGCTGTTGTTTTGTAAAAGGCCAAAAATCTTTTCACCCAGGAAAGCATTCAAGTGACATAATTTGTACACAGAACAATGTTCAAGCTGACAAGGAGGGAGTGGAATCCTCTGTGGAGGACATCTGCACACGGTGCAAGTTTATGTTTTCCTGATCCACGTGAGGTGGTTGCAAAGCTGAACATCAGGTTGGGAAGTTCACCTCTTCTAACACAAGTGCATTCACAGGGCAAAGCCGGTTTCAGCCACAAGTGCAATTCAGCAAAAGCGCAAAGGCCTTCTAAAGAAGGGTTCGGTGCCACCACAAGGTTCTTATTGCACTTCACTCCAGCAGTTATTGATTGCTATCAATCAGCAGTTTCTCTGTCCGCTCTTTGGCCACTGTGCTTAGGATGCATCTTCTGAGGGCCTGCATTTTACAGCTAGAGCCCTCTCTGTGTATTACACAGTCTAATTCATTTTAAGCTGCTTCCAAACGGCTCCTCTCTATAATCCCTTGAAAGAAGCCCTTTTGTGCCCCAGATGGGAACCCAGAACATTCACAGGCTATCTACGTGGGCCAGATGACCTGGGCTCTATTTTTATCTGTGCAGCTCGTATATGTCATGATCCTGGGTCATATCACTCACTTCCCCCACTTCTTTGTGTGTCCTGCCACTGTGATTTCATGAGCCTCGAGTTGCCTCTTGCTGTTCATCTGTGCAGCCCCTCACATAGCCCCGATCGGTCAATGCCATGGGCAGAAATAGAGGAAAGCCCATACATACACACAATATGCTGCTGTCATTCTGGTCCCATGCTGGTGTAATTGCAAACCAGGTTATACCAGCGCTGAGTTTTTCCTCACAGTATTGCCCAGCTGTGTTTCTAAAGGCTGGCCAAGTGTCCCTTTCCAGTGTATCACATGCTAGACAGTGCCTTAGTCATTTGTCTGAAGCCTTCAGATGCCTCTTGAGGTCTACTGGATAAAAAAGGTTGTAGCAGAGAAAAAAAGAGGTTTGTAAACAAGACACAAGTGGAGGTGGTGGAACATGAAATATAACCAGATCAAAACTTCTGCCTGTCTCTATCCCATACATTAGAGGACATAAAGCATAATGTTAATTATGAATCCGACTGTTAGCAATCCATATCACAAAACCCATTACATGCAATTTAGCACAGATAGGTTTTCTAATGCTCCTTTGACCTGAGAGATAAATACTCTTTGTCAGGGCAAGGTTAATATAAATTGATTGTGTGTATTGTTAAAAATCTAACCTTTTGACTGATCTAATGTGCATTGTCTCTAAAATGGAAAGATGATTCAAGGAAAAAAATGTGAGGTTTTGACATTTTCAACCACCAAAGCATTTGAAAATTGACATAAGGCCATTCTATGCATATATGATTTATTTACTAAACTGAAATTAAATTCATCTTAATACAAATTCCTCAAGACCATTACTTTTACTATTATTATTCTTATTGCCTTTGTTGGGATTGATTTTTTTACTATGACAATCGATTGTTTTCATATATTGCTTTTATTAGGCTAGTGCCTGAAATTGCATATGGGATCAGGGGCCTGCTCTGAAAAACCTATCTACACTCTAAATAGCTGAGGTAAAAATGCAAGCAATGATATAGTCATCAGATGTCTCATTGTTGCTGTAAGGCTTTGGTACTCAGTATTCTGTTGTAAAGGTGTGTATAACATGAGCCCTGGGCTGAGATCAGAGATCTGCTGGGCACAGTGCGAAAAATGAGGAGGGCAGTGCTTTCCTTTTTCGTAAAGGGCTAATTATTTAGATATCATAAAATGCAAATAACTGCCTTTTAGGTTTTATTTATTTTCTTGCTTTAAAATTCATGATCTAGACAGAAAAAGTGCTACAGGATGAAAGAAAATATCAGCAAATTAGAACCAGAGTGAGAGGGTAAAAAAATCCTCTGGACTCTGTACCCATCCCTTCCTCTACCTGCCAAACCACTTATAAAGTCTTGACTTTCTTGTGTTAAGTAGAGTTGGAAACGTTTTCAGCAAATACATTACAAAAGTTGTGCTTACGAATATTTTTCTTTTGCAGGTTTCCCCACTCATGGCATTTACCTTTTACGGATCTTGAACATAAAAGAGTGAAGGATTTGAATCTCTATCTGAAGAAGCTATTAAGTGGCTCCAGGAAACTGGCTAATGTGAGCATTTCCAGTTGTTTTTTTTAATTTGCATATGAATGCTAGTAGCATTGTACCAAATGATTCATGAAGTCTTGCATTGCCCCATTTGAGGGGAAAAAAAAAAAATTAGACAAGTGACACATCTTCCAATGCAGCTGTTTTGGGATGGAGCCATTACAGCATTCATCAGAACTTAAGACAAAGACAAGCATGACGGAGAAATAGTTTATTAGACCTGGCAGGGCATTTTTCAGAAAAACTTTTCTTCCTTTGCTGCCATCAAAAAGTAGTGATTCACTGAATTTTTGACAGAAAGGAGTAGGTTCTGAGGAATGCAATGTCTGAAAAAAGGAGTAAGCTTTGAAATATTGAAAAGTCTGATTTTGACAGCTGTTAAATGAAAAGTTCCACTCTTTCAGCCCAGAAATACCCATTTCGAAATGTGGTTAACATGTAGAAGAAATTGTTTTGCAAACATAAGAACAAATCCAGACTGTTTCAATATTATCAGAATGATACATTGTGTCTATTAAAATAGGGGGGTTCTCATTTTTTATTCATTATTGCCTTCTGAGATTTGAGGTTCTTCTCCTGTTTAAAAGTGGAAAGTTGAAATGATAACAAACATTGGCTTTTCATTATGTGGGCCAGCACGAAGTCTTATGCGCCTCAGCTTCATAAAAGCCACAGCTGAGAGCAGCTGAGGGGCTGCGTGCACCCTGGAAAGATGCTAAATCATAATGCTGCATCACTTCAGAAGGTGAATGGTCAATTACTGACAGTGACACTTGGGTCTGAGAGAAAGGAGCATCTTCCAGTGCCCTGCCTTTGTCAGGAAAGCTGTCAGGCAGGAAAAAAATGGTGTTTAACATTAGATTCAAGGCTTCTGTGGAGGCCAGTAAATTCAAGTGAGCTAAGGCACGAGCTCATGCACTGATCCTGTTGTTTCACTGTTGGCTCATCCTCTGGCAGAGCTTGGGCCTCTGCCAGGTGAGCCGTGTCATGGCCTCAGACCCCCAGCTCAAACTGGGGCTGCTTTGGTTTAATAGCATAGACAGTCTAGGTTATCAAAAGAGCATATGACAGGGTGTTTTTTCTCCAAAATTTCAAACATCTTGCAGGAGGAGAAAAATATTTGCTGTCTAACTATGAAATTTTCCCAGCTGTGACTGCGTAACGGAGATTAAAGAGGAAATTGTCCATATGCAAAACAAACAGGATTTTTCTTATTAATATGAATATAAATTCTGAGCCCTGTGTTGAAATTGAAAAGATTTCCAAAGAGGATAAAAGCTATTTGTCTCATGGAGTTACACCTGATTTGGTATGAACAGCTGACTTGGGTGCTTGGCTCCCTTGACTGAACCTGCCAAATAGTCTGCGCAAGTTTGGGTTGATTGTTGTGCAATTAAAGCACAAGAAGTTCCACCTCAACACGAGCAAGAATGAGGGTGGCAGAGCACTGGCACAGGCTGCCCATGGAAGTTGTGGAATCTCTCTGTCTGGAGATCTTCCAAACCTACCTGGCTGTGTTCCTGTGTCACCTGCTCCAGATGCCCCTACCTTGGCAGGGGGCTTGGCCTAGATAATCTCCAGAGGTCCCTTCCAACCCCAACAATCCTGTGATTCATTTCTGACACTCACGTTCCGGTCGTGGGTTTATTTTACATTAGTGCCTTTTTGGTCACAGCTGAGGGAAAGCTGATATAAGCCAGTGACCTAGAAATGAAAAGCTGGGTATCTTCTGCTGTGCTCTGGGCTTCTGGAAGATACACAGATTTTCAATTTGGGCCAAGCACTACTGTGTAGAAGCCTAATGTTCAGTTGAAAAATTATACTGCTTCAAGCCCTGGGATAGTAATAAAAGCATTTCCCGGTCACACACAGAAGCTCTGTTCTCCTTCCCACTCCATGGTCTGTGCATGGGTGAGTGATCAGCCAGAGCAGGCTGCCTTGCAGTGGGTTTCCTAATGCCCCTTGTGCTCCCTTTATGGGCCTGCAGCTTGCACCCATGGAGCTGGGAACGTTCTCCCAGCACACTGCTCTTGGGTCACTGGGACACAGCCACAACTAGGGTAGTCAGAGGTAACTGTGGACAGATCTGCGTGGGGACACGTGCTGTTGTGGCTCTGAACAAGCCCAGGGGGGCTATTTCCAGGCTGGTACAGCCTGTAGTACTGAACCATGAGGAGAAGAAAGCAATTCTGTGCCTAAGAGGGCTGCACTGCTGCTGCTGTGCTGGACTTGGAGGGCGCGACAACAAATGGAGCAATTAGCAGATTGGTTTTGTCTGTAAAGTGCTGCTGCATGTGGGAAATCATCTTGCTTACCCCCGTGCAGCTAACCTGCAATTCTAGATGGTAGCCTTTAAAGTTATTGATACTCCATAAACATTGATCCTTATTTTTACTTCAATATGCTTTTCCTGCTGGGAGATGTGAGAAATTTAGAAAGTACTGATGTGTTCTGACCCACTTATAGAACAAGGAGATCAGCCGGTGGGTAATTTCCTTTGTATTCTTTTTTACTTTTCACTTTAGTATGACTCTTTTAAAAGTGCCATGGTGTCTTCTTGGCTTTAGCCTGAGCAGAAAGACAAGCTAGGAGGCTTTCTTAAATACAATTATTTTGTCTCTTTTCATGCCTGCGACAACTTTGCAGTCAAATTTGCCCTTTTTCTCAAATTGCCAAGGAGCCTGGCTGAAACCATTTAGTGAGTTGTCTGCTCTCCAGAATTACCAAAGTGTCATCCCTATGAAATAGTAAAACTATGTAGGAATAAATAATTAATTAATAAATTTGTGAAGAAATCTAGTAAGAACAGATGTCTGTAAAGCAGGGTTCCTATTACTTCCTTCTTTTCTTTATGCTGAAATGTACCTGTACTGTATCATAGCTGTATTGTAGCTGTACAGAAGGCCAAAGTATTGCGTGAGATGGAGAGAAGAGCTTTTATTTCATTATAAAATACCCTTGTTATCACTGTAAACACATTACCCTGATTGACTAGACACCATTTTCAGCTCTGAAAAATCTAGTCCAGCCCACACAGGACTGACTACATGCTTGGTTCTACCAATTAAGTAATTATAAATCCTAGAAATGAAGAAAAAATCAGATTATATCCCAATTCCTTCCTCAGTCATGCCTTAAGTGCATGCTTTTTAGTCCAGACTAACTTCTGATTATGCTAATTGTATTATAATTAAGAGTATGTCAGAATGTCACTGACCTTTTTTGCTAAATGGTTGGAATGAAGGAGTAGAGGTGGAAAACAGCTGCCTTCTCATTTGCACTGAGCTCAAATGGGATAAAATGTTTCTTTAAAAACCCTTCTTTAAAGAAAGTTTTCCTTTCTTCATTTCTGAACGTTAGCATCAGATCCAGTAAATGCAGACACATCAGTTTATGGAGATATTTTTTCTTGGACCACTTAAAATGCTTGAATATGCCCATCCCTATTCAAAGCATTATTTTTAAGTCTGTCGTTTAACTTTGAGCATAAGCCTTGCTCATTGACTTCCTCTTAGATATTTGTTGAAGAATTGCCTGGAATAAGAATGATTTTCTTAAATTCAGGTTAACACTCTGTTATAAATAACTCCACCACCAGACTGTGTACACAAACAACAAGCTGTATTCATTACATCAGTCACTAAAATGCAGAAGCTGGTGCACCTTCATTTTTGTACTGAGTCAATTAGGACAGGATCAAAAACAGGTTTCAGCACCTTTTTTTAAATTTCATTCTACTCCTCCCAAACCAGTGGCAATATTTATGGTCACAGGATTTCTGCTTGACTCAGTGTCTGCATACACTGAAGTACCTGGCCTTTCTAGATCTGCAAGGCAACATCCTCAACAACCTTTAGACTTCTGGAGTTTTTCCTTGTGAAATGGCAAAACAACCAAGTGATGTCACCAATAAGAGGTGAAGCATCAAAAACCAATGAACTGAAGGTTGGTAACACAGAAGAAGACAAAAATACACATTCTCAAAGTGTAAATCAAATCTGTGACAAAAGGCAGCTGCTGCTGACTGCTGTTATATTCTTCTGTTTCACTCAACTCCAACTGAGTGATGGGCTGAGTGGAGATTGCAGCCCAAATCTCATAATAATGAATTAGGGCTGCCCTAGTGGCTTGTCATTCTGTGGCTGTATTGTAGAAGGATTATACATTGCCTGGGGACACAAAAGCAAGGTAAGGCTCCATTAATTTAGTCTGCTTTTGGCCCTGGTGTCAAACTGCAGCATTCACAAAACTGTATGTCTTCATGCTTATTTTGGAAAGACAACTTGCACGTGGCTTGGGCATTGCAAGTGAAAAATCCAAAACTTATCCTAAATGTTTTATATTGCAACTGCAATGTTTTATATTGCAACTATGTGCATTTGGTGCCCTCAGCCAGCTGGTAACATTGCATGGATAATCTTCCCATCTCTCATCATTTAAAAGATGTGGTATTTAATTTGTGGATATTGTATAATTATTGATATAATAACTATAATATAATAACTGGATATTATACAGTTATTGATAACAGCTCAGACAGTAGATGTACATACTGATCTTGCAAAACTACGTAGTCTTAAATAAACTGATGTTATTTGTCTTTCACATAAATTTGTCTTTCGCATAGATTTGTTTTGTGTGCAGCTTCAGCGGGCTTGGATATTTGAGGGGGTTTGTTTATCGTGGTGAGGGCATTTGACAAACATAACAGTAAGTGCAAGTGCACAGTAGGCTAACTAGTAAAAAATAAATAAATTAGGTCTTTTGGGGTTTGAGTCTATAAAGGCTTTCTAAGTATCCAAATTAAGTAAGGACTTAGGGGCAAAGATAAATCTAAGGCAAGCAGGTAAGCAAACAGTGGCAGTGTTTCAGCTACATATCGGTTCTATAAACAGCTTTATGGTGACTTATGGGCTGTATAAAAGGGCTTTAAAGAGGGTGTAAATGGAAGTGATTGTAAATTATGTTCAGTCATTTTCAAGCATACAGTAAAAATGAGGACCACAGCATTGTTCTAGGTGACTAATGTTTTACATTGTAAAAGCAATCAAGTTTGATAAGAGCTTCCCATATTTCATTTGCTTTTTATTCACTGGCGCTACTCGGGATTTGCAGAGATGAGAAAACAGCTCCCACAGTGCCCGTGGGGGGGGCACAGAAAGTGGTGGTACAAAGTGCCCCCGAGGTGTGTGGGTCCCTTGAACTCCCACCACTCCTGCACTCCTGCGGCAAGGCATCCAGCAGATCCAAAATGGGGAGGGTTCAAAGTCCTCTCTTTTCCGCCGTCCTTTCCTGAAGTTTTAACAGCTGCACCAAGGTCAGCGTTTTCTGGTTTCTTTCTTTCCTGCTGATTCTCCATCCTGTTAAACTATAACAGGCGCATGGGTGTTCTCTGACCTCAAATCTCCTTTAACACAGCTGAAAAGAAAGCTGAAAGCAGAGGGGAGGCCACTTTTCTTTCTATCAAAATTAAATCTGGTTTGAAAGCTGGCTGTGTTTCACTACCAGCAGAGTGCTTTTCTAGTTAGTCTCTGATGGAGAGCAGTAGACAAATTTTACCCTGCTAAACTGGTGCAGGGCTGTGCCAGCCCAACCCCAATGCCACCGAAATTGTTTATCCCAGTGCAAGTAAATGTGGAGTTTGTCCCTTTTGAGTTTAATGGCTGAAAAAAGGGGATGTGTGAGTTCTAACCAAACTGACCATATGTACCTGGCTGCTCCACTTTAGGCTAGTGCTACTGAGTGACCTGCAAAATATAAACATTACCTATTAAAGACTGTTGTCTTCTTAGGTAAGAATGGTTAGACAAACTGTAGGAGGCATTCCTAAGAGTCCATAGGTGTGCAGTATTGTCGGGAATTTCCATTTGCTGACTTAAAGGTTAAAATTCCAGGGGGGAAAAGAGTACGTGGGTGCTTGTGATCATCCTCCACGCCTGCCTATCTGCCAAGACCATCACAGAGTCTCTGAGATTCCCACCAAGGGTCACATTTTCCTAAAAAACAATTGCTTGTTTAGAAGTAGGCTCTATCCACTTTATATAGCGTGCTTATGGTCATACACATGTTCAAAGCTCTAATATGCCTGTTTCTGTTTAGCAGTGTAATTATATCCATGCTTAATTGTAAGCTTATAAGGTCCCATTAAGTGAGGTCCAACTGATCGAGGTCCCAACGATTTAGGAATCGCCTGGAAGTTCAGTGTGTGCTTTGGAGCTCTGCAGACAGAGGGTGAACTTAAGGTACTGACACGCTTTGCTGGTGGAAATCTAAATGGCGGAGTCCTGCAGCAGGCAGATTAGCACAGTGCAGGGGGAAATTGCTGTCTTATGAATAACAGTGGGCAAAATGCTTATCTCCCCAAACCCATAGGAGATGTCCCCCCCCACTGCTTTTGAAGCACTTAGCCCCGGACAGCCTTTTCATCTGCCCGTGCCACAGACCTGTTCCATTAGGGTTTTGCATTCTTTTTGTCAGCATTAGCCTTGCTGCTTCCTCCTGAGCTTCAGTACCTGTTAAGTACGATGGACACACAGGCAGGGAAAGCTTTGCAGTCAGTGCTGAGGTACCAGCAGTGTACATGCCTGTCCTGTTCATGCCTGTTGTAAGATCTGCCTGAATTCCACTTCTGTACTTAAACCAAATGTCATTTTTTTCAGCGTTGTCTTCCTTTAGAATGAGATTTTGGAACTATTGCCTGAAACGATCTTTGCATCTCCTATTTACAAACCTCCCAGTTCATACATTTCCATTTATTGCAGAAAGAGTAGGTGGAGAGGAAGCAGAAAGAACACCATGCTGCTCAGTGTGGAATTTTTTATTTCTCTTTCAAGTCAGTTTGTATATCTTTCTTTCCGACTCCTGCTCACTTCTCTCAAGATCTTTGAACTTGAAAGGCTACTTGAGTTTCTCTGCTTATTTTCATGTCAAATAAAGGCTGGGCTGCCAAAAATATACTCTCAGCCCTGGAGATTTCCCACACATGGGACTTGTGCTGAAAGAGGGAATGACGGTCCCACAGGGAATAACTTGCCTGTTTAAAGCTACTGGAAGCTGAAGCAGGTGTATGGGCTTTCCCCTGTAAAGCTGTCTTTATCAGATGAGAGAATAATTAGTCATGCTCAGACAGGCAGATGTATTGGCAGTCCACTGCTAATAGCTTAAGAATTTGTCATTCAATTCAAGGAAAACAATTCTGTTGGTTTTTCCTGCTTTTCCCCCTGATTTTTCTTTTAAAGAAAATAGCAGAGTGGGAGGAAAAAGTCCAAACAGTGGAATGAAAAATAAAAGGCAACTGTTAAAGTAACTCCCAATTGCTAAATCTTATCTCTGCAATGAATGTACACATCTTGTTCCTGGCTGCTGTAACCACGTTAACTCCTCCCTAGCTGCCTTTGTCAGTACCCTTTTCCTTTTCTTTTTTTCTCCTTGCACAAATTACACCACATCTTGTCAAACTGAAACAACACAATTGCTACATGAAGTACGTCTTCCCAATAAGAGACACGTTATTTTCCGCAGACTGGAAAAAAACAGTGGTGACATTTTAATGCTAGAATCTGAAAAGTCTCTTGTTCTACCTATTCATTACATTGTCAGTCCAAGTAACATCACCATGAATGTAGCAATTCTAACGATCTAAAGAATGGCCATTCGGATACGCGCCTTTATGGAAAAGCTAATAAAATGCAATTACTGTCCACCTTTGATTCAGAGTCATAAGAGTCCATTTCAGAATCCACATTTTTATTGCCTTGCACAATACTGAAATCTGGGGATTTGGGTTATTGTTTTAATTCCCTACAGCTGAATGTAACTACCTGTTATCTATGTTCACTAGAGCAGCACAGGTCAGTACATAAAAATAAAAGTTATAGTGCAGTACATAAGGTGGGATTACTCTTTTAAACAGGATGATGAAATACGATCATCCCTTTCACTCCCTGTGGGTTTCTGGTAGGATTTAACTCTGTATAGAGCTTTTCAGTGTGAGTGTCCATTAAGCTGCCACGTGAGGGAGGTTTACACAATATCTAAGCCTCTGGGAGGCCCACATGAGATCAGATGCTTGGAGTCGGTCCCATGCCAAGGGCGAGTTTCGTGCTGACTACACAGGACACAGCGAAGATGGGCTCCTGTGTTTGCTTCACAGATGGTCCTCCCTGGAAAAGCAGTTGTAGCTACTGATACAAATCTTGAGCTACTGGAGATCAAGCAAGAGTGCAGATCCGTGTCCCACACAGCGCACTGCTGTCTGGAAGTGTGCTGACAGATAGGGGCCAGGTGGGCACCAGTGCAGCGTCCCTGGGACAGTGGAAATGGGCACCATCATCTTCCCAGTGCCTGCGTACAAGTCATTATGATTGCCCATAATCATCAGGGAAAGGCTCCCTTTTACTGCTGAATCTAATATATACATTAAAAAATTAACAGCAGTCTTCTTTGAGGGGAATAATTAAGGCACAGAGCACAACATATGATATTACCTACAGTATTTTTACTCTCTTTCAGAATGA
Source organism: Pseudotriccus pelzelni (assembly GCA_035584735.1). NCBI lineage: Eukaryota > Metazoa > Chordata > Aves > Passeriformes > Tyrannidae > Pseudotriccus > Pseudotriccus pelzelni. The sequence goes on from JAWMRA010000041.1 coordinate 69,460,017, forward strand.
GCTTGTACTCAGCTTCTTCCTGAATTGGTCCAAAAATACCTTGGCAGAAGATTCATCGTCTGTGACCTTAGGTATGTGGATTACCAATCTTTTTTTTGTCTAAGAAGGACTTCTTTAATAATATTAAATACAGTAATGCAAAGGTGAGTCTAAAGTGTTTAGGCACCGTTATTTATTTTTTTTAGGACATAAAGGTACTAACAAATAATTCCTGATTTCTCAAGGTCTCTGAAAAGGTGCTACTAATGTCACCTATAGCTTTCTTTCTCTTTTACATATTCCTATCAGCCTTGCTTCATTTGTTTTTGAATAAACATGCCAGTACGCAAAGCAAAAGTTTATTTACACAAATTGTGGCAGGTTCCTTATTCTACAAAACATAATATTCATAGAAGAATTTGGAGGAAAGGATGTGAGTCATGACAAAGCACAATGTGTGCTTGCACAAGCGAAGAAAATCAGGGGTGACTTCTAAGGTAATTTTCACAATGAGTGGAGCGGGTAAATAAGAGAACATCATGCTAATGCTTAAGCATACATTATTAATGACAGTAGTAATTCACTTGCTAAATGAGATGCTGCACTGTTCCCTTAGCCTATCTAAACACTTAACCCATTTTCCTCTTCTGTCCAGCACCTAATTTAATCTAATTTCTGACATTACATCATTAAAAGCCAGATCATAAAGTATAAAAAGTAAACTGTGAATGTTTATTGTCTTCCATTACCTTAGTTCCACACTGGAAAGAATCTTCCATAGCCAGTTTTAGGCAGAATAAAATCTCATAAAGAAGTCTGCAGCTGCACTCTGCACCATAACAATTCAGATGGTTGTTATGTGCTCCAAGTGATAGGATAGTTTCCAAGATCACCAGTTTTCCACATTTCAGAAAGGCGTGCGAGTATCTTTGCATATTTAGTTTGCATGTCCATTAAGTTAATTTAATCCCTCTGCAGACCGAGGTTTCATTATCTCTTTTGCTGGGACCATTTTTTTTAATCCATCAGAACAAATCCATTTTGTCTTCTCAGCCTTTGGAAGATTCCCCATGTGTAGAGTTTATTTGATTAGGGCATGCCATTATCATATTAAACCCATTATGACTATTGAAAATTACTAATGGTTGCTCTAACTTTTACAAAGGATCAAGGAGCTAATGCAAAGATGTCCTGGGTGTTAAGGACATAAAAGACTCAATCTTATCACATAAAATCCAAACCAGAGTTCAAATGGAACATGTAGTCTGGGTCTGTGGTGGGCTACATCTATGTGTAGACGTCTTTGACCAAAGATATACAGATGTGAGAGTGAGCTGATGCACAAGGGAGTTAAAGTCCCTGTTCTTTGAAAGAATTTTGACATTTCACCAATATTTAGGTGCCTAATTATTACAGAGAATCTGGGTGTAAAAGCCTTATGCAAAAGCATGAATTGAGTCTATATAATAAAGCTAAGAAATAACTTGCAGCCTCATAATTCCTTCTGTGGTGTCCTGAGCTGATATAGTCTGAAGGATAAGCCATTCATTTTTGTTGCCAGTGACAGCAAAATCAAGGAAGAGAATGAAGAAACAGAGGCAAAAATGTGTTTAGTGGGTGTTTGATGAAAGCTGTGTGACAGGTAACCCAATCTGCTCGTGCACTATACGGTTAGTGGAGGTGAGGGTCACATCCTGGTCAAGGAAGATAAATGTATCTCTGGCCTTGAGCGGTGTGGTTTCGGGGGACTGCTTTTTTCCTTTTAAAGAACTCTGCCTTTTAAAGCTTGCACACTTCAGTTCTAGACTCAGGGCAAAACTTTTGTTTAATATGGGAGAAAATAACAAGCAAATCCCAAACCACAAAAGAAACAACTCCCTTTAGCCCAGAAAATTGATCACTATCATTCATTAAAATAAATAGATAGAATGGCAGTAGCACACAAGGTCCAAATTACCCAATGAGTTTAGACCTTGTGAAAACAGAGAACAAGAAGCATGAGCTGAGTTCCTCTGGATATTGCACCACTTGTGGTCAGCAAGGAAGGGTTGACAGTCAGTTGTAGTGAATTGTGGAAGAAGGTGAGCTTAGCTGTATATGAGCTACCTCATCTATCAGAGGAACACCTGCCAAACTTGTGCTAATCACCCACTTGAAAAATTATTTTCATATGTGTTTGTCAATTCTTTGCCTGGTGGTTGGAGTTAGGCTGCTGCCATACCCTAGTGAGCTCACTGTAGTCTTTGCTGCAGGGCATTTGCATGCAGTTATTGTCCAGAGAAGATACAAGTCCAGCTAAGGCAGGAGGTGGCTGATCATGCCAAGCTGCCAGGTAGGAAACAAGGAGTTGCTGGGAGGAGCACAGTGGTCCTGGAGGCTCTTGTTTGGCTCAGGGTGCCCAGAAAGTCTTGATTTAAAAGTAAACTCTGTAGTAATGCCAAAGTCAGTCTGGGGAGGAATTAAGTTCACAGAGCCTGCCAGAGAGAGGTAATTACCATGAAAAAAAGTATGTTCTTTCCCCACAAATATCATTGCTTTCTGAGGTCATAAGGGTTTTAATATTTGTCTGTTTTGAAAAATAACTCAGGTTTAATATGGGCTGTAGCTTTGCATGGATGTGGTGATTTCTCTCGTAGCCTTTATGCAAGCGAATAATCTGTCTTTTAGTTAGGATCAATATAAACTAAAATTAATGCCCAATAGGATCAGGTTATGAATTTTGATCAAACCAGCATCTTTCTCTTACACTGCTTTAATTTATAAATGTTGTAGGTAATTACACTTACTAAAGTAAAATAAAAATTAAAATTTATGAATTTGTACTGTGCTCCTAGTGATGAAGAGATTAGAAATCAGTGCTAAATTTATTTTGACATGAATACTGAATCAGTGCTCCCAGTGTGGTGAATTCTCAATTATACTGAATATTGTCAACATTTCATTATACCAAGCTCACCACAAGGCAGTGAGAGCAGATAGAGCAGATATCGGCAATGATTTTACAGACAGCCTTTTATAAAGGCCCTTTAAAAAAAAGGAGAAAGCAAATATATCAAAAACATTTTTATATCAATCTTATTTATTTTTCCCTTGAGTTTATATCTCCTGGAAATATTAATAATTCAGACTGTATTGAGTTTTACTGTGGGTTATAACACTGTACAGCCCAGGCCCAGTTCGACATGTGTAATTAGTGCTCCATGCATTTCCATGGCTTCTGTCCTTTTAGTACAGAAGAGGGACTGGCTCCGTGTCCTTCTAAAGGAAGATCCAAGCTTTCCCAGAGGGCTGTAATATGGTATTCCTCTCCACGCAGAATCACAGTCCTCATGAGTAGTCCCTGAGGAGAAGAGGCTGTTTTGCTCATGTTACATAGTGCTTTGATCTTCTGAAGTCGTTTGTTCTTGATGTAAAGCCTTTGCCACAAGTTGTGTTCCTGATTTTGTCGCATTTAGACTCTTTTGCTGGCCATAAGCACCTCTGGTTGGCTTGGAGAACAAACCCACTGAGATAGTCAATGTATTTACAGCTGACTGTATGAAGTCAGGTACATTGGAGGCTCATAAACCCAGCAAAAACAGGCAGATGGTTGGCTTAAGGCGTTCAACCCTAGCCCTGGAAAACCGAACAGGTTCCAGTACTCTTTGATGCCAGATGTCAAAACAGGCTGTCACCAAGAAGAAAGGTCTAAGAAAAATCTGAGGCTGCAGAATACAGAATAATACTGAGCTCCCCAATCGCAGTGCATCAACGCTTAGTTAATTAGTTTTTCCACATTGCTTTGCAGTTCACGTGTGGAATGTGCTGTATTATTAAATTATAGTTTCCCTATTGATTTTGTCGGTAGCATCTTCCTCGCTGTTTACATTCCTCTTGCATCGTGCAAAATATAACTCAGAGCTTATTTTAATATGCTGCTAATGAAAATATTGCACAAATGATAGAATGTGGAGCTGGTAGTTCTCCAACATGCAAGAAAAGACCATCTAGATAAAGAAAACAACTGCATCTTTGGCCACTGTGAAGATCATTTTACCTTCAGTAGAAATCTGAAAGCCAATTGCCTTCATTTTGTCATTTGAAAGGATGAAAGGACCCATAGTTTTCTCATGTTTATATTCCTTGATAAGAGATTATAAACTGACAGTGTGTTTGAGGTTTTCTGGGTTCTCATTTGGTATTTGACAGCTTTTGCTTTGACACCAGTGAGTGAAGAATCAATTCCTGGGAGGGAAATGTTGCTTCAGCTGTAGTCAGTGCAGCTTTGTCCTGTATCTGCAACAGACCAGCATTTGGTCTTTGTCTATAATGCAGTGCAAGTAGAGCATGACACTTCCTAAAAATGCAGGCCTTAGCTCAAGTCCATCTGCCCAAACTGGGTAGATTGGAAGTAATTATTGTATGTGTATTCTATTATCGGGAGCCCCTGGTGGCCTAGTGGTTAGATCGCAGGACCTTCACCGCTGAGGCCTGGGTTCGATTCCAGCCAGGGATA
>JAWMRA010000041.1:69465245-69540972 GCA_035584735.1 Pseudotriccus pelzelni
AAAATCCAATGCGCAGGCTGGAAGGTGTAAAGACCTTCCCCGGTTCTTCGTTCGCGAAGACTGGCCATTATTATTCTATTATCATTTGAAGCTAAAATCAGATGGACTGCAGAGGGGCTATGATTTAGCACTGACTGTGGGAAAACCTAAATATACCAGCTAAGAGTAACTTCCTTTTTTTTTCTTTTTTTTTCCTTTTATTTTTTTTTACTAGTACTCTATTTATCGCATAGTAAGAGCAAATATTTTAGTAGTAGTCATCCCATAGAGTCTGTTTGAGACTTCATTTTACATATTCAACTAGAAATGCATTTTTCCCTCCCATGTTTTTCATGAATTTCAGCTTGGTTAGAAATTTATTTACATTTGTTATTTAAAAAAAAAAAAAAAGAGACGCCCAATTCCCACAGAGAAATTCCTTGATTGGATATAAGCACCATGCTATAAAACTTAAGTAATGCAAAAAAAAGGCGCTGGTAGTGCTGGTAGGAGGGGAAGGCACAGGGATCAGCTGGATTCTGATGACGTAATTTAGCCTCTGAAATGCTTAACTGCTCTGGGTGAATCACTGCAATTCACAAAGTAACAGAGCCCCACAAGTGTGCCCTTAACGCTAAAACACAACTCCCTTTGTGTTATGCTGTGTTTAATGGTCTAGGATTCTACATTTCCTATTGCAACATAAAGGCAAAAGGACTCACAGCTTTAAAAAAAAAAAAAGTAAAGTGGTTTAGCATAAAGAGGGGAGGAACTGATTTTTATGGGCTTCTTCTTACCCTGGAAAAAACTCAGCATTGTGTGGCCCATGGAGTTTTCATTCCATATCCCTCTCTGTTCTTATTTGCATGCCACAAGAAATGAAATAAGGTAAGTCTTGCCAAGTGATTCGTCAAGGTTCATAAGGGAAAATAACAAACGAAGAGCTGCAACTCAGTGTTCTAAGTCCCAGCTTAGTGATTTCTTTGTAAGATTTCAATTCTTCAAGAGTGTTTCAGGCCCTTCTTTAATTAGGATGTGATTAAAAATGTATTTTTATAATCTCTAAAGGGAAGAAATTAGAGGTGGATTCATATTCTCAAATTCCATTCCAAACATCAGAAACTCAGAAGTGCTGATATCCAGGCTGCCTGGAAAAATTATATTATGGCAGTTCCATGTACATACTGTGTTATTTTTAATTCATCTGAATTCCTTTCCTTAAGACAAATGGCAGTTGCACTGGTGCTCTCGCTGTCAGTAGTACATGACACCACTGTCATTCTGTCTGCTTAGCAGTTATTTTAGCCTCTGTTCACTCCAGAGGTTACACATTTGGTTTCTTCAGCAAAACACAGCCAGTGTGGCTTATTCATTATAAGTTCCCCCCTGAGAGGAGAGGCTGAGGAGGGGGAGTTTGATTTGTTGCTCTCACAATGCTGGCTGTGAGAGCTCTGGTGCATGTGTGGGAAAGAGAGAGCAAGAGTGCAACAGAGAGTGCACAGGTGTCTGCTGAGGCTGGAAGGGAGATGAGAGAACCCTGCCTGCTACTGAGGGTCAACAGTCTCTCTGAAAAGCCTCTTGCTGATAATGCATAACCCTCGTGCATGATGGTTGTTCTTTCATTTTCATCATCCTTTCTCACCCCTTCTGCTTCTTAGAACATACGCTTCCATTTAAAGAATTAATTGCTACTATATTGTCTTGTCTCATGTCATTATCTCACCCTGTGGTGGGTTTAAAGGTGGTGTGTCAGTGCCAGATCCCAAGGTGCATGCAGGGGAACAGGGCTTCTCTGACTGAGGTCTCAAGCTCAACTACTTCTTTAATGGGGAGGCAGGAGAACAGAGCCCAGCTCATGAGACATCACTGTTAGTCATTAGGTTAGCAGGACCGAGTTCTTACTTCTTCAAGTGCAGCAAATACACAATACTGGTTGTAATACAGCTTTGGTCTAATTAAGTCCTGTTTGCATAAGTGAAACCAGGCTACTTCACACAGGCAGTATCTGGACTGTGTCTGATTGTGACCACGTGGGGAGAACCCCAGGTCTCAGACCAGGTGATGCAAAATGGCTCACGTCCACCCTGTTCAGGTGAAACTCTGCCAAATAAGAAGGTCAGACAGATATTGAGGAGGGGTTGTGTTCATCAGTTTACTCTGCTAAAAGGCACCTGTATTTTCTTTCCTATCTCTGCAGGGCAGGTAAACTACCTTACTTACCCAGATTCAAGGACACACCTTTTTGGCAGTGAGGACAGCTGGCTCAGTGCCTCCAGCAGAAAGATGGAACAGGACATGCTTAGTCATTTCTTCTGCATTATGAGACTGATCCTTCTTGCCTGGAAAAAGAAAAATGTTTTTTTCAGTGGGAGTGGAATCAAGCTCTTTAAGTGCATTTTAGTAGAAAAATCTGTGAAGGCAATGGGTTGCATGAAAAACAGCCTGGAACAGTAAAAGTACAGAATGAGAAAAGGAGAATTTATATATGATAGATGTAGATGTTGTTTCTCTAATTTGTTTTGGAACTAGTCTGGATACTTGCTCTTTTTTCTTTCCTTTTTTCTTTTTTTTTTTCCGTTCTGTTGGGAACTGAAAACAAAAAAAAAAAAATCCAGTGTTTTTAACCAGACAAGAATTGCATCAATAGTGAATAGTGTCATCAATGACTGCCAAAAAAACCCACCCCAATTATTTGTCACTCAAGCATAAATTTCCCACTGAATTTCAGATTGATGGCAATTAGAAAACAAAAAATCTTACTGTCAGTTCATAAACAGGGAAAAAAATGAGCACTGCATGTCAGACCACTTTCTTCATCACACTCCTTACTCGTGTCCTAATTTCATCTCTGATTTAAAAATGCAGGAAGGTTCTTTTTACATATTAGTTCGTGTGTCCTTCAGTATTTCACAAATATACTTCGTCTGAGCTGTTAACTGAAAAATCTGGCTTTTTTTAGGTCTTCACTCAACTGGTCATAAGCCTGGAGTACAGTTAGTGATATCCTACGAGAACACACGCCTGACAATAATGTTGAAACACATGAGGAACATTGTGAGTACTTTTGTTGTGTTGTATAGTTTGTAAGTCCTTGCATTTGCAGAGTACTGTGAAAACATTAATTTTCAAACATCCTTTCTGGGATAACTAATTTTAACTCAAAGTAATGACAATGCTGTTCTGTCATTATTTAACAATTGGAGGGCTTTTTTCCTTTGAGCTCACTCAGTATGGCTACAGGTGTGGGACGGATACAGAAACTGGGTTTCCTTGGTGGCTGGTAATGGCCTTTTCCAGGAAACCCAATTCTGATACTGTTTTGGCCTCTCAGCTGACACATTTTGATACCAGTGAGACATAATGCATCATGCCGCTGCATGACTTTTTGTAGCGTGTCAGTCTGGCAGTATGGATTGATTATCCATACCTTTCTAGTCCAGCACGACTGTCTATGAACAGGACAGAGCTCAGCAGAGGGAGCAGTGCTGTGTTTCAAGCAGCAGTGTTGTGTGGTGGGGTGATGCTCAGCTTTGTGACACAGTCTCTATCAGAAGGCAGGGAGGTAAATGCTGAGCATTCCTGGAGCCAGGTTATGGGAGGGGGAAGCTTGTAGTGCTCCTGCAGCACAAGGAGAGTAGAATTGGCTGATGAAGGTGTTGTGAGAGATCTTCCTGGGCCACATGCGATGTGTCGGCTGTTTTGTAGTGAGTTCAGGACCCAGATGTGCTCTTGAATTCCCAGTGGCTTATGTCTCAAATAATGGCTGTGGCAAGAGGTCTTATCTTTGTTTAGCTATGGGACTAAAACATTTATTAACATTTATGTTGTGGGTTCTCATTGCATACATTGATGCCACCTCCATCCCAAACTGGATTGCAGTCGCTTTCCCTAAATGGGGCCAAACTGAGGAGTTTATGTGAGCAGCAGCCAGTAATAAAATAAGGCCAAATGTTTAATTAGTTGTATGAGACACATGAGGCTAATGTAGCTCTTACTGTTCTCTGCTGGCTGCTCTGGCTTCTGATTTACAATTCAAGCAAGTTCATTTTGGTCTGTAACATTCAATACATCTCTGTCCTGAGACTTGATTTCTGTTTCCTGTGTGCCACCTTGACAGGTGAGATCAGCCTCCGCTGACAGGTCCTGTTTATACAAACTTTACTTTCAAGATGTATCATAAGACCCCTTTTATTTTTTTCTGTTGTGCTTTTTAAATGTAAATGACTTTGATAAACTTCTGGTAAAGTTCTAGTGGGTGGGAGGGGCATATTTAAGTGTTTGCCATGCTGATGATGTCATTGGAAGTTCAAGGATAGGATGTGGCAATGCACAGAGTTACAGGTGTCAGAATTAGTGTTTCTCTTTATTTCTTATCCAGGGTTCAGTTCTCTTCATTTTATGGAAAGGGACAGTACAACTTTAAGTTATTGTCTGCTTTTGTAAGTAGGCAACTTAAATCAAAGTTTGCAAAGAAGTGGTGGGAGCCCCATTCAGTAAGACTGGCAATGATTCATTACTTGAAAATAAGGTCATTGTTTTGGCAGCCTAACTTAGGCAATCATGTTTTTAAGTCCTGGGCTTCCAATTCCTTACTTCCATCTGGCCATCCATCCCTTCATCATCTGATCTGAAATATGAAATAGTAGTGCTTCAGGGTACAGTGCTACTGGACTGCCTTCAGACTAGCAACCTGTAATAGAAAGGTTCTTAATCCCATTAGTAATATTCTGTGCTTTCCAGTCATATAGGTCCATCTCTCTGACATGATCTCTTTTCTTTTGTCTTGCTTTGCCTTTTTGCCTTGGCTTTCTTTGGTTGAGCTGAACTGGGATTTTAAAAGCATGCCAAGATCATATCTTATTCAAGACATGCTGAAGCTATTTCAGGTATATTCTGTCTTTTGCAGAGTCTCGCTAATTATATTTTAGTGGTTCATCTGTGCAGAAATTACTTTGCTATCTTGTTTTATTTCATAATTTATAGTAAATAATTTTAGTGCTGCTCTTCCCTATTTAATATATCTCTATAAAGAGATTTTATGATGTGTTCAGATGTGAAAATAATTGTAATAGGCCAAATTAATCCCAAATGTAGCTTCATAGAACTGACAGAAATTGTGATAGAGGTTTTTGATCCATGTAAATAAATTTTATTTGGCATTTATGTGGGTTTACTTCTAGGGGTTTTAATAGGACATCTAGATCTTGCCGTGAAAATCCTGTATTGATATACAATGCACAAGAGACTCCCTAAAGAGCTGGTGTTTATGGCCATTGTCATCTAGTGTGGGTACATGCATGGACTTCACAGAGCAGGCATCTGATCTGATACATCCACAGGTGCTAGATGTGCTGCAGATGTACACGTCAGCCATCCCTAGATCAGCCTCAGAATGTCCTCTCCCTTACCACTGCAACATTTCAGTCACGTGCTAGGAAAGCCTATTCTGCTTGAAGAAAACTCTATCAAAAAATTGTTCAAAGACAAATAATGGAGAAGAACAGCTTTATAGATTTTGTGGCTGTAAAGGCCCATTAATCTAATTGAACCTTCTGTAAAGAAGAGGCAGTATTTTTTCACTGAGAAAATACTCGCAGCCAAGACTGTTTGAACACAGAGATGTTAAGACTGGTTGTTAATGTTTGCCTACAGTTGAAGACTGTGGGTGCACAATGAAGACAAGTTCTGTTAAACAGATATTTATGAGATACTAAAAATGTTTCAGTCTCAAGATTTCCCTCAGCAATTCATGGTTTCATTTGAATTCTGCGATTCTGTAAGTCAGGTAGCTTACTGCTTCTACTTATGATTTGAATGGCATCACCAAGACTGCTGAGGAAAAAAACTTTAGATCCAATTTTCAAACATACAAAAGCCATGGCAGTAATAAAATGGAATTTTCCAAACATATCTATCACATAGCTGTAAGTCAGCCTCTTGGGGCATTGCTTGTTCCACTCAAAGGCAGACGGTGCAACACTGGGCTATCCTGCGTAGGCAGTAGAGGCAGCATTGCCTTAATAAAGTGAGGCTGGGATAAAAGGAAACATTTTTGTAGGGATGAAAACCATAGAGGCCTCTGGAGTCATGGAGGATGTGGCAGCTGGAGGGGATGAGACAGGGCAGGCTTATTCTGCACACACAGTAGCATAGTGCCTGGCAAGGCACACTAAGTGGTCTTAGGAGGAACACACAGGAGCCCAGGGGAGGTTTGTTTTGACATCTGGAAGGATTTGTTAGCTAAAAGCAGAAACAGTCCAGTTTTGGCAGCACAATACCCAGGAAAACAGCAGTAGGCAGGAACAGGAGCACAGGGGAAGTGCTAGTCTGCCTTAAAAGCATAGGCTTGCAGATCAAGTGCGAAAGGTGTGGAGATGAATTTGTGAAAATTGAAAGACATGTAGGTTTTGAACTTGAAATGTTCAAGTTCAGTTCTGTTCATCTGTATCAACCAACACAGAGAATGGGGGATACCAAGACCCTACCAGGTCTCACACAGGGCAGACTGTGGGCGAGCTTATCTCCACACAGCCAGAAACGGCCGGACTACCTACTGATGCTGCTGGACCTGCTCACTGCTCAAAAAGACAGCAGAGGCAACAGAAATGGCCATTTTGGAAGTTCAGAGAAGGTTGGCTAACATATTTCCTTTCCAGCTTCACAGAGAAGCAGAAGAGAACAGTGGTTCAGCGTTGGCTCAGGAGGAAGTTTGCTTTCTCTGCTGATTTCATTGCCATGACTTCAGGCATGCCCTGTTTTCCTAGATAAGCAGCTAAACTTTCAATCCTTGCTGCTAAACATTTTTGCCCATTTCTTCTTGTGGACAGAATAACTCCTCAGGGGTAGAGAGGAGGAGAAACAAAGCCAACTTATCCTCAACATCATGCCAATAAATGTAAAATGTTACTAGAATTCAGGAAAGCATGCGTGGGTGATGAATTCAGAACCAATTTTACAGGGGGAAAATTTGCTGGAAGAAAAATAAACTCCTACAGATCTCTGCAAAACTACTTCCAGCTTTCCTTTTATAAAAGCTCTGAAGCTGTCATGTACCGCTCTTGGTGATTAATGATTCTGGGATAGCTGATATGTGGGTGACGAATTAGTAATCAGCTTTAGAATTACACAGACATCCAGCCTCTTTCCATTTCGTGTCCTACGCCATCTGAGTACAAATTGCTTCCAAAAATGTTTGTGAGGTGTGATGGCTTAAGTGTGTTGTGAAGAAAGGTGAGAGCCAAGCTTTCCCAAAACCAAAGGAGTGAAATCTAAGGCTGCAGGTACAGGACTGTAGGGAAGATCCCACATACAGTACAGGCAGGTGCTCCACTGCCTTTGCTGGGTTTTGTCTCAAGCTTGGTTGGGTGAGGGTTGGGATTTTTATTCAGTCTTGGTTCCCATGGTTCCTCTCATGGGCTTGCTAACTTTTACACTTCATGGCTATCATTATATAGATTTAAATGGAAAATATATACTACCTGCCAACAATGCAATGCCTGCCAGCTGAATAAAAAGCCGCATTATCCTTTCAGAATATTATGAATGTATTCTGCTTTCCTTGCTGCAGCTCATGGATCAGTCAACAGGGATTGGAATGAAGTTGCATAGGCAGGCAAGCCTGGTCATCCAGGGATAGGAAACAAGAGGAAAAAAGATCTCTTTGAGCTGAACAAAAGTTAGCCAAAGAGTATCACTGACAGAATGAAACCAGCAGTCTGGCTGACGGGTGGAGGTAACACATTCAGGTGAAGTTCTCCCTAGACTGGCACAGGAAAACAAAATAAAAAGCAATGGGAAGAAAGCTGTTGTAATTACTCTAGCTGATAAAGAATTTGGATTTAATTTTATATTCATAGAAAATGCTTTTACTTTTAAAATGAAAGGAAATTATCTTAGATAGACTGTGTTCTCTTTTGGACTGAAAATTAGCTGAACACCTCTAAACAAAGGGTGCAACTACTCAGCAGTAGTTTAAATTGGAAAGAGATGAGGTCTGTTCTTGTGGCACAGGGATTACTGTTGGATCTGAACATATTTGTTATGAAAGGTGTTTGACAAATATGTTGTACAGAAAGTTATGTTATTATTTCTTGTTAAACCCTTTAATCTGTCACAGTCACAGTACTGCCTCAGCTCCAAATTCTAACTGCTCATTTTTAAATAAGTAATTCCTTACATAGTTGATATGTGTTGAATAAGGAAAAAAAAGAAGCAATAAAAAACAGTGAGCTCTGTTTAATAGTATGAGTGATCTGGGAGATGAAAGTGAACATAAATTAAATTTGCCACTGGTTGCAAATGAAGAAGACATTAAAAATAATAGTGGAGACAGAACAAGATCAAGAGAATAAAAGTAATTTCCAGAACCCTACAAGCAGCTTGGACAAATGAAAAGTATTTCCTCAGGGAGGTAGAGATCTATATCCCAGAGTAATGTGAAGATAAAACAAGCAAATGGTGAGACATGAGGTTGCTATGAGATGCCAATGAGAGAGGCCAGATCCTGGTGTCACGGTGCAGAAAGAAAGTACTTCATCTTTATAAAGCTTTGATATTTCTCTCAGGATGTTTTTTTTTAACTGGAATACAAGTTCAAAGAACAGTTCTCAGTAGGGTTACTTAGAGTGATTGATTCTTCAGCGGTGATTTATTGTTACTATAACTTAGTTAAGAGCAGACTAACAAGGACGGGAGTCAATTGTGCAAATATTTAAGGGAGAAGGCGGCAAGGTTCAGGAGCAATTATTTAGGACATGGAGCAAAAGTATAAGTAGAAGTAATGAGAGCTAATTAGGGAGCAGAAATTGCATACCTCATATAATGAAATGCTTTCTTACAAGGGGAGGTGGCAAGCTCTAGAATAATCGAAAGAAAAGTAGAGGGAGCTCTGTACAGTTTGAGAAATTAAAAATAGTCTGGATCAGGCATATGCAGACTTTTGTAACCAATTAAGAAATTGAGAAGAAAAATAGTGCAGGATGAAGACACAGATAACAGTCTCTTTTTGCGTTTTTATATTCACTTACTGTCTGGGCCCAAGCAAGGAGAGAAAAGAATATGTATGTGACAAAAAGATAAGAAACACAAGCAAATGCTGTTGTTCTGTTTCTTTCTCAAAACCTAATTTTCTTTCATGCCCTCTAACAGGCAGCAATGCTCTTAATCCTGAGTGTTTTCAAAAGGAAAGTGAAATGGGGATTTGTCTTAAGCACTTTTTCTCCTATGTACTTTATTCAAAAGAGAAGAAATTTGGAGATCTATGTTTCTAAGGGTCAAACTAGATCAGTCTTATCTCAGCCAGTGTCATAGACTCTGAGACTAATAATCTGAAAATTAAGTGTTCCAAGCACAACAATAATACAGGGTTGAACGCAATGGAATTTAGTTTCTTATTGTTTTGGTAGTAATTCTGAAATAAAACTTGTTCAAGAAATCTGCTCCCTGCCCCAACAATGCTTATTCACAGAATAATAATATATTAAAGCATGACTGAACCTTGATTTCTTTCATCTATGCAAAAAAAAGTGGAGTTAAATGACTTAAGGACAGTAATACAGCATGTGGTTCAAGAATCTACAGCATGTCTTGTCATCTCTTTCTCTTATAGAAAAAAAATCTTCTGTGTGATTTTTGCTGAAATCTTTTACGGGGAGTTGTACATTTATTTAGTACATTCACACTTTGGTTATACAATCATCTGATTTATATTATTTCTGCAGCCTTGGTAACTTTTTCTATGACCACATGGTGCTATGTGGAGCACCCAGTAATCCACACTTGAGCATTGGTGTAGGGTCAGAGGCTTGTCAGGGTGTAGAGCTAGAATTAAGTAGAATTACTCAGAGCCTGAGAGGGCTGGGTAGGGACACAGGCCATCCTATGACGTCTTCTTCTGTGTTGTTTGTTCAGAAACAGTAATAAACACACACAAAGTTGTGTCATTGCTTGCTGGAGCTAAATTCCAGTCCTCCTTCCCTACTGCTGCTGATGGTCTGTTCAAGGCAAGAGCCACTTTTACGTGGTTGTACGGACTCTTCCCCATTTCATTTGGGATTGTGTCTGTCCTGATACACAACTCCTTCTGGAGCATCAAGGCAATAGATTATTCCTTTTAAACAGGGCATCAGAGAGGCATCTCAGTGCATTTCTTCACCTTTCTGGTTTCAGAGCTCTATAGAAATAAAGGTTTGGGGGAGAAACCCTTGTGACCTCCTGGGTATCATGGGCAAGGTTTTGTCTTATTTACTTCATTTAAGCAGAGTTACATGGGCTTTCCTCTCAAATGACTGAAGCAAATCAGAAGCATTTTACATAGTTCTTAGAAAGCCCTGAGTCTTTTGGGATCCAGGCTATTTCCCAGAACTGTCTTTCTCCTTAAAAAACAAACAAATGAAAAAAAACTGGTTTTGTTAAATATTTAACAAATTATTCTTGTTCACTTTGAAAATCCCTCTCTCTGTGTTCCTTGGTGTAATTTGAGTGGGAATGAGTTTGCAACTAAGATGGTTACATACATGGTGTGCTGGAATCACATTTCCACCAATTGTGATGGATCAGTTGCCTGATCATGGTTGTTTTGAATACCATTAATTATTTTTCTTGATCTCCAGTGACCACTCCAGAATGGTCCATTTTCCCATAAAGCCTGTGTCATATTTCCAGCTCCATACACACCTTCTGTCATCTGTGGTGACATAAGGCAGCAGCATTTTAGAAACTGGATCCTTTTCTAGGTGGGGACCTAAACCCTAGTTCATTTTCCTGAGTCTGTAGGAGATGATTGAACATGTCCCATCTGGCCTCCAGCTGCCACTGCAGAAGAGGAGGGCCTATGTCGTGTCTGACACTTTATGCAGATATCTCAAGCATCTTTTATGTCTCAAATGGGGCCAAGCACCAACATCTGGGCAATTTAACCAAGCCAAGCTGGGAGATGCCCACAATACAATGGGTTGAATCTCTTTCTGGCCTCCCTCCTCAACAGCATGATAGAGATCAGCTGAGACTTCACTTATATAGAGGGCACTAATGTACCTGCTTCATGTACACACCAGGACAGGTCAGCACTGGGATGTTTTGCCCAGGACTGGTGTGCTCGTTGAAGTGTGTTAGTTGAGATGCTTTCTTTTGCTCTCAGTGACCTTGGAGAGTGTTGGTTGAGATTTTGTGGCTCAGGACAGTTCTAGACCCTGTTTTTGCCAGCACAGGTCTCCCTGTCAGGAATGCAGTGTAAAGCCAGGCTGCACAAGCCCTGACTACTCTACTACAGGTGGGCTGACGAGGATGCTGAAGGTACTGGACATAAGCTATATTTGGATATTCAAATCAATAACCTGGATAGAGCATCTCTGCATTTTTATCATAGTAAATGACAAAGCCATCTGGAGGCTCCCTCCACTGACACTGCCAGATTTCTGAAAGGTAGAAAATGCCTGCTCAAAAAATGCTTTCCAGAGCTTTCCTGACAGCAAAATATATGTTGTTCAGAAACCAACTTATCTTTTTGTTTCCCTGCATTAAATTGAGATAAACCTAATTTCTTTTTTGGTTGCCTTGCCATTGACCTCCATGTCAGTGACCTCTGTCACAGTGTGTCTTCTCTCTTTATTACACACCCAGATGCATGCATCAAGAAGGAGAGAACTTAGAAAAAGGAATGGGGCATCTCACAGAGAAGAAGGAAAAAAATTTGGATCAGAGAATGTAATACTGCAATCCTTATCTTGCAGAGAAGCAATCTTTTTTAATTTTAAGTGCAAAAAGCAGTTGTTTGGGGAAAAAAAATATCTAATTTGTGCAATCACTTTTGGCCAATTGCTTTTCTGGTTTGTGTTGCCAATAGCAGAGAGTAGAGGGTGCACCATAGTGATATAGTGGATTGACTTCTTTTGTAATTATTATTTAATTACTGCAAATGTGATTTTATTTTTAATTTGCTTTGAAGCAATTTGAAGATATTTTGTGAGAGGAAAATTAAAAGCCTGCTAGAAGAGTGGAATAGAGGTGTTCAGTGCTTTGGGATATGCAGAGCCCAAAGGAGAAACAAGGAAGGATCTCTGGTCCCGCGTTAGGATTTATGAAGTAACAACACAACCACCTGTTCACACAGCAATCCTGCGTGTCCTGCAGGTTTATATATCTTATTAATCTGTTTTTGAAGGCACCTCTTGCTTTGTAATATACCAATTTCTCAGCTCTTTAAGTTCAGAAGTAGCCCAGAGGATGTTCTCTTTTCCTAAGACAGAGGCTGTATTTGCTAATTAGGCTGCAGCTTTGAAAGACTGGATTTAGCTTTTCTCTGCTAAGTTACATGGGAACTCGGAGAAAGTGAAAGACAATGTAGCAGCAATGATGGCTTTTCCACATTTCTTACTAATTTTAATTTAGTCTAGAGGCAGCTAGTAATTTATAAAGGTTACTGCAGTGCAAGGCTGATTTCTTCTGTGGATTTTTTTCTAATCCTCCTTTATTGGATAATAA
The DNA here is from genome assembly GCA_035584735.1 of Pseudotriccus pelzelni. Classification (NCBI taxonomy): domain Eukaryota; kingdom Metazoa; phylum Chordata; class Aves; order Passeriformes; family Tyrannidae; genus Pseudotriccus; species Pseudotriccus pelzelni. The sequence goes on from JAWMRA010000041.1 coordinate 69,477,705, forward strand.
TCAAATGCACTCAATGTCTACACTTCTTATATAGACATTTTGCTTTGTAGCTGTGAAGGTTTTTTCTAACCACTTATTATAGTGATACGGTTTTTAAAGATGTAAAGATATCTTGATGTTAAACGTTAAGGAATATTTTGTAGTCCTTCACTATATAAATAAATTCTCATGGCAGTGTATGTAAGAATACAAGATGAAGGTAAGGGATAGGAAGACTAAGAAAACTACTGGGCAAAGTGAATTATTTTTATTTGGGGGCAGTAGCTGAAATGAGAGTCTTTCCAAAGGCAGGATATCTTTTTTTTTTTTTCCTTGAAGAACAGGAAGAAAGCAACTGAGACTTGAAAATGTCCAGGAAATTAATTTTGGGGGGGAAGAAAGGAAGTTATTTATAAAAGAGAAAAGGTGGCATTAGTTAATACAAGTTACCTTTGATCATTATTTTTTATTGTCACAATGGTTGAAAATGAAAAATGGGAAAAAGAGAACAGCAGCTGGAACTATCAAACGCTCAGGAGCCATCAATCTGTTTCACTCTAGGACAAAAGGGGATCTGCATGTCTAACACTAACAGAAACTGATGGCATGATTTACATGTGAGGCAAAAGTCACCTGAGAAGAAAATTTTATGTCACTTAGGAAGACGTGAGTCTTGAAAAGTTTCACAATAAATTATCATTAAAGTAAGTATTTTAAAAACCATAACACTTTCCTCAAAGTTCATATGAGTATGGCCCAACATTCATATTGGCTGCTAAATCACTAATAAATAGTTTAATATATGGCAAATTTTGAAGTAACTAGGCCTATCGTGATGCTAACAAAGAATCCTTCTGTTAGGAGAGTTAGAGGATGATTAGTAATGGTCAAGGGAGAAAAGTCATTAGGATAATACAATTCTTTTGGAAAAATTAATTGAATTTCATCCATTATTTCCCAGATACAGCTACTATATTTAAAACTAAATTACATGGAACATAACCTATCAGTGTGGGTTTCTGTAAGCAAACATCAACTTTTTTGGTTTTGGAAAATAAAACAGAAGTGAAAAATGGAACATGGTCATAACAGATACAGGTCTGTATTGAATTAGAGATGTGGAAAGTAGTAAATCCAGAGTATTATTTCCTCTCCCTTGCTCCCCTCGTTCTTAAATATTTCTATCACCTTCTGCTTGACTTTAGAAGAAAAAAATAAAATAAACTGCTTTTTTAAACATATATACAGGCAGTTGTAACTGAGATCCTTAAAAACATCTGTCATTATCAAGGTCACGTAGGCTGGTCATTCTCTGAGAAAATCATTCCATCATCGCTTGGTTGTATTTGAAGGAAGCACAGAGAGTCAGCTTCTAAATTCAAATTTTTTTATTGGCAAATCAAAAGCAGTAGGGTTTTTTTGTGGTTATTTTGTTCACAGCCATATCAAGAGGGCCTATGGCATTTCTGTTGGGAGCTTGGTTTTATACCCTTGCAGCCTTACAGATTTTTATGGCTTGGATTTATTCGCAAGCATACACAATCAAAGATTTAAGACTGTGATTTAAATTGGGATTAGCTTCTTCTCAAGGAAGTAAAAATCCTTTATTTTGGGGTTAACGAAATGACTACAGAATGAAACATAAATAGAATTCAATCTAAAACTTTGAGGGTTTTTCTGTTTGCTTGATCATGAGTTCATTCAAGCTATAAAGGCTTTGCAGAGTAAAGTGCAAAATGTTGTTCCCAAGGTACCCTTTGATTTTCTTTCTGGCCTGGACTATGGACAGAAATCAGTGATTTTTTTTATTCTTTAATAGTAAAAAAAAGGGGGTTTTGCTGGATTTCAGAATTACTTGTAAGCCTGCTAGAAATCTCACTCTGTGTTTATAATGGGCTCCCCAGAACAGATTCTCTTTGGTGCAAAGGCAGAAGTTCCACTTGAACATGAGGAGGAACTTCTTTGTTGTGCAGTGACCGAGCACTGGAACAGATTGCCCAAAGAGGTTGTGGAGTCTTCATCACTGGAGATATTCCAGAACCATCTGGACGCAATCCTGTGCCATGTGCTCTGGGATGACCCTGCCTAAGCAGGAGGTTGGACCAGATGACCCACTGTGGTCTCTTCCAAACTGACCCAGTCCATAATTCTGTGATTTGGGTCAGGCATTCTTCATGTTTACCAAAATTTATAAATGTGCCAATGCAGTCTCAGTTAGAAGTGAAAGACAATCCAGGGAGTTTGCTCACTAAATGTGACAGAAGACATAATCTTTAGTAAGAAAAATATTTCAGAAGTTTTCCTCCATTTTTCCTTTATTCTTCATTCGTCTTTAATTCAATGCTCAATTCATATATGAAACCTGGGAAAGAACTAGCTTGCCCAAAACCTTGGGGTTTTTTGCCTGCTATGTCAGTTGTCTCAACAAAACTTCAAGTTCCACCTACTTAAGATTTTAAAAGATATTTCTGCCATGTTATTCCCACTCTTGTTTTTGCACTATGATTGTCAAACTGCCAAGATTACTCCATGTCCCTGCTAGGACGTGTCTGGCAAAGTACAGCTCCTTCCACTGCAAAGTCTTGCCTCAATAAATCCTATGGTGAAGCAGGCTCTTCACAAGAAAAAAATTCAGCTGTTGTGCCAATCTAAAGAGAAACCAGCATAAACTCACCATACAAGCTACCTGTATTCTGCTCCTGTAAGGCCATGGCTTGGCCATCTCTAGTTTTGAGTTATAAGTGTGTGGTGGGACAGAACCTTTTTAACATTTGAAGTCCTTAATTAGATGTGTTATGGCATATCAGGAGTCAGGGGAGGGCAGCTGGGAAGTGGGAGATGTGATCTGGCTGGAAGAGTGCTCAGCTGAAGCTTTTCTTGTTTGATGGCATAACAGTGCCACTGCAAATGGAGAATTGGGACAGTTGTGGAATTTGGAGTGGCCTCTTTGCCTTTTCTTGGCAAGGGAAGATGAAGTGGGAAAATGTCACTTGTAAAGCAGGGGAGAGGGAGAAAACCAACACCCAACAACCAGAACCAAGATCTCAGTTGGAATTCAGGTGGCTGTAGTTCGAATTACCTCTAACACTCTGGCTGCTGATTGCTACTATTCATGAAAAGTGGCTTTATTTTAGTTCTGAAATATCCCAGAGCAACTACTCTACCTTGAGTTTTCCCCTCTGAATTGCTAAAATATTATCTTTTTTGATTTTTCTCTCTTGACCCTCTCCTCACACTTGCCTCTTTCAACATGTATTTAGCTACATTCAAAGGAAAAGTGAGGAAGCAGTTTTCACTACGTGTTTCATGTGGCCAAAGCACTGCTGCATAGTGCCTTCTTTAGATTTTGGGAGGAGTCAGCTACAGAGCAAGGTTAGTTGGGTGAAGGGTAGGTAACATGCCAAAGAGCAGCTCAAAGGCATAGTGACAATTTTATCTGACTTCTTTTCGATTCATCGCATCCACTTCTGGGTACCCGGGTCCTGTTAAGCCATCTCATGGCAATCAGCTTGTATTCTTTCCCTGGCAGGTGAATGTCAGGCTGAGCCTGTTTCCAATTGAAGCTGCACTGCCATGATCTGTGCCCCTGATGTCTGGGGGTGTGCAGTGGGGCACAGCACTTGTGCCTACACCCTGTCCTATCTGAGCAGCTCGAAGGGAGGGGACGGGACAGGACAGGAGCAGCCACATTACCTTTGTCACCTCTTGCCTACTACCTGGGCTTCTCAGCCTGGTGCCCTTTGCAGCTGCTGCTGACCTGAGCTTTCAGAATCAACTCTGGCATGGTCCCTGGTTAGGCAATACACTGCTGGGATGATTCATAAAGCCTGATGTTTTATGGGACTCTCCCTGTGCTGTATTTCCACGCTGGAGATAGTGAAGATCATAGTGCTGGGCCTCAGCGGTTGTGCTTGTAAGGTGTTAGTCAAGAATGGCTCTTTTTTTTTCCTTTTTATTTAACCAAGTTCCCTTCTTTGTCTGAAGCAACTAAAATGAACTGAGCTTCAAGTTACAGTCATATTTACCTATTAATTGAGGAGGGAAGAGCCTGATTACAGTTATGATCGTGGTAGCTTGAATTGGTATTTAAGGCTACATTTCTTTCTCCTTCCTGACTTTTAAGAGATGTTCAATTTATTGTTACTTGTAATCCTCGATTGAAGTTTTAGTACAGTCCTAGATCAACAGAGACGTGCTTTCAAATGGGCAGTGTAACTTATAAATCCTGCATTAGCAATGAGCTACTGTGTCCTAGGAAAATACCCCTTACTTTCATTGCCCTTTAATGGCTTTCTTATGCCAGCCATTGAATCCCATCTATCTAAATCCCATGTGTATTTTAAATCAGATGTAATTTGGGGGGCTTAGCAATAGTGATATTAATCACTCACATAGTGCTGACAATATGTACTGATTTGAGCAGTGCATCCTTTGATGCTGTGTCGTGTTAACGATAGCAGTAATAAGCTTTGCAGTTGACCACATCATTTGCCTTGAAGGATCATTTCAGATAACAAAAACCAGAGGTTTGTTGTGCAAGCACTGGTTGCTCACACGCACGAGGAGTGTTTTTCTTCCCAATAGAGAACTTATTTATTGCTAGGAGACGGTGGTTTCTCCTATCCCAGGGATATGTTGTTGATAATGCCTGTAGAAAGCCCCACATTTCCAGACACATACTGTGAATAATCAAAATCTGAGAAATTACTTTCTTGTGAGCCAGGTGTAAAATTACAATGGGAAATATAAATACAAGTGCCTGTATAATACTCTGGGTTCATTGGTTATAAATGTTTTAAGATCTCTTCTTTTTCCCTTGTATTCTTATTTGCATCCTGTCACTGGATTGCCTGTGAGCTGCCAGGTAAACCTGCTGCTTAAAATGCTGATTATATGATTAAAATTACTGATATTTTTGATATGCCTCATTTTGTGCTTTCTGATTGTATACCGTGTAACCAACACAAGGGTTTGTGCTTAATTATAAGGGAAGCACTAAGTGACATGTGCTGGCAAAATACCTGCTCCATGGTTTTTCATTATTATGTTTATTGTGTGTTCCTTTGAAGCCTCAAGTAATTTTAATGCTCCTTTAGGAATAACCTTACAGCTCTGCAGAAGTTATCAAAAAACTCTCCACCCACCAGCACTGGGTTATGACTGAGCCTGGTTAATAGATTGGCTGTGATCTCGAGTAGCTACTATAAGATGGAATATCTGGAATATGGTTCAGTAAGCTGAACTGGAAAATTAAAGAGAGATTGCAGCTGTGTGATGGGTGAGATTGGAAAGACTGTTATTATAAGAATCCTGTTCTGCCCATATTGCTGCAGGAACTGCTCCTGGCTCTTCTGTAGTAATATGCTCTATGAAACATCCTTAGAAACAATCAGCTCTACCCAGCATCAGCACTGATACTTAGGGGTTAACATCAGTAGGAGCTTACTGGCTAAAATCCAGTTTCTCTGGAAGTGCATTGCTCTGGAAAGTGGAAGGGCTAGACTTTGTATCAGATTAAGCTGACTTAAAGTAGATTGAGGCTTAAGGCATTTTCCATCAGAATGTAAAATTTTAAAGATAGGCAATTTTACCTTGTCCTTGTATTATTTAATTTCTATTATTGATTCAATTTTAAGTTGAATTCTAGTAATTCCTGTTATTTACTGCACTAGCACTCCAGTTTAGCCAAGAGAACACTGAGAATCTAACATGTTTCTGTGTCTAAAATCCAGATTTCGTTTGTTACTTTTTATTTGTTTTCTCTGCAAGAACATGGGCGTTCATATTATGACCTTTTCATTTTTCAGCACCTCCCAGATGGCTCTGCCCCAAGTGCACATGCTGAATTTTATCTTCTGCCAGATCCTTATGAGGTCAGTCGAAGGAAAACAAGAACAGCTCCAAAAAGCTCTGACCCTACTTACAATGAAATTGTGAGTACCATTCACTTTCTTCTATCATTTCTTATTTCACAGAATCACAGAATGGGTCAGGCTGGGAGGGACCGCAGTGGATCATCTGGTCCAACCTCCCTCCCTCAAACAGGAGCATCCCAGACCCCACTGCACAGGATTGTGTCCAGATAGTTCTTGAATATGTCCAGTGAGGGAGACTCCACAACCTCTCTGGGCAACCTGTTCCTGTGCACGCTCACCCACACAGTACAGAAGTTCTTCCTCATGCTCAGGTAGAATTTTCTGTGCATCAGTTTCTGCCCCTTGCCTCTTGTTTTTTGCTCAGCACCCCAAGCGGAGTGTGGTCCATTCTGTGACACCTCCCTTCAGACACTGACAGACACTGATGAGGTCCCCTCATCCACCACAAGCCCCAGGTTCTTCTGTGCAGAGCTCCTTCCCAGCAGGTCGGCCCCCAGCCTGTGCTGGTGCAACTTGTTTGATTTTCTTTGCCCACTCTTGAAATAAAATTATAACAATACAGCCTTTAGAGCTGTTTCAGTAAGGATGATCAGAAAGAAGAAACATATCATAAGCTGAACCATAAGTGGGCAGAACCGTGGGCTGTGCATCTTTCTCAGAACTGAAACAGTCTCTTTTATGTCTGTCTCTTCAGGAAAACAGTTGGATTTTTCACAGTGCTCTACCTTACCCATTACCACACGTTAGCCAAATGAGAGCAAGCATCATTGCACCATAACCTAGTCAGTTTTGAATGCAGGTTTGTACAATAGCACAAAGACTACTAATTGAATGGATGCTGTTACTCAAATTCACATTTGAAAATTGGTTGTCACTGTCCTAAGTGATAACACAAGAATTAATGGCCAGGTTCTTTTTGTGTCAAAATACTAGCAGTTCACAGCTATATATGATTATTTCACACACCACTGAAGTGCTCAAGCCTCTGGGGTGAAAGGAAATGTTTTTATGGAGAAACATTTATGACAGAATGGGAAGTGGCATAAACTGTGTTCATTTGTAAGGGCAGATGAGATTCAAACAGTAGGTGGGATTGGAGATTATAATTATTACATATAATAAATCTCCTAAAGATCTCAAGGCCATTTACAAATGCTCTTTCAGCAGGCTATAAAGTAGAACCCGTGGAAAATATTACCACTCCACCCTGTTTCATAGATAAGATACAATGAAGCTTAGGTTAGTCAGCAGAGTCTGAGTCCTTATCTCCTAGTTTCCCAGTCCTAGAGTTTTAATATTTCTCTTTTCCCACATCTATGTGATTACAAAACTTTCACCTACTTACACTGATGACTTCCAGCGCTTCTCTAAGAAGGCGCCTTGAATAGTAGTGCTGCTCACAGCTGAGACAGATTTCCCTCCCTATGGTATTGCAGTGGAATAGCAAGGAACTAGGCTTTATTTTTTATTTCTTTCTTCTTTGCAATCAAAGAGAGAGTGGAGTGAGTCTAATGAACCTGTCTAAAGAAATTCCCTTACATATGAAGGGTATTTAAAGCAAAGAAATACAATAGGATGTACCATAACATTTGTTGTAAAGTATCCAAGATGGACTACAGGTAAGAACCAACCAGCAACACAGGAAGACAATTACTTTCAAATCATTGTTAGATCAATTTGAATATAAGAAAATCCAAAATCCTGTCTGCAGTCAGACAGAAATCACAGGGAGGAGATTTAGTTGTGGTTAAGGAGAACTCTGCTGCTGTTAAAAGAAATTCCATGAAAACCTTAATACCCTTAATCAAAAATTAGAGCCTTCTTCACAGATGCTCAGTCTTTTTCACCAGGAACTGCTAATCGCAGTGGGGACATATGGTTCCATTGAACTTGGACATTTCAAACCCGATGCCTGTGCTGTAGCTCTGTTCTCCCATATGTGATGTCATTCTGTATGCATTTTCTGTCCAAGGCTGGTAGACTGAGGCAAAAGCTGCCCCAGGGAAGAAAAACTACTAAAAATAAAAGTCAGCTGTCTTTTAAGTTAGTTACTGTCCAAAACACTGTGTACAGAAATGCGCTAGCGTTTTTTATGAGTTCGTAAGTTTTTATTAAAGCCAAGTGGCTGGAAGGAAGCTGTATATTAATTTCTTTCTTTGTTCGAGACTGAGAAAAATCTGAAATGTGCTTCTCTTGGGTATTTTTGATTTTAGCTTTTTACTTCTATTGCTTATGACTGCCTACAGCAAATTATCAACCTTGCAAAAGTGCTTTTTATGTTTGATTTTTACTCATGTGTGAGAGTGAAGATGCGAAAGTCCAGGAGGGCTGAAATAAAATGAGGTACACCGAATATTTTGGAGTTGCTTTTAACAAGAACTCCTTTTTTTTATTCTTGTTCCTTTATTTGTATTTTGGAGTTTGTGGCATTCACACTGGTATAACATTGCATTAAAAAATGATGGTTGACAAAAAGAGCAGGTTCACAGAAAAATGGAATGCAAAGAGAAAATTAATAACATACCTCTTATAAAATACATTTAGGAATAAAAAGGAGTTACTCAGGAGGTTTCAGAGTAGTTTAATGAAAACTAAGTTAAAAGAAAGAAATAAAAATAAACCTGAGTGACCAAACTCTTGCCAAGAGAAGCCACAATGACCAGATCCAGCTTGCTCGTATGTGTAACTGTTGCCCTGAGAGATTCTTCAGGGTTCTTGGTTGTCCTCTCCTGAGTGCCTGACTGTAAGCACAGACATCGAATGAGCAAAGCAACGAGGCAAGGTAGAGTGTGCATTCCATAACAAGAGGGCACTCTCCCTGTCCTGCCCTTTGGGTACAGCCAGGTGTGAGCACATAGACCTGGGCCGCATCAGTCTGTTGGAGCTGAGAGGGAGCTGGCCTGGAGCAGCCTGCACAGCCCCAGCAAGTCTGATGGAGAGGGAGGAGGGGACCTGCACCACTCCCTCCAGCACCACGCTTCAAAGCTAATTTGGATTAATTACCCAAATCTAGGAACTGTGCCATGGCTACCTAAGGAGAAGCAACTGTCCCGCATTTGTGATTAAAATGTCGTTAGACTCCTGTAGGTCAACAGTGCTTCTCTTTTTGGAGCCAGGAATACTTGAATTCCAGCCCTAACTGTCCCACTGCTTTGCTGTGTGGACATGTATAGCTCACCTCCATCTGATCCAGCTGTACAAATGGCAGGCAAATATTTTTACTGCACAATCATTTCAGGATTTAACTGTTGAGGTACGAAATTCTGGCAGGTGGCATTTGTTTTACCCACAGAGTAATTCAGCTATCTCCAGACCTTCCTTCTGTCCCTACATCCTGATGATATATACCTTCAGCTCCAGCTGATTTTGCAATACCATTTTAGAATGAGATTACTGGGATAATTTGAAAACCACCCACCCTGCACTGTAAAGGTCTGTCATTGCTCAAAGCTTTTTTTTTTTTAACTCTTTTTGGCCAAAGATTGAAAGTTGTTCATTACCCGAGTTCACGCCTGTTGTGATCCACCAGACAGAAATTTCTTGGCTTTTACAGCTTACATGCATACTTTTTGTTGATTTAAAGCAGCAGCTGGTATCTTTAATATATTGGGAAAGAAACAAGGCAGCTTTCTTTGGTAACATTAGCCTTGCTTCAGTGTCAGATCATAGATTTACTTAAATTGTATTATCGCTTACTGTACTTGCCCTTGCTTTTTGGATTTTTTTGATCATTTCAGTTTTATTTTGGTGGGAAAAGGCAACTGGGGGACAGTCTGTTTCAATGCGTTACAACCATTTCCTTGAATAAATATTTCTTCTTGTCATGTCACTTGTTACCTGGGAGAAGAGGCTGGCCCCCACCTCACCACAACCTCCTTCAGCTGGTTGTGGAGTCATAAGACCCCCCCCGAGCCTTCTTTTCTCCAGGCTGAATACCCCCAGCTCCCTCAGCTGCTCCTCACAGGACTTGTGCTCCAGACCCTTCCCCAGCTCTGCTGCCCTTCTCTGGACTTGCTCCAGTGCCTCGATGTCTGAATTCTTTTTACTATTGAATTAGTGAAATTTATAGACCATTTTCAGAGGAAAATTCTTACCTCTTTTATGATGTGGGTCTGTTGGATCTAGAACAGTTACAAAATGTTATGGAAGTCTTGGATAGAAGAAATTTTGGGTTTACTTTGGCTTGATCTTCTTTTTAATTCTAGTGTGTAGCACAAGATTTAATCCCAAGTACAGTACTGGGAAAACATTCTGAGGCACTGTGCCTTGATGTGACACACCTCTGTAACACATATTAATGCAACAGAAAGTTGCTTTAAGGTGCTACTAAGGAATATGTAACAAAATATACATAGGTTAAACAAATTGACACCAAAACTGTTTTCCTGTCTTTTTCTGATTTTTGTAGAAGAGCAATACCATTTATCAAAGCATTTGCTCTAGAAAGATATTGAATAATTAGAAAAATCTACATTCTATCGTATGTTTTCATGCCAGTGTTCATATTGAGTGCCCTCCATCCTGAATTTCATGGAGGTTGTGATATTTCTTCATGTTTGAGTTCAGCTCTGCTTAAGTTAGTTTCAATTTTCAAATGGAAAATTATGTATACTGGTGGTTTTTTCTCATGCATTGCACAACACAGTTTTCAAATTTATTTACAAATGGTAATCAGATTTCACAAGCCTAAGCTGGCAGGATCTCTTTTATATATACTAGATAAGGTCAAATATATTTCTGAGGTAAATTCACTAAGTGATTTTGACTCACGGTTAATAGTTTACAATTCTGGATGGAAATTTAAACCAGTTATCACAAAGTTGTAATCATCATCCTGAATGCTGTATTGAAGTAAGTGCTTTGCTTTTCAAATAGATTAACAAATTTGTATTTTTCTTTCTGTTTCATTGTATGCTATTTCAGGTTGTGTATGACAAAGTCACGGAGCTCAAAGGCCATGTACTGAAGCTTGTTGTGAAAAGCAAAGGAACTTTTGTGGGAGCTGTTAACATCCAACTGAGCAGTGTCCACTTAAATGAAGAAAAATGGTATCCACTGGGAAATAGTATAATTTAAATGTTCTCTGACATAATTCAGTTATTTATCCACTAATTTTTCTTTACCCCGTTTCCCACGGTACATTTTGTCTCAGTTGCCCTTGAGAATATGCAGTCATCTGCTGCCCACGTATTTTAACATAATCATAAGGCTGTTGTCTTAAAAGTGCTACCATCTTCCTGCAACAGATTCCTGACAGTGTGAGCTTAAGAAATCACATGCTGAGGACTTGTAGCAGCATGCAGGAAATTCTTATGACAGCTATGAAGATTTTTGGTTATTTCATATTCAATTGGACTGTAAAAATACTGAATTCTGTACACACCAAAGTGTGGGGTTCTCATTCCTTGCACATTAATTCCACTGGCTGTGTTGAAACAATGCTGATAATGGTGTAATTTATGAGCAACTGCAGTGATCCCACTGAATGTGATTATTTCACCAGAAATCCATGGATGGGGTGGTTCCCTGGGTGCCAACACATTTCAGATGTCCAACAAATTTCACATTAAATCTTATGCAATTAATAATTTTTTAATTTATTTTTTTAAAGAACTTAAAAGCTTTTGCTATAATGTAACATTCAATCCAGGGTATTCATTTGTCAGTTAAGCGTGTCCTTTTTTCTTTTATTCTGACACCCAAGGAGCAGATATAACTGGGCATTTGTGAGAGGAAAGGAGGAAGGAAAAGGTAATGCTCATGATTAAACAGAACATATTGAATGTGAGCTTTCAGTGGGGTATTTATTTGAGATCAGGATATCACAGATACTTGTTCACCTGTCTTACCACATACGCTTACCTCTTATGCTGCATAAGAGATTCAAGTCAATGCATGCAATGAATTGACCTCGGGGCTATAAAACATATCTTTACATATTAAGTAATGAACATGAGTGGTTCCTCTGAGTTCACTGAGGCTAATTATGAGCTCTGTTGTTCAAGGCATTTTTACATAAATTGAGGAAGCACTTAAGCACATCTTTAGACATTTGGCATATGAGCAGCCATGATGAACTGTCCATTATTGCCAGACTTACTTACTTACACACACTCAGCTGACCACATATATAGACCTTTCCAGGACCAAGGGCACATTTTTAAGGCACAGGAGAACTGTAGATTTGTGATCTAATCTGCTGAAAATTTTAAGTTACCATATACTGGATAAGTCTGACATTTGTCCTACTAGGTGGAAAAGTGCTCAACACAGGGATAATAATGCCAGAAGTGAAGATAATTGCCTTCTTATCCCAAAGGACACTCAGAAATGAATCTTCAGAAGGTAAAGTTGTATAAAGCTCCTGAAGTGGGACCAGTTATTTAGGAAACAAAATAGGCTGGAGTTTTTCTCAGCATCAAACCAATTGACTCTGTCACTTGGCCAGTTTTTATCTTAGAATATTCTCCCCAGGCAATCTGCTGTATTAAGCTCCTCCTCAGTAAGAGGAGGTGGGAGGAACTCTGCTTGAATATTAATAGTAGGAGTATATGCAGAGCTGTAAGAAGCTATAGAATATTTACCACATAAAAGGGTTACTGGCTGGCATATAGATATCACTACAAAGATCAGTGTGCCCAACATTTTAGATTATAGGCTCACCTGGGTAAGAAATCAAGTGCCTTGTCATTCAAGCACAGAAAACACACTGAGGCCGGCTTACAAAATTACCAAATTACCTGACCTTACAGTTCAATATTTTAGATTCTTCTTAGTCTACTGTCTTAGTTTCCTTATTATAACTATAATGAAATTTTCTATTAGTGTTATTTCCTGTGACTTTTTTTAATGGTTGTTTACCACATGCCCTGATTTTTCATCTTAGAGCAACATTAAATAAAATAGCATTAAACCAGCAGTAAATAAAAAGAACGTTACAATATAATATTATCACAACTGTCTGCAAACATAAGCAATATTTTGTTTGGTATTAAAGAAAGAAAACTGAAAACTTAATATCCTTTTTTTTAAAAATAAAATCATGTTTGAATAAAAAAATCTATCCTTAATTGGATAGCTGTAGTCCTGTGGAAGGTCAACAACACTTCAGTTCTGTAAGGAAGGTGGAAAGATTCTGTCTTATGGGCAAGATCTACACTGATAGCTGTTAGGTGAGAAGTAGATCTTAAATCACACAATCAACCCTTGCTTTTTCTAAAATTCTTCTAGTTCACCTCAAAGCACTGTGCTTCCTATTTCCTCAGTTCACAGTAAGATGTATCCTGAGCTCCCTATTGCTATGAGGAATGTGGCCCTTTACAAATCAGTCCATGATTTTTTTTTTCTTTCTTTAGCAGCAGGAGGTTCAAAACTAAGCTAAGAAAAGGTACCAATATTAGCATATGATTTTTTTATTATTTTAAGGGCTACTTTTTTTCTCAAAACTATTTTTTCAGGTAACAAAATTACAGTGAACATTAAGGAGGAATAGCCCAATCAGAAGCTGCTGCTGTTATAAATTTAAAGGGCACACTGTAGATGTAGTTTTTCTTGTTCTCTTGGAAAGATAAAATGGTAAGAAATTTTTTTCAATACAATTGAAAATGTCAATGTAACGTGCTCATATCATGAAAATCAGCCTTATTGCTCAGAGCTTATATATTAGACTGTAATTTTCAGTAATTAATCATAAATTTGAAATGAAATTTGAAAATTACATTATTGACTTTTAAAAACATACAAAAGAGTTTAGTATTTATGAATAGTTTCTAAAGAATCATACAGTCATAGAGTCATACAGTGGTTTGGGTTGGAAGGAACCTTAAAGGTCATTTAGTTCCCACCTCCCTGCCACATTTAGCCTGGTCTTGAACACTTCCAGAGATGGGGAGTCCACAGTTTCTCTGCCTCACCACTCTCTCAGTAAAGGATTTCTTCCTAATATCTAATCTAACCTTGCCTTGTTTTGGTTTAAAGCCAACCCCCCTTTTCCTATAGCTACAACCCCACTGTTTTGCAGCCTGTCTACAGAGCAGAGGGGCTTCATATCTCTCATCATCTTTACGGCCTCCTCTGGACTCTCTCCAACAGGTGCTCCATCTTTTTGTGTTGGGATCCCAAAGCTGGATGCAGGTGGGGTCTCACCAGAGCAGACAGGGAAAATCTCCTCCCTCAACCTGCCAGTGGCTGTGCTTTGGATACAGCCAGGATGCTGTTCGCCTTCTGGGATGCCAGGTCATGTTGATACTCTTGTCAACCAACATCCCCAAGAACACCCCAAGTCTCTCTGAGGCTGACCAGCCTGTAGTTCACTGGGTCTTCCTCATTTCCCTTTTTAAAAATGTGGCTTATGTTTCCCCTTTTCCAGTCAGTGGGAACTTCACTGACCTGCCATGACTTCTCAAATATGATGGATAGCAGCTTAGCCACTTCCTCAGCCAGTTCCCTCAGGACCTGTGGATGTACCTTGTCAGGTCCCATGGACTTGTGCACCTTCAGATCCCTTAAATGTTCTTGAACGTTCTTCTCCTAGAGCAGACAGTTCAACAATAGCAGCAGAGCCAACATCAGTAGCTGTTACTGATCCAGGTACCACTTACACAAAAAGTCCCATTATCTTCATAAAACCATTGAGAACGGGCGACTCTAGAAATCAGACCACTGGGTTGTTGCAAACCCAGTAATGCTGCTTTATTGAAGCGGGGTGCCATGCCCCAGAACAATTCCTACTGCAGAACACCATTAATAGTACCAGACATGGACAAACAGTGACGCAGATTCGATCTTGACGCCTTCTCTGTTCAGCAGCGGAACGTTACGGTAACCTGCAAATGCAATCACACTTTATTAGTGTGCTAACCACAAGCACAAATGTTATCATGGTGTGCTTTTATGATCTACTATGCAAATAAGGCATGATTTATGATTCTCTCAATTAACTCTTTAAAATAAACTGAAATGATACAAAACTCAAATACCATTTCTATTGGTATTTTCTCCTCTACATATACAGTGTTTCAATTCTGGCATTTTTGGCCATAGAGTGAAAAACTCCAGTATATTTCATGATGTGGTATTTTTTCAAAGTGAAGACTTTTAGCCCAGTGATATTTAAACATGAAGAAAGAATATATTTTAGCATCCAGAGTTATTATGTGCTGTATCATTGTTCTGATAGCAAATTAAATAACCTATGAATCAGTAGTGATAGCGCCTCAGAGAAGAACAGTGT
This sequence comes from Pseudotriccus pelzelni, assembly GCA_035584735.1. Lineage (NCBI taxonomy): Eukaryota > Metazoa > Chordata > Aves > Passeriformes > Tyrannidae > Pseudotriccus > Pseudotriccus pelzelni. The sequence continues at coordinate 69,492,792 of JAWMRA010000041.1, forward strand.
TGCAGCAGCTGAGGCAGAAAAAAAGTGTAGTGTAAGATCTACCATGACATCTTAAATCTGTTAAGGGTCTTCCTTTGCATATGAGTAATTCCTGTTATCAAGGATAAGGCATGCCTCAGAAACTGTGTGTTCATCTGGGTGTTCAAGCATTTGGAGAAGCTGTAGTTCTCAATTTAAAACGTAATTAACTTACCTGCTTGAAAAACAAAACAAATTCGTCTCCAAAACCCCAACCTGTATTGCTTTATATGCCTAAATTATTATTTCATAATAATAAACAATGTTACTTCGTATTAAAAAACTGTTCTGTGTTTTACCTATGTTTATATAACTGTGGTTATTTAAGTAAGTCTCTGTTTTGAATTAATATTTTCTGGGCTAAATGATTCTGTGATTCTGTATAAAAGAATCAAGGCATTCCAAACTCAAGTAAATGAGGGACCCAAAGACATCCAGACATACCTAAAGAAGGATTTTGAAAAGACCTCTAAAATCGAGTCCAACTTTTGACCAATCACCACCTTGTCAACTAGGCCTAATTGCCATGTCCAGTCTGTCCTTAACCACCTCCAGGGATGGTGACTCCCCCACTTCCCTGGGCGGCCCTTTCCAATGTTTGACCATCTTTTCAGGGAAGAAATTCTCCATGATGTCCAGCCTGAACCTCCCCTGGTGCAGACTGAGGCCACATCCTCTCGTCCTGTCATACTACATGAAAGTTCCCCTGGTATCTGAGGTTCAGCCTCTGGGCAGCAGAGAGTAAAGCTGGTTCCAGGCAATTTACATTTGAAATCAGTTTTTAGGGCATGCACACAATATGTGGAAGACTCAGTGTATTTCCTATTCAAAGATACACTTCAGGGAATAAGACTAATTCCTGAAGACTCTGTTCTAGCCCCTACCTACAATATATTCCACAAAGTAAAGCTTCCTTTTGTTTATTGAAATCACTCCAATTTGCATTGAATAATTAACTGCTCTTGGATCCCATGATAATAACAGTAATAACTGAATTCCTGTCCTGTGTTAGTATTCTCCACAGCAGACTCACTGGGACAGGGACTGTAAAACAGGACCCCTCACTCTTGCCTTTAACCACCAAGGCAGAGAATTATTCTCAGTTTGAGCCCCTCTGAGTATAACAGCATAATCATTGCATGAAAAATCACATTCTGCTTCAGCTGGGCCACAAGCATTCCTCCCCAGTGTAGTCTGCTGAGCTGGAAGCCTGCTGCTGGGGAAAGGAAAGCAGGGAGGATACAGATTTGAATCCTTTCAAAAGAAAATCTGGGGGAGGGTGGCAGTGGTACAACTTTGTCCCACTGCCTGTCAAAGGGAAAAAAAATATGTAAGCACTGCTCAGCTTTTGGAAGCAACTTGCCCTCAAGGACACCTCAGGGATATGAATCCTAGGGAAGGAGGGACAGTCCTGTAGTACAGACTGAAGCTGAGCTCTGAAGAGTAAGACTTAAATCTTAGCTCACTCTTCATCATTTTAGTTCTTCCCTAGGAAATATAGACTGTTGTGGCTCCCTCTGCAAGAACATTATTTTCCCATTTCACTGTCTGAAGAGCTTGGACACCTAAAGGAAAACCATTGTTTCAGACCTGGTTTCAGAGGTCTCAGTGTTAAACATTATTGCAATGCATTTTGAAATTATTTATCACTTTACCTCTTAGAAGCATTTTATTTATGCCTCTGGGCATCCTGATGGCAAATTACATTTTCTTTACACTGCGTTAAGTGGTGATTGGGGCAGTTTGTTTGGCACCATTTGTAGTTTTTGTACCTACACTGATTTCCTAGCATTTTGTATTACTCCACTCAAAATACTTCCCGTTGAATCTGCAAGCTCTTACTTTTCCAAAATATAAATCCCTCATTTGTGGCCATAATTAATCATACAGGCACATTAGAGCCACCCAGAAAAATTGCATATAAAGAAAGCCCAAGTCAATTATCTTACAGGCATACATAAACATTGGTGCCTGATGTTTAAATTTGTCTCAGACATTGCAAGTTGGCGGGTTGGGTTTGTTTTTTTCATTATCTAGAAATATACGAATAAAAGGAAAGTAAAAGGTTATCAGTGTAAAAATTTATTTTGTAGAAAAACAACTGTGCTCCAAGAGTAATGCGTTTGTTCTTGCATAACTCCTCAACCTCAACTAAGAATCACAAGCAGCTTTAAGACTTTAGAACACAGAGGTTAAAAAAAAGCCATTTAAAATCCTGTTAAGCTTAATAAAAAAGACGCAGTGCCTGTTGCCAGATCCAGTGTTTTCCCTCCACATCTTTGTTCACTAATAAAAGCTGTTTGTTTTGTCAGAAATTGCCTTAGAAACCCAGTGTAGTAAACAGCCATTTTAAATAAGCCTTTCTCCTTGGCCTACTGACTTCTGTGTGTGCTCTTTATGTGCAGCCTATTCATTACAAAAGGTTCCAGGAACTGTTCCAGAAACTCTAGCAAGAAAAATACCATAAATATTTTGCCTAATTTATATTCTTTGTTCTCCACTCTGAAAAGTTGCAAGCAGGTTACCTGAGGGTTTTTTGGTGGTTTGGTTTGTTTTAATTTGGTTTGTATTGGGGTTTGAGACTAACTGAGTAGAAAGTGCACAAAACTGTTGCCTTCATAGCCATTGTGACTAATCTTGTTCCTCATAATGAATTAAAATACCATCTGAGCAGTTTCTCTCTAGAATGGAATACTACAGTGGGAATAATTAACTGTCATTAATATTATTTTGATTTCAACATCCTGGATTTGCATTCAGAGATCTGCATACTTCAAAAACCAGGGAGTGCCATTTTTACATATAGTTATACAATCCTCCTTCAGAAAATAGACATAATGCTGCACTCTCTCAATGCGACTTTAATGATAAAAGCCTGGAATGTCACAGATTTTTTTGAACTGTTATAAGTGGCTCACATAAAATTGTTACCTGTATTCAGGCTCAGCACAGGTAAAGTGTATTGACCAAGGAATTCATTGTTAACCAGAGAGACCTCGTCCTCCACACTGAAGCGTATCATTGCTAGTTCTGGAACTTGGATGTTAAAAGAGAAGGTTTCGTTCCATTTAGGGCACAAAGCTAATGGGAAAAAAAAAAAAGAAACAGGATTAAAATACAATTTCATTTTTTCTACTTAATAACTGAATTATTGTATCTGCTGTCAGTAGTCTGAACTGGTGAAGGTTTATTCTTCTTCCCTAGATTTCTGTGCCATTTAAATAGATGATGAGACTCCCACTGACTGCGGGGGTACATGGATCACATCTTTTGTATAGATACGGAGTTAAAACTGTCAGTGGGAAGCTCTGAGAATGAAACAAACTTAGGCAGCTTGTGACTTGCTTACAGTATACAGGCCAGCCCCTTCCTAAGCATTTGTCATGGATTATCATGCTGTAAAACAAAAGCCTAACAAAGTCAGTGTCATCTCATTAGAAAAGCAAAATAGCCAGCTTAAGAGCCTCTGTCAAATTTTCCTGTAGACATATACGAACTATATGTCTATAGAGGCATACAGTTTCATGCCTTTGCAAAAGTTTCTCCTTTTACAGTACTGGAAATGAGGCAGGAGCTAAATAAACTTAGGTAGTAAAACATGCACTAGACTAGAAATACAAAAAGAGGAGGTGGAACAGGAGGGGGTTGCTTTGTCTTGAGCAATGTTCATACAGAGAAAAGGAATTCAGGAGCTGATTTAAAACAGCAGCCATCTATAAAAAAGGCACAGGAAAAATAGAAGACAGAGGTACAGGAGAAGAGAGATCACAGGGAACTTGTAGTCTGAGACATCAAGAAGATCTATATGATAAAGATAAGGGAGTGCTTGAAGACAGCTACAAAGAGTACACACTTCACCTGTCAAGTAATTAAGGGACTACTCCTATGAGAAGCTTCATATGAGCTAAGTGATGAAGCTACAGAAATGTCTTGAGAAAAAAAAGTCTTTAAATGTACCAATTAGTGTACTGGTTTAGGCTGGTTAATTTGCTTCATATCAACCCTTACGGTGCTGTGTTTTAGATCAAAATGATGTTGATGACACAGCAGTGTTTGAGTTATTGATGAGCAGAACTTGGACGGTGTCAAGGACTCCTGTCTTTTTCATGCTGTAACACACCCTCCCCATCCCAGAGAGCAGGCTGGGGGTGCAAGTGATATTCCAGACCACATGGCAGCATGCTTGGCAAAAGAAAGTTGGGAGAAGGGAGGAAAGGAGGACATTCAGAGTTACAGTGTCTGCCTTCCCAAGTAACCATAATGCATAACAAAGCCTTGTTTTCCTGGAAATGGCTCTATGGGAAGTGGGGAATGAATCTTCATTTTGCTCTGCCTGTGTGTGCAGCTTTTGCCTTATGAAACTGTCTTTATCTCAACCCAAGAATTTTCTTCCATCCAGCTGGGGGAGATTGGGCAAGCAGCTCTGTAGGGCTGAGCTGCCAATACAGGGTGACAGCACCGTGTAAAAACAATTCCATCTTCCTTTAGGAGAGTGCACCTAACTAGGAATTTGTGCTTCCTTAACCTACTAATCTACAAAAGTGGCACATAGCACGAACTTCTGCTACAAATTTTGTGCCAGTAGATCCTAGTCTAGAGAGAAATAATTGAAGTTTCTATAAGTTAATAACAATGTCCTGGGATGCAAAAACAGGTAATTCCTAATAAAATGCTACTGTGCTGTGTTCACAGTCAAGAGTATCAGACTGATGCTCACCATTGCTTTTCACAACGCTAGATTTCTTTCTTGCTTGATCTTCTGGCACACCATAGATTTCTATCTGCACTAAAGGGTCAGCTTTGTTAGTCTTCGACAGGCTGCTGGGTGGTAACTGATGACCACTGATGAGCTGGAAAAATTAAAAGTTGTAATGGATTGAAATAACTCTAAGAATGAACTATACATAGTAGCAATATAGTAGCCACAGTAGAAATAGCTGTTTCATAAGAAACTACTCTAAGCAGCATATACCAGCCATAAACTCTTCTAAAAATATATATTAAACACAAGAAAATTAAGAATATGGTCCTTCCCATTTAATTTTTTTATAATTTCATAGAATCATAATGGTTTGGTTTGGAAGAGAGCTTAAAGGTCATTTAGTCCAACCGCCCGTGCAATGAACAGGGGCATTTTCAACTAGATCAGGTTGCTCAGGGCCCTGTCCAACCTGACCTTAAGTACTGACAAGGACAAGGTTCCTTGGGCAACCTGTTCCAGTGTTTTGCCACCCTCATTGTTTAAAAAAAAAAAAAAATCTGATATCATGCTTTAAATAATAATTTTCAGGTTTAAATTTTTATTCAATAGTTAGACATAAATATTATACTTTGTTAACATGCAAAATAATCATGTTGGAGGAATCAGTTTCATGATTTCTTGCATTTTTCAATACCAAGCTCATAAATTCCAATTTCTGTCTAATGTGCCAGTATTAACATGGTGACATCAGCATTGTGTTACAGGCTATGTAGCAAACTGCCTCACCTGTGTTACTTCTCTTGCATAGTAATACATAAAACCTCTGCATTTAGTAAGCTCCCTGATGTTTTTCTCCTTAATTTAGTTAGCTACCTAGAAATTTTGCCTCAGACTGCCCTGTAATCTGGCACCCAGCCTAAGAAAGGATTCATGAAAGTCACAACTTAGTGTGCTTTCTGCCTGTATTTCAGGACACCTAGGAGAGAATAACCGTCTGTGCATAATCTGCTTTTTAGAAATCAGTGTATGGAATGTATGAAGAGAGAGATAAAACCCTGCAAGCCTAGGTGAAAGATATGACTCCTGATCCTGGTCTCAGGACTAAGCACCAAAACTCATGACAGAGATTCTTATTTCCCTGTCAACCAACAAAAAATCAAACCCCACAAATTCCACCTTTTGCTTAAGTATTTTCTCTGACACCTTGCTCCGAGGAAAGGTGTAGCCTGACGTACTGAAGAGCAGTGGCTTAGCACACACTGATGTTGTCCCCTTCCTTCCTAAAAAATAGCCACTACCTTCACTAGAAAGCTTTGCAATCACGCATGGGCTGTCCACTTTGAACCTGGGGAGGTTCCTTGCCATGTCCTGAATGTCATGATGAAAATGCAGCCCCACTGGCCAAGGCCTGTGCCCCACTCCTACGCCATTGTTAGACTCAGTCTAAGTCCCCCATAGGGTGGGAAAAGAGTGAGCTCTTTTCAGCACACGATAACCCAAATCCATAAATCTAATTAATTTTTGAGACCCAAGGTGAAGTAGACACACAGAGAGTAGTAAAAAATGTTGGGCTCAGAAGTCTCCTTATGAAGCATCTTGAATATCTGTATTTGTCCTTCAAAGGTTATATGGTTCATGGGAATTGCAGTGTATCAGCTTAAGAAGGATACTGAATTCAGTAAAATCAGGCCCTGTGTGATTTTTCTGTTCAATTTTTTTCTTCATTGATTGATTCATTCCCAGTCATTCTGAGAGATTTGGGCCCTAGATGTTTTGTATCTTTGCCTTCTGTTAAGTCAGTAACTTTCTCAGCAGAAACTGCGTCTCCTTTAACTCCTGCTCCTGATATTTTTTGTTGTAAACCACCATTTCCTGGGTTTTGCTGCTGACTGTGTGAATGGAGCTCCCTGTGCCCTGCAGTCCCTCAGCTGGTGGGATGCCATTGCTCCTCTGTAGCCTGTAATCTCAGTCTGTGCCCTCAGTCTAAAAAGCTGCCTTTCTCTTTTCCAGCTTCTCAAACACTCAGACATTTACTTCCCATTGTCAGTGATTTTGTCTGTCTCCTGCTTTACAACTGGGGAGTTCTGCTCATCTTAATTAATTCCTGCTTTATACAAATAAGGGCTAAAATTATTGAGGTATTTGCCTGGCTGCTTGAAATCATTCAGCAACGTCTATTCATAATTGGTATGCTCACTGTCAGGACACTAAAATGGTCTTGATTAGGTGCCTGCATTATGTAAGTACTTCATAATTGTTATTAACTAATGTTTTATCTCCATTCTTTATTTCTCTGAAAGAAACAAAATAGCAATTATATGCTAATTTTATGCTAATTAAATGACATTTATGCAAGTAGGGTACTGTGTAATCAGAAATATTAAATTTTTATTGGGAAAAGGTAGTTTTCTAACTAGTGAACAATTATAAAACATCTACTTGATCTCAAAAAAAGGGTTTTTCTAACCCATTATTTGTTAATGACATGTATTTCTAATATTTTCAGGAAGTAAATCACATTTTAATTTGGGAGAAGTAGAAATAATTCAAAATCTTATTAATTCATCCCTCTTCACACTTATTTATATTATTCTATGATGATAAATAGTCTTTCATGTATGCACAGGAAGATAATGAAACTTAAAAGAAGCATAAAGCTTTCTATCATATCTTTAACCATTACTATTTGCCAGTTAACATTATAACAGCACCTGTGGTAATATTAATAGTTAAAGAAAAAAAAACACCAAAAGGGCACATTTGATTTCTATGATTGTCTCCACAACCACAACTGACCAGTCCCTTTGTCAGCTACACTGTTTATATTTCTGTACAGAACACCATGAAAAAATCATGTATTTTTAGAAACTCTTGCAAGCTCTGAACACCCACATATTTTAGCAAACAGAAGTGAGCTACAAATGGGAAAGTACCCAAGCAGCAATAGATATTATATGGGAGTTTTATCATGTTAAAAAACTTCCCAAGAACCAGAAATGGGGATAAAACGAGAAACCGACAATAGATAACAAATACATCTGAACTACATAACATTTGTTTTCCCACTTTTAAATAATCTTACCCTTATTGACAGAGACATTGGTTTACTGTATGCTCCCACATTTTTTGGTGTAAATGTTGTGTTGCGGTCTCTCAAGAACTCGGGTTTCAGCACGTAGCCACAACCACCGTTGTCTAGGAATTTTCCATCTTGCAAGTCCATCTGTGTTCCCGGCGTCTGGAAGTTTAAGGCCACTGTAAAATTAGATAAATATTGATTTTAGTGAATTAGATTTGAGACTGTTTTATGAAACAAAGAGTAAAAAAAAAAAAAAGGCAAATGAAGTTAGAATAGGTATATCTTTCAATTCATCTGTAAGTTCCTGTCATTTCTCCTAAATTTAGCAGCATTCAATAACGAATTATTCGCACACAAAAGCAGTGCACTATTTAGAACTGCACCACATTTTAAGAATTACCCTATAGATATTTTTTACTTTGCAATATATCATGTGTTTTCCATTTTCTTTCCAAATTAGACCTTGGAGAATATGAAAGGAGACATCTTTTTTCTCTATGAGAACTAAATCCACATACTAGTTTCTCTACAGCAGCAAGACCCTGCACCCCGAACTTGCCAACAAAGTTCTGATGCAGAAGGCAAAACTATAGGAGCGTATCTAACCTTAGTTACGGTGCAGAATTCATCAAAACACACATCACCGAGAAGATCAAGAAGCTTTATCCAGTGCAAATACATGTAAGTTTATAGAAGCAATTTAAAAAGTGTTCTTAAATTTATGTGAGCACACTCTCTTCGAGCTTAATCCTCCAGTATTGGTGATTATTGTCAGAATACACCTGACAGATTTTCCTTTCCTTGGCAGTTCAAAACATTCTTGCTTTGCTGAAGCAGCAATAGTACAATACCACACTTCTCATCAACAGGATATTGTAATTCATGAGATAAAGCCAACATTGAAATAGACCTGTTTAATGAAATTTCCCCTATTCCAGTACATTAGAGCATCCTGTCACATTCAAAATAGAAAATGCAGAAGTCAAATCAGCCAAGTGATAACATGACAAGTGTTAAATAGAAAAGGATAAAAAGTCATTTACTTGATGGCTTGGTATGAAAAAAAGAAGGAAGACTTTAGCAGTTTAAGTGAGTCCTCATAATTCAGGAAGAAGATGTTATTACATGTTCCAGTGAAATAATATAAATGTACTGAATGAAGATTTGGCTCAATTCAAAAATCCTCATCTGATGTGGAAAAAGTACAAAATTTTTTCACCGCAAAAATTATTTGTTTCTTCACTGCTTTGATGATCCTTTTAAAACATTCTTTAGTGAATGACGAAATAGGAATGAAATAGCTGGTGCTACGGGCCTGGTGTTGGCACCACACATGTTTTTGGTGGGGTTACTTCAGAAGAGCTCTAGGCTGGTTTTATGGCCTCAAGACCAATTAATGGCAGGACTACACCAAGTGCTCCCCGTGTGCATCATCTGTTTCATCTGAAAGGAATCCTATCTCGGCTAACTAAGATTGCTCTGCATCATGAACCAACACGCAACAACTAGGAACAACTGGAAATCTTGCCTAAAAAACCCCAAACAAAAAAACCCCCAAAACAAAAATGACAAAACACAACATGCACTCCTGCTTTGAACTAAATGCTAATGTAGATGCAGAGATAAATTTTGTATCAATACGCAAAGTACTTTTATTTTACCTTTGACAACAGAAATCCAGCTTCAAAGTGCTTATATTGCCCATTGCATACCATTGCCTTTTTAAAAAGAGAGTAAGTATTCTCCTGGTATGGTTTTGGCAGTGGTTCACAATTTGTTTTCTATGAATCAACACATCATCCAGAAACGGCCCCAAATGTGGTGCTATATGATGCTTGCCATAGCTTAATACATTGATTCAAGCTGTGCAATGATGCTACAGAGCTGCAACCCCGAGGGCCCTGGAAGTCCGGGCCCTGGTGTGATCTGCAGGTAACCCAAGATCTCTCAGTTCAGAGATGATTCCTAGGCCATACTCAGAATACGTGGTTTAAAAAGTGTAGCTGAAATTAGGCAAATTGAACAGTCGTAGCTTCAAATAGCAGCTTCCACACGATGAAACAAATTACATGATTGCACATAATGAGACTATTGCTAAATTTGCCAAGTTTTATAGGCTACTAAGCAGGAACATCTGATGTAACAACAGAAACAAGCAAAGGAGAATACTTCGCATTTCATCATATTAGGAAATTACTTCTGCAACACATGTGAAGGGCAATGTTATTCTGAGATAAAATTAAATTAAGTGAAAATGCAGTGTTGATGTTTGAAGATATGAACCCATACTAAGTTAAAGACACTCAGAACAGTAGTTTTAATTTACCTACTGATTTCTTGGCATTGTTTTAGGCCGGTTAAGGAAGTGTGAAATTTTGTGTGCTGTCCTCTGAGATGCACGTCTCTACTAAAACTGTTTGCAAGGTTTCAGGCTGCTTGGGGCCTCCCAGAATGCTGCTTTATGGTGTATTGTTGATGCACAGCTCTTCTTTATAATCAGATGCAGTTATAATCCTTACACTTCTTGAGAAATGGCAAGGATCATAAACTAAAGCCTATGCCTAGCAGTGTGGGCTTAGCAGTATCTTTCTGCAAGGAAAACTGAATTTCTACCCAGTGTTTCATTCTAGTTTTGCTGAATTCAAGAGCAGAACTGTCAATAACATCCTTTGTACTGTTGTGTTATGAAACAGTAGAAATTTAATGCATGTATGAAGAGAGCTTTAAACTGACAATTTCTTTTGGAAAGAAGCCTAAATGTTCTTACAATGAAACCATTTGAGCAGTACATGATCTTAATGCATGGTTTTCATGGGAAAGTACAGACACCTGAAGTTTAGCACTGTATACATTTAACTTTCTCCTCAGTCCTTTCATTAAGCTCTGAAAGCCTTTTAATGTTGACACCAAAATCAAAACTGCAAAGCAAAACATGGTCTTGGACAACAGCCTGAGCAAAGGAATTCCTCAGTGTGATTCCTGCACCTGAAATGCAGGAACCACGAGGCCAAATTTCATTCAGCTCAGAGTATTTAATACTCAAGTCATCTTGCAAAGTACCAAAGCTTCCATGGCTGTCCCAGATGGAAAAAACTTCATATAGCACACGGAAGTTAGGAAATTGCCTAGCTCCAACAGATGAAACAATCCACACAGCACAGAGGAATACAGGGAGTATATTTGACCTCGACCCTCTGTATCACAAGGAGTTAACTAAAGCCAGTCCCACAACTAGTCGCAGAACTAACAACCTTCTAAATATTCAAATCCAGCACCTTCCATAAGCACTACCATTCAAGACGATTTACAGACTAAAAGGAAAAGCTTTCTAAAACCAAAATGAGCCCTGTAACTATGATATGAAGGCAGTTGAGGAAAACTGCACATCTTTTGTCTGTGATCCTGCTTCTCAATTAATAGTCCTGCTGGGACTTTAAAATTGTCATTTTGTACTTCTTATTCTTTGCTTCCTGGGTATATCAACTATATTACGTACATAAGGTTTAGTGTATTTTCTCCATTTAAATGGGAAGATTTTAAAATGGCTAAGGACACATTTGTCACAAACTTTTCTTAAAATGAGTTACTTAATTGCATTTTATGCCATTTAAAATGCTTCTTAAAAATTTATGTGATTTCAAACAATATCATATGTAAAAACTATTTATTGCCAATGTTCCTATCTCCATGATTTACCTCACCCATTTAAGTCTAAAGAGATATAATAGGTCATACTTCCAACCCTTTTGCCAGCCTTGTTGCCATCACCTCAGCTCTTTCTAATTGCCTCTGTTCTTAAAATGGGCCACTCACAATGAATATAATGCAATTCTGTGCCTTAAATATTTAAAATTTGAATTGAATTCCACACAGACTGGGAAATGCTGTTGAAAACAGGACCATATCCTAATGATCTGGTACGTTGCCATTGGTTATGAGATGATCTATGTGACTGGATTTGAAGACACTGCTTTCATTCCATGTTAGCACTCCCAGCTGAGCATTGACAGTCTATTCTTTCTTCTCACATGCAGCTCACAGCTGCACCCAATCCATCACTGCCCAAATTTAGAGAAATGCTTCAGAAGTCCAAGAAAGATGGAAAGAGACTATTTGCAAGGGCGTGTAGTGACAGGACAAGTGGGAATGGCTTCAAACTGAAAGAGAGCAGGTTTAGATTAGATATTAGGAAAAAATTCTTTACTCTGAGGGTAGTGAGGCACTGGTACAGGCTGCCCAGAATACAAAGGGTATATTTGGCTGCCCAGAGAAGTTGTAGAGGCCCCATCCCTGGAAGTGTTCAAGGCCAGGGTGGATGGGGTCCTGAATAATCTGGTCTATTTGAAGGTGTCCATAGTAAGGAGCTGGGAACTGAATGATCTTTAAGGTCCCTTCCAACACAAACCATTCTGTGATTCTAAGTTCTCACATGGCTGGGTATTCCACATGACCCTTTTTCAGAGGGATGAAAGTGGTTTTTAAAACTAAGTATGAGTTGACTCAAAATCTGGATGCAAAGGGAGAATATTCAGTCATCAGATTACATTAAAATCAACTGAAGACACCTGAAGGAAGAACAAACTGTAACATGATGAGAAATTGTCACCTGTTCCATATACCAGTAGGCAAGCATTAATTTAATGGAAGCAGACTACACAGCAATGGGATCTCATCAGTACTAAACAAATTCTATCAAAATAAAATATGATAATACCATCATCATCTGAACGATAAATACAACAGTAATTTCTAAGCCTTGTGCAAGCATTAACTATCACAATGTGCTCAAGCACAAATAATATTTCCCTTTGAATAATATTTTCAATATACTAAATCTAATATGCAGTCTGATGAGTCTGCATAGGGGAATTACAACGCACGTATAGTACCCTATAAACCTTTCTCACTTCCAGCAGATGTAAGGAACAATGTGCTCCATCACAGAGCGGTCAGAGTATAAAACCAGGGAAAATGGTATTTTTTAAGCACTGTTTTTAACTGTGTCTATCTGAGAAAGTACAAAGACTTTCAGCATAAGCAAGCCTCTTTGCCAAATTACAGCAACCTCCTCAGATGGCTCTAAGCATTGCTTGCTGGTTTGGTCTTGTCTAGACATGTCACTCTGATCCCCACTGCCAGCTCTGGGGACTTAATTCAGGCTTGAGGACATACTGTCCAAAGTCAGTCTTTTAAGTGTCCTCAGCATCCCTTTTGCCTTGAGCTTTTTAATTTTTTTAAATCTTCATGCAGCTTTAGCCCTCTTGCCAAGCCTGTCAATAACTGAGATCCCACCTAAACTTTAGGAACAAGGACTTCAGTTTACTACTAAAAAAAAGAAAGAAAAAAAAAAGCATAGTGATTGGTTCCCTTGCAACACAGAGCAGGTTTAAATGGGCAGTATAAATTTTGGCACACAAATTCTCAACTCCTTTTCTGATCAAAAAAAGTTGTCAGACTGGATGTATTTTTTCCTGCTCCTTACAGAATAAAATTGGGCTTTAGGAATTCAGACTCCAAATTTTATAAAGCTTGATTACAATTTCTGGCTTTATTTGTCACTGACGTATTTTGAAATGGTTGCTCTTATTCTACAGACTCTTAATTTCTGAATGACTTACTTACAACATGAGGGATTCTGCCATGGTAACTACTCTTTTGAGAACTGAGTAAATGCAAGGCTGTCTGACATGACATGCTTAGAATAGGCAGTCAGTCTTTTTTTCTATTGTCATTGGACCAAATCAATTCAATAGTTTTGCTCTAAAGATGCTGTCATTAGAAATGTTAAGAATTCAGCTTCGGTTCATAATTGCTGACGTTGTTCCTACATAATTACAAGTAGTTCTACTGGACAAAAAGATGACGGGTGATTAAATGTCATCCATTGTCCACGTAGATCTGTGAGTGTTTTCAGTTAGGGATCCTCTCTTGTGAGGTTCTCATGGGGAAAGTACCCAAAGCATTTCTGATAAATTATCAAATCTAAAACCTAAATTGATTTTTGCTATCTAATGAATGTGTCAGTCTGAAAGTTACATTTCAGTCTAATTTTGAGCATCTTTTGCTTGTCATTTAACTGAGTTCATTCATCATTAAACAGATAGTTTTACAAAATAATTTTTAAATTTTTTTTTTTAATTCATGATTCTTGGCAGAACAGTGTATTTTACCAGCCTCCCTTTCCTGTCTTAGTCTGACTCACTGACACAGAGTTTAGAGTAAGATCAGCAAGGATTTCAGAGGTGCATGTGCCCCTGCAATTTTTTTCTGTCTTTCTTTAAAATTTACTGGATTTCAGATAAATGATTTATTATTCTATTGGTTGTCTGAAGTGAAGGTAGCTGGAAAAACTGATAAAATTAAATTCAATGCTTCTTGCTTTTAAGTGAAATTCCAGTGAAATAAATACACCAACAACTGCCTAAAAATAAACAGGCTACAGAGCAGCCCAAGAGCTTTTTCATAAACCTGACAGTAGACACATTTCTGCAGGAGAAACATGAAACCATCATTCAAAACAACTCCCAGACCTTGAAGCCATTCCAAAGGAAAGCTGAGTACGTTTAGGGAGCTTCATGTACTGAATGATATTGTTCCATCTAACTTGCACGTGTCTACACCCGAGTTAGCTGCCCCACCACAGCTCATGGCAATCAAATCAATGAAGTTTAATGGACAACATATAAAAAAAAAGAGTCCTTACTAGAAGTATTAGATTAATCATATCCCTGCAGTCTCCAACTCTAACAGCTGTCCCGTTGGTCTGAGGACTTCTGGACAGTAAGAAGCAAAGGAACCTTTTTGGGGAGGTCCATAAACCCAGATGGCTGCGTGCCCTACTACAGCTGTGGAATTTTTTCCAGCTACATAGTAAACACACTTATTTCTTTGGCTTCTTAGTATTATCTTTCCACAACACATTATTCATCAGTATTTAGTAAGATTTATGATAGTTGTGTGGAGACTATTCTGCAGCAGTTGAAAGATATGGAAAACAAGGAAGGGGAAAGAATGTTAGAGAACCTCATGAGCTCGACCAAAACCAGTGCATGGCCCTCCAAGATTGAGCGTGGGCTCCCCTGTCAAGCAGGTTAAAACACCTTCAAGAAGATCCCCCTCTCCTAGGAAATGAAATAGGGGGAATTCATCAGTTGAGTTCATTAGCTGGGTTTTAATAAATCTAGTTTTCACTTCCTAAAGAGGAATTCTTGGACTCTTAAAACCATATTAGGAAGACAGTAATAATAGAGGTATTGACACAGAACTGAAGAAAGGTCAGACTTCAGTCATTTTAAGTTGCACAGGTGAGGCACACCAAGATGTAAATAAGTGGGTTTATTTTCCCTAGGTAGCTTCAGAGATTAAAATCAGAACTAGTTAGAGAACTTATCACTCCTCTTTTTATGCATTATTTTTTACCATATTATTGCACACAAGATTGAGCCACAAAACAGATGTGACAAAACTGCCAAGCTACATTTCAATGTCACAGACCAAAACAAAACCTAGAATAAGAAAAAAATCCATCATACAAGTAGGGGAACTTTCACAGTAGCATATAAATTTTTATGAGTGCTCCAGAAAGCAGATGCTCTATATGGCCTCTTCTGATACAAAATTCTGTACCTGCCATACCATGGCTTTCTCATATAACTTACGACATGTTTTGCTGATTCCTGTAGAGTGTTTTGATACATGGATAATGTTTCATGCTGCATGCAAAGGCCATATTCAAGAGGATATTTAAGTCTTTCTATTTTTATTTTCACTGAAGCTTTCTTATGTTTTGGATTTTTTTCTCTGCTTTTTTCAGTCAATACAGTTCAACTGATCTATGTTTATTTAAATATCTGTCCTGAATTTTCTTTCCCTGCATAAATCTTTACATTCATTTTATTTACTAAATAAAAAGGAGCTATGGATACACCAAACCAGTTCTTTCCAGTGCCACACTGCAGCTGTATGCAGGAGGCATACTAATTTTCCACAGACTATTAAGAGGGGGTTTTTTGCCTCCATAAGACCTCTTTGTTCCCAAAACCTACCCTTCTCTTATGAGCCTCAATTTTCAGAGAATGGACATGCAGTGCACAGTAATATCCAAAAGCGATTTTGTGGAAACTCTGTACTCCTAACTGAGCTTTTTAACTTGCCTTCCTCTAGAAATTAGGTTTACACAATTACATGTCTCATCCTCAGCCCCAACAAATCTTGAGCCTGTTGCACCGTTTCATCCTGCTTTAGCTGAGTGCCAGGCTGCTCCGAGTTAACATGTTCCAAGCAATTTAGGGAAAATTGCTGGCAAGGTACAGAGAAGAGCACTGTTTTGGGTCAATCACTAAGGGAAGGGAAGGAATAACTCAGCTCTCATCACTACATGATGCAGAGGCCTGGCAGCCAGTATTATATGTAGGTTTGAACAAAACCTAATATATTTGCTTTGCCCAGCCAGAAGAGTCATGGATGTTAAAGGAACTTAAGCTAGCAGGTGTGGGGAGGGTAAAAGGAGCTGAAGAAGGGGTATAGGTGACAGGAGAAATCTGAGAGTCCTGTGAACAGCTTTAGAGAAGTGACAGAAGGGATCTGTGCATAGGATGTAAAGTGCAATGGCAGGGAGACAGGAAGCGTATGTGGACTATGCAGACACAGGACAGACAAAAAATTAAAAGATCTGTGTTAAAGTCAGTGGAAGGACATCAGTGGAAGGACATCAGCAGAAGATTCATTGAAATTCCCTCTGGGACTGCATTGTGAAGCGCAGTTATATTTCTGCCAAACAGTTATCTAAAACAGATTAGGGAATTAAGGATAGATCTAACATGGTTTGGAAATAATATACGTGGAGAATTGTTTAAATCAGCCTATTCCCATGAGAGTTTTGGGTTTTTTAAATGAAGATGCAAATGAAGGAACCAAGAGGGCAGATTTAACCACTTCCTGCATATTTTCAATTCTTCCAGGAAGGGGCCCAAATCCCCTATACACCAAAAATCATATGTTTTGCATACTATTGTTTACAATGACTTTTCTTTAAAATATACTCTGAGTAAACTAATTTGGAAAGACTTCACTTCTGTCTGAGATCTAACAAATGGATATTTTTTGCAGAGATAAGCATGGAGATTTACAGGCTGGAAAGAAAACTAGTAAACTGCAGCATGATAAGCCTGGGAGATTAATTCAATTTTAAAATAAGGACCTCTGGTCAGTGCTTCCTCTAAGCATGAAACAAAGTTACTAGTGTTTAATAGCAATGGGGATAGTATATACAGTGCTCATTCTAAGTTCTCGAACTGTAGGAGCGTAGCTGGGGATACATTAGGGGGCGAAACAATAAATAATACATATGTGCATGATTGAGTGGAAATTGCACACTGTTAACAACCTTTTGGAGAAGGTAACTTGCCACAGAAGATATTTTTGGAGCTGAGAAAAGAAACAAGTGAAAAAGACAGCCTGGAACAAGGGTGACATAAGCTTTAGAGCCCTACAGGCAAAGTGAAATCTGTGCCTGTCCTTGGATGAGTGTGTATTTCAATGCAACAAGGTGAGACCATACCTTTCACCTCTCAAAACTGGAAGCCTAAGGCAAACTGCCCTGCTCACCCCAGAGTCTCCCTCAGGTGTCCTTGGCATAGACCCAGAATAAAAGGCAGAATATATATGTGGATGCAAAAAATATCGTTCTCTACTTTACCTAAGGCTGCAGAAGGCATAGCAGACAGACATAGAAAAATGCTCTGTAAATGAGAATCTTTTAAACTGAAGAACAGAGAGACGAAGGCAAGATTGTCTCTAAAGCCATTAAAAAGGGGAAAATGCTTACAGGTGAGAGGTTTCTCAAAGCCTCCTGAGTACAGTTTCATTCATTCTGCTTATTTTTAACAGTTTCAAATTAGTAACTTGAAATGAAGAGAAGCAGGAATTATTGTCATTTCATTATTCAGGGAACTTTGTACTGGAAACTAAGATGCCAAATTTATATTGCATCTGTACATATCCTGGAGACTCCCAGCAGCTCCCAGCTGTACCTGGTATTGTGCTGACCAGGAGTGTTTGGATGGCTCCTTGCAGTAGCATATCTTATTCTGGGAATTCTTGGCACCACTATTAATTGTTGTGCCCACATTTCCTGCATCTGTGCAACTTCAGTTAAACACAAGACCACTGAAAACCCACAGATACTTCAGAGGAGACTTCCATTACAGTGTAATGGAAGCTTTAAAATGTTGTACTGTTTAAACAAACTAATAATAAACTAAATAAACTAATAAAATATAATAAATGGGATGTTTGGGATAAGATGCAGCTATTTAACACAAAGTGATATTTATAATTACTAGGGATGAAAAATTGCTAGGATATGTGGGCTGAAGGAGAAGTTTATATGACACAAAATGACATTGATGCTACTGGGGGAAAATATGTAACTTACATAACAAAAACATACTCCAAGAAGCAAAAAACCTCTCGTATCTGTAAAACCATGAATGCAACAGTCTCTGCAGACAAACATACCCATTTGACACCCCACATTCCAGAACTCTTGAGGATTATAATTTGAAGAAGTCATTCTTATTCCTTTCGGGTAGATTCTTGTGATAAATCTTGTAGTATGTGAAATAAACTCTTTAGCTTAAAAACAGAATGATAAAAGCTTGGTAAGAAAAACTTTGTTATTAAAGAGAGTCTATTCAAATAAATAACAATAAAAATACAATAATCCGATCCAGCAATTTTTTAAACTCAGTATCATAACAATGTATTCTATTTTAACATTAATATATGTATTGTATATTAATATACCATTTTGAGATACAACTAAAATCCTATTTTAAAACTTCAATATATTGTGTATATTTGAATCATATTTCTGTGTATAATGCAGACTTTTGTTAAAAGTTTAATAACCAAGCATCATTCCTTCACTGAAATATTCTGTTTCTTCACCTCTTTGCTAGACAAATATATGATTTTTACACTAAAGCCCACTGTGTTCTCATGGAAAACTAAAACACAAAACAGGAAACTGCTCAAAAAGTCCCCTCATTCTTTAGTAGCTCAGTGGGAAAAAAATCACCTCAAGATGATCTTAGCTTGTTTGCTATTTTGAGGATTAAATAAAATGATGGAAGAATATCAAGACTAGTGCATAGCATATTTTTAAATTACACTTAAATGGTTCTTTTATAAGCTTTGGAAGATAGTAAGTGGGTTGGTTGGTTTTCTTCCTGCTAGCAGTGTTCCCTCCCTCCTCATATACAGGCATAAACTACACAGATGGGGGAAACTTCAGGTGACTTCTATCTCCTGATTCCTTTTTAGTAATTAAACAAAAGGTTTTTCATTTCCAGGGTCACCACTCTGATCCTTTCCATCCTCCTTTCACCCCATTTGGGGGGGGGGTTTGTTTGGTTTTCGGTTGGTTTGTTGCTTATTTGGTGGGGGTTTGGCTGGTTTTGTTTGTTTTCAATATAACTACTTTAATGTTCACTAGATTGCCAGAGGAGCCAGAGAGGACTGGCTGTTGGCAAAATCCTGCTTGTTTTGATGCGTTTCAGCACCATTCACCCAACCAACCACTGAATCACCTCCACAAAAGGGGTGGCTGGCAGCTGGGCTGGCCCTGAGTGAATGGGTATGTGGCAGATTCATTGTCATGGTCAGTGATCTCTGTCCTTCCCACTGCCTCGAGGCTCTTGGCAGGCGGCTGGAGTTCAAACAGCAGAGGCTGCACTTCAGTGGCTGCACCAAATGGAGATGCTCCAACACAGAATGAGTTTTGAGTAACCCAGCTTGGCTGGTGTGAAAGGTCTGGTCCAATGGAGCAAACTGCCTTCTCTGGGATTTACCCATTCTGTTAGTCTTATCTGCAGCTCTCCCCAAAGCCAGGGGGACTCCATGCCCAACCCCAGTGAGTGCTGAGACCAGACATGGAAGGGAGTGTGGAATCTATTCCACATGTTTTCAAGGAGTGACTGTAACTTCTAAATTATTTGATGCAGAAAACAATGAATCAAAAGGCAGTCATACATTTTATAGGCTATGTTAATATTTGCTCTTATAAAGGTACATGAAATTAAAAGAAAGTTGAATTTCAATTTTCCTCACAAAACCAGCTGAAATAAAAAATGCAATGCAAAGGACATTTCTAAAATAGTATTATGAAAACAACCAAATAAAATCAGGTAGTATGTGTTTCATAAAATTTTAGCCTTTCCAATGCCCTCACAGTGAGCTATGGCAACAATGTAACTTTTAGCTGATTAAATCAAAATAAATTACCTGACTGTTTAACAAATTTTCGTGCTTTAGCCTCTCCAATGGAGTTATTTTCATAGCACTTCTGCTTCTCTAGGGAATGCTCGAAGCTCACAAACTTTGAAGATTTGGTATAAACCACAAGGTCTGACAAGGCAATGGCAATTTTTGGGGTCTTCACCTAATAATCATCATATGAATAATGGAAAAATAAAAAAGTCACAATTTTCATATTTCATTATTATTATTACTATTATTAATTCAGAGCAACTATCATTTTGTATTAATAAAGTATGAGAAAATATGCCACAGTTAATGAATTTATGACTTTTGATAGGGAGAGTTGATACAGCCAGAGAGAATTAGAGTTATTGTCTCCATGTTTATCACAGCAATTGTAGGGTGCATGGAGAGATGCTGCCAGTGCTTCCTATCACAGTGTTCTTTTGGATAGCTTTATAATTTTCCTCATTCTGAGATTGCTATGTAAATTAACATAATTTTTGATGGCTTTACACATTACTCATTTACAATATACATCCAACTTTATATTCATAAATACATAAAGTACTAGAAAAGATCAATAGCATAAACTCAACTACAAAATGTAGAATAACAGGAGAATATTTTACCGTGCCAAGCAAATTAGTCATAGGCATATTCCTCCAAGCATTGCTCTGAAGTTAGGAAAACTCTTTTCTTCTTAATTAAGGCAGAAGGTTCTTTTGCCAAAATATTTGTTTAGTCTTGCTCCATTACAAAGCAAGCAAAAGCAAAGAGACTGAGATTTTAGCAGGGTCTTCTCTCTCACTGTGAGGTACTAAGTGACCCTTTTGGTTAGCATCACTAAGGAGCTAAGCAGGGGCAGTGCCCAGCAAAGAGCTGACAATGGTCATAATGTTTACAAGGCATTAAAGCTTTTGAAGGCAAATTCTCACCTGACAAAATAATTGAAATTCCCTGCTCGTGGCACTTAAACTAAGCAAAGTTCAAGAGCATTAATTATTCTGGGGCTACATCCCATGAAGAGCAATAGGAATCTACTGTCACAGAAGTCCTGAAGAACACAGCTCTCTGGATGTGGCAGGCAGGGACACAGGCAAAGCCAACAGCATCACTGGGGTATCCTCTCCCACCCTCCCATAATGGGACTTAGGCTAAATACTCCAATAGAGTGGAATCCTGGAAACCATTTTCTCTTCTGCCTGTGAAACATGACCAGATACACGCTGTTGCTGCTCTTGAGTATGTGGTGTTTCTTCTGGTCTCTAACATAAAGGGTCAAATACATTTGTAAGATTATCTGGAAAGTTGGCCTTCCCTCTTCAAAGAGGACTCCATCCTTCCTCAGAAAAATTTTTCCTTACTAGCTCTCTTCATCAGGTGGAAAGAGCAAAAAGCAAAGATCTTGACCACCAAATCATTTAAAGAAAAGGGACACAGAAGAAGAAACACTGCCTCTCAGCAAGAACACTGGGCTCTGAGAAGCACTGCCAGTTTGCCCATATTCAGGTAATTAGATCATGATGTGGAACAGTGACTGGATACAGAGTGAAGCCTAATGTCTTAAAAAACTTGAACAAAGCAGTTTGAATCCTGATAATTCACCAGATTCCCATGGTAGAGAATTATATTTGCTTAAAAATATGAGTTAAGTTAAACTTGACTTTCTAAAAGAAGATCACATCTAATCTTTACTCTCTCTTTCAGAAAGAATACTTAATGTTAAGTCTCTGTATGAAAAATGCAAAAACATCTTTTCTGTTCTAAGTGCTGAAAAATGTTTTAGCACAACCAAACATTTCATGCATAAATCCAGAGCAGAAGAAAATAGGGGAGTGGGAACTCTTCAAGTTCTCCAAGATAGACTGGTGGACTTCAGGAAGAAATAGTTAACTCTGTCTGTCATCAACAGGAACTGCTACAACTGTTCTCCGTACATAGCTCCAGGAGGGCCTTGGGACCAACAAAATATTTGGGCAACTTTATCTTAGATCTATTGTGGTACTGAACACCTGGGACAAGCACAAGACTTGACAGACAAAAGTGCATTTGAAGCTCAAGATGGGAGCACAGGGAAAGGTTGCCTTTTATTTGGATACTAAAATGTGGTCCTGTTTGGAGTTTCTTGTAAGAAGAGAAAAACTTTGAAACACTGAGCTAAGACATGTCATTTCAAAATGCATTGTTCTAAGTTATTTTAAAGTCTAACTTTCAAATTTAGTTTCTATTTTAGGATAATACATTCCTTCTTCTTAACAAAAAAGAAAAAAACTGAAAAAAAAGAAGCTGACATACATCTATGTGTTCTCTATATTCAATCAAGACAAAAGTTACCTTTGACTTTTTTGAAGGTGGTCCAGATGAAGTTCTACGATCTCCTCTCCTTTTAGACGGGCTCCTGGATTGGTAAATAGGGATTGTTTCATCTGTCTCTTCATCAGACAGCAACTCAGACCCAGAGAAGTCCTCAGTCTCAGCAACAGTCTCAGTAACAGTGTCAGCAACAGTCTCAGCACCAGTCTCATCATCTGTCCTGAGCATACCTTCTTCAAGTGTTCCAATTTTTTTATTTTTTATCAGAACTTTGAATTTTAATGCCTGTATAAAAGAGGTTAAACAGCAGTAACTAGAATTTTGTATGGATTAATTGTAGGCTTTCATCTCTTGTTATTGTTTAACCCATGTTCAAAGTTGTTCATTAAGTATAATGAAGGGAGTTAACAAAACTAAGTAAAGATAGATATCGGTGAGGCAAAAGCCAAAAAGAAGTAAACCAAACAGAATCTAGGGATCAAAAGCAGTTGACAGAATGTAACTATCTAAACCCATGACAGTAGAAAAGGCTCTCCACCACAGATACACAGATGCTGAAACCATGAAAAGAAATAAGTAGGAAGTAAGTCAGAGGTGTTGGCCAGGCAAGGCATAGAAGGTATTTTTTACTATGCATAATATAATCTTAAAAATATATATATATATACTTAGAAACATGTATCTGATGTCAATTTGGATTTGTTTTAGCCATTATTGCAGCTGCAGGAAATCTGTTGCCCTATCTGATAAGTGCCTTTGTGCATATCTGTCTAGTGCACCAAATTAAAACTTTTTCATTAGTTTACACTGGATCCTCATGTTCATCTGGTCAGGGAAATAACAGAGCTTTGTGATTTTGCCTAAGCAATTTCTCTGGGTTTAAATGGGCATGTTTCAGCTTCCATAAAGTAAAATGCAGCGGGAAATATCATTAAATGAAATCAATTCTTACAACATGGCTTTCACCTATGCACCTATGAGAATATATTTCCCTTAGATTTATGAAATAACATTCATAGTAAAGGAGCTGTTATGGAGCAGACATTCACCTCTACAGCTGTACACAGAAACTGTAAGTGAGTAACAGGCCTTATTATCATTCTTGAATAAAGTGATCCACAAAAGTATTCCTTAAGTTTCATAAGCACTAGTGAAAAGGAAGTTTATGATGCTGGGAAGGTTACAGAAACAGGGAACAAATAATGTCACAGTAAATGAAAAGTAACTGAAATATTGTATTTTAAGGTATCCATTAAGTAAATATGAAAAGTACAGATGATACAAACATATAAAACCAAATTCTATCATGAAAACTACAGCCACAGGCAAGGAAATAGACATTCTGGTTATTTACATGGCAATCTCCATTGCTCATAATCCCCTCATCACTTCAGATCTTGTGTTAGTAGTTTGCCAGTGTGCCGGTGGAATGAGATACCCCATGCTTAATATCTATCAATGCCACGCTGCTGTAAGATTTGATTAGTCTCTCTGCACTGGTGACTCAGAATAAGGGTGCCCTTTAACATTTCCTTCATTTCTTATTGATGCACTCATTTTTTCTCCCTGCGATATTTTTAGGAGAGTTTTAATATGATTAATGCTACTCATATTTTTTAAGAGTTCTGGATTTTCCTTTGCAGGTTGATATTTCCCAATACTTAAAAGCAGTTCTGTCCACCTTTGGTGTTGTATTTCATTATTTGTAGGTAAGATTTAATCCTATAAATCAAAAAGAACAAAAAAAGGATCTGGTATATAAGGGAAGGAGAACCTTTCTATGGCTCCATTACTGCCTCCTAGATGTAAATTTGCTTTAAGTAAAAAAATGCCATAGTACGTGTGTGTGAGCCTGTGAAAAATGGGTCCTGATGTTTGAAGTCAGTTTCTAAAATGCTCTTTATGAACTATCAGCAAAAATGTAAATACCCTGAGGAAGGGCAAGTTTTTTAAGGCTTTTTCTTCAGTTTTCTACAAAGATAACATTTTAAATCATTAAAACATTTAAATATTTTCAAAAACAGTTACAGAGAATACTCTAGCAATATGAAATTTTGCCATTATTTGGCCAGAAGCAAATTCCAATAATAGTTATCCGAAATCACAGAAAGTGAACCCTGACCTGAAAAAATGACACACCATGGATTTTAAGTCCGAACTTCAAATGTATCTTAAAAAAAAAGACCTATAACAAATATATGGTTACAAAACCAGTGACTGTGTGAAATTGGAGTTCTTTAATTGGTAATCAGCAGTGCTAAACACACAGCACCTTTTTCTCTGAATGTCCAAGTATTTTAAAAGACCTGAAAAGTCTTTTCATGAGCTGAAAGTCTGAACATTCATTATAACTTCTCCTTTCTAGTTTTAATATGAAAGGCAAAATATGTTAAAAATACATTTGCTATGTACTTCTATATAAACTGTAAGCATAATAAAAAATTTAAATATGTAAAACATAATAGTTCTTCCCTAGAGCATAATGGGACTTCAAGGCTGGCATAAGCAAAAGCCTCCAAGTACCATCAAGTGGAACAAATATTTACATAATTAAATGAACAAAACTTGTTTCTTGTACATTCCGGTTAATGTGATGTACAACCCAAATCAGAACAGCTGAAGTTGACTCCAAGACAAAATCATGGATTTGGATCAGGCAAACCCACGTAACTGACCCCTGCAATTAATGTACAAAAGGACAAAATTAATTCCTCAGAAAAGTAGAGAACAAACTCTGGGTTTGGGTGATAGTATTAAAAAGAGAAGAACAGCTTCCTATTTAAATTTACCATGTAGTTTTCTCTTCTCCTTCCACTAACCGAGCACCAGCTGTACATGCTTAGTTAGAGTAATATCTAATCCTGAAAACCTTGCTAAGTAACAAGGTTAAAGTCAATTTAAGTTTTACATAGTTTTCTATTTCAAGACATATTGCTGCCTTAAATACTGATACAGGATGTAGATGCAACACCTCCTATGAAGCCTGACATAGGGAAAACTTTTAAGACAATGGCAAAATTTCTTAAGTCCGACTGTTAAAAACACCCAACACCAGCGTTCTTCACTGATTCCAGAAAATAATCACACTTAGTAAAAGTGTGAACGGATGTCTTAGTGGCAACTTATAAATCACAGTTATCAAGATACTTGAAATCAATTCTACCATCAACGTCTGAGCTCTAGTTAAACAGATATTAATCATATCAGGAGTTCCACTTTAGTTATCTTGTAACAAGTTTTCATACAACACATTTACTCAGTGAGCAGACCCCAACACTGAAAATTACAGTCCTGTATTGGGCTCTGTATTAGACTTCATGTAAGTCTGGTCCAAGGCTAAACAGCTGTGCTGTATCAGAGATGACATTCTGCCCAGGCAAGTAAATCTCTGGAGGATGGATTGGAAGGAAATCCAAAGGATCATTACAGAGAAAGATGGTTACAGGTTGGCCAGGCTAATCAGTACAGTGTACTTAGGGCCTTCCTGCACAAATTCTTTACCACAGTTCAAAGTTCCAAGAAGATACCTTGGATCTGATTTTTACACACCAAATAAACCATCAGCCTACCTGACTTATGATTTAAAATATGGCAATTTTTTGTTTTTAATTATCTTCTGAAGTTGTTTTACAATACAGGAAAATTATCAACAACAGGAAAGTGACTTTTGCATGTTTAATACATTTGTGGGAAAAACATGTTCTCTGAAAAAGACTGTAGATTGTAATGCCCAGAAATAGTATAGGAATCACAAGTCTTCTGTAAGTTCTCACTAGAACCTAGAGAATCCAGAAATTTTATAATAAACAATACTGATTTTTTTTATTTTATAGGTCATCACCAAGGCATGCTACATTTCCAACATCTTTCTTCTCATTTTTGTGAAGAATAGATGCCATAGGCAGAGTGAAAGGCAAAACAGTGGACTATAGAAATGTTTTGACTTGCTAAGAAACAAAGATATTCCTGATGCAAAGACTCGGTCAAGACATTTGCATACTTGACTTGTAGGTCAAAAAAGTAGGAATGAATCTCATCACTGAAGCAGCAAAATTAGACATGCTAAAGCAGCCTTGCTCTTGAATTACTCAGTGAAAACTTTCATGTCCTAGTTTTTCAGTAACAAGGAAATAAGATAAGACCTTACAATGTTATACAGGAGAGGTAAATACGGGGATAGTTAAACTGAATATTGAATCAAACAGCCACAGGTTAACCTGACCATTACCATTTTGTCAGATGTTACAGTTAGTAAGAATCTGTTTTCCACAGATCATAGACAGCCAGGTACAACTAAGTTCTGAAAGTTTCTTGGTGCAACAGGTAGAAGGGAAGAAAGTGCAGTAGCAATACGAATCTCTTAGACACACACTCCAATATTATATCTAGATGTTGAAGACTTCAATACTTGGTTCACCAAGACTGGTGCATTCTAGGAAAACGGACACCATGATTTTAGTAACTGAGGGGAAACCTTGGCAATCCTGGCCAAAAATGCTTCTGAACCACTACAATATAGTAACTGATCTTGCAGCTGTGTGGCAAACATTAAAGACAATTTGTAAAATAACACTAGTTGCCACTTCGCTTTCAGTCAACAACACATCAATATCTCATTCCACTTTTGCAACAGGAAACCTGCAAATAATGGAAAATCCCTAAGTAGCTCTTTTATATATCCTGTCAGCAGTGTAAGGCAGTTTGATGTACTACAAAAATAATTGAGGAACAAAGCTTCATCAAAAGCATAAATGTGTTTACATTCTTTTCCGTGTTACATTGGGGGCTTACTTATTTCTTTCAATAGCTGTCAAACTTCTTAGAGAGGAAGGATACAGCAGGATATCTTTTCCTGTATTCTGATATTTTCTAAGTTCATCTACAGACTGCTGCATATGACACTACATTCTTTCTCTTTATATCAGCATATCACCAGGACTGCTGGTGCAACTGGCAGGGATCTCTGGCACCAGACAGTGATGTCAAATGTAATTTTATGTGGGAAGTAACTCAAAGGACCTGATATTCCAGTGAATATTAAAGAAAGTTTGTGAAGTCTCTTTAGGAGAACCATAGTGGCAAAGAGGTGAGGAGAGAATGACAGTGGGTTTTTTACTTTGGGTGGAAAAACATCTGCTTGGGAAGGAGGTAGAAGAGGTTGGTCAAGCTTAAGAGTAGCCTCAGTTTCTCATTGAATAAGAGGTGTGTGAAAGGAAGAAATAGAGCAAAAACCTTCCCTTTCTTTCACATGTAGAGAAAGAATTGTATCTTGAGATGCTACAGAATACAGTAATATTCCAGGAAATTAACAGTACTAGTATAGTCAGCTGGAAGGTTGCTGAGGGCAAAGAATTAAAAAACCTCTTATCCTGAAATTTTCTGGGTATTTTTTTTCAGGGCAAGCAAGTGTTGAGGAAAAGCAGAGACCAATTTTCATTT
This sequence comes from Pseudotriccus pelzelni, assembly GCA_035584735.1. Classification (NCBI taxonomy): domain Eukaryota; kingdom Metazoa; phylum Chordata; class Aves; order Passeriformes; family Tyrannidae; genus Pseudotriccus; species Pseudotriccus pelzelni. Next base: position 69,520,607 of record JAWMRA010000041.1, read on the forward strand.
CTGGACACCCTTAAACCAGGTCTTAGAAAGGTCTTCTTGGACCTTTCACTTAGACTTACAATGGTAGGAGGCATCATTGCATGACCTGTGGTCCAAGGAAGCACCTAAGAATGGGTTTGCTCTGCATTTCATTCCTCCTTCCTGACACAGAGTCATCTCAGCTGACAAAGGTATAGCTCAAAACCTACTTAGAAAAGGGATTAGAAGATTGACCAGACAACAGAGGAGAAGGCAATTTCCACTGAACTCTTCAAAACTCCAAGATCTAAAAAGAACCTGTAATTGGCAGAAGTTTCTATGAAGTGTTTGAAGAAACTTTGTGGTATCCCACTTCATGAACAGAGCAAGAGAACCATTTGAAGAACACTGAGATGGTTCGTTCCCTTTTCTTGCCAGTGTTCCATCTTGAAAAAAGTGGGAGAGTAAACTGTATAGGTGACAGCTTTTTTTTCGCACTAACTGAGAATTGTTCTCACACACAGCATTCATCATTTATGGTCCTGTAACATCTCTTTTGCACCGCTTAAGTGAAGTGGGTTGAAGACTAAGTTTAGCATCTAACTTACTCAAATAATAATGATTTTACCCAGATCTTGAACATACACACGGTCTCCAGCTTTTAAGATGTGATGCCACTAAACTCCTTTTGAACATGGACCAAAAGGGGTTCTTCAAAAAGATGCTCCCCCAAAGTCAAGCTTACTGCTCAATTTACAAGTTCAGTCATAGCTGCATATTTCCATTGCTGAGTAAAATCCTACTGTTTTTCTTACATGCTTGATCAGGGCAGCTAGGAGAAATGGAGATGATCCTAATTTTTGTTCATTCTCAAGATAATTTATTAAATTCTGACTTTTGTAAACAGCTGAGGACAGTGGTATTATTAGGTAACCCTTACATCTCATGCAGATGTGGAATGCATCTCACATCACTTTAATATGTTAAAAGTTCAGGAGAATGAATCTCACCTGAACAGCATTTCTGTATTTATAGACCCAGCAATGCATTTTCAGGCAAAAATTCTACAGAGCTGACATATGAAAACTCTAAGGCATGGAAATATGAAGAATGAATTCCCTAGGTTGCAGTAATGATATGGTAAGGGACACACCTCTTAAAAACTAATATTTTTAAGTATGTGGTTCAGTGACTCCAAGATTCATATGCAGTACAGTGATTTTGTGCTTGCTGCAGAGAACATATGATCCTTGGACATGTAATACACTGAATCCAGTCAAGTTTTGAGAAGCTTCAAAACAAACCCTCCTGTTCAATATAAGTTATATTTTTTCCATGTTACGAAAAACCTTTCAAGGTTTCAAAGTGATGTTGGACACAGATATAAAAAAATGTAATGCTACAATTAAAAAACCCCTATGTTGGGTGAGAAATTTATATAATAAATACATTTACAACTACATAGTTATGGAAATATAGCAGTATGCATATTTCTTTAGCATATCTTTTGGACACATCTCTTCAAAAATGTTTTTACTTGATAAATCCTTAAAATTGTTATATCCCTTTGCATGTTGTTTTTTTTCCTCCCCACATTTCCATTTGCATTCTTTTTTAATTACTGTAAAAAAAAAGGTATAAAATGTATCTATCACCAGCAAGAGTGAGAAGTCTAAATACGTATTTTGGATGTACACATTGTGCTACAAGAGATTTAAAAAAACTTTTGCCCTTGAAAGATAATTGTGTGCAAAGACTGGAACAATGGGAATTTATTTGTTTTAGTTTGCAATAAAATTTTCAACACCCATCTAATTGCCTTGTCTGACTTCATATCCCAGGGGTCTGAAGACACCAGCTGAGAAACAGTCTTAGGGAGAAACACACCGAGAAAGAGAGAATGTGTTTGCAGTAGCAGAACTCAATAAGAAAGTTTCATCATCGCTGTTATTGGCAAAAAATTTAGATTCAAGTTTCCATTTCAATACCATGTTTAAATTTCAGGAATTTCCTTCCCTTTAAACAACAAAAAATAAATTAGGAGATAACAGATACACTAGCCTGTATATTCTCATGTGGCCTTTCTGTGCTGATTAAGTGGGTTTTTTTGTTACTGAGGTCTATTTCAGATACCAGAAGTGTTCCATACATTCAGTTGCAGAGAATTAAAAACAAACAAACAAAACACATCTTTTTCCATGCCTTTCATAGAGAAAAGTGCCATCTTATTACCTCAGGAGAAGGTAGTTTAGTCATCTCTGTCTCACCACCAATTGGTGCAGTAAGAAGTTTGTCACCTAGAACACTTTTTAAACACTCTGCCATTACTTCCTGTTGTTTAGGACTGCAGTGGTTCTCCAAAGACAGTACAACTGGATAGGCAGATGACTGAAAAGATAAAGATTTTATTTTTCATAAATAAAAATAGGATCACTAGCTTTTGCAAAAGATCTTATTTCAAAGCCCCCTTACCAATCTGTATTTTCCTTTATTTTCAAATGTTCAGAATATAAGTCAGTTGTTCCAGGTTAGTAACACAATACAAAGGCTCACAATATTTATGGAAAAGAGAAAGCACAACTGTAGAAGAGAAAAATGTATCTTCAGGATGTAAAGAGGGGTTAAAACAGAGCTAGATATATACAGAGGCGTAAAAAGAACTCTGGTTTTTAAAAGGTAAAATCAGATTCTAAAATTAAAATTGACAAGGTACAGCACGATTAAATGTCTTTTCCTTTAGTTTATGACAGATTTTAATTGATGACATTTCAAGCTGAGTATTCTTAAAGCTTGTTTGGAAATCACTGCCTTTACATGAACAAGCTATGCACCTATTTTGTTCATAATATCACAAACTTTTCTTGGGACTCTTCATACTTTGCTCATCACAGTACTCAAGCAAAACAGATAGAACAAAGGAAATTGAGTAAAAATCAGAGAATAGCTCAAATGAAACATGTCCATTTAGACTGCATAAGTAAATCTCATAACTTGCCAGTAACACTGGTGGTTACTGAAAACAAAGACTCTGAATAAAATCTTTGCTTGAGCAGGACCATTTCTAAGGGAAGTACAATTTTTTTACTGTCTTCACACTCGTTCCCTGAGAATTTGCTATTGACCATTAATAGAAGCACAGCTGGTATGAACACCTATTGTGATTTTATCATCTTACTCTAACCTGCCCCTGTGAAATGAAGTTTGTATTATAGTTAAGTACAACATGTGGTGGATTAGCAAGAGCAGGAGAGTTGTATCTAATGGGTTTTGAAGAACAGTGAAATAAACCCATGGTTTTTATTTCACTTTTAAAATCAGAGATGAATTAAATTGTATATTGAAATCAGAATACAAAAAAACACAGCTTTGATTAACACTGAGAAGGCTATAAACATACATGTGCAAAAATCCATATAAACGTACAATATTTAAACATAATGCTGGCCTGAATTCAAGAGTTGTCTTAATTTCATTCAGGACTTCTTTGAGCAGGGGTTCTGTCAGAAACCTCTACAGAAGCCTGAGATAGTGCCAAAAACTCTCCACCTTTTACTGCTTTGCCAGAGATGGGCAGAAGGGACACTGCCCTAATGAGTCACCTGACAAAATGACATCAGTAGTTTGCACTCTTACCAGGTTCAACATTTAAAATAAAAAGAGAAGAAATGGAAAAACACAGTAAGGCTCAAACTCAGCTATAATCTAACATTTTTGTCTATTTCATAAACTCACATGTAGGATATAACACAGAAGACTGATAGCAACAGAAGAATAAGTGAAGCAAAAAGATTTAAAAGGTATAAAGGAGAAAACCCAAGGCTGATTCTGAAGTAGTTGTTCATTTTATATTCAGTCCTTGATTGAATGAACTCAGGTGAGCATTCCACCTAACAAACTAAGTAAGATCACCTGAATTCTTTGCAACAAGTTCAGTTTATAATCATTCAGCAAAATGTGTTTACTCTTCCTTAAAAAAAAAAAAAAAAGAAGAACAGATAGCACAATTTTCCTGTGATTAATTTCAACAATGCCCACTGCCACAAGCACTGCCTCTGTTTCCAATTGTTTCACCCTGGGGAACGTCCGACAAGAACCCCATCCCTGCGCTTTGTTAAAGCCACCATCACATTGTAACCAGCTTACATATACACACGCGCGTGTGAACGTACCATAAAGGCATACTTGTCAATCACGTGGATGACGGAACGAAATGGAATTTTGCTTGTTAAAGTGCGGCCGTGGTACACAATGGGTTCATTGTTGGAGCCATCCCAGCAGTCGATTTCCAGGCAACGACACCCTTTCAGGAGAGCGCTTCGAGAGAGCGAGAGAAACAATTTTACGGTCAAAAGAAAGATATCACATTTTTTTACACAAGTTGCTGTATTTCTGTTTACAAGCCATATTGATTAATTACCAAAAAAAAAAGCTTCTACTTTTTCATCTTTAAAAAAAAGAGAAATCCTACAGAATTATACAGATATGAAACAGAGCAATACTTTCTGTTGTTTATCTTAGGTATGTTAGGTAATAAACTATATTGGAGCATTAAAGAGTAAGGGATCACCTGAATAACCTTCATTAAGAATGTGAAAATGAGGGTCAAAGATTTCAATAAAGTAATTGTGGAATAATGGCAAACTGTCACTTAAAATAGAAGAATAAATGGACTTTTCTACTACTTTTCCAGGACTTGCCTGCAAGTTTGAGGATCACTGTACTTAAAAATAAGAGCATTGCACTTAGAGAGTCAGGTTGTGCTTGGTCTTTATGTAATTCAGTCTTTCTACCCCCACCCTACTCGTAAGTGGGAGTGCTAAAGTTTCTCAGGTGTCTTAAATTTACTGGTTTAATCTTTAATATGCTAATGAAATCCCTTAAAGGTCTTAGGTCTCTAATATTTGTTTTGTAACTAATTGAAACATTTCTTCCAGATTATTTTACTTAATTACCAACCTGTCTCTTACATGTTGCCCTTCATGTTTATAATATCTCAAAGATGCCTTTAGCTGATTTTAGCATTTTCCTCACACTAACAGTAGATAAAGATGAAGAGATGAGGGCTTATACCCTCTTTGTTATTACTTTCATCAGTGCAGTGTTAACATCATATAATTTTAAATACTCTTAGGAATTCACTAATGTTTCTGATGATTGCAAGTCATTACAGAGTATTCAGAGAGCCACCAAAACAAAAATTTGAGATAGATGACAGTTCCAACTGCTTTCACATCACTAAAGTAGTACAAATAATAGAAATGCTGGACACTTGTCTTCCAAGTTCTTGATGCTTTCTGCCCCTCTATGTTGCTGTTATTACACAATCTCTTTTCTTCTTCCCTTTCTTGGCAATAAGGGAGCCTGGTCATCAGGTCATCATCATCATCTTGGAGTCATACACTGCAGTTTTTTCTCCCTGCTGCCCACGTTTTGTTGTTGTTGTTCCTAAACTTGCAGCATGCACTGATCACAGATATCCTTGATATACTCCAACACACCGTGTCCTTACATCCTATGTATTGATCAGATTAGAGTTTGCCTGGGAATTTTATATTTGTAGCAGGGAGTTATTTACTTTTGCATGGCATGTTGAGATTAAAAACTGATTTAATCATATACTGTGCAACATTGTATAGATTTCATTTGCTGCAAGGTTGATTTTTTGAGACGTAAGTGAAAAAAAAAAAATAGATTGTTTCCAGACTACGAACAGATGGTTTGGCAAGTATATAGAAAAGTCTATACACAAAATAAAATACCACTCTCACATTTTCAACTTATATCTGTGATGGCTTTGTTCCTGATTGCCAAGTAGGATTATACATGACTTGGAATTCATGTAAAAAAAACAGCCAAAGGATGTTTAAAATGTTAAAAATCGGTATCTAAATACCTGGTATATCCCCACAGATGACTGGGTCCCATTAGCTGGTCAGCTATCAAGTAGGTGTTGTGGGAAGATGAAATAAAATAGTCACACAATGGATGGTTCATATCCTGGTAGATGGTCTTGTGCTGGGTCTTAAATATCGAACATTCTTCTGAGTTCATGTACCTTATAAATCCTTCAAATGACATCTGCTTTTTTCTCCTCACTGAAAAAAAAAAAAAAGAAAAAGAAAAAGAAAAAAATTTCTGATGTGAAGCTAAACTGACAGTTTATATACTTTCCATAATTTTAACAGTCAATTCTGAACACTGCTAAAGGGTACTCAGCATAACACTTTCCTGCAATTTTCAAATTCCTAACAAACATAGAAACACAAACATCAGATAGGCCTGATTCTGGGGCTGAATTGCTGTGGTTCAAACTCTTGAGAGGAAATAAATGTGTTCTGACATTTTTATTTTCTATGGACACCAGTAAGAAGAGTTTGCAGTAATCCTTGCTGTTTAGTTTTGGAAGGTAATGTGCACTAAAACAACCTTTTTTTTCTCCTCTTTTTAAGGGAACAGGGATTGTTCTTCAAAACATCAGTCAGAAGCTGTCAATATAATCTTGCAGAAACTATGACTTCTAGCCCCAAATGTCCTTCTCAGTGGTGAAAAATTCCAAATAAATACTGATTAAACAATGTTCAGAAATATTTGAAATAAAAATAGCATCGTAACAAAAGAAATGACTGCCCAGACAGATGAATTGCAAATCAAGGTTATTACTTTACTGCATTTATAACAAAATGAGCTAATTGCCTCCATAACAGTGATAGTCATCCCATTTGTTTTGGTTTTAACTGACTTAATGACAAGTAGAGCCATTACACTGCCAACTGCTGCTCCCAATGTCATGTTTTGAATGTAATCATTTGGCAAATGATATAATCTCAAAAGTCAGCTTTGCTTCAAAACATAGTTTGAATTAAGGAGAGATTTTGCCCATTCTGACTGTAAAATAACCATTTTGTCATCATGGTAGGCTAGTGATATATAAGCATTAAGTAATCCAAGATTACTTCATGTTAACAATAACTTACAACTTGCATGTATACAAACTTGAGGGGGAGGTTTGGAATTAAAAAAAAAAAAAAAGGAAAAAAGCCTGCACAAAAACCCCTTTTCTGACCTCTTAATTCTTAATACAGCTACAAGAATCAGAATTTATGAGCTAAAATTGCAGTCATCGATCTTCAGTATGTGTACAGACCGAAAGTTTTACACTTGAATGAGAATTTATAGAAAATAATTATTTCTAAATTACACAGGTTTTTGAACTAGAAAACTTGCAATGTTTAAAAATTATAAATAGAAACAGAAAATAAGGATGAAGGCCATTCAAAAATCATACATACATTCATCCTTCTTCTAACCCAAACAAATGTTATTTCTACTGAAGTCTGTTTGAAGCTATTCTTACAGTCATCCATTGATGAAGAATCCACAGAAAACCCAGTAAAACCACTTCAACACCGGAGTAATCTTATTGTTGGAAAGTTTTCCATAACTTGGAAACCCTGAGATTTCCTTGCTGTCCAAAATATTTGTTCTGTTTGATACTGTTCCTCTCCTCTTTTTTCACACTTCGTCTGTTTGATAGACAAAGGCTGCTACTGCACTTTCCCTATTCCCCTGCTTTCCAGAAGAAACAAATCCAGTTCAAGGCATCTTGCTGTTCAGCTTTTCTTAGACTTACAATAACTTTCATTTTTCTTCTATTCACTAATGCTACTACTCTCTCATAGACAAAAACTGGATACTATTTCTTTATGAGCTGTCCTGACAAACTGCTCCTCCTCCTTACCATCTTAGAGATCATTACATATTTATTATTTGTTCCAGGTTTTTTTCTGGTAACTGACCGCGTCTAGTTCCTTGGATGTTACCTTTTTAAAATAGATATTACATCTGATTTTTCTCAGTCTTTCAATTCATCATCCATTTTCCACATATCTTCAAAGGTAACCTGTATTAGTGAAGCTTCTTACAGTCTATTTTCTAAGAACTTGGCTTTGTCAACCTTTCTTCACTGATCTGAATAAGTCATTTAAGCATGATTTATCCATATTTTTGACTGAGATCTTACTCTGGTCTAATTAATAATATTAGGCCAATAATACTATTAGATTGTACTTAGGTAGTTCATCAGGAATTTCTTTGGTCTTCTTTTAACTAATATATATACAGAATGACATGGCTACCCTGATGACTCTTGATAATTGTATCTTATTTGGTATCCTGACTCTGATTTATCCATATGCACACATTATATTGTTCAGTACTTGTAGCAACATCTAACTTTCTATTTTCTGGGTCTTTAAAAAGCAGTCTGAATCTTTTTACATGTTGCTCAAAACAGAATACATTCATTCTGGATGCTTGGTTTATAATGAATTACATGAACTGTAGACTTAATTTCTTTGAAGTGAAGACTTTTTATCAATTATATCTAGTTTTCATTTATTTTTCACACTCTATATATTAATCTCTGCAGCTAAACATCAAGTGGGTAACTTTGGAGAGGGTGGCTATTTACTAACAATCCTTACTTTTATTTACTAACAATTCTTACCTTTTTTTGTCCTGCATTTATCTTTTAAACTAGTGAAAAATACTGGCTTTCCAAAGTTTTGCTTATTTTCTGAATTATTTATGATGCTTTCCTGGCTGTTCTTGTCATTAACAAAAGTTAACTATAATATTCTCCAGAAGAGAAATTACACGTAGATAAATAAGCTCAGGACCATAATCCCCCCAAAATAAAAACATATTATTACTTTGTTTCTTTGTTACTCCATATCTAAGATCTTTGACTTCAGTAAAACCAAAACTACAAAGTCATGAATTGATCAGACCTATCTGTAAGCAGAGTGGCTTTGCACTAACAATTCATAGAATCACAGAATGGCCTGGGTCGGAAGGTGCCTTAAAGATCATCTTCTTCTACCCCCCCCCACCTTGGGCAGGGACACCTTCCACTAGACCAGGTTATTCAGAGCCCCATCCAGCCTGGCCTTGAACATTTCCAGGGATGGGGCATCCATAACTTCTCTGGACAACCTGTGCCAGCGCCTCACCACCTTCACAATAAAGAATTTCTTCCTGATATCTAATCTAACCTATTCTCTTTCAGTTTGAAGCTACTCCTCACTGTCCTATCACTGCACACCCCTATTAGAAGTCCCTCTCTATCTTTTCTGTGGGTTCTCTCCAGGTACTGGAAGGCTGCAATTAGGTCATTGCAAAGCCTTCTCTTCTCCAGCTGAACACACACAATTCTCTCAGCTTTTCCTCATAGCAGAGGTGCTCCACCCCTCTGATCAGCCTGGTGGCCTCCTCTGAGCTCACTCCAGCAGGTCCATGTCCTTGTTGTGCTGGGGACCCCAGGGCTGGAGGCAGCACTGCAGGTGGGGTCTCACCTGAGCAGAGCAGAGGGGCATCACCTCCCTCGCCTGCTGCCCACGCTGCTTTGGATGCAGCCCAGGACACAACTGGCTTTCTGGACTGTAAGTGCACATTGCGGGCTCACACCCAGCCTCTCATTCACCAGCACCCCCAAGTTCTTTTTGCCAGGGCTGCTCTTTATCTGTTCACCCCCCTGCCTGTATTGATACTGAGGATTCTCCCCACCCAGCTACACCACCTTGCACTCGTTAAACCTCACGAGATTCCCATGGGTCCAATTCAGTTCTGCCAGCGTGGGCAGCTCTGTGAACTGACATGCAAAAGACCTTCACGTGTACATAAATGACATACTGTCTGATAAAATAAATTTTCAGAAATATGATGTTTGATAGATCATAGTTTTGAGAGTTTACAGTAATGGTACACTTAATTTTTTGTTACTGCTACCATTCGTTCACCCCTCTTGTACCAGGGGAGAAAACCTACTGTGTCTCTTCAGAGCTCTGTCCTATCTCTGTCTGATGAAGACACCAAAATTAGTTAGAGGTGGAAGGGTGTGCTTTTTAAGTTCTAAGGATTAGCACAGTCATGCTATTTTCTGACCATTTACAGACATTTTCTCCTTCTACATTAGAGGAAATGGGAATTCATCTCCATAACTATTCTGCAGTGAAAAGATACTTTCATCAGGGCCTCACATTTCTTCCTGAGAGGAACATCAGTCTTTATCTCCATTAGGATCCTTTAGCAATAGTTGGTGTGTACACATATCCATTTGATGTAGAAAGAAAAAAAGAAGGCAAGAAAATTTTTTTTTCCTCTTGTCATCTCTTTTTGTTAACAAAGTTCAGTGCTTTTTTCTTGCTTTCCTCCTTTGGATAGTCTGGAATATATTTTATTAATCATTTTTCCCCCCAAATCTAATTAAAAAAATGAGTTTCTGTATTCCTCCTGTTAAGGTAGCTCTGCCACATATACAAATACTGTCATATTAGAGAGGAATTATAGATATAATCTGAGTATTTGAAAGACTTGGATTACACGATACATTATTTTTAGAGTTTATTACATTCTGCTTTCTAATTTATTTTGAAACTACTTTGAAAGTATTTTTCTTTCTCTATGGAAAGAAAACAAAATGAAAACTTTCATTAGACGTTTGTTGCCCTTAAGGGACTGAGGCCTGTGCAGATCCATGCTGAAGCAGACAAAACAAATAAGAAGTCACTATGTACTGACCTCAGCCTCCTGCAACACCTTTTCCTCACTGAGGAGACTGAGTGCAACCTGCAATCTATAAGAAGTGGGAGGAGAGGTGTCTGGACTGAAGTAGAGACTAGGAAGTGGGGATGAGAGGAGCCTGAATTGAATTTGAGACTAGGAAATGGAGAGAAAGATGTTTTCCATTTTTTTAATGTATGTATGTAGCTAACTTAGTAATTAAATGTATATGTTACTTGGCCACCAGAGATACTGAAATGTGTAGAAATAGGTGTGCTGGGAATTTTAGGGGCGAACTCATGAGAAATGCAATCAGAGACAAAGGTGTTACTCTGCTATATTGGAAGAAGGAAGCTTTCAATAATTGTTAAAAGTCAGGCAGAAACATTATCAGATGGAATGTCATACTATGAAATTCTACTACTTAACACCAGACTAAAGGTTTCATCCTTTAAGTGAACAGTAAAGACAGAAATATTTCCATGACCAAAGAAAGAATACAGTTATTCCTTCTCTACTCTGAGTTTGTATTCTGGGAGTCTGTTTTCCACCTGATCCACACTTACAGCTGGTGCATACTGCAATAAAATATCTGAGCTGCAGTGGAGCTTTCTAAGGGCTGATATGTCATAACTGTATTCTGTTGAAAGCTTTTCCTGAGACTGGATATTCACACACTCTTTCACACATCTGAATTCTTGTGTCTTGTAAATCCAGAGACAGGCATTGTCTTAGTTGAGATTTTGTTGAAATTTGGGTTGCAGTGGCCAATGGGACCAAAATTTCTCTCCATCTTGCTCTGCCTTTCACACACTCATGCACACACAAAAAAAACCAACCAACCTAACAAACAAAAAACCCCACAAAATAAAAACAAAGTTTCAAAGACTTAGGAATAAACTGAAAATATGTTGGGTTTTTTTCATTCACAAATATATTCTGTACTACTCAAGCTCTTTATCCAACAGATGCTCATATTGTTATTTACAAAGTAAGCAAGTTTTTCAAGACAGGATTGTATTTTTTGCCCTGCTTAACAGGAAAATAGACAGGAGCAGAGTCTTTGAATGGCACTACACTGTAAATAATAGTGGGATATACCTTCTTATCCTCAATGTGCCTCTAATCCTATCCATGTAAATACTGAATAATGAGCAATAATTTTTTTAAAAAAAGAGATATATACCAAGCTTTTAAAAGAAGGTGCATTTAGCTGGCATGTTTTCTTTAACCTCATTTAGTGACTCAAGACTTCTCTTCAAAATTAATAATAAAATGGAGAGATAATAGAATATTTGTATGAAATAAAACTGACATTTGGATGTTAGTAAGACACAACTGTCATGTGTGAATCACATATTCATATATTGTGAGCAATTCCATGAAAATGGCTCTCTCTGCCAAAATGCAAGCTTTTAGTACGTACCAAAAAAAAATCTGTCAATGCAGCATTTGGCCACTAGACATTTAAATTGTACAATAAAAAGGGAAGAGTAATGTATTCCACACTGTTCCTAAACCAGCTACAGTACCCTCGGAGAGTTAGTTCAGAGCTATCTGGCTCAATAGCATTGGAAAGTCTTCTCTCCCTGCACAAATGTGGGGGATGTACTAAATGTTATAGATGGATTTATCAACGCTGTATATAAAATCCAGTCACTGTTTTCATCTTAATCTTGACATACAAGTGCAATCAAGTTCATGAGATAATGGTTATTACTATTAGCAGACCAGTCAATCAAGTGTCAAAATCTGCCCTTTTCCCTTTCTGCAGTACACAGGACAAGGACAGCAGATGAGTCCAGCAGATCATCCTGATGAAGAATATTCTATACCAAATTCAGAACGACAGTTACACAAAATGGTCTATCACAACACCACATGAATCATTTATCATGTCAATCATAACTGGAACTTTCCAATAAATATCTTTGAGTGGGAGTTTTAGTTCCCTCAAAGGAGCACTGAGCAATACAGCTATTATTTCATTCAGCAAGATTATTTCCAATTACAAGACAAACAATTTTATCACAGAGGAAGAAACAAACAAGAATTTGGCTTAGCATCTGAAATTTAAACCAGACATTAAATTAAACCTGCTGAAACTCCAGTTGATATTTACAAATGTGTTTTCTAATGGACTAAAGATTTTTCATTGTTCAACTCTGTTATAGCTTTGAGTTTCCCATCAAAACAGATAACACACAAAAAAAGGAAACTTTTAAACTTGTAATGTTTACAACAACCTAGTAAACACAGTAGTCCTCAGAAAGAGCAGAATATATTCAATAAAATATAGTCTAATTTGAAAGGCAACCTTAAAAAGTAAAGGCATAAGGAATCACATGTTTTGTAGCTGTTACTGGACAGTAAGTGTCTCTTCAAGAAACCCATTGAAAGAGTGATCCATTTTCTTCTTCCACCCCAGGATCAGCCTAGATATTTCAAGGGTATTTTCCCAAAAGAAATACTTTTTCCTTGGGTTTATTTTTTTTAACCAGTTATCAAATCCACCCATTTTCAAAGACTGGGAACCAAGGAAACTGAAAAATTAAACATCTGAGATTCATATTCCACTGAACAAAGTAACAGCTTGCAATAAAATGCATTTAGGTCCTTTTCATAGCTTAGTTGCAGATTTTGCCTCAAGTTATGTTCAGTGAAACTCAGCAGAAATGTTACACCCCAACTTGGGGCAGCTTTCAATGGCTGAAAAACACACCTTACAGATTTTATAAACCTCTCCTCATCTTCCTCAGAAAGGGTGATCATGAAGATCTTACATAGGGCTTATTCTGCGAGTAAGTCAAGGGGACAAGTCTTTTCTGTGGCCCTACACTATCAGTAAATGGCTCAAGGGAGAGAATACAGTACAATGAGCAGACAACCAACATGGCAGATAAGAACCCTAAGAAAAACAAATTAAAAGTGTTCTGTAACGACCACCAGTGAGCTGAAGAACAGAATACGTGTAAGGAAAAGGGAAAAAGATAAGTAAATGACAGAAAAAAATGAAGAGAGCGGAGAAGGCCTAGCACCATGAAAATAAAGGAAAACAGAGGAAAAAATAATAAACATACAAAAAGGCATTGCTTTTAAAGTAATAAACATATGAGATTCTTGCAGACCCCAGTCACTGACAGAAGCTCTATAAATAAGAGATATCAAACACTTAAACCATGCATACCTTCATCAATGGGTTCAAACTTCGAAATAAGTTCAAAGGCAGTTGTTTCAGTGGCTTCAGTGTGAAATTGTTCTTTCACGAGAAATTTAATGAGCTGGCTATCAGGTAGAGTATTGCCGTCTGGCGAGTAAGCCCGGAACAGTTCCTGAAATTCTGATCTGTGCACAATAGCTCGATAAATTGCCTTGAAGTCTTCCACGCTAATTCTCTGTCCCGAGTGTTTGTCAACTGTTTTCTGGGGAAAAAAGCAACCAAAAAATCCACCATGAAAGTTGGTCAATACAAAGATATGCAATGATACAAAGAGACACACAAACCACCTTATTGTAACTGATCATAAGAGCGAGAACCAAAGAAGAATCCTCAGGCAACAGTGTGCTATCAGATCATATTCTTCAACTTTTAGATTTGAATTTGTGTGCTAAAATATTTTATACGGAATAAAATGGACCGTGTGACATAATTAGCATCTAAATAATTACAATAAATTTATATTTAATGTGTATGCAATATTAAAACACATTATGCAAAGTCTCTGAAATTATGTGCATTAATATAAATTTTGCAGCATAAAAATTATCAAGTGGAAAATATATTTAATATAATACCTCTCCAACAGCAATTTAGACCATAATATAAATACTGTCCATTGAATTTGCATACAAAACACAGCAACCAGTAATTTAAAAATGAAATAAGGATGACCAAATTATCATGAGATCCAAGTCTTTCAAAACATAAGATAAGAAACACTATTAAAGTTTGAAGACAAGGTATTTTATAATAACCTATGACATCATGTTCTATTCTTAAAAAGCCAGAATGTTTAACTTAGATTAATTATTCACACTTTCAGAATTCTTGAATTGTGAGCTTGTTTTTATAGAGCTTACAAAATGTTAGCATAGTAATTAATTTCAATGTTTCAGTATAAAAGCCACTAGAAAAATCAAAAGGGCAAAAGAATTTGAGTGGAACACTTTTTTACCATTTCTGCCTTGAACACTTCTCTCAGATTTAATGATTCTATTTTCCTTTAAAATTTTCTACTCAAGAAATTGTGCATACAAAATACAAATGCATCTAACATTTTAGCTTGCATTATTCTTAAAAGTTGCCAAATTAAGATAAATTTGCTGACAAAGATACTCACAAGAATCACAAATAAATAGCAATTCATTGTCGCAATGATTATCACTGTAGGCTGATCAAAATTCTTAATTGTTGGCTCCTTACACTGAGACTTCCAAAGAGGCATCTGAAACATGGCACTTACTTCCCCAAAATTTCCATAAACAGGAAATTACTTACTTGAGCTCTGGCTTTGATCAAGACTTTAATCAAGAGTTCTGATTATTGCTAAGTTAGATTAGTTTTGAAGCTATACCATAAAGCCTAAAAGTATAATGATAACATTACCAGTTCCTTTCTGTGCAGTTCCTATTGTACTTCTGAATAAGTACAACAGTAAGGTCAGAATATATTAGATAACAGAAAAAAGTACTAAAGTAAATTTCATGAAGTGTTCTAGTGAAAAATCTTATAAATTAGTACTTCAGTATTTGCTTTGAGTTTGTGAAAGAGAATAATAATGTTAATTTTTAACAGAAATCACTGTTCAAAATCAAACAAGGTAATATTTCAATACAAATGCTAATTATACACATCTCACTATCACTGAGAAATTCCCCACCTAAAGTTGATATCTTCAATCTCATTTTTAACATCTTTAAGAAAACTGCAAATTTGCTCATAACTGTTAAAGAGGGGAAAAAAAAACCAATTTATTTTGGAAATAAAGAGCCTATCAGGACTTAGGAGATGTTCACTTAGGCACTGGCATGAAGAGAAGCTGGGCAAAAAATTAAAGTTTCTATCTCACCCACCTTTTCATGAAATACATGTAATAATACTCCACAGGAGAGCTTTTCAAATTAAAGTTATAAAAACCATGTTGCTATAAAAAGATAGTTATAAATTTCTTCTTGGTAGATTTTTATTCTTCTTCTTTTTATTAATGCACATCAGATCTTTGCTATTCAGAAAAAGAAGTATCTAGACAAAGTCTTGAGAGGAATTATTTAAAAATGTATTATTCCTTAAAAATCTTAATGTTTATAATTCTGATATTGCTCAAAGGAGCATTACAGTAAAATAAACTCAAAGAGAAGAGAAAAAAAAAAAGCAGATTATTCTTTACAAACTCTGTTTTCTATAAAATATGGTTTTTATGTATAACCATTTGATCAACTGTTGATGTGTAGTTACTTAAAACAATGTCAGTAAGATTCCCTTCCAGACTCCCTTGTATTTTTACATATTATTACACTGACAAAATATTTGGACCTCCGAGCTACTGAATACACTTAAATCTCTCTCAAACAGTGAAGAATACCTGTCAGTACTTCTACAAATAACTAGATCAGCCTGTGGAGTATAATATGTTAAATACAGCTAGATCAGACTTGTTCTTTGCAGGTCACTTCCTCAAATAATTCCACTCTACCCACAGCTGACCATCTCTCTCCAATTTCTGTCAAAAAGCAAAGTAAATGGAAAATCAAGGAAACTGAGAAATACTTTCAAGTTCTCATGATATTATCCAGGTTGGCAATTCTCGCAATGCAGTGCAAGTTCCAAAACCACAGGAAGCCTCTTTAGCAAGCGTTGAGCTCATGCTGCTGGTTTTACCTTGGCTTGACAAGGCAGAGAACAATGAGAGAGAGGAACACGACAGAGTGAGGAAATCATAATGCCTTCCCTCTGCCTCTCTGCCTGTCAGCATGACGTGACCTAAAAGTTTCTGACTCATCATAGTTAATTCTCCTCTGCCAAACTGGGACAGAATCAGGCAGTTGGTTACAAAATTCTCAAAAGAATCACACACACACACACACACATATATATATAGCCACTTGGTTTCATTCCCTTAGGAAAAGAGCTTTACCAGACAGCTATTTCTGGGGGGGGAAAAATGAGGTAAAAAGAAAAATCGTACAACTTTTGAGTCATTACTAGAAAGGACCTGAAGAACATGTAAACCTAGGATGTCCCAAGGCCCTCAGTTTTGCACTATTTTCTCACTGGGACTACAACCACTTGTTGGGAGTTTTCTTCCCTACACTACATTAACTCATTAGTAAGTTCCAGTTTCTAGCTGTGTCATGTAACCTTATGGAAATCTCTTAAACAGTTCCATGTATCTAGGCCCAATACTATCTCTGGGGGTTAGAGTGCAATTCCTATCCATTCAGGCACACCTCTTAAATCCTAGAGAAGAGGTATAGTCAAGAACTGAATGAATGTGTGCTTCATCTGTGTTGGTCTGAAGCCTGAGTAGCTCAGACAAGTCCATATTGTCCTGCTGGCAAAAGGATTTTTAGGAAGTTCTTCTAATGGCTCTGTCTGGGATCAGACAGGCACGTCTGGCCTCCTTAGCTTAATCACAGAAGAAGCTGGATCAGATGAAACCAGCATATATTAAATTTTCCCAAGTGCAGTCATGCTACAAAAAACCTGGGAATCAAAACTTACTATTTTCCACCTTACCCTATTTTGTTGTGGCAAAGAGAAGGCATTATGTGAGTGTTGGTCTTTTCTCCGAAGTAATAGGACAGGATGGAATGGCCTTAGGGTGTGCCAGGGATGGTTTAGATTAGATATTAGGAAAAATTTCTTCATCAAAAGGGTTGTCAAGCATTGGAACAGGCTGTCCAGGGAAATGTCTGGGTCACCATTCCTTGAAAATATTTAAAAGGTGCATACGTGTCGAGTTTAGGGACATGGATTAGTGGTGGGCTTTGCAGTGCTGCAATGGTTGGACTCAGTGACCTTAAAGGTATTTTCCAACCTAAATGATTTGAATTCTAATGCAAGCCCTTGGTTATCTATTTTATGCAGAAACAAAAATTATTTGCTGATTTTGCACACTGTACTAGCATGAAATACCCTTCTTAAAAAAATAATTTTCAAAAGTCAGCGAATGTAAGACACTTACGTAACTGAACTTCTCAACTTATTTCATTGCTTAATCTACATATACCTTACCTTGAAAATATGTGTTACATGAGCTTCATCAAACTGTATCTGCATTTTCTCCAGAAGCCTCATGCAGCCCTCTAAATCCGTGTTTCCAGTCGTGAAGTCATTTTTAATGAGAGCCCAGAACCACGTAGGAGAGATGAGATTAAGGAAACTCCTAGGCCACTACACTGACTTTTAATAGGGGAAAGAGGGGGAGAAATTTAGTTTTGTTAAACTTAAGAAGCTTGCACTTTGCTTTTCTCATGCTCTAGAGCACCCTTGTCTTCTGATCTCTGGGAATACAGAAGGCTCTGAGGTGTGCAAGGAGAAACTTTGTTCTGAAAGACTCTGAGGGCAGTGACAAGAAGGGCCAAGGGCAGCGTGTGAAGGAAATCAAGGGGTGGCCAGGGTGAAGGAAGGGGTGCAGTGAGAGGAGGGAAATGTGAGGAAAGCTGAAGGGAATGGGGGGGGAGTGCCAAGAAGCCTCAAGGAGTGAGTGTGCCCAGCACTCCGCCCACCCAACCACCATCAAACTGGCCCCAGCTGACTGGACTGGCTGCCCCCAGCCCTCCCTGACACCCAGCTGGGGGTCCCATGTGTGCTCAGGCTGGATCCAGGCTTGGAGGGAAGAGAGGCACGTGGCGGGTGTCCCAACAGCAGTTGTCACAGGACAGGGAGAGGAGGAGGAGGTAGAGCGGTAAAAGGATATCTGCTCTCATCCATGATGCCCTGTGCATCATCTGCTGCAGTTCCTTCTCCGCAGCCACGTTGCCAGGACCTCCCTTTTGTTCACAATGCCCTCTCGGAACTGCACAGAATGTTTGCTCCCCCATCCCGCCGGTGTTGTCCTGGTGATGTCACAAACCCTGGGCAAGAGGAGCTGTCTCTGTCCTGCTTTGAGGCCCACCAGTATCAGCCTTCAAATCACTGGAAGAGCCTTTGAAAGTCAAGCTGGACTTTTGCCCTGACTCCATTTACCACTGATGGTACAGGGATCCTTCTCTTCCAGGCACGCCGCTTCAAAGCTGCCAGCCTCCATGTAAATGTCAGCAAGACTCAGAGTGAGATGTGACAGACCAAAGGCAGTTTGCCACAGATTTTGTGAAATTTGTGAAAGCTGAGGACACCAAGTTTCATATTGCCATTCTGGAAAACATTCAGGCTTTGTCAGAGGATATATGAGGGGGAAATCTGTGGAGGAAACTCCCTGTTACTCACACTTTTATGAACTGGAATAAACTACTGAGTGATCAGCATCCGAACACCAATGTCTCCAATGTCAAAGTGACTCAATGGTACTAAAATAAACCCTTTGATATGGTGTCCTAAATATAAAAAAGAAGAAAACAACAAAATGGGGTTGTTTGGGTGATTTATTTCTGGATCACTCAGGAGAGTACAGAAATTTCCATCAGTCAACCAACACTTTAAAAATAATTCAGGTCTGTAGTGACTGGAAATAATTTGCTGTATTTTTTTTCATTTACTTCATGTACTTTTCAACTGCTTTTAAAGATACTAGTAAGGGTCAAAATGTCAAAGACAAAACAGAGCTATAGGTGAGCCAGCAAGCAAACTCTTACTTTCCTTTTTAATTTTAACCAATATGACATTCACTTATGTAACTTCATGCTAAATAAAGCATTGGTTATAAGGAAAGTTGGTAAGGTAGGTTGGCAAAGATATTGGGACATTATATCTAGATTTTTTCATTGGTACAGAAACCCTGTAAATTCAGCCTTCAGGCTTGGCTTATGCATTCCTCTCTGCATGCACAGGAGACATCCCTAACACAGGCACAGGAACAAAGGGACATCAGTACACAGGAGGAATAAATTTCTTATAGCTAGTGCAGAAGATATTTCAGGACTGATCAGGGCAGTATGCTGGGTGCTGAGGCATTACAGAATAAAGCAGTGCTATTTCCCTTCTCCCAGTGTTTCTTACAAAGGCCAAAGGAACATATATGATTTTGGTTTACATTCAAACTATGATGGTGGTTATTTCCTAATATTTATCACAAGTTATTACAAATGCCTAGCACCTTTGCTGTTTTCTGTACATATAACTTTTAATTACAGCTTTATGAGAAACAAAAGTTAATTTCCAGCAGTGATGTAAACACTACACTTCTAAAAAGATTGACATGGACATTTAAACATTATTTTACAAATGTTAGATGTTTTTTATGTAAGCACAAGATTTTGCTGTTGTCCATCACTGATAGTAGCAATTGCAGTGTCACACAGGTTGAGCATGCCCTCTTGTACATACTCATCTGTGGCTTTATAGCTTCACTGATCAGACTGGTCATGCTTTCATTGTCTTGGTTTAAAAATGTAGCAATGAACTATATTCCTGCCTGGGCTTGGCCACTCCTCGAGAACCACTGAGATGAGAGAGGGGTGGGACAGGCTCGTTAGCAGGTGCTGGAGAGGGCTATATAAACATCTCCAGAGAGCACGGGTTTAGGAGCGGCAGGTCCTGTCTGACCAACCTGATCTCCTTTTATAATCAGGTGACCTGCCTGGTGGATGAGGGGAAGGCTGTGGGTGTGTCTATCTGGACTTCAGCAAAGCCTTTGACACCGTCTCCCATAATATACTCCTGGAAAAGCTGCAGCCCATGGCTTGGACAG
>JAWMRA010000041.1:69562412-69616788 GCA_035584735.1 Pseudotriccus pelzelni
CTGCCCTTATAAACCCACCATGTTGTACCAATAAACCAGATCAGCTTTGACCTTCACCCTGCACGTTGTGTCTGTGTCTTGTTTCCCTGGGACGAAACACGTGGAGCTGCAACTCAGGAAAAGGACCCTGCTGGCCCGGGACTTTACCCCTCTCCCATAACCGGGTCAGTATTTTAGAAGAACTTCTATGAAAACTAACACATTAGATGTGCTGAAGTATTTTAACCATTTAATGTGCCATTTGATGACATAAATGCTTTGCTTCTGAG
The DNA here is from genome assembly GCA_035584735.1 of Pseudotriccus pelzelni. Taxonomy (NCBI): domain Eukaryota; kingdom Metazoa; phylum Chordata; class Aves; order Passeriformes; family Tyrannidae; genus Pseudotriccus; species Pseudotriccus pelzelni. Next base: position 69,562,682 of record JAWMRA010000041.1, read on the forward strand.
ACCCACAAAAACATCTTTTTAAAAGGAGAATAAAGCCATAGATTATTTTTTTTTTTATTAGAGATTTGGGTATTGTAAAATTAAGTGCTATAACTACACTGACAACTTAAGGGGTTTGAAAAAGCACAGTAAAACACTCTTAACCTGCACTAATTGCAGGTCCTGGTTTTTTCTGCTGTTCTACCCTAGCTTATCTTGTAAGGATATAAATTAAAAGACTTAGAAATTATCTGTGCTGGCATAGTAGAATATTTTTTGAGCAGAGTATAGAAGAAGATGAAAATAATAGTGTGTAACTGTTGGTATCTAGGAAGTCCTGTGTAAATAATAATTGTAATGAACTTCTTTCCACAGTATACATGTGTACTACTTCTCTCTCTCTACAGCCAGCAGACAAAGCTCAAAGCCAGTCATTTTAAATTCAGGGTTTGAGGAAGGGCAATACAATATTTAATGCAAGTGTTCAATAGACAGAGCTATGTCACTCTGGCTGTATTAGGAGCATCCCTGCCTTGTGGAATACTTGAATTAGTGTTAAGGCCTCTCAGCTGTAGTACCACCCACAATGCTTGCTGTTCTTGTTTTAAGGATGGCAAAAGTGAAACACTAAAACCCTAATCTTACACTCTCCCGTGTGTCCATTAGATTAAGCCAAGGACCCAGGAGAGGTCTGTCTTGCTACTGAATCTTGATTTATTTTTTTTTTCCCTCAGGAACACACTTTGTCCTTCATGACAACTGCCTTTGATCTTAGCAAGTCTTTAAATAACATGACAGGCTAAAGGAGGTTATCACTGATTTTTTTGTTGAGGGGAAAAAAAACCTGCAGACAAAACTCAGTCACTCACAGAACAGTCACACGGAAATGTTAGGTTTGATATTTGTTCTTTGGTGTTTGGCTTTCCCCAAAACCAAAATGTATGGTGCCGTATGCTGTGTGTCCATGCTGCATATATAGAGCTGTACACAAATCTAGGCGTGTAGGTAAGTGACCCATAATTATACAAAACACACCTTCCTTTCCCTCCAGTGCATGGGAATCTGTAAGCACTTTGCCTGAGGTCAGTTCGAGCGTAGTACTTAAACACTGAACTCTGAGTGCTCAGGACAGCATAATACATCCCTCAGTGGTTTGCTGAGGTTGACATTGAAACTGAACTTTCACAGCACTGAGAAAGATTTGCACAAATCCCTTGCTTTTAACAGGCATGTGATTGCAATAAATACATATCACACAGCAGAAGCAACTGAGCAACTGTGACTGGTAGGTTGTGAGAATCCCATTTTCCATTCACGACACTTGTAACTCAGTTGAACTACTTTTACATTTTGATAGATAAATATGATAGATTAACCATGAAATTCAAAATAAGCAGGTAGAGTCATCCAATACCGTGTTTGCCTATGGCACAAAATACAAAGTACACAGAACAGATCATACTCAGCAGAAAGAGCAAGAGCTTAAATGATATGATGTTGGGTCTTTATTCTTTTGGTTGTGTAACAGGCTACAGTGTAATGGTGATAGGATATCCTCCAGCTGTCCTGGAAAATAGGAATAGAGGAGTTTATTATATGGTGAGTGTATAATAGTGAATGTGTTATTCATACTGCCATTTATTTCTGCTCACAGAATACTATAACACGCTTCTGGAGAGACCAACAGTACAAATAGCTTGCTCTGTGTTTGCAACTAGTAGGAAAGTACTGGCTGCTGTGTGTTCTTCACACAGATTTTATGCCCTGACAAAGCATGTCTTATCTTTGTTTATAACAAATGGACGCTGATTGCCACAAGGAACGTGCCTAGTAACTTCGATGTGTGTTTTCAGAATAGTACCCAAGAGTGCCCTGTCCACTGCCTGATTAGGGGAAGCAGGAGAATTCCCAACTCTCATGGTAGTCTACTGCTTAAAAATTGAGGCTCTCTTGTTTCATATGCAGTTCATGTGAAGAAGAAGCAAGAAAAAATGCTTACTTGGCAGAGATACAGCACATCCTAACTAAATGATCTCCATTATTATTTGCTTTTTTAAGAAAATGACATTTTTGCAGTTATCTCCATATTTGCCAGTGAATATTATGCAATTACTACAGATTGCCACTGAGTACAAACTATATGCTGGTTAAATAGGCACAGTGGATAGGAAGTGGAGGTGTCTGTAAGCAAATGCTGGTTTTTTGCTAGTAATCTCAGAGGCCAAAGCAAAGCAAAACCAGAAAAATAATCACTGCATAAATCAGAAATATTAAGTTAAAAACAAAGGGATCAGAAATATTATTAAATTAAAAACAAAGGGGAAAGAGAGAAACTCTAACAACTCCTCTGTCAGAAATGGGTATGGCTGAGTAGAAAACCCGTGGGAAATTAATAAATAAACATTCCTGAGAAAGAAATCCCATCTTGCTCCTGGCAAGTCCATTTTTCCTTTATTAATGGAATCCAAAGGATGTGGGTCATGCATAGCATCCTAGTTCAGCAATCTCTAATTTCAGGCATCCAAAATTTGGTGACATCAGAGCCTGACTTCAGATTAATTTTGAGGATTTCAGTGTCTGCACTAGAGCAAGGGTACTGAGGAACAATCGTACAATGGTTACTCCCCTGTCAAATTTACTTGGGAGTGAAGAACAGACCTGGGCCTTTCTAGGGCTGTTGGCAATTCATTACCTCAAATATACCTATTGAATAGAAATTCCAAAATCAGGTCTCCAAGGGAAGGAAGACTGATGGAGAAGGGAACAGTACACTATTTACTGTCATAAATTGTGCAAAAGAGAGACCACAGCCTGGTATTAGAAATGATCTTAAACTGTCTCTTTGAGTCATGAGGAGAAAAAAATACCAAATTAGTTAAATTTATTTCACTTGTGGTGCATTGTTCTCTGCTGTGTTCTTCCTGGTAGCTCACCAAGCAATTTTAGTATAGTCTCTCTGTGAGCTGTGGAATGGTAGTCCAAAAATAACTTCTTCAGTGGAGTTCAAAAGAAATAATAGGTACAACTTTCTTTTTCTCCATTGGACTTTGTTTTCTTCCAGAGATTGTTTTTAGAGAGATAAACAAAGTTGTCATACTGTATATCACTGCTAATACAGTATATAATACAGTATAATACAGGTATACAGTATGTACAGTATGTATATCACTGCTAATTCTCCCCCACAAGCCCCAAAATGCTTAAATAGATTTCTAGATAATATAGCTTAGTAGATTCTCTCAGTACAGCCAGCATTGATTTAAGGGAATGCCGCATCATTTGCAGTCTTTATTTTGGAACAGCAGTAGTGACAGAAATCAAGCTGGCTAGCAAGCAGCTTAAAAACACAAATACTGTCTTTTAGAAGAGACAGCAAACTTCCATCTGCTTTCATATGATCAGTGAGCTCTTCCCTAAAGGCAGAACAGCAAGTGAAGTGTCCCCAAATGGCCTCTGCATAAGCAGTGGCAGAAGAAACCAACCTCTCCAGGCTGTCAAAGGAATGACCTACAGTTTCCCATTTAAAGGACTGAGCCGTATTAGTGGCAGGGAATATAATCCAGAGGCAGGGAGATAGGTAAAAAGTGTCTGTCAGTATTTTTGGGTGTGTCTTGAATAATGCAGCACAAGTTTTATTTATTTTCTTTTTACAATGATAAGAGTTTGCCACAATTTTTTTTGTGGCACAATATCTTTCCATTACTCCACACTCTGGCATGAGATGTTTCCTGTACAGTGGGCTACACTGAAATTGTCAGCACGCAGCGTAACTTACTCTATGATCTTTCCTGACACTGCTGTACCAATCTTTTCTCAACTGGTCTAGCATCACAACTCTCAAAGGGCTCTTTCATCATTCTTTTACAGCCATCAACAAAAGCCAGTGGATAGGTAGAATGGCTGGATTGAGAGCAAGTGAAATATCCATCAGACTGCGTATGTGCTGCAGAACTGATGTTATGGTGATTTAGTTACAGATTTCCAGTAAGATGATAGACAGGATCTCAGATTCCAGCTAACAAAAAAGAGGAATATTTTGCCAATTTCATGTCATGCATGATGGTTAAACCCAGGCCCTTTTGTTGCCTGTTAATTAATCATGTTCTGCCTGTACAAAACTAAATTTAAAAAAAAAAAAAAAAAAGAGTATTAAGTGAAATACTTTGCATATAGGATAATAAACTCTCTAGACAGTTCTGGTCTCTTTGGCTTTCTTTATCTTTTACTGTTTTCTTGGAGTGGTGATCAGTATTCTAAGTCAGACCAACCATTAATTCTCTCACAGAAAATATGGATCAGGCCTTTCAAGGAGCAGATGAAACAAGCTGATTGTTGCCAGCCTTGATAAATTTTGCTTAATTGGATCTGGCAAACACACAACAAACACTGTGCTGTGGACTTAATATAGCACCTACTCTTCTAAAACTTTGTAGAGCAGTTGGCATGGCATACAAAAAGTTCTGCTCTCTACATTTAAAGTGCTGCAGTAATTTATTCTAGAGATTCACAAAGAAATTCATTGTTGGGGTATTTTTCCTGGGGGAAAAAAATGGAAAAAAATAAAAAAAGAAAGAAAAAAACCCCAGTGAAACCAAAACCTAAATCTCAAACTAAGGTTCTTTTAACCCCCTTCAGTCTGTTAACAAATACAGTCTGTAGGAAAAATCTGTTCTGGAGAGATCACCCTGCACATAACTTCAATCAGCTATTAGAAACCAGAAGAGCCTTTTGGGTCCTGCAGTTATTTAAGAACTCTAGTACGTAGATGAAAACTGTGGGTGATATTTGTTTCATTATAGAGTAGTGAAATCTTAGCTGAGCAAGAGCAGGTTCCTATTCTACTGATCTGTACCAACCCAGCAGGATACATCCTCTGCCTTATAATTAACCACTTCAAAAAGACAAAATGACATGACTGCTAGCTTATGTCCATCCAGTGAGCATCTGACCTGACGCCAAACCAGGAATTAGTCTCCAAATTTCTTCAATCCTAGAGCACTGTGTTCACCCAGAGAACACCCACTGTGTACAGCACAACAAAGCAGAGAGCACTGACAGCACCATAGGACGATACTGCTGGCACAGAGCTTTTACATCATGCCAATTCACAGTGAACAGCAGCATTCCCAGACCTGGATCCCTGTTACTCCCTGCTCTTGGGAGAACAGTCTACTGATCATGAGTTGGTTTCATCCACGTCTAGACACTAGTGAGGATGTAAGGTAGTGCTGAGGGTGACTAATGGCTGGTTCCTTTTGTTCTTGCCCATTGTATGCTGAGGAGGGATGGTCTTGCACATTTTGGGTTGTTTGGTTATTTAGTTCTTTGAGTTGTTGGTCTTACTGAGTTCCCCTTTCATCTGTGCTCCTCAGTAATGTTCTGCTTCTCTGAATCACTTTATCCCAGTGCTTGCAAATGGAGATTCACAAACACTCCTTATCTAGAATCCAAACAATATAATTCACATCCATGAAGGGCTGAAATGTGGTCTTTTGTTTTCTTTCCTATTATTTTCAGTAGTTTTCCAGTGAACCTGGCCATTGTTTTTGCTAGTCAGTGCCTTGAGAGAAAGGTTACAAGCAGTTTGCAAAAACCTGGCTACCACTTCCCTGGATGTAGTTAGTGAATATGGGATCTGCTGTACAATAAGCACCTTTGTTTAGGGCTTTTGCAAAGTCTGGGAGCGTTGGCATTGTGCCTGGTTCAATGTAGCTATTAGAGTCTTTTCATTGACTTTAATTGGAGCTGGATTAGGGCCTAATCATTAAAAAAAAATCTTCACCCTGCAGCGAGCAATGGTCACATTTGACCTCGAAATTTCAATAAGAGGCATTGGTAGGGCAAAGCTAGAACATAAAAAATAGAAATATAATATTTGCCTGTCAAACAACGAGTGATAGATAACTATATGCAGTACAGTGACCATATGCCTCAAATTTGTCCTGAACTCCCCAAATTTTTTTTCTACGTAAGATCTGTCCAATTTTGATTTTTGGCAGCTGCCAGAGCACAGTGGAAGAGAAAGCAGTTTGTCTGCCTTTAGCTGGTGTGGGATTTGCTGTTGGCAAGCACAGATGACAAACACTTCAGTTCTGTGACCAAATGTCTTTGTCATTGTTTTCATTAGACTGTGGGATGTTTTGCCTGATCTGCGGAAAGATATTTTTGACAACTCATTGCAGTATAATAAACAAATAAAATATCAGAGAATAACATGTTTCATTGCATGTGTCAATATATACATTTTAATGTATAAAAGTATGATAAATTAGTTTGTGGGGTTTTTTGGAAAAGATTTTACGGTTCACACATCCAATGCCGGATCATTGTTATAGATTTGCAGTGACTGTCCATCTGTGTCTCTTGCTCTTTGTCTTCAATTTCTTTATATAGTCCATGTCCTACAGATGAGAGGTCCTGCCCTGTGGAAGTCCAAATGGAGCATGTGAAGTGAGCCAGAGAGATGAGCAATGCAGGAAACTCTAAATGCTGTAATATTATTAATACATTTATAATGAATTTCTGAATCTTAAGTCTGTTGTTAGGGAATTAACTTTTTGACAATGCTGTAAGGGAGTTGTATTTTGGTTTGAGTTTTATAGTGTATTACATGAGTTATTACTTTTTGTTGTATCCAAAACATCTGCTATGTGGAAGGCATGAGAAGAATAACGTCTGTTTGTTTTATTGTATTTGCCAATACAAGACATGAGGTTAATTTATTAATGTCACAGAATGGATCAGGTTGGGTGGGACCTGTAGTGGGTCACCTAGTCCAACCTCCCTGCCAATGTGGTTAGGTGTCCCATGAAATAAGCCTATTTTCTCTCTGGAAAACCTAAATAATATTCTGGTGACATTTTTGTTACAGGAAGAAGTTTCTTCAGCAGCTGTTTATCGTGTTTCTTCTCAAGTGTTGAAGATTTTTATTCCTGGCATACAAAATGCTAGTTGCTTTTTTTTTTTTCCTCCTCTTTCTCATCATGAGAGTATTATTACTTGCATGCAGTCAAACGTGGCAGACAACTGAAGAAACTTCAACATGGGAACAATATTGTTAAGCCTGGCAACTTGTACACAAAACAGTTTTTACAGTGTTCTGATAGCCAGAAATGGAAGTTGCTCCGAAGAAAAATTTTCTCTCTTTTTTGTTTTGTTGTATGTTTTCCTTCACTCCAGGGCAAATATTCTCAAGCTAGTCTCTTTGATTCATATACTGATGGACAAATGTGTCAAAACTGCTGGAAGCAAATGCTGTAGGGCATGTGTTTTAAGAGGCCCTTGATTCATTTATGTACTTATAAGTTTTCTATTTTTATTCATAGTGAGCATACTTCACCATCCCTGTCACACCAGCTCAGAGACTGAATTGAAACTCTTTAATGGTTCTATCTTCTGAAATATCTGTAAAGTGTATTAGTTTGTTGTTTTTTTTAATCCCTACTGGATGCATAACTACACATCCAGTTCAATTCACTATGACTACAGCACATCTTTGCCATCCTCAGAATTGTCTACTCTTGGTTCTACCAAATAAAACTCCTTTGCCAGCTGAATAACAGAGACAAACTTTTGTCATCTCAGCTCTTCTACCTTTTTCAAATTTGTTGGGTTTTTTAACTGTTGAGTTTTAGTAGCAGTCCAAAAGGTTCCAAACATGCCCTTGGAGTTCTCATGCTCTTGCTTCTGTGGGTTTCTGTTCTTTTTTCATTTTGTGTGCAATGAAACTACCTGGATGATAAATACTTTGCAGTTCAGACCGTGTTTTAGGTTTCTAAATAAGAAGTTAATGACCAAATTTCTTGTCCTTATTTGAGGGGTGGGTAGGTAAGGTGACCTAATAGTCATATTTCTCTGAAGAATGTGTAGTGGAATATTCAGGATTTATTTCAGAGTTTGACTTCTATTTCAGGTAACAGAAATTCCTGTTGGCTTCAAGGAAAATTGATCAAGATTCTTGTAATGAATCCTAAGCATTTAAGGGTAGGAAAAATTGGGGATGGTGAAGAGTCCTTTTGGGTAAACAAAATCATATGCACCATTCTGGAAATAGGGGAGAAATATTGTTTGAAAGAGATTTAAGTCATAGCAAGAGAGACTGTGGGATGAAAAAAGTTGATAAAATCATGGTCATTTCTCATCTTAGAGCCGAGGTGTTTCTCTTAGCTAACAAAAACCAAACAAACAAACAAAAACAAAACCAAAAACAAACAAAAAAAAAAGAGAATGAACAGTTGGGCAAATATTGCACAGTGAAGTCTCAAGCCCTGCTCAGAGCTGGGCTTTTTACAGAGCTCTCAAAGCCAAGAGTAGAAAATTAAGAAAGTGAATGCCAGGAACCATCAAGCTGTGGAAGGCAAGGCTGGAAAGCGCAGCTGTACAGAATATGGCTTTTCAGGGAATGAGGAACCTGCAGGCTGCAGAGGGCAGGAAAAAATAGGAAGTACAAGCCCACAAAAAAAACATTAGAAACAGAGAGGAACAGAGGATCAGTCCCAAGAAGGGTTATAAATGGAAGGAAACTGATTTACATAAGTAAAAATTAATTATGCCAGAAGAGAACACTGTTTTAACTATTTTGAGCAGAAGAGAAGCAGAATACCTGCAGGACTGTTCTAGGTCTTGAAGTACTTTGAGACCCTTTCCATAAAAAAACCTTACAAATTCTGAACTGAGGTTCATTCAAACTACAAAGTGTGTCACACCCCTCTCTTGTCTGCCTCTTGTTCTGGGCGTATCTCAATGTTATCAGTTTCTGCTGTTTCTCCATCACCTCATTTCTTGGTGACATGTTTGGTAAGGATGCCAAGGTGCTTCTGAGGATTAATGGGGCTCGATGGCACTGTAATAAATGCCAACAGGAAGCATCCCTCCTGTTTGCTGCACGGCTTTGACTTTCAGCTCGGCATATGGGGAAACCATACATTCTGATATAAGTGCAATTTCTTTATGGATCATTTAGTCCTATGTTCACACAACTTCTAGACTTTCAACTTTCAAGGGAATATAAGGTAATAAATCTGCCACATACTGTTATATGTATTACCTTTCCCCATAGTTATACAATTTTTCTCCAAACATAAATTTTAGCCACTTGTGCGACCATCAGGACGTGGATCAAGTTGGTCTCTACAAACCAATGTAATGATCCTCATGTAATCAACTCATCTTTTACATTCACCATTCAAAACAAAATTCATATAAAGCATTTTTTTTTTGGTCCTTCAATTATTTCATGCAACTGCAGAAGCCTCTTGCTTTGTTTGTTAATCAGAGTAAACTAAACCTATTTTTTTAGGTGGAAATCAGCAGTATTAATCAATTTACTGTAGAACTCTGAAAATATATATGTATTTCTTCTCTGAAAAAGTTTGACCCTTTCATCTTGCTTCTAGTGATGGGCAAAAAAATCATGTTGACATTGAAGAATTAGTACCACTGCCTCTTAAAAACTTGAATATATTTTTTACTATCTTTCTGTACTATGTAACTATATTTTCTACAGGGCACTTTTAAACCGGGCTCTAGTTTTGCCATGCCTAGAAAACTATTTGATTAGCCAAAAATCTGTGTGCACAAACAGGACAAGTGTCAGCAAACCGTGAAGCAAACTGCCATATCAGTGTACACGAAATAAAGTCTTGAATGATGGAACCTTCTTTATTTTTCTCCTGTAGCTCACTATTGCAGCCATTGGCGTCATCTCTGAGCACTTTGCAATCTTCCCGGAGAGAGCTTCAGGCTTCTGGAATTTTGCTGCATCACAAGGCCAAGGAACTACGGCTGGCGCTGCACTGCTGCTGTCAGGAGAGGGAAAATGAGGTGAGGGGAAAGTACAAAACCGAGGCGAGGAGCAGCTTTGGGCGTTGGGTTTCCTGCTGCTGCCAGCTTGGGGCCACCTCCAGCCCTGGCCACAACTGTGCCCCCCATCCTGCCCTGGCCTGGTGGGAAGCAGGCTGCCACGTGCCGTGCCACGGCACCGACCTTGGCGTGGGGCCGGGACTCTGGTGGGCCCCTCGCAGCAGAGCCAGGGCCGTGAGCTGACAAATGGGACCCTGTGATTATCTGACATCCCTGGATGTCCAGACGAGCAGCAGACCTGCTAAGCCTTGCTGCTTAATAGGTAGCTTTTGGCAGGTCGTCAGTGCAGATGTCAGTCACAGCGGTGAGTTTTTTCCGGTAACTGTATCCAGATGTCAGCTCTTTAAAGGTTTCTTATGCACCCTTTTTAATGTTTCTGTTCAGTTCCACTGATGGCTCTGCTGACAACCCCCGTGCTGCTGGCAGCCTGGCACAAGGACTGCAGTATGGCGCTGTGGTAGTGCTTTGTCTTCCCAAATACCCTCCTGCTTTCAGTCATACAGGATGAAGAGTGTGTGCTCTGTCTTGCTGAGGTCAAATTCATAAATTCTTCAGGAGCAAAAGAGTGTAGGACCCTTTCAGGGCTATCAGAGGGCAGTTACTTACACACAACCCACACTACCCTCAGCCCTGATGCTTCTCTTATACCTGGTGTTTGTCATTACAATAAAAATTACAATATATTTCTTTCAATAGTCTAATTGCAAACCATAGATTAAGTACTGAGAAGTCAGTGACTACAACAACAAGTGTGCAATGTGGCTGTTGCCTTCAGACAATTATTTAGCTGTCCAGAAACATGATATAATGTGTGTTTTCTCACCACACACAGATTTTATTGTAGTCTGGTCTCTAGTTCTTTGCTAGCTGTCAATAACAAATAATTTCCACTTTCCTCTGCCCATCACTGTAGCCACCTCGAATTTTTGGCAGCTGTGATGTAAGTATAGAGGTGAGAGGTCATGTCAGTGGAGAACAAACAATGTTTCTTCAAACCTTGTGTGAGGGTGAGAGGAATTACATAGAAAATACTAATTTTTCCCTTTTCCATTTCAAAATTCTCAAGTTGTGGGTGTGTAAATGTGGTGCTATTGTGAATCATGTTGGAATAATACGATTCAGCATGTGCCTAAGTAATAAGTTTCTATGGTCAAAAATAAGAGTTGCATCTTTAAATGAGACTGTTCTGTATTTGTTGCAGAAGTCCTCTAAAGGTGAGGAATCTAGAAGCAGGATCACTGTGCATGCTCTTATTGGATCCCACTGGGAAGTGATCAGGTGTCACCTATAAAGAAGTGAAGAGACTTTTCAGGGAAGGACATTTTTCCTTTCTTTTCAGAAGATTCTGAAACTAGGGAACTAAATGCAAAGAATTTGTTATTATAGGCTAAACTGGTGTGAATGTATCACACAGCTGAGCCAAGGACTAGCAGGGGCAAGACAATGAACAAAATTGCTGCTTTGTTTTGCAGCACGTGGTTGGTGTTTTTAGCATACATTTTGAACCCCATTTAAACTGTTGATCTGTTGCAATCCTTTGCGGTGTGCAAGGTAAAGAAAAGTTAAGCTACTGCACTCAGTTCTCATTTAAGACATTTATATATTCCAGTGCTGTCTCTCCAGCTGTTAGCTATAGGTGAGCATTATCTTTTTGACAGTAAATGTTGTGACAGAATGAGTCCTTGACTGATGTTCTCATTGCAGGCCACATCAGTAATAATAAATGCACATGACTCTCTTGCAGGTGTTTTCTCACGAGTGTTCAAATATCTCTAAGTGCTTTAATTCTTCCCATGTTTGGATTTTGCATAGTTGATTTCCTGGGTTTCAGAAATGTAAAGTGCTTTTTAATGATTTGTAATGTAGAGTACTGTGTCTTGGTATTACTTAGGGGACTTCAGATTCCAGCCACCAGTTAGTAAATGTGTACAGGTGATTTTCTTAACCAGAGTAGGGGTTTAAGAACCAATGCTAAGTTCTGCTTATGAATTCTGCTGGTTGTAATACTTTGCAAAACACAAAATTAACAACCACGTAATTTGCCCAAATAGAGTTTGGGCAGAGCAAACTTTCACTGAAAATTGTGACTTTTGTATATGAAACATATGAAGCTGTCTAATCATATTCCCTTTTTTTCAGCTTGGTTTTGCTGTTTCATGAAAAAAATATATTTTGCAGTAATTCATACTTCCATCTTCTAATAGCTTCAGCCTGAAAATGTAATGGCAGCATCCATATATTTCTTGTTTTCACTCTCACATTCTATCACGGGCTAGAAAATGCTTTAACAAATGAGAGACTTGATTGATTATATAACTGAGATTCAATCACAAAGCAATAGTGAGAGGATAAAGCATCTCGCTGGTCAAGCTGCTGGAGCTTTAAACTTATACCACAAAGCCAACAGCTTTGGAATGGTACAGTTCACTTATATAAATCTCCAATACACAGGGTGTATTTTATCAGAAATCACAATAGTAATTCAGAATTGTATCATTCTCTGTAAAATATAACACCCTTGTGGTCTCTGAAGAAAAGACTCTAAAATGCTCTGCTGGAAAGTGAACAGCTTCAGCAGGGGATATCAGACAGACTGTAATTACTAAAACTTTGGCTACAACGCATCACCTGTACTTTTATTAAAATAGCCTGTGAATCCTCTTGAAGGAGCAAACAAACAGCTTCCTCTTCAACCTAAAAACATGGTTAGGCATGTGGAGGTGGCAGCATTGGCAAGAAACAATATTTATTTTTGTTGGAAACTTCTAGCATATCCTGGCAAATAGCTGAGTAAGGTACTATTTAATCATTCAACTCTAATTCACAGAAAAAAAATTAGTGTGCTGTTGTGGCTTCTGGAAGTGTAGTGGGTTCTGTATGTGGTGATCCAATACAATCCACAGAAGGACTGAGTTATAATGAAAAGAGCAGGGTTCAAGCCTGGATTATGCCTGGAGACAGAATGATGAGCTACCATAAAGCACACACAATAACAAGAGCTGGTAATGTTAGGAGTCTGGCTCATAGGTGCTTTGGAGCAGGTTTTGTAAATCCTAGTTTCTTTAGCCTGTACCTCATCTTTATCTTTATTCCTAATACCCTATCAGAGAAAATGATCCTTTCCTACAGTAAAGTATAAGATAATATCTGCCAGCAGTGGCTTCCTCCCTAATCTTACTGTTTATCTGATGTTTAACACTAAACATAGCTTCTAAATGTTACGGTCTAACCCCTAACACTGGTTTTGACCTTTGTCATACTTCATAGTCCGTTCTCTGTTGTACCTTCTCAAAAGGTACTCTTAGAAATCCTACCTCTAGCTACAGCTCCGCACCAGGACCTGCCCAAACACTCCAGGAACACTCCATTGTCCTGTGATGATTAGAGCCCTGTAGTCATCTATTCCCCACTGTAACTACAGAGAAGCCACCTGCCCTTACGTGCCCCAGTTCTTACACTTGCCTCGCCTTCTTCAAATTCTGCACCACTTCAGTAACTCCTCCTCTGCAACCCTTCAGGGATGTGTTATTGTGGAATGAGAATTATTCACTGTGATATGAATAAGACTGGAATTAGGGGCAAGTTTAGGAAATTGAGAGATCGAGGACTTGTGATCACTTCTGAATGTAACTGGGTCCAACATCTCCTGCAGTAAGGAAGCTGCAACTTCTTGTTGCCAGGAAGTCTTAAAGTTAATTCTGACAGGGTTCTTGTTGGTTTATGCTGGAGTGTCAGCACAAAACTAAGTCAATCCTGTTAGTCAGCTATGTCTAAAATAAAGAGTTTAAAACTGGGCCACTTAGATGCTTAAGAAAATAGATCCAGATTTCAATAAATCTGTCTTTCTGAGAAGAGAAGCCAATGGTTTCTACCTTATCCTCCATCAGTTTAGCTACAGAATCCCACACTGGCCATCCCAATACACACCTGCGTATCTTGCATCCAGTTTTTCTCTATAGCAGGATAATGTCTGAGAATATGTTTTTAAATATAGTACATCAAAGCATTTGAAACATGATGAATTATTGTTATGCCCAACAGAAAAATGGGGATGTTTGAATCAGAAAGTAATTATAGATCTGTTGTAAGCACCTTAACTACTAATCTCCAGCCAGTTATGTAAGTTTTTGGGTCTACTGGAGAGGAACCTTGAGGAAGACACATAACCTCCAGTTGCAACTTCTTTCACCTTTATATGTAATTTCAAGTTCAGTATAGAAAGGGAAAAGGGCTGACACAGGGAGCAGCTCCTTATGTGAAGGACAGGAGGCTGGTTCCTGACAGAGTGCACTGAACTTCCCTGGTGGGAGAGAGTCGTGTTCTCCTGACTAATTTGGGCAATGTGGCCTCATTCTTTCCTTTCTGGTAGAGGAAGATGATAGCAGTTTGAATTCTGAATTGCTATGGCACTCACTAAGCTGGCTGGTAGCAAGCCTGGCCCAGCTGCATTTGGGCATAGGCAAATATGGGTCTCTAACCTCCTGTCAACAGCCTCCCCAAGCAACTGCTTAAGTCTTGTGCCAGTTCTACCAATGGGCCATTTGCCCATTTAAAAAAAATAAGAAATAATAGCGCCTATCCCCAGCATTCTTTGAAAGACATGCTTGCATTTAAGTTGTTTCTGTTGTACTCAGAGAGTTATTTGGCTTATGTATAGTTAACATGACTCATTTAATCCAAAAATAGGATTTGCACACACGTTTTGCAAATCTGCTAACAGCCTACATTAGTTCTGCACTCAGTCGTGTTTGCAGCAATGCCTTCTGGGTGCATATCCCTGCTTTTTGAAATCCATTTTGGTCTTTCCTATTTTCCACTTGTTCATATCTCATCTTCTTCTGTTCAGCTGATGTGTTCAATCATGGAATTCAGTTTTCATAAAAAAGGAAAGGTCACTGTTTCTAGATTTTTCTGTTATATACCAATTTTTCTTCTGCGGTACCTTTGTATAGGAACAGAAAAATTAAATTCAAGAACACCTTCAAAAGTCTGCTCACTTGCTGTACTAGAAAAATAGGATTTAATAGTCCAAAAGCTTCTTTGAAAAACTGCAGGTAAGTGAACCTGTGATAAATCAGTTCAGGTACATCAAGTCACACAAAATATAATTGATTGAAAGACCAAAACCCAGCTGCATTTATACATATTTTATAATCCTTAAACAAAATACAGGAGCTGCCCCAAAAAGGCGTATTTTGAAGCAGGTATGGTTTTGATGCCCATGTGCTGTTTTAGTAGATATCGATTCAAACTCAGCAGTGATGAACTGTAGCATGTCAAATAATGTGTGAATCAAAAATGCTTAACTGTTGGTCACTTAAAATTTCATCTTGGCTTTTCTGGATAGGGAACGTCTTGTTTGGGGGCACTTACATTATTGCTTGCTTTTTTTTTTTTTTTAAAAAAAAGAGCCGTTTCTGAAATGTTGTATTTGTGGTGTTCCATTGTCACAGCAATTAGAACTGTTTGGTTTCCATGTAAAAGCTGCACACTTGGGATCAGACGTGTACAGACCAAGGAAGCAGCAGACTTGTTTGCTGTGCCATAAAATACGAAGAGCCTTTGGCACACACAGGAAACTCGAGCCCTGATCCGTTATTGGAAACCATTAACATAAATACTCTGCCAGGTCATTGACATCTGCATTACCAAATCCCCCTATGGGATTAGATATTCAGCACCTAGATCATGCTATTAGTCTCTCATATGGTAATGAAATAATCAGCAAAAACACGTGTCTAGGAATTCCTGAGTTAACTTAGAAGTGGAATAACATTAAAAGAGCACACAGCTCCTTACAGTTTGGTGCATGCTGTGTAGTGGATTGCTTTAATGTTCTAAGCACAAAGCTCTGACTCACGTTCAGACTGATCCAGAGACTTAAGTGTAGGTAGAGCTGGTCCTGCTTAGCCCCTAATGCTCTTTAAGTAGCTAAATCATGCACAGTAGCTGTATTACAGCAGTTGCCAGAAAACAGCTTCCGTAATTGCATGCTCCAACCTTTGTTTATATCTCATCTTTGAATGATTTTCATATGTTTCTTGATAGTTCAAAGTCATGCATTTAATTTTTTGGAGTTAAATATACCTTTCCAAAAAGGAAACAAAGGTACAGGAGGCCATAAATTTCTCAAGTTATCTTTGATACCAAAGAATTTGCCTCAGAAGTAATTGTAGTCGAAAAATCAGAGGTAGAGGTTAATCTCTCTTAGAAGAGGAGGACTGCAGGGGCAGTTTAGATATTTTTAATCTCATCTTACAATTTTCAAATCCTTTTGCTTTAACTCATCATCCACAAGACCATCTGTATCATTAGGATATTACAGGAACTGGAATTTTTTCCTGTGTAGGGAGTTAAGCATGGTTCCTGCAAGCTGTGAGTATGTAAATGCTTTATATTATGCAACTGCAACACCCAGACGTGGGGCACAGGTGCCCAGGGCATGAATTTCTTGTTCTTCTAACCTGGTACAAACAAACTGATCAGCACACATTTCTCACCTTAAAATCATATTTTGCTACCACTGTTTACAGTGTTTGTCCTATTGTCCTGATATGTCCCAGAATGCCTCTGCCAATTAACTGGACTGGGCTTTTTAGTAACATTAATCTTAACCTAAGTGTCCTGATTTTACAACTTAACAATTGTGAAGCAGGAGATAAGCTTTACAGCTGCCTTTATCCTACTAATTCAGGCCATGTTATTAATAAGGTAAGTGAGATTTACAGTAAGACTCTAGGAGGTAGATTTACGTTCATAGTCCAGGAAAACTAAATTTTGTTTGCTCTAGATTCAAGGCAGAGAATACTTGAATTTTTTAGTTTACTTACCAGCAAGATTCTTTACAAATAACACCATAAATTTTACACTACAGCTTCAATTACCAAAGGCTTTAGGCACCTGAATCGAAGAATAAATTTCCATGCAGGTAAATTCACGCAACATATCTTTAAAACAAAGAAATTTAATGTCTTTTGACAAATAAAACCCCAAGATCCTCCATGGGTAAAACGTGTGTCTCATACATATTGTGAGAAATATAAACAATACAAGGAAAAGGAACAAGCTCTTAATTCTTCCCCAGGAGTCAGTATGCAACCATCAGCAGCGTCTCAGTTTTCAGTATTTATGATATTTATATAATACCTTTCCCTATGCCATTTCAAAGCATTTTCTTTGTATTAAGTTTCACAGAAGCCTTGTGTAATAATATTATCCTCACCTAGGCGATGGAAATGCAAAAGTAACAGTAACATGAAGAGTGAATGGCACACCTGAAAAACAAAGCTGTGATCACAAGCTATGATCACTGCTGTCAGCTCCAGCATGCAGCAGTGTGTCCCTTCACACCTACAGTAACACACAGAAAAAAATATAATAATAATAATACAGGAAAATGGCTTCCTATTTGGCAAAATATGCCAGATAGCTGAGTACATTTTTATATATATTTTGATTATTGTAACATGGCACAGTTTGTGGCACAATAATTTGGGGTCTTGGTGATCTCTACAGAGATATCACCACAAGCCCAATATGAAAGCCATGTTATGATCATTTTATCTCTCGGAAAATTCTCAGCAAGGTGGAGATACTCAGCATATCGAAAGTATAGCTTTATGCAGTACTCACTGAAGAATGAGCATGCTCCTACAATCCCCTGTGGCATTTAAAATTTCCTTGGAAACGTCTCCTGAAGTTACTCTGAAGTATTTGCCTAAAATGACCCTGTTCTGTTTGCGAGATCACAGCTCACAAATAAACAAGCTATAGCAGCTTTAGGCATTGATCCTATTACTTCAGTACTTTATAAGAAGTCACTATATAATTGCTCTTGAAATTCTAGGCTAACGTTTTCTTACTACTGATATAACCTAGAATGCTAGAAGTAACTATAAAAAACACTGTAATATTATTAGAGAGTACAGAACACCATTTCACTTACAAATGTGTTGATATTTTCTATCACTAGATCCTCTAATTAGCAACTCATGACATCACCTGACTTTAACCATGTTGGCTGACATTTTCTACACTACTTGCCACGGGCAGAAGTTGTTGTGGCTCAATTTCCCTTTGTAAATAGGAAGCCATAAGGCCATTCAATTCACAAAAGTGGCAGGAACTAATAATTAATATCAGTTGGGCACTGAACTATTGTAATGTAAGTAGAAAAGTCCATGTGGGAATGAAAAAATTTTGTTTTCCGAATGTGGTTTGAATCTGTGAAAGGCCTGAGGCTGCACTCTGAACCAAATGTTGAAAAATCCTTAGGCAGCAAGCACCATCCATTCTGTGCATGACTGAGTCTGGAGTCTAGAGAAAAAATTAATATATGATCATGTAATTAGGCTGTAGAATAATTAACATAAACAAGGGAAGGATAACTTCAGATACAGGTAATCTTAATTCCATTTTCCCCCCTGTAGTTAATATTGCAGCCTTTATTTTCATTTCTCAACATGATATAATGCATAAGGGAAAGCAGAAGTGCAGAACTATTAGCTGATTTTTCCCCCTTTATTAAATGTTAATGTGAAATGTGCATCAAAGAGTGCAATTACCCATTTACTCTTCTACTACAGTTCGACCTTCTTTCAAGCAAAGAAAACTTCTTGGTCATTTAATCCGAAAAACAAAGTCCAAATCTTTCACCTTGTCTGCCAGGTTTCTAACGCTCTGAAGTCTATGCTTGAACTTTGAAATTCCTAGCACTGTGTGCAAAAGTCATGAATTATTTCTAGTTCACCAGGAAGGACATGTCTCTATTGCAAACCCAGTGATGTTAGGTGATTGCCTTACAACACTGCTTCACCTTCACTTGGTTTGTACAGAATCAAAACCTGTAGAGTGATAGTAGTTATTATATAATAAATCCAAAAAAACTATATAAAAGTAAACTTTTATAATAATTATTATTATTATTATTATATTTTTATTAGCTATAATAAATATAATTTATATAAACTCCCATCTGAAAGTTCCATTCAAGCTCAAAACTTTGTTAATGATATGAGACTACAATTCAAGCTTTCTGAAAGTACCACTTATAGTTTGCCTTTCCCAGGATATACTGCAAGGGAGAGCTCATCCCACTGAGAAAGTGGTCATGAATATGCCTTCGCAGAGAAAAAAGCGAGCACACACATCCAGATATATTCAGAGTCTGTAACTATATTGGTATCGATAATTAGTACATTTTCCTTATCTTCTAGTAGGTTTCTGTTCACAGCGGTTGCATTGTGAAATACCCCAGAGCAACAAGCAAATACCCAGGGGGTGTTTCACAATGCAGTTGTCATTAACTCTCATTTTACGCCTCGTTCTAGGGCAGTTTCCTGCTGCCTCGTATTTCCGAGCGCTCCAATCCCGTCTTTCAAGCCCATGCATAAGCAAGGTCAGCACTTGTCTGCAGAGGCTGCTGGGGCAAAGTATGTGATACTACGTAGTGTAAAAGTTGATACTACTTCGTGTTAATTCAACAGACGGGCCTGACAGTAAATGTTCAGAAATACCCGAAGTATTGTCATAATATCACCAAAGTAGGTGCAGCTATCCTGGGGCAGCGCTGCAGGGGATTCAGTTCTACCTGCTCAGAAGTGAAATGCAGCGCACGTAAAAAGGTTTTTGTTCATATGTATTATTATTATTATGGGCAAAGATAACTCGTTCCTTCTAAAAATTCCTCTTTTTTCCACCCCTGATGTTTTTAAATATAGAGGTTGGTGATTACAGCTGCTCTCACTTTCCTGGTCACCTTTTTCTCTTCTTACAGGACTGGGAATATGACTCCACTGAAGCTGTAATTTCAGCTTGCAGTCCTGCCTAGCTCAGCTCCAAAAGAGAACAATTTGTGGTTTACTTTTCATTAAAGACATCAACACATCTCTCAGAAGTCAACAGCAAATCTATCCTTGAGTTCTGCTATGCGAGATCAGGTTCTAAATTGGGAAATTCGGGAGATATACACCAGTAACTGACAGAAGAATCAGACCACTTAGGCAGAAAACTTTAAAGCTCTTATTTCTGTTCCTCTACAGACAGAAGTGAAACACTATGGTAATTCATAGTTCTGACTGAGAAAGCATTTGTTCAGTAGCCTCAAAAATTTTGAAAATGTCCTCTAATAAAAGGTGAAACTTAAACCCTAGAATGTTCTCTTACCAAAAGAGCCTGTAATAGTCTAGACGATTTTAAAGGGATTTGCTTTCAAACAAGTGAAAACTTTGATAACCACGAAGAATACATTTTAAAAGTCCAGATCCTTGCTCAATAAATTCAGAGAAATATTTTTCACTAAGATTTAAACTTTAAACAGTAGAATCCAAGGTATACAACTCACCCACAAAGTTAAATGATTGCCACACTGTTCTTTTGGTGCTGCATTACAGTTTGAGCTGAGAAAAAATCAGATTAACTTCTTTGTCTAATTCCACATTACAAATTGTATATAGCTGGCTAACTCTTTTCTTGAAAGTCAGTCATTTCACAGCAGTGGCTTCAACTATTTATTCTGAGTAGCTTTTAATATTGGAGCTATTTTGGTTCTGACTGTACACAAAGGTTACCTAGAATGATCCTCCATCTGCTTCTCCTCAATTTTGTATGAGCTTCCTGAAATACAAACTAAAGAATTGCTGTAACATTTCAAAAAGTGAAGCCATTCTTTAAGGATTAAGGTCAGGAAGTTATATGTGCATGGGATATAAATGTTCATGTTCTTAGTGTCTTTTTGCCTCATGATTCTCATCGTTTGCCTCATTTGCTTCATCAGATCTTTACACTTGTGTTTTGCTGCAGACTACAATGTCAGATTAAGTGAGACCTACAGGATTCTCAAGCATAGACATAATCACTGGGGAAATACAATTGACGAGAAGTCTCATAAAAATGAGATAAATATTGATGGGAAAAGAATTGTGGTATCTGCCGAGCTGTCGTTGTGCTGTAAAATCACCATTTTGTAATGCCAAGCCTAGCATTCAGCCACGTTTTTCCTCTGGATGTAATGCAAGCTCCATGCTTCACCCAAACCTCCTTGAAGATTCTGGCTAAGTGCACAAATGTGAATAATATTTAAATCAGGAGTTGTAACAAGATGTGAACCCAAGAAGGTTTCATATAGTTTAGGAATTTCTAAGGAAAGAATGGAACAGAACTTAATAGGATTCAATTCTTATCTAGAGTATGAAAGTAAAAAACTTGCACAGTTTCACTCACAGTGAAACACTTTCTCATCGTGGACTGCTATGGAAAAATACCTGACCAAAAAAGGCACTAAGACTGTTCTCAGCATCATCTACAATTACAAATGTTTATTGTCATTATTCATTATAATGAAATTACTGAAAGGAACCTAGCGTGGTATGGTCACAGTCTGTGTTAGGACCACAGTCCACGATGGTCCCTGGTGCTGTTGTCCCAGATACATAGCAAGTAATGCATCTCATTGAACACACTCCATTTTCTGGTGGAACTTACAGTTCCGAATGTGACAGCAAATGAACATTAGACAAGTATTTAGTACTTAGGAAGAAACATGTAATTCATGCAATAAAATGTCAGATTATTCCTTCTTCATGTCACTAGGACTTTATTTAGCAAAGGTTTATTCCTGTTCTCAGCCATATGACTGGGTTTGAAATTAAGGTCTTTGTTTAATTTCTTTAAAACATCACTCCTGTTTGTACATCTTCTGAAATTCCTTTTTTTAAAATCGCAAAGGATATTAATAGCTGCCTGAACTGATACGTTTTAATACTAAGTACTGTGATTTAAAGTACTAAATAAAAAAATTAACAAAGAGAACTTCACACAATTCTAATCGTGTTCTGGCAGCTGATTCTTTTTATTTTCTATCAGCATCACTTTTTACAGTGTCTGAGATTCAGCTGTAGGTTTACAGTTCTATAAGGCCACACTGCCTGTGTTCCCAGAGATGATGCGAAAACTTAAACAAGCCATTCCTGTATTGAATCCATCATTTCTTCACCTTTACTATGGGTGAGGACAGCTTCTGTTGACCAATACTATTGGAAAATGGATTGCTTATACGTGGTCAACTCTCATACTTTCTCAGAGTACTATTCGCTCTGGAGAAGCTGTCACTGAGCTTGTACCTGTATCTGCAGACACCTCTGTTCAATAAGAATTTAAGCAATACATTTTTCAGTGTCTGATGTTAGGGCAAAGGACAGCTCTGTTGTGCAGATACCCTAAAATGGCAGTGAGAGGCTCTTTCCTCATTAAGTCCAATTATCTATCTTCTTCACTGGTAGATGGTGGAAATGACAGGCTTTAGCTTTGAGAATGCCTGTAATGTGTTTCAGAATCTGATGAGAACAATTTCTAATTACAGAGAAACCAAGAAATTGCATACCCTTCAGATTTCCCCCCTACCCCCATTTTCTTGCTGGAATGACTGTCAGGCAGGCAGGAATGTACCTTCTCCATTTAATTTTTGTGCTTATTGTCCCCAGCTGCAACACATCTTAGAGCCCAGTTCCTGTTCTCTTTCATGACACCCATGACACGATTTATATGGACATACCAGCATAGTCTTCAGAGAATGAATCTCGATACAGGCAAAGATACATGATCAACGCTGCTTTAATAACAGCATGAGCCAACCAATCTTTTCCATGCTCTATCTACTGAAACTTCTAGATTGTGAGGAAGTTTAGCAGTGTTCCACATTACATCGTCCCCTCAGTGCCTTGCAGTCAGTAAGCACAAAACTCTGGGGGTTTCAGGTCTTTCAGAGAGTCCTGATCTTTCTGGTTTTTCTTTGCCCTCCTTTTACTGTTCCTCATAGAATACTGTCTGTCATTCTCATATATGTGTGTGTGTGTATAACATATGAGTACAATTATTTTAACGGGTCTGTTCTTTAAAATTTATATTGCAGAGTTCCAGCACCAGTAACATTTTACCATTCATTAAGTAATTGCAAAGGCATTTTGCAAGTTGGTTCCACCTTTTCTACCATGAAGACCTTGCTGGTGTCTGAATGATGAGAAGAAAAGGCATTTCTGTGTTTTCTGCCTTAACCTAATTTCCTTAAACGGTAGTTCCATTTTTTTTCTTTTAGACATCATCTTATGCTCACTGAGGAACATAACTATGCCAAAAAAAGAGCTATATGTAGAGCAGCTCAAGAGAAAGTGGAGAGGTAGCAATAAACTGAACACTCCTTGATCACAGATTAGAGCAGCCTCAGTTACCTCTAATCATGTGTAGCTGCGTATGGCTTGAATGAGACATTTCAGCAACAGAGGATCAGCGCTGGAGTATTTCACCTGCTGCCCTTTCCATGAGACAAATACTCTTTTTCAGATTCCAGAAAAAGGCCTGCCATAAAATGAGTTCATCATATGTCCAGGACCTATGATTTTAGGCAAAGAGTTTGTGCAATGGCCAAGTCACAAGTCCTACTCCTTCTTTTAATATCTTTTTTTTTTCTTTATCACTTCTTCTCTTTCGGTCTATGGCTACTTTCAGTCCTGTCACTGTCTCCTCACTTGTCATCCAAATTCTTTCTCATGGCATTGTATTTTTATGCTTCCTGCTCGTTCACAAACGTATTCCATACAGCCCTTGAGAGAGCTGTCTCTTTTAGTTCCGTCATGACAATATGCTCACTTCCATTTTCCTTGAGTGATGCTTTTCTTTTGCGTGGTCATTTTCTGATCTACTCTGCTTTCCTGCATCTGACTGTGCTTTCAGAATACAAATGCATTTTCCTCGTAGTACTCTTTTTTCATGTTATATTTCCGTGTTGTTCATAGTTTTCCACGCTTGGGGACGTGACTCGGTGATTCACATCACCTATTGTCCAGCAGTCCTTCTCGTTATGCCACGCTAGGAACTGCGCTATGAAGCCTGGGCTAATTAGCAAAGTTTTGCAAGATGTGTCTCTGTGGGCTGAGTGGAGCTGCTCCAGTGAATTGCACTGGTGAAACTTCCCAGAGGGGAATCACCCTCACCTCCTCCACACAAAACTCAGGCACAAAACTGCCCTCAGGTCAGTGAGATCCTTCATTAGCCACACAGGGATGCATGATGGCATTTCTGTTTTTCATTTGCTTATGTCTACCTTGGACATTTTGCCCAGGCCAGCTATAAAGAAATTAGCTCAAGAATAGGAACAGTCCAGCTGTGACAGGTTGGAGTCACGTTTAGTCTGATTTCCCACTTGCAGTTCACAGCTACACAGGGTGTTTGCAGCCAACAGTGTAAACACACCATTTTCCTTTCCAGGACAGATTATCAAGAGAGTCATGCAAACAGAGTTCTGAATCCTGAGCAGGTACAACCACCCAGGTTATATACCCACCTCCCTTTTAAATAAATCCATTACTCCATCAGATTTCACTGAGATACTGTAGCCAGTCTTACTGGATGAGTTAGAAATGTGAATTAACAACACTTGCGTAAGCAGAGGCTTTGGAAAGGGAAACAACTCAAACTTAGTTTTGCAAAAAAAGTGATATATTATGTATAATTAGTCTGTAATGATGATAACAGTTCTGAAAACCTGCAGTACCTTATGAAATAATCTAAATTTAGTGCAATTAGTTTACGAGTACTTAGATGGTTGACTTGGGGATTATGGTTACAAAAGTCTGATTTCCTCCCAATATGAATCACATTTTGTGTGTAAGAGAAAGATACATTTTTTAAAAGCAACCTTTCTTCCTTTTATAATGGTAACAATAATAAAGGGGGTTTTTTCTATATGATTTATTTGCACTAAAAAAATTACCTTCAATAGGATCCTGTTTTAACTTTATCTAAATACCCTAAGTAGATCTCAGCACGACAGCAAATGAAAATGAAACCAAGTGCAGGGGAAAAAGAGCAAATTAGAAAGTAGTCCAGTGGGTTTGAACATCATTCTGAGTGCAAAAACAGCAATAAACAATTGATACACTGTGTTTCTGATCGTATTCACCAATATCCTTTGTAGTTCATGAGTTGTTATATCTCGAATAGCCAGTGATCTTTTTAGATCACTTTAGTTTAGTTTTTCCTGTGCAATTGCTAAGAAAGTTAAGATGCTCTCAGCAGTTTAGATCTTTCTTTCTCTGTCTTTTTCCTTTTCTGCCTTCACTCCCAGCTCACTTTTCCGTGTATCTTTTTTCTTACAGACTAGTGTAGAATTACTTGGAAAGTGTAGAAAGAAATTACTTCTGCAGTTATCTTTACTTCTGAGTAATGTAAAGCTAGGACTGGCCAAGGCATCATTTACATATAGGACAGCTGACCAAGGTGTTGCATGCTGGGGAAAAAAAATGCTGCATTAAACCAAAACAAACAAACAAGATTGTGACAATGAAAAAAATCAGAGAAACAGTAAATGCTATAAAAGCATATAGGTTACCTGAATAGTAAATTCATCTCCAATATATCACTTTCCTTCAAACCAGTTGTATTTTTTCCTTTTCTTCACTGTTTTCTTTTTCTCTTTGGAAACTCTTTTGTAAATAGACAGTTCTATTTTCTAAGTCCTTTCAGCTAGAAAACACACTTCAACCTTCAGTCCAGCACATGCGAATTTATTCTGTGGAATGTATCTTGCTTCAAGTGTTCTACATTCACAGGAAGTAGGAAAGAAACCCAAACAAACAAACAAAAATACCCAAAAAACATGAACATTTTCATTCTCTCCAGCCTCCTAACTTCAGTTGTTGTTGTTTACAGAATTAATTTAGCAATGATTTAAGTGCATTTGAGGTCTTCAGACAGAATTCACATTTGTTACAATCTCAAGAGCTGGAGACTGTAAGCTTTTTTTCTCTTCCTATAAGCTCAAAACTTCACTGATAAATGCTATTTCTTCCTGTGCTATACAAATCTGTCCTGTTTGAACAGTCCTCAGTCACTTTGTCCCATACCTACAACCTCTCCCCAAAGCTATAATGCTGATACTTCTTCCAATGGCATTTTCCTCCTGAGGCAGTTCCCTCTTCTTGAGAGTGGTCAGGGCACTAACGTTAGCTTGGAACTCTTTGAAAAAGAGATGTCATAGTTTCTGGGATAATTATCCCAGAGGGTTCCATACTTTCTATGTGATTTGGCATCTGGTAGGGAGCAAAACCACTCAGCCCTTGCACTCTCAGTGTGATACATCATGGATACCAGAGGGATAATTTTCACTGTCTGATTCAAAGCATTTTCTGGCCCTACAAGACGACTTAGCACCAGTTTCCTATCTGTAAATAGAAATCAAACAGAAGTGGATGATGCCTTCGGAAAGATAATTTGGTCCCTGTCCATACCTGGCACCTCGCAGGTACCATCTTTCCAGGACCTGTTTGTGCCTCCGTGGAGACCAGGACTGCATATATAGCCTGACCATATGACACAAATAGCCTGGCTGCTATTTGAGGAAGCACCAGATTGCTGCTCACATGCAGCTGGACTATCCTGTGGCTAGGCAGATCCCACAGGGAGGTATGAGGAGGGCTAGCACGTGGTGCTTCTGCCACCTCTGCAGTAGCTTGAGCAGCCTCACCTGGAGAGCTGGCCACTGATGCAGCATAGGAACAGCTACTGCACATCAGCTATTCATGTTCCATACAGAGGGAGCCACTGACAAATGTTCAACCAGACCAGTGCCTTGGAAAAAATGCATGGCATTTCAACAGCTGGAGAGCTGGGACATCAGCAATATCATAGAATCACAGGATGGCCTGGGTTGGAAGGGACCTTAAAGATCGTCCCACTCCAACCCCCTGCCATGGGCAAGGACACCTTCCACTCGACCAGGCTGCTCAGAGCTCCATCCAAGCTGGCCTGAGCACTTCCAGGGTTGGGGCATCCACAGATTCTTTGGGCAACCCCAGTGCCTCACCACCCTCACAGTAAAGGCTTTTTTGCCTAATATCTTATCTAAACATACCCTCTTTCAGTTTGAAAGGATATGATACTTGTTTACATCAGCATCTCAATCATATTGTAGCACTGAATATCTTCAATTTTGCGTTCTTTCCCTCCCCCTCTTCTGACCCATATATCCTCTAATTGTTTGTTAGGGGATCATCTTTTGGCCACATGGCTTCTTGTTTTCCTTGCGTGACCTCCAGAGGGATCTGTCAGAGAGGAATTCTTATCTTCAGCCCATAATCTCTTTAAAATCTTTCCCAGCTCATGGCACTCTATTCAAAAGAATCTAATAGCTGTATTAGGTTAGTTGGCTTTGTTATTTCTGTACAGTTATTCATTAACTGCAGATGAGATTTTTCAAAACACCATGGGGGAAAAAAAGAAAATTTAAATACCCTCATACAAAATCACACACATATTCTGTTCTATGGAAACTGAATTCTGCTCTATACCATAGGTCTTTAATAATAAATTTTAAGTATGTATGAAAGCCATTAATAACTCTGTATTTCAGAGTTTGATTGTAATTCTGTTATCGCAAACTGCTCAACCACTTTTATTCTAGACAAGGATCTTTAGAAATACCTGAATAGGTATAAAATATACAGCCAATTAAGAGTAAGTTTTATTTAAGATCATAAATAATGGTGATTTTTAGCTTTATAAAGACTTGGCAATCAGATCAATATTTAAATATCGGAGGGCAGGTTGTCCCATATGGGTGGATTCTACAATTATATGCTCTATCTGTGAGATATGTGCTACACTTCCATTTTGCAAGCCAATGTTCTTTCTCAGGAATATTTATGTCTAAATAAATTATGCTAAAGCTATAACAATCTCTGCCAACTCACTCTCTTGCAAAGGAGTAAGAAATCCACTTCTGAAAGGCAGTCATTGGAGTGCTTTAGCATGCCTGGACACAACTATACAGACAGTGAATAGTTCAACTTTCTTGCTGCATTAGACTTGCAAAGATATGCCAAGAAAAATAAAAATGAAATTTAGATGTTAGTTGGTACTGCTATTGTGACTTTGCAGTTCAATAAGTCAGAATATTCCATAGCTTATAAATAGAATTTCATCCTACTTCCACCACTAATAAATAAATAGCTGTTAGGTTGATCAGAAAACCCAATTGTGGGCAAAACACCATAATCCAGAGAAGTTTGCCAAGTGCTATTTGGACATTGAGCATAGTACATGCAATTGTTCTGACATTTTTTGTTCAATGAGAACTGATGCACAGTTACTAAAAACAATGAAACATTTTCCAAGCAATAAACAGAATGCACAGGGGCAGCATTCCTCTTTGGCACCAGAGGATAGTCGAGCACAGTCCTAAGGAACTTTGTGTCTCTCTCAGACTGTGCTGAAATACGGGTATGCTTTGTCATGTGCCCTTTTTTAGAGCATTTTCACAGGGCACAGGCTTGTGTCGATGGATGTGGGTACTGCAGAACATGTGATTCCTGGTGAGCATCTTTGGAAGACAGGTTTCCAAGTGAAACTTCCAAAAACTCCAGACCCTCCTGTAGGAAAATAGAGCTCGTTAATTTATTTTTGCATTGTGTTAACTATAATTGTGAAATAGGAGCAACACACTGCAGTGTTACTGTAATGATACACCTGCATACGGAAAGATAGAGCAAGCCCAGATTCATTGGGTTCACCACCTCTCATTCCTTTCAGAGTGGGTGAAAAAAAGAGGAAAAAATGGTTTGGAAGAGTTTGTTCCAATAAAGCAATTCTCTGCTGTATCAAACCCTATTAATGAAAATTTAAAAACCTTTACATGTCTTTAATAAATAAGCAAATGGTGTGTGCATATAATGGTACAGTCATAAAAATGCTAATTATTTAATATTGGAAAATAATAGATCTGCTTGCAGTAGCCCTGTGTTAATTAGTAGCCTTTTTTTCCCCCAATGCAGTTTTATTTTCATGAATAATACTATGGTGTTTCAACAGAGAATGCTTCCTTTTTTGGATTTCATAACTCTCCAGGGCACACTAGACAGCGAATCAGTTATGCCCAACATGGAAACATTAAGAAAACAGGAGACTCATTGAAGTTATTTTGGTATCTTCTCTTTGATTTATATCGAGTCATTTCAGCAAAATATCCTATAGGAAGAGTGCAAAACTGTCCTGCACATTGCATCCTAAATTAGACTTACTTAGGGAACACATCTATGTTGTGCTCAGTATTACTATGGGGTATTAATTTGGTTTGGGAAACTGCATAAGAGGTTTTATGACTACAAATGTCTGAAGAAAAGAATGGAAAGTCATTATAACAGTTGGTATATATTCTCTAAGGCTTTGATCACACGTCAGTAAAGCTGTATAATACCTCTGTTATTTAGACATTTTTGCCAACATCTATATACCTTGTGGGTAAACTGAAGATTAAAAAAAAAAATTACCTCCATTATACTACTGGTATTGAAGCTGTCTTTATTTCCCTTCCAGTAACCTAAGCAATGGGGTAATCATAAACACAGCCTCTGAATTCCTGCACGCTTTTGGGAAACTCTCTCCTAAGTTGCAAGAAATATTGGAAATTATTGCCTCCATTAATACCCTAACTGCACACTAACATTTTTCTCATCAGTCCCCCAACAAACATCTTTAAACATCTTTCAACAGAGGTATGATGTAAGTGTCTCAATGATAGACCAAATCTGGTTGTGTCACTGTAGTCTAGATGGCCTAGAAGGACAAACTACATGATCTTTTTTATGATGTAGAGTCTGTCCCATTGTGTGATCTGACTAAAAGCAGCCTTTAAAAAAAATGTAATGTCATAGTGCTATTCTCAAATGGTAAAGTCTAGTGTCAATTATAATTTACTCATAGAGAGAAAAGATAATATAATTTCAAAAGAATATTACAGGGAAATCTTCCATTACATTCAGGGAAAATACATGTATTACGAGTGGCTGCTGGTGGTATTACTATTATTAAAGTTGTTATGCTTATTATTAAGATTGCCAGACACTATTTGTTACAATACTGTTGTTTTTATTTTAATGTGACAATCTTCTACTGAAAGGGCTAAAATTTGCCATACTGGATATCTGCCTCAGTCTAAATGTTAAGTACAGCCCGAGCTACATAATCCCACTATATCATTGAATAAGGATAATGAAAAGTGTTTTTTCCAGTTGTGCTCACTGGGAAAGTGAAATGCAGAGTGTAAATGTTGGTGAAGGGTAGTTCTGCCATGAGGGAAGATTCACTGCATGAGGAGACTTCAAAGTGATGCAAGGAAAGGGAGCTGCAGTGGGTTATATTGACCTGATGTAGCACTGAATTCCAGGGAGTATTTAACAGGGACAGGAGAAAAGACAGAGCAGAGCACAAGGGAGGAGACTGTGACCAGCTCCAAGAGAGGGTCTGTGACTGGGAATAGGGTAATGTGGAAGGCATGGGAGAAAAGGGGAAAAAAGAATCTGGGGGCAATGATCTAAAGGTTGGCTGGGCAAGGAGCCCAGGGGAAGAGCTGGGAAAGAGCTGGGCCCAGTTAGGGTTGTTTCTGAGTACTCCCATTTTTCTGCTATCAGCAGATAAAAGCCAAAGACAAAGTTACCCATTATTCTACAGAGCAGCTCTGTGGAAAGTGCTGGCATGCATTACTACTTGTTGACTGTGATATCAGTCTTCAATTAAATGGAATTCCTTTTTAACATTTTATTTAAATTGAAAAAAAAAAAAGTGGGAGAGGGCAAATTTCATAGAGTTTCTTTCCCTTCCTTGACACTCACTTAGGTAGCGTGTCACATTCACATTTGTATTCTCATTTTTCATTCGTTTCTCATTAATACCATGCTCTAATACTGCGGCTCCGTGCTTCTTGTCAGTAAAGAAAACCGATTTCCCTCCTTGCCTTAAAGAAGAATGACAAGCTCCACATATAAGCAGAAGCAGAAACAAAGAAATTTTAAAAATTAAGATGAGAGGAAGCAGTTTGCTTAATGTGAGAGGCAGAGAGGTTGGAGACAATGAGGGTCAGGTGGGGACACAGAGTGGCTCAGAAGAGCAGAGAAATCACAGAGAAGTTGAAAGGCCAGAGCATCAAAGGAAAAGGCAGGCAAAAGAATGACCAGTTATATGCATGAGTCATCAGAAACGGCATTTGAGAGTCCACGGTCAGCACAGCCAGAAGGTATATTAGTATAAAAATGACATCATTGTGCTACTTTCTAAATCTGGCAACAAGAAAATATAAACAACTCCTCACGTCTCATTAAAATCAATGGCATTAAGGAAAGATTAATGATATGAAAGGAGGACATTTACTGAGGTGGTGTGGTGTGTTGACCCTGCCTGAGTGCCGGGTGCCCACCCAAGCCATTCCAGCACTGCCCTCCTCAGCTGGGCAGAGGAGAGAAAATATAATGAAAGGCCATGGGTTGAGAAAAGGCAGAGAGAGATCACTCAACTCACCATATTAATGTCACAGGCAAAACAGACTTGACTTTGGGAAATTAGCTTAAAATTTTGCCAGTCAAATTAGAGTAGGGGAATAAGAAGCGAAAATGAGTCTTAGGACACCTTCCTTCCATCCCCCCCTTCTTCTTAACTTCACTCATGATTTCTCTATTTCCTGTCCCCCAGTGCTGCAGGGGGACAGGGAATGGGGGCTGTGCTCAGTTCATCACACATTGTCTCTGCTATTCCTTCCTCCTCAAGGGGAGAACTCCTCACACTCTTCCCTTGCTCCAGCGTGGGGTCCCTCCCATAGGAGACAGTCCTCCAGGAACTTCTCCAGTCCTGCCCCCAGGCTGCAGTTCTTCATGAACTGCTCTAGCATGGGTCCCCTGTGGGGTCACAAGTCCTACTCCAGCATGGGCTTCTGTCTCCACAGGTCCTGCCAGAAGCCTGCTCCAGCACAGGCTTCCCAGGGTGTCACAGCCTCCTTCAGGCATCCACCTGCCCCAGTGTGGAGTTCTCCAGGGGCTGCAGGTGGATCTCTGCTCCACCACGGACCTCCATGGGCTGCAAGGGCACAGCTGCCTCACCATGGGCTGCACCACGGGCTGCAAGGGAATCTCAGCTTCAGCGCCTGGAGCATCTCCTGCCCCTCCTTACTCACTGACCCCAGTGTCTGCAGAGTTGTTGCTCTCAGGTATTCTCACACCTCTCTTAAGCTTCAAAGGCTGCTGTGCAGGTCTTTCCCCCCTTCTTAAATCTGTCATCCCGAAAGCACTACCACCATTGCTGATGGGATCTGCCTTGGCCAGCAGTGTGTCCGTCTAGGAGCCTGCTGGCATGGGCTCTGCCAGACACGGGGGAAGCTTCTGGCAGCTTCTCACATAAGCCATTCTTGTACCTGCTCCCCATCCCCCTCAAAACCTTGCCATGCAAACCCTATACAGGTGTCTCAGTGCCTAGTTTGAATTAAATAGGTGTTTTATTGTGCTAGACAGCTTTGAGTATCTTATCCTGCATGCTCTATGTCCAAACCAGAGAGAACCAGGGACAGTTTGAAGCCTTTGCAATGGATATTTGAACTGCATTTCCACATTTTCAGGCACAAATGCCCATCATACATATATTTGTGGCATTTCAACTGCCTCGATATTTTTAAACGAAATTATTTTCACAATGGCAATGTAAATGATTTACACAAAAGGTTCTGAATGGTTCCTTTAGCAACATTTTAGCCTGCTGTACCAAGTGTACCTTTTTCAAAGTGAAACTTTAGCACAATGGCTTTCAGCAGCTGCTCTCAAGCCTCTGTAGTGCTTTCTATAAACTCTGCCTGCAGTACTTCATGCCTCATTTTCTCTAACCTGACATTGCCTATATTTGTTGAATAATTGGTGAAAATGTATCATTGTTAAAAATGTTTACCACTCTATTCTAATGGGAATAACAATAAAAGGGTAAGGGCAAAAATATGTCATATTACACAAAAAGCAGCACAACTGCACCCTTCAGGGAGGCCTCACAAGGAACCATGAAATTCATGCTGTTGAGAAACTGTTTGGCTTCTTTCAGATGTTTTTACTGCTTCTTTTTTTTTCTTGTGGTGGATGTTTGCATGAAAACAAGAGGTCAAGTTCTACTCTCAAATCAGCATAAATTTGAAATTCAACAGTTACAGTAAACAAATAGCAATGTAAGCAAGAGAAATCCCACACTGACTTTCTGAGTATGTTTTAATGGCCAGTGACCTAGATGTTGGAACAAATTTTTACCCAAACTGCAGTGCACTCAGACCTCTGGAATTATTCTGCTTCAGCCTGATTTTTAAGGGAAAAGCTCTCATTTTTATCTTTTCCTTTCTTTTTTTTTTTTTTTTTTAATTAACATCTGGGAAGTGTCTCATTGTTTAATTGATGAACAGTGAGTTTTGTGCCTGAAAGTGTTGAAAATGTGTACTGGTGCCTTGTTTTGGCCATGCACTCTGCCTGACAGTGGACAAGTCAGATAACATACTTGTACCTTGGTTTCCTGCCCTTGGGAGCAATGCAGACTGGTCTTAACAAAAGTTTTGATGGACACTTGGTGATATGTGAAAAGTGCTTTGGTTGGAAGGGGCCACTGAACTGCAGCAACCAATGAATAGGTTCAGTCATTTTTAATCCAAAATATCAGAGTAAACAATACAAGTTGGAACAATGCACTGTTTTCAGAGTGTGATTTTAAAGAATGTGTTATGATGATGATGTTGTTGCTATGGTTACAGATCCATCTAAAGTGAACGCACTGAATACTATTATGAAAATTAAGAAAATATTAAGCAACAGATAAAAAAAACAGGTGTGTAGGAGTCAATGGTTTTGGTTTTTTCATTGTAAATATTCTTAATATTTGTGAAAGTGGCAGGCTGAAAGAGATGTCCAAAAAAGGGTGTAATGCCTAGTTAGTGCTTGAAGACAGATGCTCTGATGCACTTTGCAGACATCCAGTACTCTTCACTACTTCTCTCCCTTTCTCCTGGACTTATTTAATATGCAGTGGAAAATCACGGTATAGGAAGAAAAGAGTATACAATGTCTTTCTATAGGAGTTATTGTATTAAACCTGGGATCTTACACAGAAGGTGACAAAAAGCTTGCTCTTTACAAGTTACAGATGAGGATCAGAAGCTCCAAAAGCTCATAGTCAAGGAAACAGTCATGTGGGTGATTTTTCATTATCTGTTTGACCATGGTAACCCTTACAGCCCTTAGTCAGTATAGCAAGACCACATGGTATCCTGAGGGGCTTCTACGGTGCTAAGTGAGCTCCCCAGCTTTGGCTGTTGATTATTCCTAGTGTAGGTATTCCAGGGCCTTCCCAGCCTCCTTTCTAAATGAGTAAACTCGCTTCCTCCAGGAGGAAGCCAAGGGACACTTGGCACAGCAATTTGCTTCAGGGTTCACTCCAGGCAGAAAACATGAAATAGATGATGCCAAAACAGGCTCCTTTAGCCTTGGACAGACTTGTGACATGATGCCAGCAGGCCCTGTGCCCACAGACAAGCACATACCCTGAGGACAGGCTGCAGGGCAAGCAGTGCATGCTTTTGGCATCATGCTCTGGAGGCACTGCTCCAGGAGGCTGCAGTACAGATTTCACTTTTTTTTTTTTTTTCCCATATTATCTCACTTTATTATCACTTTGAAAACACAAAATATTCTAGTTATGTCTCAGTCCCACAGAACCAGGAACTGTGCGTCCTGAGGCAGAGGATTTGGGTAATGTAGATGCAGCCAGACACACTTTGCATTTGTCTTGAACACCATCTTGAACGTTTTTCCTTCTATCTGAATAGCAAAATTTCAGGAAAAGATAAAGCTACTGACTGTTAGTGAACCCTGAAAGTTTAGTTGGAGCATTCACTTTCTGTAATCATAAAAGGGACATGCAATTTATAATGCATACGTTCAAATACACGACAGGTGGTTGTCTGTCAGAAATTTATATGTTCTTGAAGAGTTTGTACCTAAAGGACTTGAGCTTTGGGAGAGACTCGGCATATGGTAGTTAGAGAAAAGCTGGTTTTAAAATTGTACTGCCACTATATCTAAATATAATCTTAAAGAGAGAGAGAGAGAGAAATATCAAAATCCAGGACTGTAATTATGCTTACCAAACCTACTTCATTTATCAAAGCACATTACAAAATGAGCAGAGAATTTAACTCAGGGAACCTGCACCACTTTCAATTATCAGCCCTATAAATTACACAAGCAGTGAAATGCAATGAGATCAAAGACTCTGAGCCATTTGATTTTCTTACACAAGTGAGTGGCTACTGGGCACATTGATTACTCACCAGTGCTGAATAACTAGGGCAATACTGAACTCTATACATGTGGCACCACTGACAATGGCAGGGAAATGAACCAAGGGATACTCTGGAGGTTTGCTCAGCAACAGAAGGCTGGTGTATAGATAAGCAAATGTCTTATGAATGTGTTAATGAGTTTGCCTTCTAACCCCATCAGCTAAAAACGCTGGGGCTAATTTATTTTTCTTTGTCTCTTTAGAGCATGTACCATCTCTATAAATTGATATGCAGTCTCTTGTGTGTATTAAGAACAATTTCTAATTTCTGATCTCTTCAAGGCATCCTCTAAAATTTGGATTATCCCAGTATCAGCAGCCCCATGTTATTTCAGTACATATTTGTTACAGACTAATCAACTTCATGCATTCATCGTCTATCTGAACAGAGAGGGTAGATGATTTGACAAAATTTACAAAATTAATCTTGTAGGAGAAATCATAGAAAATGCTACCTTTAGTTATGAGGCTGATCCACGCCTCTTAGTCTTTCTGTTTTCCAATAGCTTTTACTCAGGTGTTAGTTGTAAAATTCTGCTTTTGTTTTTTCACATACGTTCCTAAACAACTTCTGTGTGTACAGCGGGAAAGGAAGCAGGGAGAAGAGGAGGAGTAAAAAAGTCCGTGTGAAGGCTCTATCTCCTGACCCTCTGAAGTGTTTTGACACATACCTCATGTACTAAATAATCTGTAAGTATTTCCAGCAATAATGGTGATGCTTCTTCCTACACAAGGATGGAGATGAGCTTTGTAGGGCGTACGGGCTCTGCACCACCCACCTCCACTGAGTCGGCTGTCGGGGTTTCAGCTGGTACCGACTGAGCAGACAAATCCTTCCTCCTCCTCCTTCTCCTCCCAGTAATGAGGACAGTAACCGAGAGATAGCAAGTCCACCTTTGGCTTGTCACAACAACTGTGCATCATTCCTAATTTATGCTGTACTGTAAACCAGCAAGCCAGCCTTGTGTTTTTACCTCAGACTCTAACCTCAGGGTTTTTATGGATTTGGTTTTACCCATAAAGGTGGAGATTCTGCTGGTCACACAGCTGGTCTGTGTGAAAATCTGTGTGTGCCAAACCAAGTTTTTACTAAGGAGAATTTTAAGGCAAAGAGCAGAGGAGAAGAGGCAGTTCAACTTAATTAATGTCAGAGTTTGTATAATCCACTGAATGTGTAAAGCACTATATAATTGCTAGGTGTTATTACTAGTCTTGACTGAGTAATTCATGTTGAATTATCTGTTTGCCAAATGTCAGCTCTCTGTTTGTGAACTGTCATTGAAAGAGCATGATTATTTTTCCCTGGATTTGTTCAAAATGCCTCTCAGAATAGCTTCTGTCAGTAATTCTTAGCCTGCTGCTTATTCATGAGCAATTCATCGTAAGTGTCTGATAGTTGCAATTTGAGCTGTTTTGACTGCCCAGTTAGGTATTGGATATGCTTCCTTTCAGACTTTTGATGACTGTAACTTTGAACTATGTAGTGTAGATACTCATGCAAGCCGATATTAAATTTGCTTTCCATGAATACTGGCTAATATCTGGCTTAATGTGAAAAGCAGCGCTGTTTTAACATTCATATTGGGGCACTGACTAGAAGTCAATCAGTTTGAGAATACATTATTTGAGAATGATACAAATATTGAGTAAATTATAGTCCCTGTTCCAAAGTATTTACTGTATAGACGAAAGGACTGAACTCTCTAACATTCTTGACTGTAGGAGAATAAATAGAGTCCCTGTAAGGTGATCTGAAATTGGAAATGGAAATGAAATGTTTTTACAAGAAAGCCTACAGACCTATTTATCAAATAGCTACAGATGGCTGTATTTCAGAAAAATGTCTGTACATATGAAATGCAAACTAGCACTTTATGCTAACTGGACAAAATCACATGGAAATATATTGAACATTTTCTGAACAAAGGGGAAATGAAGATGTAAATCTGGAATACCAAAGGGATGGGCACTAATTTCTAGAGCATTTGCCTAATCCTATCTCAGTGCTGCTCCATTCTGAGAACATACCCAGTGTTGTATCAACTGCTATTGTCTGCAAATCAAAAGTAGTTGAAAACTGTAAACAGTCTAATTTTAAAAATTATTTAATCTCTAAAGTCCTTAAAAATTCAAGTTGACTGCCTCTGTAAAGATAACATTCATTATTAAAATAAGGGTTTTCTTTTTTAAGAAAATAAAATAGTATAACAGTTTGCTACTTACTGATGTTTAAGCAGCCAACAAAGATATTATGAGAAATCCGGAAGAACTGGACGCATTAGGTTCCCCTCACTCCAGTTAAAGTAATTTAGTGTAAGTAAACAAAAATAATTATAAATTCTCTGTCAGTAAGAGATTCTTTTTCAAGGAAAAGAAACAAAGTTAAAGTGAGGGTTAAAATCGCTTTGTCAATATACACAGCAAGTTTATGGAACAGAACAATCCCATCAGTCTCAGTGTAGTTTGGGCTGTTTCCACTAATGTTTTTCAAAGTAGTGCATATTCTTCATTATGTTTTAATGAATCACTCTCTTAATCTGAATAGGTTTTTTTGAATTTGAAGTAACATAGCATTCTGAAAAATCCCTGTGCTTACCTGATATCAGACATGGATACCTTCTGCTCATGCAGGAGGTTCGAGGGAATGTACAGTTTAAGTCATGGTTTAAGTCATCCCTGAAATTAACATGTATTATCTCTACTAAGTATATGAGTAACCTTTCACTGCAGTTCTTTGTACAAAAGAGATACAGAAGACAGAAAACTCTTACTGTATATGACCATGGAAAAAAAACCAGGTGCCAATATCATCAGGAACAAGGAAAAAGTTAGTGCTTTAATTTCACGGAGAAAGATTATTTTCAAGAGCAACCATTTAAATGAAAGAACTGGAAGGACTTTGTTGTGATGGCAGAACTTTCAGATTATGGTGGAACTCCACATTTCTGAGTGAAATTTGCTCACAGGCAATGGACTTCCAAGATTTCTGAACTATTTGTGCACCTCTAAGAATAGACAGCACTGACACAAATTCTATCTTGGACCTGATCTTGCACTCTTGGAAATGAGTGGCAAAATACCTACTGACTTCAGTGGCAAAAAAACCAGGAGCTGTTGAAAGCACATATTGATCCATATTCTATTCTGCTGGATGGCTCATTTTATTCCTCTTGAGTAAGAATGTAAAGAAGGCATTTATAAGTATTATGCCATCTGCTTAGAAAAATGAATAGATTTTTCATTTTAAAAATCCATTTGTCTCAAGCATCTGAAGTTTCAGGAAAGTGAAATAATATAAAGCACCAAACTAAAAGAGTTCATGGCCTTATTCTGTCATGGTTTATATCCTCTGCATATTATTTGTCTTTACTGGGGTTGCCCAGACATATGTTAGGATAATTATAGGGGAAAGAATCTAATTGTATCGTACGGTGCTGGTTTAAGCTGACAGATAACAGGTTGTTATGTATAAAACATGTGCATACGTAGAGTAACAACATGTTAAATATCTCATTACATCTCGATAGATAGATATTGTTGGGAGGATGTAAATTAGAGTACCAATTATTCTGATGTAGTGGTAATGAAGCATTAGCGCCTTTATTCACATGCATTATATTTGTGCAGCTAACAATGACTCTCCTTGGGGAAGCACACTGAGTGCTTTGGTGTTGACCTCCAAGCTACTGCTCCCACTTTCAAAACTGTGTGTGTTAAAGATGCATCTCTATGAGAGGGAGGGCACTAGTGACACTGTAGGAAAAACAGAACAGGGAAGTGTAAGTAGTATATATTTTAGAGTGAAGAATAACTAGGAAAGAGGGGATTTGAGGTAAAGGAAAACAAGTTATGGGACATGACATACAGGACAATGTTTCAGACAGGAGAAATACTGTAGAGAGCCAGGAAATTGTCACCATATGCAACATCAGTCTCAAACACTGATTCACTGCTCTTTTTAAAAAGGTTTCCTTATAATACATTTGCATTCCACAGTTATTTGTCAGTCCAACAACAAAGATGAAATGTCAGCAAATATATCAAGCTCTTGCCTCCTTCTGTATGTTGTGCTTTCCCAAACTGCCAATCCAGTCTACCAGCTTGCTAGTTTGAAAGATGTAGCTGCTTTCGGATCTTGTAGGAGCAGATATTGCCAGTAGCAGGGAAGGGCTTGTATTATGGCTAAAGCATATTCAGGTTAAATAGGAGGACCAAATTTGCTCATTCTAAAATTTCCTTTGGAAGGTGGATGTCTGTTTTCAACAGATTTTAAAGCTTTATTTTTTCACATCTTATGTAAATAACTATTAAATCATTTCAGATAATTCCCCTTCGTATCGTAATAGATAGCTCACACAACCTTCTGAAACAGCAGAAAATAATTTATGCCCCCAAAGACATCACGAGACACAGTCTCACAGGCAGCAAAGCCTTGTGAAAGCTGGGAATTATCTGGAGGAGCACAGTGGTCATCTGTTGGATTTACATCTCTAATGGCAGAGGCCTACGAGAGAGAAGGAGGATGCAAGGAGGAAGGTTGGTAGGGGGAGAGGGGAAATTTTTTCAACAGACTTAACTGAAACATTGGACAAAGGGTGCACTGAGGTCAGATCCAGACAGGCTGAAGGAAGAGGCCACTGAAGCCCAGGGACATCCAGCAGGCCGGAGACAGAGCCCTGCCCCAGCATTGACCTTATAGCACATACCAGTTCCTAAAGGAAGCCCACAAGAAACTGGAGAGGGACTTCTTACAAGGGCATGTAGTGACAGGACAAGGGAGATTGGGTTTAAATTGAAAGAGAGTAGATTTAGATTGGATTTTAGGAATAAACTCTTTACTGTGGGGGTGGTGAGACGGTGGAACGAATTTCCAGAGAAGCTGTGGCTGCCCCATCCCTGGAGTTGTTCAAGGCCCAGTTGGATCGTGCTTTGAGCAACCCGGACTCGTGTAAGGTGTCCCTGCCTATGGTAGGAACTATATGATCTTTAAGGACCCTTCCAACCCAAACCAATTCTATGAATTATTATGATCCTTTGACTTATGTATCTCCCATTTGAATAACATTTGAGAAATCCTTATTTTAAAGACTTTGCAACCATAATGTGCCCTGTATCTGGAAAGGAATAGCACAGACAATGCAACTCTTCTGACTGAACTTACACTGCCTATCTAACTTTTGGGTGGAATATGCTTATTGCCAACACTTTCTCCTCTTGTTTCGCACATTTTAGGGGATACCATGCACCAGAGATTGTTCAGAACAGGATTTTGGAGGTGACCATCAATGTAAATTGGCTGCATTCCCTGATAGGGAGCGAGGCAGTGAACTCTGGCCTGTTACTAACTAGAACAGACTCATCCTGCTAAGGCCTCACAATGGGATCCCTAAAGGATCTTCTCTAAGAAAGTTTGCTTCTAAAACTTACATAGATATAGAATTCCTACCTAAATTATACTAAGCCGCACCAGTTCAAGGACCCACAAATGACTTGCTGCAGCAGCCTTGTTCTCTAAACCAGAGGAGAGATTAGGGAGGGTGTGAGATGCCCTCTGAATCCAATGGGGTTTCTTCAGGAACTGATTTCATTCCAGACAGACTTTGTGTGTCTCCTCTGATTTGGTCCCCTTGCAGCTTACCCCTGCTTATAGGACATGAGGAATCTAGCTCACTACTCTGCCACAATTCTGCCCAGGAAATAAAAACTTTTCAATTCCAGCTCTAACACAAGCAGGGGACCTTTCTGAAGGGTGAAGTCTGATTTGCTATTGCGGAACCCACAGTCACACAGAACAAGTAGAGGTAGGAGATAATTGTCTGATATGTGGTGAATTTTGACACTGATAGGGAAGCCAACACCTTGAAAGTCTCTGTAGGATATGCTGAAAATTTCAACAAAACTAAGGAAATAACAGGAATTTCAAGGAAAGTAGGACATTGAGCTTCCTGCCTTGCTTTTTCAATTCTTTTGAAAATCAGACCTGGAGAGTATATGAATCCAGTTATTAAAGAGATGAGCCCTGGGAAAGGAGATATACATCCTGGATAGCTGTCTTTTTTCTTTAAATAATATTTTAAACCCAAAAATATTCAATGTTGAAAAATAGCTCCAGCAATATGCAGGATATACAACAAAATTATAATAATAAAATTTGACACCAATTGGTGTCTCAGGGTTCTTGTATGACATTCCAAGAAGGAGGGTTATAAAAAACAGCTAGGTACAATGGAGTATAATTTTACAGATACATTGCACATTTGCTCCCTTAAACTTGTGGGGTTTTTATATTCTTTAACATCATTTTATCTATAATTATCGAGTGGGAGACTTCAAGGTTAGTGTATTACAGTGGATTTGCCTGCTCTTCCTTAGTTATTAAAAGAAAGAAAATAAGGGGAGTCATAGGCAGATCATTAAATGCAATAACAAAGCAATGGAAAAGATAAAGGGAAGACATCTGTTTCATGCAGGATTTATATTTAGTGCTGAACAGTAGGGATTTTTCTCCTATAGTTCTGCAGATCAGGTCACTGGAGAAGGAAAAGATTATATGAACATTTGCAGTGGGGTACAGTATTATTTAGGTTTGAAACTCATAAGCTGTGAAACCTCAATGAAGATGAAGAGTGCTACAAATCACTGCTGTTGAAACCTTTTAGATCATAGTGAGAAGCTGACAATTGAGGAGAAACTAGCTCCTTCCTAGAAATGCATTGCCACAGTTTGGCTTGAAAGCTCTTTTTGTGAGTCACTCCATCTCTCCTGTAAATAGCCATTATTAGAATGACTTGAACCAAAACTGTTGATTCTAACAACTCTGAACTTTGTGAAAGTCCTTATTTGAAATCAAAACTTCTTTGCCACTTGGGATAATTTTTTAAAATAAATATATAAATATTTATTTATGTGTTCATGTTTTACAAATTGAGCCTTAAATTACTTAAAAGCTAGCATGATCTTATGTAAGGTTGTGGAATAAACCAGCATACTCAGTATTATGTGTTTTAATTCAGAGTAGGTTGCTCTGGAGTAGTTTCATCTCAGGTTAGGAACAAACCAGAAAAAATTCTTAAATATTTAATCCCCAGTCAGTCAATCCCATGTGTGGTCTTGCGTCATTTGCCACAGACAGGCTTCCTGAAGGAAATGTATCCACTGGGGTGCATGTTTGCTCTGATTAGTCTGTACAGAGAGAGGGCAGTGTCCTCTCTGGGACATCAGCTGGTTCCTCTGCAGACAACATCCCTACTGCTGCTGTTTTCTTGGCTCCAGTTGTCATCTGAGACTGCCAGCCAAGAGAACAGGTCACCCTTCCCCGAGGCAGAAAGGCTGGCATGAACACAAAGGTATCATGGTTATCTCTGTGTGTGGGGAAAGCTAAATGACAACCCAACCAGCAAAAGCAAGATGCAGGCAAGAAGTAATACTTTTTACCATATTATCAGTACAATGAAGCTAATATTTTTTAATAATAAGTTCCTCGAACCCTATCACTCTTCATTCATCATGTACATTAAAAGCTGGCATGTATTTTAACTTTATTTTGATTAATGACTTAATCTGTATTTGGTAAAACTGTCTTTCATCTGCTCACACAGAGTTTATAAGCAGCTTCTGGATCTACTGCATTTACTAACATCTCCTTCAATAATGCAAACATCCAGCTTTTTGCAGTCATATTGGTGAATTAAACGCTAATAAGATTGATATTGGCAAAGATATCTAGAGAAAATATATGTGGAGCTCAGAAGTGATCACATATGTTTAAAATGAGACATTTTTAATGGGATATTTGGACAAATTGGAAACTGTGATTTAATCTATTTACATTTAAGAAGTTTTCTAGTTTACAAGAGATTTCTAAATACCCTATAGTAACCATGCTATATCAAACAAACACACAAAAAAAGCCAGTGTGGCACTTCAAAGACTTTTATTTTCTTACTGTAACTAAATTGGCTACAATTAATTTCTATAACCTTCTGCAGATAAATACTCAGATTTCTGTGAGAATGAGCCTTCACTCAGTCTGAGATGCTGCAGATTTTCAAGGTTTATAAAAACAACTGGTAAGCAAAGCATTCCAACCTCCCATTCCTTTACAGTAATTTTCCTTGGAACTTCAAGGTTTTTCACCAACTAACAGAGGCAGTGTCAAAACGGGGGGGACTATAAAGATACCTCCTGGACAGAACATACGACGACTGCTTGTTGTTAGAAAAACTGCTAGTGAAAAGGGGAAGAAACCTGTTGTTAGAAGCCAATAGTCACAAACAATTCATACTGGTCCATAAAAGCAAAGCAGGGAGTGACTTTAAGAACGTAGTGACAGCAGGAAAGGTTCATGGGACAGTGGCATTTGCCTCAGAGGCCGAGAGCTCCACTGCTCACCATTTGAGAGGGACAAGGCATAAAGAATGTTTCCCAAAACTGCTAAACGATTCGGCCAACCTGCAGGCATGAATCTGGATTCTGCTTACTTTAATAAACAGGAAGCTCTTGGGTCACAGTGGAGGAGACTGAGAATATTCTGGTGGTATAAACTGTATATTTCCATCTTCTCTAAACATCTGCAAGCAGCTGGTCAGAGAGCACAGGCCCTGCTGAGAGCTGCTGTGGCCCTCCTTAGCATCCCAGGTACCTGTCAGATGGATTTTGCAGACCGAGTTGACACAGGACTCAGATTTAGAGGGTGAGAGGTTAAGAGATGCACATGAGAATGGATTTTTTAACTGAGAAAAGTATAGTGTCGGTTCCCAAATATTGTAACTTCCTTGTACAGTCGTTACAGACTCCCCTGATTTAAACAAGGCTTCTGACAGATGAAACAGCAGAGCAGCATTGTTAGTTCAGGGCTTGCTGTGCTATGTGAACTGCATCACAGAATCACTTGTTAAGGATGTGAAGGAGCTGGTGTTAATGTTAACTAGTATTATGGAGCAATCTAATACTAATTAAAAGTGTTTGTTGTTTTACAGTATTAAATTTTAATTAGAGTGCATAGAGCTCTCTCTTGACTACGGAAAAATTAAATAATTATAGAATCAATATTTTAATTCCAAATATTAGCTGCCATCTCACTGTATTTTCAGGATCTTCAGCAAGCTTTGAAAAATACTA
This sequence comes from Pseudotriccus pelzelni, assembly GCA_035584735.1. NCBI lineage: Eukaryota > Metazoa > Chordata > Aves > Passeriformes > Tyrannidae > Pseudotriccus > Pseudotriccus pelzelni. The sequence continues at coordinate 69,606,815 of JAWMRA010000041.1, forward strand.
TAAATTGATACAAAAAAAAAAACCCTATAATGAAATTTAAAGACAACAGTCTTTATGCTAAGTGAACTCCTCTCTTGTGTTCTTTGCATTTTAAGCTTGCTTTTGTAATCTATCCTGTTCAATTATTTCTGAGTTCTTAATCAGGGCTACCTAACTCCTGTGATGTATTGAATCACCCAGGAAATTGTCCGTTGTTTAACAATTAACCAAGTTCATTTCTACTTCTAGCAATAAACGTTTAAGACCTTTGAACTTATATTTGCCTCTGAGCTTTTAGCAACGTACATCTGTATGACAAGTAAGTTAGCTACCAGAAAATTCAAATTTCCTGCAGATATCTAGAAGAAAATAAAGAAATCACTTTATTTCAAAGGTATTTAAAAAAAAAAAAAAACAAGGTGTTGCTTAGTCTTGAGGACTTCACTCTAAATCTACTCTGAAATGAAATAATATTTTATTGAAAATGGAGGATTTATCAACAAACACATGGAAATTTACTGAAAGCTTCCAACTGTGGCAACTTGGCAAAGCACCACATTTTGGCATTTTATTCTCTCTGTACATATGTTTCACTCACTTAAATGTCATTGAGAATTAAGATGCACACTCATCAAGGGAGTCTACCACTTTAGGACCAGATTTGTCATCCTTTATCTAACAAGTGGTCTCACTGAAGTTAGTGAGAGTAATCCTGATTCTGAAATAGTTAAGAGGAGTCAGTAAGTGCACATTTTCAATAGGGACTCTGGGCTTGTATCCCACTGTTTCCTGAAGGAAAGAAAATGTTGAAGTACAGTAATATGATGTTGTGGATCCATCTTGATTTCTTGAGCTTATTTACCGAAATTCCTTTGGAGTTTCACTTGGACAGTCCTGTATTTCTCTTTACTGTTCCCTTAGCCCAAATAATTTATGTCATCACCTCTGAGAACCCACTGATTGCTTGGGCTTATTTTCAATTACAAGAGAGAAAAAATGAGAGCCACAGGCTTCCTTCTTTTTTTTTTTTATTTCTTGGAAGATTTACAGCATTTTAATTAACCCCAAACCAGAAACCTTGCAATCTGTAACTGATGTGCATGCGTTCTGCTGCTAAAAAAAAAAAAGATTTTGTCTTTAGCATGATACACTAAAATAATCATGCAATGTAGCTAATTAAAAATAATTTTATCAACTTTTTTCACAAATATGGATGCTTCTGCTCCCCATATTTGAATAGGTGAATTTGTATTAAGCCAGACAGAATAAACCAGGCTCTCAGCTTGATGCCTGCTCTGTTAGCACATGCTACCCAGCAGCATACAGACTGTCAGCAGCCACTAAAGGCTAATCTACTGCTTTGTTCTGCACCAGCAGACCAGTCCTTTAAGCCATATGAAATAGTGATGCAGTGGGAGAGACTTACATTTTAAAACTGCTTAAATAAAAAATAGGGTCTTTTCTGGCTTTCACTCAAACAGTGATGAACAAGACTATGTCTGCATATGACTCATATAGGCATTGGGCCTTATTCTTCATTGCTGACAATGAATGGGAAGGTAGCACAGTGTTTTAAACTCCCTTAGGAAAACTTAATAATCCAGCCAAAGTGCATCACTTTAGATTTGTCAGTCTCTTTCGCATCTTTATAATGAAAAGTCCTTGTAAATCTGTCCTAGTACTTTTTAATGTGGCATATAACACAATTGTATAAAACTGAGTTAACAAGAAAATTTTACAGGCACATTTTTTAATGCAATGAAATAGTCCAACTTTTTCAGTATGATCTGTCCATTTTAATGCAGTAATTTAATAAGTGATTTGTTTTTTTCCTCTCTCTTGCAAACAGGTAAATGGAAATGATAAGTCACTAATTGCCATTTGGATTTTCAAGAAACAACAAATTAATAATTACTAATGGCATGAATCTGTGTTGGGGGTGTTTAGGTTGGATATTAAGAAAATGTTCTTCACACAGAGTTTGGTTGGGCACTGGAACAGGCTCCCCAGGGCAGTGGTCACACCAAGCCTGACAGAGTTCAAGCAGTGTTTGGACGATACTCTCAGGCACAGGGTGTGACTTCTGGGGATGGTCCTGTGCAGGGCCAGGAGTTGGACCTTGATGATTCATAGGGTCCTTTCCAACTCAGGATATTATATGGTTCTATGATAAAATATGATACTCTAGTCAGTGCACTTGTACAGACTATTTCCAATTTTACCTGTGAATATTTTATTCATGGCCTAGGAAAAGTTTTCCAATGAAACAATGGTGTGATGATCACTAGTGTGGTGATCTCTATTCAGGGGAAACAACTCACATCGAAACTAGTTATACTGAGCTGCTGTACAGGCTTATCCTTCTTCATACAGCAGAAGATTTTCAGGCAAACAGTAAGTTTTATTGCTTCCATATTTTGGATTCCTCACCTTACAAATGTAAAGCTGACTTAATTGCCTTTATTATTTATGGTAACTCAAGTGTAGGTAGACATGCAAAATAAAGATGTGAAGAATCCATAGACTGTGATATTGCAATATCCATGTTGTATGAAGGGTGTCCTGAATACTGTGGTCACAGCTCTGTTCTTTAACCCCAGAGTGAAGAGGTCCTGTCAGAATCAAGGGAAGGGACTCCACCGAGTAACACAATACCCATGGGAGCACAGCATTTCACAAAAATGTGTGCAAAACTATTCCCACAGGGTGATAAATTGGCACGTGTTGACTTCTAGAATGATGATGTTGATGAAAGTTTTTCTGAATTGACAGAAACCACTCTGACTTTAAGCTCCTTCTCCTTCAGATGATACTGTAAGGTAGCATGTGACCTTTTCGAATATTTATCATGTGAACTGAACTGCCTTTAAAATTATAATCCTTCAACTGTCAGCACATCCTTGCAAAGTTCAATAGATTCATAAATAACAGAAGTTAATATTCCACTACAATATTTATGTAAATTATAAAGGCAGATATATATATGGCCTGGAAATAAAAACACAATACTTTTTTCGGATGGTATTACTTCAGGGTCAGATGAGAAAATATTCCAAGAGTCATATTTAGGATAAAATTTCTACTCCTGATGCTAGTAGCTTATCTTTTCCTTTCAGGAGAGTTCATTCTTGCATTTTCCAGTGTGCTGATTTAGTCCTCTTGGCACTTAACCAAATTCAAAAGTAAAGTAAAGCCTTGATGCTTCAGTAACATTTCCAGCCTCCTCTTTATCTCCATTGTATGGCAAATATTTATCCTTTGCTCTCATGCAGCCTCCTACTCAGAACAGTCTGCCAATCTTTTTAAAAGCTTAGGTCAGGAGATTCTTCTCAGCACAGCAAAGCTTTCTTGGAAACACAGGAAAGGTCATACAACAATAAGGGTAGCATCAACATTTTGGCATCAGGCCTTCATACCTAAATGGTTATGACTTCTATGAGCACAATCATTGGTTCAGTAATAAGTGGTTATGGTGAGGGCTGTAATTTAACTTTCCAAAAGCAGTGGTGATTTTTCTAGGGAGCTTTGCCTAGTGTAGGATGCAAAAGGTATTGTTTCTATGTATTAGTGAGCATGTATTAACATGCTGGTTTTATCCTTTCTTTGCAGAGTTGAGAATTGAGGTCCAGCAAGATTAAGAATCCCTGTCAAATAAAGGACTTTGTTATCCAGAAGTAAAGGTCTGTAACTCCTGAGCACCTGCCCCTCCCTAAACTGTGCTTGGCACACACTAGTTGCCAGTGTGCTGCATAAAGAATATGAGGTATTTTGCAATAACATTTAGAACTGCTACTATGCAAAAATCAGCAGTATGTTGAAAACCAGCACACTTAACAAGCCACAAGCTAGTTCCAAGCAGCAGGAAAACAGTACAGCAGCCTTGCCCCTTGGAGGTGCCGGGAAATAGATTTTCTTATCTTTCAAGAACTACCTTTTTTCTTTTTTATTTGTTCCTTCTGAAGCATTGCCTGAAGAGAAGGGGGCAGTTGTGGTCCACTGTTCTGATCCTCCTGTGGATTTTCAAGGGAGGCTTCACCTCACAGCTGCTAATCCGCAGTCTTCGTGTGGTTTGTGAAGAAAGAGAGAGGAGAGGGAGGCAGTTATCTATGTCAGCAGATCCCTCCTATTGTATGACAGAAGGCCAAGACAGACAGAAAACACTGTTATCGGAGATGTCTGCTACAGCTGGTGCAGCACAGAATATGACCCATGGTTGGGAGGTGTTTGCTGCACCTGAGAAAAGGCCACACGTGGGTATTGACCAGTCAGAGGTGGACAGGCTGTACTCACTCACACCTTGCCTTGCCCACACCACTTACTCCTCCATCCCTTTACTCATGAGGGAGCAGCGCTGGGATTTATCCACCCCCGGCACAGGTATTTGGAAGTCAGCAGAGGTTTGATTAGGAAACACCAGTATGTCCAGAGAGCTCCAGACTCCTCTTGTCACAACACAATCCTGCACTGACAAAAATCTTGCTCTACTGCTGAAAACTGTAAGCCAGCAAGTCCCACTGGCAGCATGACTTGTCTCTAAACTCTCAAAACGTTGTGAGAGCTGTTCAGTCGTTTATAATTGCCTCAGTATCTTCTGTTGTTATGAAAAGAAATTGGAAAGTCAAGTGAAAGAAAGAAAGAAAGGTCTGAAGGAAAATAAATTACTTTTAGTTAGAATAAGTGGAGAAAGTTATTTAGCTTTTATGGCCTGTTGATCAGAGAGCGATGGTGTTCAAACTCTTTCACCAGTGGTTGTAGACAGCCGTGGTTTGGGGATGGATTGGTAAACTCCTTGGATGCCCAAAATCTTAAGGAATCGTCTTTCAAAGACTGTCTAGACATGGGGGGGGGGGGTGTGTTACCTTTAAATATTAAAACACTCACCATTGAGAGTTTTTGTAAGCTCAGAGCAGTCTGAGCATCACTCAAAGAAATTTTGTAGACAATGACTTCATTGCTCAGTTACATTCTCAGGCAGTGCCTATATCAGACATTTGAACAAACAGCTATTTCCTATGCCAGACTCAATGAAATACAATTTAAAAACTCCTTTAGCTTTAAATATTCAATTTTATACACAGTAAAAATCTATTCTCCTTTTGACCATTCACACTATTCAGACAGGTGCAAGATTTCCTGCTTGAAGATTTTCCAGGAGTTGCCATACCTTCTTACCCTTCAGATTTCAAGTAGTGCCTGTTTACTGTGTGTTAAACAAATTTTCTGCTGTCTGAATTTAATCAACAACCTGGAACGTGCTTCATGAGGAAACCTATTTAAAAATCAAATTTTTAATTTTTGTAAAAAAAAACCCCAAGACTGGCAGAAAAAAAAAAAAAAGAAAAGAAAACTGAATACACCTGGGTATTAACCTTCCAAAGTGAATAATAAACCTGGTTAGCCCTACAATATTTTACAATGCAACACTAAAACTATCAGGTTTGTGCTTTTCTGTAGGGGATATCAATCTCATAGCTCACATTTGAGAAGAGTTACTATTCAAAGAGATATATAAAAAACCCCTGTAACATTAACTATATGTCCATAAGGAATACAAGCAAAAAATGTGAAGAATACAAAATATTATGAGCCTTTATTCCAAGTGGAACATCAGGCTTTACTTTCTTTTTACTAAAGATTTTGCTTCTTCATTTACATACCTGTCACTGCCTTAACTTTGGTAAGGGCATCAAAACAGAAAACCTTTTTGGTGTAGCAAAAATTTAAAAAGCTATTGGCCTTCCATTAATGCACAGTTATTTGGTATATTTCCTGTTACCACATTTTCCTAAGAACTGTGCCAAACCAGAGCTTTCCATTTTCCATCTTTGCTGTCCTCTAGCAGTTTAGACAGGAGCATATATTTTTGTTCCAATTTTTGGGGTGTTTCTGACACATTTTGTGCTCACTCCCTCTGAAAATATAGCCTTAGGGATACATCTGCATTGCTGAAATTAATGCCCCAGGAAGGCTGTCAAAGCCAAAATTGGCACCTGGCATCAGGAGATGAGATCTAAAACACTCCCAGGGCCAGCTCTGGAGAGGATTTCCTATTATTATTAGGGAAAACCTTGACAAATAGAGGACTCTTCAGCAATATCCAAAACATAAAGCAGTTGTATGCAGTGTAAAAGGGTTTGGGACCTCAAGCTGTCCCATCCACCCTCTGAACTCTGGTTTTCTTTGTACAAGAGCCCTAATGGCACCTGCCACAAAGACAGATAAGATTCCTGAGCCCTGGGAAAGGCAAAATTCAAGGCAAGCCTCCCACCAGCACTGGGACTGGATTAGTATAGACACAGGCAGTGTCACAAGTTCAAACCATTCCACAATTGAGCCTGTAAGTGCATGCCACCATTTTTCTATACACTTTGTATAATACTGCTGGCCTCCATTGAGTCTTGTGAGAGTTAATGATTGTAACGATCCTTGGAGCTTTAGAAACTTTAAAAGCTTTGGGGGGGGCAGGGAGGGGGGAAATTGAACTTTCTTTTCTCTTTGCAGAAGGGAAAACTTAAAATCTTCGCTCAGTTTTTGAAGGGAGTCTGGGTGGATGCATCTCTTGAGGCAGATGTACTGGAACTAATATGTAATGACTGACTGACATTCAACCCCTGACTCTTCAGTGTTAGTTAGCCTAGATTGCCTAAACTCTTGATTTCACCTACCTCTGGGCATAATTCCATTAATTCTGTAAACTCTTGTTCTGCTTTTAACAATTTTCAGTGATTTTTTTTTTATTTGTTCTTACAGTGTGGCCACAGAGGGTTATATTTGCAAGTTCATCATATGACAAAAAGCCAACATCACCTTGCGCTTACTTTCATTTGCTTCTGGATGCTTTTTTCTTTTCAGCTTCAGTGTTTTATTAGAATCATAGATGTTTTTATTTGATTCACCAAACTCTTTGCAACAAAAGCCTAAACTGGAGCAGGGACATTGTGAAAAGATCTTCAGTCTGAGCAACTTAAAATGTGTGAGCTTCTGTGGGTCAAATCCATATCTTGCATATATTATACTCATCTTTCAAATCCAAAGAGCACAAGCACTTTGTTAGTTTCTCAAGTTTTGGTGAAAGTATTTTTAAGTATACATGAAGGACAAAGAACAACCAAATATACAAACCAAAATAAAAATTTTTAACTGGAAAGTTCTCTCAATTTCTTGAACAATTGTTTTCCAGAGCCTGTTTTTGTTAGCAGCTAAAGCAAGGTAGAGTGATTCCTACCACTTGCTGCTATGCTTTAGCACAGGAGGGAGAGCCCATTTCTTTTGTTCTTCATTACATTCGTTCTGCATCATTTTCAGATGCAGCTGAACTGTCGTAGAACTCTGGTGCAAACAGTGGAATTGGTGTCCTGTCCTGAGGTGGGCACTGAATGTACACAGAGCCTGCCCTGTGTGGCCCTAATCACTCCACAGTAACTGACTTGGCTTTTACATTCTCCCATGAACTGATCCGAGGGGAAGAGTTTAATATGGTCACTGTCCAAAATGCTTGAGCTCCAGAATACACATCTGTTCATAGACAGCAATTGCAGAGGCTTAGGTGCACACCTTTTCATCTTTGCTATTTGTAATCCTACATGGCATATCAAAACCTCCTTTGCAAAGTGAAAAATCAGGTTCCAAAGTTGCTTTGATGTGAAGACAAAAGACCTGATTCTTCTTTTGGACTAGTTTAAAGTGAGTCTGTTGAAGTCTGCATTGGAATTCCAAAAAACATCAGTCTTAATTTCTCACCTTTTTTTCTATTAATTAGCTTTACTTAGTGTCACAATGTAAAATATGTTCTCAAGCAAACAGTAAAAACAATCAAAGAAACAACTGCACAGTGCTTCCCTCAAAAAATTACTTCCGTCTAGAAATAACTTTATTAGTTTGCATTAATTTGCTTCAATTATTTAGTCTTAAACCCACGTATTTAAATATAATTATCTGCTGAAAACCTCACAGTACAATCAACATTAGTCACCAAGAGCTGCTTTTTCTTTTTTTCTCCCAGTGAATAAATTCCAGAAATTGTTATTTTAAGTGAAGGCAAAGATGACTAAATTAATATCATTTCAGATTAGGGAGAAATTCTTCATCCTGCAGAAGCTTATGTAAAAAAGAAACTGCTTAATTTTCTCTGCAAATTGACAGAGTATCTGGTAATATCTAGAAAACCAGAGCTAGACCATACAAGACTGGAGTGCTAAATGGTCACACCAGTGCTGTGGCTTTGATGTGCTTATTGCTACCCAGTACTTGGTAACCCCTGGAAGGAGCAAAGACTGTGGCCACTCAGCCACCACTTCACAGCCGCAGTTCCCTGCTTAGGAGCCTTCAATGACTTTCAAAGGAGCACAAGGCCTGACCTGACACCTTTCCTTCAAAAAGCAAGGCTTTTCTGTGCTTTACACTACCCTTACACTGTGGTTTCCCTGCTCAGCACAACACCTGCCTAAAAGACCTGATCTGACAGCTATCGCTCCCATCCAGAAGAAAAAGTGGGTTTGTAATTGGAAGTAAAATGAAGGAAAGAAAACCAGGCAGAAATTCTAAAAAAAAAAAAAAAAAAGAAGGAGAACCATTCCTTAGGGTGTAGGAACTGCATATGCAAAGTACATTGTTCGGCACCATCTGTGGACACTGGCTTGCTAATCGTTTGTAAATGAAAGGAGATAGCTCTGCACAAAGAGAGGAGAATACAGACTGGGGGCTGAGGGGTGTGTGGGAGTTGTTGGTTGGTATGTAACCAATTCTTTTGGTCTTTCCATAGCACATTTAACTTAGGAAGACAGAGACCATTCTCTATCTTTCTCTGTCGTACTCCCACAGAGTTTACATGGAAGTCCCACAAAGCTGAGAACCTGCTCTGTAAAATTAGGGAATTTTCCAACTCTGCTCCTTTAAGCAAAACCAAAAGAACAACAAAATTTATTTATTAGAAAAACAAGCTACAGGCATATGCAAAAGCAAACAAGTTTCCAAACAGCTTGAACAAAGTGTTTCTTCTGTGAAAGACAAAAGAGAGAAGTGACCAAGTTCTCCTTTCCCAAGACAGAAAAAACCTTTTTTTTGCAAAATCAACAGCAAACCAGGACAGGCTGTGAAAAAAAATCCAGAGAGACTCTCCAGTTTCAGTAATTTAGTGCCATACAGACTATAAAATTATTAGTTGTAACTGTTAAGACTACTGTGTATGTAACACATCTTCAAACAAAGAGATGTTTTGGAGTAGCTGAAAATGCTAATTGCTTTTTAGTTTAATCAAAACAAAAAATAAAGAAGAATTCTACCTGAAGTCACAATGTGTATTTTCCAACCTATTAAGAAACAAAACCAAATCTGATCTAAAAAATCACCGTTTTCTGCATATTCATGCACTCTTACAACCAAAGAAAATACAGCACATAAACGGGAAAAATCATGACATCTACAAGCAGCTCAAATTTAAACATCAGTGTGCCACTGGCAGTGCCTGGATTGTACAATAGGCTTATCTTGTTCAGCATTTCTAATTCTGAAATTGGGATCCAGCATTTTAACACCCACTTGTATCAGAATGTTTGAGCCACATATTTAAAAGAGACACTGCAAACAATGTTTGAAAACTTGAACACAGATCTTTAGCAGACCACAGCCTAATCTAATGCATTTCCTTTCTCAGTATCATTATCAACACAGGCCTCCAAAATGTCTACACAAAGTAAAAATTTCCTGTATGATTGCTATGTGGAAAGGACACTTTGGCTGTGAAATGTAAATAAACATTTTTATGGGTAACAGTGATGTTTCATCCCAAGTCTGGTACACGTTGAGCAGCCTGTCTTAGGGAATAACCATTATAAAAGATCACTATGTAATTAAGGCTAAATTGATATCAAATGACTGGTACCTTTTCACTTTTTCTTTTTGCTGAGCTATACAAGAGCTTAGGGAGCCCCTGGTGGCCTAGTGGTTAGATCGCAGGACCTTCACCGCCAAGGCCTGGGTTCGATTCCAGCCAGGGA
>JAWMRA010000041.1:69617539-69659221 GCA_035584735.1 Pseudotriccus pelzelni
AAATCCAATGCGCAGGCTGGAAGGTGTAAAGACCTTCCCCGGATCTTCGTTCGCGAAGACTGGCCATTTACTTTATTTTTTTTTACAAGAGCTTATAAATATTCAGTCTTGATAAAATACCTGAATGAAAGAATCACTAAGAGTATGCTACCTCTTAGATAACAAAAAAGTCTCGTTATGACATGCCTGAACACTGTGTGTCCCTGACAATTTAGAGGATCTATTGCAAAATCCAGGAAGAACAGGAGAAAATTGTATGAATACTTAAAATGAAATTAATTGAGTTTTCTATGTGTCTTAGAAAACCACTTATTGTTGCTGCCAAGCTGAGCAGGAGAGTGCATGGTTCCAGTGGCTGAGTAGCAAAATGTGTTTTTCTTTCACACAGGAGAAGACTTGATTATTTTAAAGTTCTGTACTTCTTAGAAGATAAGTACCTGAATTACAGCCCAGTGGTGCTCTAGGAGTATAACACTGCAGTGTTCACAAACAAGTTTAACCTTCATTGACTAGCAATAGAGTTGCATCAATAAGCAGCTGAGGTTGCCAAGACTGGTTAGGCTGGTTATGTTGACACAGCCTATTGCTTTCTGCTGCAGGAAACTCACTGTTTCAGGCAGCTGAAACCATGATTTAGCTTCCAGTGCCATCAACCTCAAATGGCACATGTTTTCTGGTCACAAAAAAAAAATGACAGTCTCTTTAACTTGAAAGGAAAAAGGGTTCTGAACTGCTCTGTAGTGTAGGGAGCTTTCCCCACGTTTGGACATGTGTTTAAAAAGACCTAAGAATCACCCAGTACCTCATGTGGGTACATCAGTTAACACTATCACTTCCATCTTGCATTTGAGGCCTTGAAGGGAAAAGAAAGGCTTGGTTGTGATTCACAAACTGGAGTATTTATTGTGATTAAATATTTTTAATAATGAATCGTCAGAATTCTGCCTACTCCTAATATTAATGTTACATTAGATGAAGTGCCTTGGTACTCCCATAATTTGACCACTGTGTAGTGGTAAAATTAGACAAGGCCCAGCATTGAAAGATCTGTAATTTTGCTGCATCTGCAAAACTAGAGTACAGGTAGATTTCAGTGTGACGAGTGAATTGATCGCATTTTTCCTTCTGGATTCGAAGTACAGCAGGTGGTTCCAAAACTTCCTCTAAACTCTACTAAACATGCCCATCAAGTCATTTTTGATTTGCTCTCTGTAATGGTTAAGATACTTGTAATACAGCCAGCCCTCAAGTCTGCAGCTTTGTAAACAGCAGACACACAAAATGACAAGGAACACCGTGTGTCCAGCTGCTTGATTCTAGGAAGAGTGAGTGGAAAACAGAAGAGGAAAAATGTGTTTAGACTTAATTACAAGTCATTTGCACTTGTAAGTCAAGAATTTGAAAGTCAATTCATCCGTCATTCACCTGCAAATCTTGGGAATTTCTTTCTTCTGAACGAGTAGATAGCATTTTACTTTCAGAACAGTACCAGCTGAAAAACAGAGACCTTAAAGAGTAACCTGGCAGAAATGAATCAGTAGTTACACAATTACATTTGACCACTGGTGGCAATGTGACAGAAGGGGAAAAAAAAAGACTTAGAGAAGCAGAACACGGTCTTTCAAAACATCTGAAAATGTTAAAGGCTCTAAATTATACAGGGTTTTGCACCCCTAAAGCTCATACTAGGCTTCTGTCTGTTTTCTTTGTAAAAAAATGTGCGGCAGAGTCACAGCCTCAGCCTTTGCAGTGATCCTGTGTCACCAGTGCCTGGGCTGCTACTCTGAATATATCACTAACAGGGATAAAAGGCCCTACCCAGGGGCAGGCAGGAGGCAGTCATGGGTTCAGCAAGCTCAAAAGAAAGGAGATGAAGTTTTTCAACTTTCACTCTCTCAGACTCATTAGTAACAACTGGCATCTGCCCAAATGATTTGGGAGTGATTATGTACCACTCAGTACCCCAAGGGCTGGTAAGCTTTCTGAAGGGAACTGTCAGGAGTACCCACTTCGACCTGAAATTCAAACTCTAAAGATATTCCAGTACATCAGGAAGAAAGATTGCAGTCTCTGGGTTAGCAGAGATCCTAAACCTCCAATTTTTAAAGGCTGTAGAGCCTCTTATGTGTTCTAACTAACACACAGAGGGCAATTAGAAAGATACCCAATTACCAAGTGAACCTAGGACTGCACCTGTGTTTGCTCTGCTTGTTTACCTGCTTTTAGTAGTCTGGCTGATATCCTGGCATCAAATCTTGCTCAATAAATGCAAATGTGTGTGTTTGCATGGTTGTGAGGGAGGAGTTATCCCAGTCTACTACCTTTGCCTGGTATTTTGAGTGCAAAGTGCAGTGAGGTGAAATAGGCAAACCCAGGTTACTCCACCTCCATGAAGGAAGCAAATCCAAGTAAAGCCAAATATGTGGAGACTTTTGAAGGCTCTGTGTTTGCAGAAATATCACAGATATAAGCTGGTAGTATCTCTGCCAAGATGCTTAGGGCCAACATGAGGGCTGGCACACAAATGTTGGGTGTTAGGGATATGTCCTCTCTGGCAAACATAAGCTGGAGCAACCAGCAGAGAAGTTATTTACTCCTCATGTTTTGAGCAAGCCCAAACAAAACTCCCAATTTGTTGAACGGAGTGCAGAAAATGAAACCAAAATGCAGTTTGATGCTTATCCAATGAAATAGTTGTTATTTTTCACTGTATTTCCTTATACAAACATCACTCGTAGAAATCTAGCCAGTATAGGACACAGCATCACTTGTGTCCTGGCCTCCAGTTCTCTGGCCAGCATAAAGCAGAAAGTTTTGGTAGTCTTCCAGAATATGAAACGCAATGCAGTGAGATCAGCTGTGTGTACTGATAGGCAAAAACACTGAGTAGAAACTCACACAACCACCTGGAGCAGCAACAGCTTCCCAGAGCTGTTCGCTGAGGGTCGACGTGACCGGTCTGAGTATCAAACGTGAACAACTGGGTGAAACCTCTGCTCTGCCTGGAGAGCAGGAGCACTCCACGTGTGCACTAACCCTAATTAAAAGACTTGGAGGTGCCACATGCCAATGACAAAGCTGGTGACAGGCACATGTGGTTTCACATAATCGCACCGACACGCTCTGTTTCGCACACAATAACCCTCTGTACAGTGGGCTACGAGGGGAAGGAGCATGGGAAGATAAAATGAATAAAAAAACAAGGAGGCCCAGTCAAGGGGCACGGTTTTCTTTATTTTATTACTCAGTGGTACTTTACTTTTCAGTATTAGGCATGAGTGGTTGAGTCACACGAGGAGCTGTCAGAGCAATACCACAAACCATCAGCTCACCTGTGGCCTTCATAGCCGGGCACTTTGCACCCATGGCAAATCCTAGCAGTGGATGATGAAAAAACATTATCCGTCAGGAACCAATGGCTATGGAAGGTGTTCAATATACCCATGTGTAAAACGGGTGTTAAAATAGTTTTACGTGGACAGTTAGGGGTCAAAGGGAAAGGCAGAAATCCCCAAATGGCTATGCTTGGACTTCTAGTTTCAGTGGGAATTCTACGTGGCTGCAAACTGCGAGAGCAAAAATTCCTTTGTCTTATTTATTAGCATAAAGTTTTCCAAATTGTTTTGGTGTTTGTCTTCTTATTCACTGTGGAATAAGAGTCTTAAATTATGATAGTAAACCTTTTAAATGTCCTTGAAAGCACAGGGATTCAACAGCACACAAAGGGCAAAATGCATCTGCCAAACTTTCTATTTTTGTCTCTTTTAAGCTATTTTAATACCACTTCACTTGGGAAAGAAAAGAGTCCCTTTTACTGTTAGTAATGTACTATTCTGCTCTTTTGATTCTTATGTTTTGCTTTCTAATTACCTAAATGTCATGCATGCCTAATAAATTGGATAAAGGGTATTGATTACGCCTCTGGTTTTTGTAGTTAAACCATAGAGACAATTAATCTGCATTGTATATTTAGGAAGATAATCAGTTATTAAAATTGAAAGGAGGCAGACGACATTAAACTGAAGAGTATTTCAGCAGATTAATCCATATCTAGTACACTATTCACAAGAATTTCATGCAGTTGTGTTTTGAAATAGTAAGCACTGGAAATTACTGGGAGACCTTGAGGAGATTCTGGGTTCATGGTCTACCTGTTCCTGCAAATCCAGCTTGGTTTATCAAGCTTTGTAGGGGTTTGATAGTTATTAAAACAAACAAACAAACAAAGCAAAAATAAAATTAAAAAAAACACACACAAAAAATGCAAAACCCAAACAAACCCCAGAATAGCGAAAAAGCGCAACATTTGGGGCAATTGATACGAATGTGTATATATTTCTATTTTCTCAAATGCAATCTGAGATAGGACAAGGGAGGGGGAAAATACAGGAAGTCATAATGTTTTACTACTGCTTTTGCTCTCTAAATGCCACATGACTGCGGCAGTGTGCAAGCAGATGGGGTTAGTCAGCTTGAGCTGAGGGCTGCTGGTGTTCGGGCTGCCCCAGTCAGTGCAGGGAGCCTGAGCACCGCGGCCAACATCCCAGTCGGGCCCCTCCTCCTCAGCCCTGGGGGAAAGGTGCAGGTGGGGTTGTGAGATCAGGGCTTGAAACACTTCAAGATGCGGGATCATGCAGAGGTTTCCCCGCTGGCAGGTAGGCTGGGAGCTCTGGACAGCCCCAGTGTGGCCAGGATGGAGAGAAGAGGAAGGGAATCTGCCCGGGGTGCTCCTGCAAGGACACCAGTGCTCCAGCTGAGCTAAGTATGTGAACTCTGCCTTGAACGAGGCTAATGCTTTCCTGTCACAGGGAGGGAGAGTGAAGATAAACATATTAAAGATGTTCACTTACTGCAGTGCTGGCGGCTACATAAGCCAACGTTGGCTGCATAGATTAAATGCCAAAAAGCCCTTCAGCAATGATTAGTCCGTGGCTGCACCGACTGCTGCTTCAGCTGTGATCACAATCACCTCCCTCCGACCGCGCACCACCCCTCGTCTGCTCTTCAGTTGGTTCTCGTATTCTGCTTAGCTATTGCTTTAGAAGAGCTTTACAATGAGCTCTTCAATGTGTTTGTACAGCGCATACACAATAGGGCTCCGTCCCTGGCTCAGACCTCCAGGCGCTAGAAGAGTACAAATGCCAGTAGTAATTGCACACTTGTTGAGGATTCAGGTCTCTCAGTGGAGAAAATGTGATGGCGGGCAAAGAATGACAAAGAATTGGGCTTGTTTTCTGCCTTTCTTTTCAACTTTTCTTTAATAGCAGCATTTGCTTTTTTTCCAAGGGAATATGATTGTTAGTGCACCGTTGCATTTCTGTTTTTCTTTTCACTCTCATGTTTTCTCATTCTCTAAAATAATCTGAAGGAACCTGTAAATCTTCAGTTTTGATAAGAAAAATGTTATGATTTCAAGTATAATTTGAAATATATATATTTCCACAGGCAAATAGCATTCTTAACTTTCAACCTGAATCAGAACAAAATATTTGCATTTTTCTCATCTATAATATATACAATGATTTGGAGAGAAGTCATCCTTCTGGACTTAATATTTTCTAAAATACTATGGGGTACAAGAAAAGGATTTTCTTCTCCAGCCTGTTTTAAAAACTCTAATATTTTTTCTTCAGGTAAAGGACTATGCCTAGTATCCTTTTAAATATTAGCAAATTCTACAAGCCAGAAGGATTGGATTTTCTAATGAAAGCAAATGAAAAACAGCAGTAAAGGTCAGGTTTTTTTTCTTCAGGTTTTATTTAAGCAAATAGATAAAAAAGAAAGGTGATTCTGAAACTGTGAAGTTTTGTTCAAACTTATTTTTTGGTTTCCTGACTCAAGTATAAACACACAGCAAATTCTGCTTCTGTCACTATGAGATGCTGTGTAATGGATTCCACTTCCTCAGGAGGAACTGAATCCAGATGCAGGGTGAACACAGCAGCACCAGTTCCACAGACTAAAACCACTGAACAGCACACACTGGAGGGGGACCTCTGGATGTCCTCTGCTCCCACCTCCCACTCAATGCAGGGTCATCCCAGTAAGTCAGGTAGCAGGCATATTGTGAAGGCCTTGAAGGATGGAAACTCCACAGTTTCACTGGGCCCTGACTTGACACCTTCATCATCCTTCTGGAACACTCTCTGTACATAAGACAATCTCAAATACTGATTATTTGTTTGGGTAGCATATGTTTTATCAGCTAGGTAGTACATACGTGTACAAAATCAGTATAACCAACAATTTAAACAGATAAAAAAATATTTGCAGAAGGTAACAGGTCTCTTTTGTCAGATCAGTAGTGGTTTTTTTCTGTAAAATTCTCTTCTATATTAGGACTACTTTAAACAGATATAAAGGAAAAGAAAGGAAGGGGAGGGGAGAGGAGGGAAAATCCCAGCCATGTTCATGCAAGAACTACTCTATCATTTATTTCTGGGATTAGTCTTTTTCTGACTTACCCAAAATAACTTGGTTTTAATCACTGTTGCAATCACATTTCCATTGTAAATATGAATGGGAGTGCTGAAGGGTAAGAGTCAGTAAGGCCTGAAGGGCTGTGCCTTGGGCTTAGGCATCAGAACAGCTGTATCCTGTTCCTGCCTCTCCTGCCTACTCTGTTTGTGAAGTACACCCAAGCTGTTTCATCTCCTCATGCTTGTCACCGTTTCTTTTTTTCTAGGGCCTGAGTCTGCAAAAACCACAGAAGACTTGCAAGATTGGCAACTTCATTGAAAACTCTCTTAAGGGGATATTCTCTCTCTCCATGGTTCCCCATGCCTCCGACTCCACCATGAATGTCACTGAACTTCTCAAGGCTATCCCCTAAAACTAATAACTAAAGATAAAATTGAAGGGTTCAAAACTTATACTTCAGAAAATCAGATTCATCTCATTAATGCTCCCTACACCCCTTCTACTTCAATTAGGATTTTTGTCACATATGTTAAAGTTCATTAATTATCATACTCTGGGATCTGGGCAGGCAGTTTAAAAATAATCATGTAGCCTTTGGAGCTTTGGTTTCAGAAGATTAGATCATCATATTGTGAGGTTGTTGTAGAACCATCATGCTTGTGTTGTCTGACAATAACAACAAAAAAAAAGAGAAATGTTTAAAGCAGATTTTTTTCTTCCTTCTTTTTGTTTCAGTGCATTTTCTTTGTCACTTTGCTGTGCAGCCAGGCAGTCAGAGATTGCCAGTTGCAAAATCCAGATGTCATGGAAGCTTAAGTAGCCATATGAGTTGCTTTGTGATATATACATGTACATTAAAATCAAGATAGTGAAAAATGTTACTCTGTTGTTCACCCAAGTGATGTGCTACAGATATTTAGAAAAAAAATCATGCCTTTTACACACATAGGCATAATGTAAAAAGGTGGAGGAAAAGAAACCTTAGCAAAAACAATAGAAGATGAATTTTCCTCTTTTGAGAATAAACAATTACAAAAAATTCCAGGGTGCTCCTGAAAACCACAGCTGACATTCTTACAGCAGTGTTATGTAGTGGATTACAATTCCCATTACCTAGTCTGGCTAGATTTTTACATTATTAATTTCTACCTATAAATTGCAGATAATACATTATAAAAAGAAAATCTGACCAAGGAGGTCATGATATTTGGGATTATGAAGAGAAGGAGAAAAGCATAGGTAAAGATAGTGGGTGAAAGCAAAACCAAACTGCAAAACTGCAATTTTTTTTGTTGCTGGGGTTTTTTTGAGTTTGGTTTGGAGTTTTTTTGTTTAAAAATGGAATACAGACATTTTGCCCGAGTTCAGTACACAGAGATCCCCACGAGAACCACTGTTGTTCTTCTGCCAGAATATCAGATATCTCTGTGCAGCTCTTCTTCTTCCTCCCCCCCATCAGCCCCTGTGATCTATGATTCATCCTCCAGGGAGAAAAAGTGGAAAAGGCAGAGCAAGGCTTGGTAACTAGTACGGACTACACCAGAAGAGAGATGCCATGTCGGCAATATATCCAGGAGAAACACCCTTAGCTAACTCATGTAGCTCCAAAGAAAGTGTATTGCCAGAAGGTGGGAAAATACAGTGGGTGTTGTGCCTTCCAGCAGGTCTCCAGGATAGCCGGCAGGCAGAGAAGGAGGCCCTGGCTTTTCAGAGCAAGGGACACAGCTCTGACCTTGGCCTCTCTCTGCAGGGACTTAAGGGCAGCTCTAAGAATTTTCGTTCCCACGTTTTTTCTCAAAATAGTCACAATCTGGCCATTAAACCAAAATTTAAATCACACATTTCCTCCCGTGAGGACTTCTAAGCCGTCTTTATTCCTTTATAACCAAACAACGGTGTGATGAATGGAGATATTGTGGCATGGGAATAGAGCCCGGTATCTGTCTGATGTTAGGCAGATACGAGAATCTAATGTTTTTTTAGAAGTACCACCACTGTTTGTCCCACAGGATTAATGGAGTCATCTGTGGGGGCAGTGGCTGCACCACTTAGTTGACTGAGGCTGTGGAGTGCAAAACTTCACAAATAAAAAAAAAAAATCCTACAAACCTGGATTAATTCAATTATTATGAATTTAGAAAGAATCCATTTTGAAGAGCATGTCATAGGATGTCATAGGAATATATTTAATCCACCACATCCTCATCTGGAGCAGGTCTTTAGTTAATAAGAGTATGCTGAGTGTCTGGCTCATGATAATACATTATATTACATTTTTCATTCCAAAGAATTGCAAATTACTTTACAAATTATACACACAGCCTGCCTAACCACTTTAAGGCAATTGCTGATAGAGACAAGATCAACCAATGTAAAGCACTGTCAGGGGAAATTTAGCTCATAGAAAACTGAAGCTGTGTCAAGAGTGACCAAGGTTCACTTTGATAACCTCTGTAACACTAACAGGTTGCAGCCTAAAAAGTGACTATCACTGCATGGTGCAAGCCAGTAAACAGTGTAGAGGTGACCAGAGAATATAATGATTGTATTTTTTAAAGTTCCTTCTGTACATAGCCAAAAAGGATCCGTCTTTACCTCAAAATTACCACAAGGTGCATTACTTGGTTTTTAAGATCTCACATGAAAAAACCCCATGAAAAGTAAATTCTATGAGATTCACCATCGGTATCCCAGAATAGTGAAAGACTCGGTGGATCTCACAAGACTGAAAGCATTTGTGTATTTTAAACATGATGCTTAAAAGACTAAACTAGCCCCTCTGGGAATGAGTTAATGTTTCAATTCCAATTCACTTAAAAAATGTCTTACTGGCATGATAAGCTAGAGGCATGTTGCCAGAGCCTAAAGAAGGTATTCCAAGTGTTTGTCAGGAGTGGATAATGCATTACACTGCTGGTTTTTCATGTTTCAACATCACAAGGAAGCACTCTGTTCCAAACCTATTCCTACAGCCACTGGAGACCAAGGAAACAGTTCCCCAGTTCTTGGTGTGTGACCAGGCTGGATGCTGTAAGGCGGCTGTGAAGAGACTCTGTAGTGAGATACAGGACCCCTGAGGCTGAGAAAACTGGGAGGCAAAGCTGAGGAGTCCAGTAAACAGGACATCCATTCTAGAGCTGAAGGAGCGACTGCCTTGGATGAAATCAGCTACTAGTTTTCTGAAGGGGAAGAAACAGCTGAGGGATTGAAATACTGTTGTAATAGTGAAGATTTCTTTGAAATCCGTCTGTTGCTGCTCAGGGGGAAAATCAGAATGCTGCACTCTCTGACAAAAAATCAAGTTGTTTCCTGAGAGAGGGAGGAAAAGTGGGGCTGGATTTCAAAGTATTTTTCCTGCTGTTCTTCCTGTGCAGTGGTTGCTGTGTCCCACCTACTCCTGCTGGCCAAAGGGGTTTGTTTCTCCAGGTGGCCAGCGCAGAACTGGAACCTGGTTATTCCTCTGCAAAGCCTGCAGCAACTACCACATTTTCTGAAAATACCAATTACAACTCCCTAGTTAAAATTAGAGATATGCTAATTCGTCCTTTAAAAATTAGCAACTTCATGCAAATTAAAAACAGATGTCTGTGTCTTCACTCAATGCTAGTTAGTTTATGCACTTATTCTTCACACAACCTGTTTTACCATCTCCCCAGAGCCAAAACCTCCTAATACACAGCTCCACCACTGATCACAGGGCATGCAGCACTAGTGCCTTACACACACCTCCTCTGTGCTAGGCAGCTCTCTACCTTGGGAGTGATCATTTCTGTCATTTTGTTATTGTTTTCTTTAGTGAGGTGCCAACCTCTGATGATTTGAAATTCTGGGCCTGAAGCCAATCCCCTGGGCCTTTTGAAATTTGCCCGTCACCAGTGTAAACCTGGGGCCAGTGCTGGGGAGAGGTGACAAATTCTCCCTCCTTGAGGTTGTAACCAGCTCTCAGTGTATGTGTTATTAGTACAGTGTATGCATGTAAATCGAACTGCTGGCACTGAGGATAAACAGTGACACTGCTTGAAAATGCTTGATGGTGTGGGGTTGTGGGGTCAATGATGCAGGCAGAACAAACTTGTTCTGAGTTACTTTGTCGCTGAAAATCCACAACCCATGCATTTTTGTTTTAAAATGCTACGTTGGTTTTAGGTAACAAATTTTAAATGGCTTTACAAAGATCCCTGCTTAACAGTACCTGCAGTGCTGCTTCATTACTGCCCATAATACCCCAGTGAATCACAGTACCTGCAGAAAATGTGACAACTAGTCTCCTTTGTAGAATATCTACTGCAGGGGAAAAAGTAAGCCTGGTGGAAATATAAATAATAGATTCTAATAGTCACAGCTGTTCATAAATAAGGAGACATATACAAACACAGCCTAGTGAAACAGACACATTTCTCTGCAAGGCTGACTTGCTGGATGATTTTGTAGGAAACACTTTGTCACTTCTTGGGTCAGTTTCCAAATATGAAATATAAACTGATATGATTCTTACCACTCAATGTAAATAAAATGCTTTGAGAACACAAATACAAATCAGTATATAGATGCTAATATATTATTTTCTAGCTACGTTCACGTTCTGCACAGAGAGTAAAGATGGATTTTTGCTTTTTGCAGATCTGTGCCACTACTGGAAGTTTTGCAAGCCAGATAAGGTCCTTGGGGACATAAGTGCATTCCTACTGCTCTCACTGTGTTTGTACAGTTGCAAAGTGGCTTAAACTACTAAGAAATTCAGCTCATGGGTGTACAAAAAATAACAGCCATCATCTTACTCTGTTAGCTGCATGGGTTCTTCAGTGCAAACCAAAGGAAAAATTGCACCCAAAATATGAGAAATCAGGAGATAAATGATTCATAAAACACAGGAAGAGTTTACAGCCTTATCAGGGTGGGAAGAGACCAGCTCTGCCTGGAGAAACTATTGGTTTATACCAGCAGAAAAATTCTGCTAATTCTGCTTGTTAAGAAATTGTTCTCAAAATAGTAAGAGGCTTCACTTAATTAAATGTTAGCAGATCCCTGCATAATTTAAATTTCATTTTGGTCAAAAGTCATCTGAGAACCCCTGAACACTGTGGCAGGGCTGTGTGCTAAATTCTTCCTTCATTTATATGGCTGCAGTTCCACTGAGGTCTACAGAATACTGTGTGATGATTAGGTCTTGTTAAATCCATTTAACATAGAAGATGAAATATTGGAAAGCTGAATAACTTGCCCAAGGTCAGTGACGCAACGAGGGGCTGAATTACCAGAAAATGACGAGTTCTGTTTGCTTGCTGAATTCACTAGACTCATTGAAAATTTAATTTCTGCTCTGCTGACTCATGTGTAGCCACATGGGTGTGGCTGCAGCATAGGTCATAAAAGTCTTTCTAGGGACGCTGCTGAATCACATCTTCTTGTCTGGGCCTATTTTGTGTGCACATTTGAAAAGGATTGCCAGGACTGGCCACAGCGATAGCAGCTGTTCAAACTGAAATAGGACGCTGCTCCTGCTGCCATCAAGCACTACGGTTTTCCTATTAGTTAATAAACAGATACTCTCCTCTGTGTTTAACCACAAAAATGTCTTTCAGTTAAGGAACGATTCTTCTCAATAAGGATAGAAAAACAAAGTGAGAGGTGTGTATTTGCACATACTCCATTAAAGCAAATAATTTGAAGGTTTTAATGCGCTCTCTAATTTTGAAGCGTACAGCTTTTAAAATATTTTTAGAGTCTGTATGACTCAGGAGAATAGTAACAGCATCTATGTACTTCCTTTTTTTTTCCCCCCTACTATTCCCATGCAGTCTGGGGTCATTCTCCTGCCAAGAGCTAGGCAGCAAAGGACTTGGAATCAACTCTCACTAAGACTTTTACAGGCTTATGCCCAATGCCTAGTCCTATCAAAGCTAACAGGAATGCTCATGTAGTAAAAACTTAAGCTAAACATCTAACAGATCTGAGACTACATCAGCACTGATTCCTGCTGACTAAAACCAGGAAAAACCTAAGTGTTAGAAGTAATCTGGAAATATAAACTTTGCAAGAAAAATCAGACTGTATTTTTGTAGTCTGTAACTCCTTGTAAATAACTCATCCATCTATGTGTGTATATAGATGAGTGAAATGTGTTGTTGACAAGTAAATGACCTATTCACACTCATGATGGTACTGGCTACATGGTTTTCTATCCACACATTAAAAATTCTCAAGTTTTTTGTCATGGCAGTGACATAAAATGTCAGAATTAAGAACAGCTTTAAGATCTAATCTTTTTTTCATTAAAGAGAACTTGGTGGCAAACAGAAGCCTTATGGCAATTTCTTCTTTGAAATTTCTGTTCAATCCTTTCGGATAGAGATTTTCTACAAAAGGTTTAGAATATGTGATAGAAAATGGCTTGCTGACACTGTACCTCTTTATTTTACAGGATAGTTTTGATCATGCTAGAATGAATCTGCGCCCTTTGGGGAATTTCTGTAATTTTTAGTTTTGGATTTGTACCGTAGAAGCATTGTGCAGGTAAAAGGATTGAAGTCCATCAGGGGTCAAGTATAAACCAATGAGGTCAGTATTGCAACCTGTGTAAGAGCATGATAACACTTTGTTTGATAGGACTCCTCTCGAGTGCAAAATGTCTGTGGAAAGGCCTGGCTGGGGCCCCAGCTATAGTCTTGACTAAGAAGGGGTTGCCACTCTTCCTCCTAGGCCTGCAGAACACATCTGCTTGCCCTGCCCAGGAAGAAAGAGGTGTGGGACTGCTTTCAGGATCTAAGAGCAGCAGCCTTTCCCACATGAATCTCACCTCACTTGAGAGCAAAATGGCATTTGCTACAAACTTGAAAACAGTGCTGGTAAAGGTCATTCTTTGCAAAAGTGCATTCTTTTCAAAGATGACCTATATGTGAAAAAAAACCACAAAACAATTAATGAAATGGTGAGCATCACAGCAAAACCAAAATACAAACATATACTTAAACACGGGCTCGGCAGCTATAATTTCTTTAATTTCTGTGGTTCCTTAGCATTTTGGAGCAAAGGCTGTCATGAGAATAGAAGACCCCTTCACTAAATGTCAGAGTAAACACCGCTTATAACCCCAAAAGAAGAATCTTTAGACACTAATACGCTTTCAAAATTCAACACTATTAGATAAATAAAAAACTCCATAAGAACTTTCTATTTTTATATTTCATGAATCAGAAAGGTCACAAGCCCAATCTAAAAAAGCATGCCTTGCAGGCATGAAGGGTAAAATGCTGAACATGAGATGTAGTTTATTGGAAAATATTGCACATTACTTGTCATAGAAATGTACTCCTAACATAATAAAGCAAATCCAGGAGAGATTTGCCACCTGATTTTACCCTCTCTTACTTCACCATTAGATGCTCATTCTTCCATTTCTTACTCGGCAATTTTGAAAGCATCTCTCTGTCACTTCCATGCCATTCTCACGATCTTCCATGCTGAGCTGATCCATTTACTGAACTTGAAGAAGCAGAACTGCCTCCCCTAAGTTACTGAGTACGTGTACCAGTGCCAGCAGGAGACAGGCAGAGAAGAACAGTAGGGTTTTAAAGAGGGGGGGAAGGAGGTCTGAAAGTAGTAAAGGACCGAAAGGAAGAATATTTGACAAGCTTTTGACATCTGGTAAATTTAAAAGAAAGTTAAAAAATAGAGAGTAATCAGGAAAAAAAAAGGCATTTGTAGGTAGAGAAGGTCACTGGGTAGACAATAAGTTTTGAACATGTTAGGGCCAAGTAGAAAAAGGATCTGGAGACAATAGGCAAGAGTGGAGATCTGAGAAGTACAAAGAGTGGAGTTGAAGTATTAATAGCTGTGCATTAAAGGTCAAATCCTACAGAGTGTAGTTAGAGTTTGGTTCTTTCGTTTATAATTGCTTAACATTGATGCAACTCCACTGACTTAACTATAGCAACCTTCATCGTCTGACTTCAACTGTTTTTTTTTAATAAAGCCAGTGATTCCTATTTCAAACCATCAGATCTACTGATACTCTGAATTAGATTTTAGCATAAGCAGGAAGTCAGGAAGTGCAACAGAGCATTTCTTTAAAAAAAAAAAAAAAAAAGAAGAGGTATTTAGGACAAAAGATATTGGACATCTGTTAATCTTGATTGTTCTAACTAAAGACAGAGAGAGGGAGGGTTTAATCCCTCCATGTATTCCTATTCTATTAGTTTCATACAGTTTTCTCAACACTAGTGAGACAGGGATAGTTGAGCATATCCATTCCTATTCATATGTGGACAAGGCATGTAAACTCTAATTTCCCCTTACATATAATGACTGACTTTCAGTGAAACTGGAGAATATTTTAAGTAGTTCTACGGGATCAAGGGAGTGATCTGACTCCAATTATTACAAAGGCAAGAGATTTTAGCCTATTGAATATAAGAAAGTGGAAAATTACCAGCCTAATAAGTAACCAAGCAACAGAGGTAAGCCATTATTGCTATGAAAACTTTAGCTTTAACATTCACTGGTTTCTACTCTAAGTTTACAGTGCTAAGGTGACATTATCCCCAGGCTTTTGACAAGAAAGGTCCTGCATCACTATCATCTTTTGTGATTTTCACGCCAGTCAGCAGCTCTCTCACCAGGACTCCACCAGACCCCCTTAGTCTTTCCTTTCTTAGCAGCCTAACAAGAGCTGAGCTCATTTAACATCTGTCACAGCCGCCATGCTTACACACCCAAGTTAGCTTCTTTGCAGAGCAAATTATTCCGTGCAGACACAACCAGCAGATGCCATGGCCGGCACCCCACCTAACCTGTGAGAAGTATCTCGAGCATCTCAGCTTGGTACTGCATGGCGTGCTGGAGACAGATTATTGCTTGCTTAACAGCTTATGCTGCTTCCATTATTTAAAATGGGGTTATTTGGCTTCCTTAGGGGAGTGCTACAGGGACACAGCTACACATACTCCTGCAGTACCCAGCATGGTGAAAGAAGCCACGCAAAACACCACGTCCCCTGTGGGTGGTGCAGGCTGAGCCGGCCCCCCAATGCACCTCCCTCTGGCCTCCCCATACCCTCCCTGACTTCCTTCCTTCCTTCCAAGCATGACTCAAGTGGATCAAACACGGGGGAACTAAAGACAGAAGCATTACTCCCTGTCCCCAGTCAGATTAGTGGCCATTCAAGCATATAGTTTTAGAGCAATATGCTAAGTGAGAAAAGGGAGAAATCACAAGGTGGTGAGAGGGCAAGAATGGAGAGTAGCTTAATTAAATTAACTGGGGGAATATTTACTCTTCCCATTTCTGAGATTTGCAATTCTGTAGAATAATCTCCCAGAGGAAGTAATGAAAACCTCATCTGTGTGCCATTTTAAATGAGTTGGAATAGCTCTACACTGAGCAACACTGTGGGGGTTGTGAACTGGCTTATGGTTCCTCTCTCTCTTTATAACTCATCAAGCACACTCCCCTTATATCTCCATGGCATGAACTGTGGGATAATCCATATCAACTCCTAAATGTATTTGACTTTAAAAACCTGTATAGATACTTATCCAAATAAATTAATACAATTACCAACAGGATTAATGTACTGTTGTTTGTCATTCTTCTGTTTCCTGCGTTCATACAATATAAATGGTAATTTAGAACTTTAGGCTCACTTCTGAAAGTATTTTGTGTTGTGGATTCCCCATGCACACACATATCTGTGGAAAGCCTTCCCTCTAACTTTGCATAGTACTAACTGTTTCTTCTCTTGTCTAACCCTAGGAAACTTTAGGTAAAACAAGACCTTTATGGGTCTTTACATTCTCTTATTGTGCATCTTAATATAGACATTTCTGGGTTAAAAACTGAATATTTCAGAGGATTTGAGCTGGTATTGCACAACTCTGGGGACAGAGCCTACCTTGGATATACCCCAAAGGGATCCTCCGCAAAAGTGATGAGAACAGCTGCACCAGAGGTCACCATTTCTTTTAATAATTACCTAAATTGCCTGTAATACCTGGTGTTGTCGTTGTGGAGTACCTTTTTCAAGTGTTTGTTCTCCCATCTATGTAGCAGTTAAGTAACAAGGTCTAAATAGATAGGCTTTGCATAGTACAGAAGCTTACTCACCTCAGAGTAGCTAATTCTGTTGCTACTGTGCAGAATTAATTCCTTTAGCTTACTATGATAATTTTACCTTATTCACAAATATCTTGATTCTTTACTAGAGAAAGTATTAAAATTGAAATGAGAAAGAAGGGTGTAAATGGTATCACTAGGAAAAAGGCAGTAGTTACTGGACCCACTGAAGTTTTTCCAACTATTTCTATCAGAGACAATATTATGCTTCACTTTCTATTGGAAAATTATGTTTAAAGTTTCCATGAAAAACATCTGCCACATTCCACCCCAGCACTGGCAGTCGTTCAGTGATAGATTAAATCTCTCATTCCCTATATGCTAGTAAATTTAGTCTCCCTTCTGCTAAAGCTGTTATTGACCATGGCTTATTGAAGGACTCATTTCGTAAAAGTCAATTTCTAACTTTTCCCAATTTGGCTACTCTTTGCAAGTAAATAGTTTTTTCTTTCTGTATCATTTGCACCTTGAATACAAAGGTTGCTTCCAGACACACAGTGTTTTGGAAAATCAGGCCACCAGACTTTCCCAAACATAACAGAACATCTATTTTAATCTTGGCTTGTGATGATGATGCAGACAGCATTGTTCAGAACTTTTTGTTTTGTCACAAAGGTCTTATTATAACATGGGCAAAGGTAATCAGGATCCCAGCTGATTGCATTTTGCATTTTCTATCTTGAACTACAAGAACAGCTCACTGAATCACAGTTGCAATACAACAGGCGCCAACCATCCCCTGAGCAGTGGGGTACATTTGTGCAGCTCACAAATATGTTTTACATATTTGAATGCTTTGGTTCAAAGTGATTGAGCTATCTGAAAATTAAATATTCATTTTGCAAGCGAGTTTCATTATTGCCCTTTTGCAACGAGATAAACTGAGCTTTAAAGATCTCCAGCAAAGACGACATTGCTGAATGTCACTAGAAGCAGAAATGAATCCCCTCTGAGATCTGCGGTTTCCTTCTTCTAGACACCAGCAAAGGAATTTCAAGGGGAATTCAAGGAGCTAAGTACTCAAGTCTTCATGACATGGTCTAGACTTTAGGGCAGTTATGCTTCATGGCGTATTTTACACTCCTGGTCTGACAGTTACCAGAGCACTGCAGCTGCCTTCTGCTCCATCCATCCATGTCTTACGGATGCACACCCAGGTCTCATCCTGAGGAGGAATATGGACACGACTGGATATGCACCTGGACTTGAGATCTGTGGAATATATGTGGACCTTCAGAAGTTAAACAGACTGTTTAAATGGGAAGTAACACAAAATCCCAGATGGGCCAGGTTGGGAGGGACCACAGTGGGTCATCTGGTCCAACCTCCTGCTCAGGCAGGGTCATCCCAGAGCACATGGCAAACGATTGTGTCAGAAGGTTCTGGAATATCTCCAGTGACGAAGACTCCACATCCTCTCTGGGCAACCTGTTCCAGTGCTCGGTCACTGCACAGGAAAGAAGTTTTTCCTCATGTTCACGTGGAACTTCCTGGGGATCAGTTCCTGCCCGTGGCCTCTTGTCCTATTTCTGGGCACCCCCGAGCAGAGCCTGGTCCACACTCTGACCCCTCCCTGCAGACACTGACAGACATGGAGGAGGTCCCTCTCAGTCATCTTTTCTCTAGGATGAACATGCCCAGCTCCCTCAGCCTTTCCTTGTCAGAGAGATGCTCCAGTTCCTTAACCATCTTTGTCACAGACTGGTGGACCTGCTGCAGGAGCTCCATGTCTCTCTTATGCTGAGGACACCAGAACTGGACACAGCATTCCACACAGGGCCTTAAAAGTTGGGCTTTGAGATTTTTAAATTCTTCTTCCATATTTCTGTATTCTGAATTATGGCTTAGCCAGAGTCAGAGTTTCTAAAATATTGACACCATTTTTGATAATTTTCTTTTGTTCACCTCAACACTCAGCTTTAAACTGAGCTTTAGTGGAGTCCAGTATTTAAAAGCACATTAAGTTCTTAAATCAAAAATGAATCGGTCCATTTTGTGTTTGACCACATCAGAATTCTGAATGTGCTACAATGTTGATTTTCATGCTGACACATTTTGAACTTCCGAGACATGAAGAAGTGTTTGAAAACGCTGACATGCCAGCTTGAGCCTTGTACAATAACTGCCATTATTTCACAAAGACCTCTCTTTACTTCAGAGTACGAAGAATCATCTGCAAAACGCTACATGGACCATAACTCATAAATTATTAGCATCTCTAGGCAAATTTTGCACCTGTCAATTTTTACACTGCAGAAACTGCCCCTTAGATGTTGTTTACAGTCCTCCTGCTGGTACTTACAGATTGTTATGTTTGAGAAACAGAATGATTACTTCCTTCTTATGATAATTCATTATGTTTTATAGATTTTTATACAGAATATATAATGTGTAGGGTTGTAATTCTTTTGTTGCATCCAGTTCAAGCAGAGGACTGTGAAATAAAATGTTTATTTAGAACCTTTATTACAATAAAACCTTGTCTAAACTTCAAGAAATAGGCTGTTGCTATTTATTAAGATTAAAAAACCAAAATGTGAGTGAGGCCAAACAGTGTCTCTCTAAAACTACCAGGAAACTGCCAAAAAGTCATCAACAAATGTGTCTTATGAATAATCTCATATATGAAGAGAAAGTAAAGAGACTTGGATATGCTATGGATGCAAAAGGAACTTGATTGGACATTTCAATCCTCATGCCTTTCTTTTGCTTCTAATGCAAACAATAGCTGAGTAAAGTTTTAAAAACAAAACCAAAACCAAAAAACCAAAACCAAAACCAAAATCCAAAAACAAACAAACAAAACAAACAAACAAACAAAACCAAACAAGTTTGATTAGAACAAAACTTCTGCAGCACACAGACTGAGGCTTTCAGCCACCAAAAAGGAAAGTAAAGAAAATCAGGATGTGAACACTCACTGTGTCAGGCTTTGGGGAAATAATAGCTGTTTTTCAAATTAGAAGGCTTCACAGACCCTGTTAGAGAGTGCACAGAAACAGCCCACATAGCTCTGCCCTCATGGTAGAGAATCCAAAACACAATACCACCAGCAGTGCTACATGCAGGCTTCACAAATATTTGATTATACCTCCTCTAAGAGCCTAAAAAATCTAAATGAATATTTGGGAAGATGAGTAATAGCTTGGCATGAATATTTCAAACAAGCTGTCCTAGGTATTTGTATAAAGCCACTCAAATGAACCCGCTCATTTGGGTGTCTGTACATCAAAAGCAGTGCATTTTCATCCCTTTTATTTGCTTCATAAGGTTCATATAGACCTATGTGCTGGACAAACACAAACAAGAATTACTCATCACTTGAGACTAAGCAATTAATTTACAATACAGAGCATTACTATCCACTAAAACATTATACTTTGAGAGCAATTTGTTAATCTTCAGATTTTTTTAATTAGCTGTCCCTTTATCAAGCTCAACCCATCACCCTGGTTACTCTACCATTTGCTTAACTTCAAACTCACGTTTCCCATTGAGCATATGGCAGACAGTTTGAGGCCTTAGAACATGCCAGTCTTGGATATATCGTTCTCTTCACCCCATGAGAGCAGAGAGAGCAGAAAGATCACAAAAACAGCTCCAGTGGAAAAAGCTGTTAAATTTCATAAACCGGGGCCCTGAACCAGAAGTCATTACTATAACAATGCAAAGTGGAGGTAAAATATCATCTCTTCAGTGTGACAGTATTTTACAACCATTTCATACTTATGCAAAGGATTGCGTATATGACTGGCAATAATGAATTAATGGATCAGCCTCGTAGTCGCATCAAGGGTAAAAATACAGATTTATTTAGGCCTCACTGGAGTTACAGAGCAAAAGTTTAAACTACAGAGAGACTCTTTTTCCTGGAAATGTTCTTCCTCACATTCATATCACTTTTAGGGCTATCATCAAATTCTAGTATGCCTTCAGATGGATGTGAAAAATATTGCAATGTACAAAATTTGTAGTTGCTACAGGATGTATTAGCTCCCAGTGGGATGGGAAGGTGAGACTCCAGTGAGTTGACAATGTTTCAAATAAAAGGTTAAATTTCCGCTCATTAAACTGTAGGAAAGGTAGGGTTTTGATGAGAATCTTTCCTGGATGTCTGCTAATCTTTTTATTCTGCACACAGATATTCTGTTGCCTATTGTCATGGTAACAGGCAGCTCTGCTCTACTTCTGCCTTTTCTTAGGCTATGGGCACCCAGGCACTTCTCCCTGGGGATAATCCTGTCATTCTTCCAGTCTTATCCTGAAAGTTTTGCGTTGGCCCTTACCTTTCACACTGGATAACCCACCCCTTCCCCAGAAAGGGACCTTCCTTTGTTCTCAGGGACAGGACACAGTTCTGTGAGTTATTTTTTATTGTCCTGCTGTGGAAGGCACAGGCACCAGCTCATGTTCATGCTCCACTTCACAGTCTGTACAGGTGTAACTGGATCCCACTGCTTGGCTCCTGAAAACTCCAGTCGACATTGGAGGATGTATAATGTGATGCAGGCATGCACATACTGACCAACACATTATTGTAATGAATACTTTTAGTAGCTGGAATAATGCACTAGAGCAAGAAAGATTAAAAAATTAGCACACACATTTCAAGCATGTTAAAGATCATCCATTCTTTCCCTTGCCTGCAAACTCTTCCCACCTGGCTTGGCCAGCAAAGCACGGGGAGGGACCCAAGCACATGTCCCATGAACCAGTCTGATTGCACCTGTCTGCTGCCGCTCCCTCCCTTGTGTTCCCTTCACTACTTGCTCTGTCTCAGCATCCTTGAGACCCTTCCTGTATTCAGATAAAAGGACAATTTGCTCCTGCCTCGATGTGTAATTCTGCTAACTAGACAGACCTCTCGGAGTGAAATATTTATCCTGCTCATAATGCAAACACGCCATGCGAGTGACAGCCTTTCCCAAACTATTACAAATCACCCAGGATCACCCCCACGCTTGTCACACACACTGTTCTCAAAACGGAACCACTCACTGGCAGATTGTTCAGTCAGTTCAGCGAAGGGAGAGAGGGTGATACGATGCCTGAGGGCTATTCTAACCTACACCAACTGGCAGTGATCCCAGAGGGAATACACCGGCTTGGGGGGAGGCATATGTGCTCCAGGGGCCAGCCTCAGACCTTCTCCTTTGGGAGCCAAGAGGGAAAACGGTGCAAGGCACAGAGACAGGAATGCTGTAACTGATGAAATCAGTTACTTACAAAGAAAGTTGCCAATTTGCCAGAGCCAGGTACTTTTTTAGATCCTTTGGATAACTTACACAGCATAAGGTCCGTAATAGTCAAGGGTGTCATAGGATAGCTTGGGTTGGAAGGGACATTAAAAGGTCACCTAGTCCAATACGCCTGCAGCGAGCAGGGATATCTTCTTCTAGGTAAGGTTGCTCGGAGTCCTACCCCACCTGACCTTGAATGTTTCCAGGATGGGGTATCTAACCACCTCCTGTGGCAAAAAGATTTCAATATAATATCAACTAAAAACCTTTGCATTCAGTTCTAGACCTTTTATCAAGACCTTGCTTTGTAATTTTTATTCATTGGTCTGCCAGTGTAAAAAGAATGTGAATTTCTGATGTAAAAAGCACAGCAGAAAAAGAAACAACAACAACAAAAAAGGTTGCTTCAGATCCTCCTTACTTTTCATCAAGAAACAAAACAGGGTGAGAGCAGTACTATTTATTTTCCTTTTCTGGCAATCTTTGTAGTGAACAGGCTAGCACAGCCAAGAAGCATCTCTTGAATCATTCATTTAGCATTATTAGAAAATTTTGCTTACCTTGTTTTTTACCTAGGGCTAATCTGAGTAAAACTTAGGTTAAAATCTGGATGGAGACCTCAGGCTTTGGCCCAGTGTGTTCTCTGGATGCAAATGGAATGAATGAATGTATGAATGCATACTCAGTGTTACAGGCAATATTTATCACAGTTAATAGTAATGTTGTGTCCTTACTTGACACTGTTCCTTTGAGGCTCCCAAAGCATTTAGTATTTTGCAAGAGTCCTATAGTATTGTTATTAATTATTATTGTGTTTACAGATACAAGTCGAGATAAGACACGACTAAACCTTTTCAAAGGCATGAAACACAATCTGAATCTGTGGAATTTTCAAGAAAAGTATAAGATTAGAAGTGACCTGGTTTTCACCTCTTCCTGATCTAGACAGTTGGCCTTTCACTTGCTATGGCCCATGTAATTTGTCCATCATTATTAACAGCAGTAGGAATACAAAAAAGCAAGGGAGGCTCAAAGGGCTTGTTGTCTGTGTATAAAAATAGAGAAGGCCACTGGTGCAGTAGAACGTCAAAGTCTTCCACAACCATGATAATCTTGCAAAGCAATTGTAAGTGACATTGGTCTTTGGAGATAATATAGCACAAAAAAAAAATCTATGAGTAGATTTTACTTTACTTATATTTTCTACCATAAGCTTTCCTTTCTCTCTAGTTTTGTAGTTTGTCTGTCCAATGCCTTTAGATGATTCTATGCAGAGCCTTTCTCAACACACAAAGAATCTATTAAATCTTCTTTGGAGAAGATGCATGAGAAAAGATGCTGGCATTATTTTGCACTATCTCACCCAGCCCTCTGGATGTAAGTACAAAATGTAAGCAGCAGTGAATGACAGCTGGGGTGGGTTTTTCATATAAGAGCCCATATTTACCCCAGAGCACTTGTATCTCCAGCACAGCACAGTTTCTATGTTAGTGCAGCAACTGGCTCATATACGAAAAGCCTGTTGGGCGTACTGTAGATGCTGTGACATCCAACGGCCTCAGAAACAGGCAGACAGCACAGTTCCAAAACAAATGACTAATATGAAAATAGCCTCAGATGTCAAGAGTGAGAACCCCAGACTAGTGATGATGTACAGAAAAGAGAGGTGCATAGAAACAGAAAAAAAGAAATACCAGTGCACTGGCCAAGACAGAGGCAGAGCTTACTGTGAAAACTGTTCAGCAAGATAAACAGAAAAAGGGGAATTTCCCCCCTCTTAAATGCAGTGGTAGAGGAGACAGATGTAGGCTGTACACCCCTGTTATTTTTACTGGGAGCCACAAACAGGCTCCTATTATATATGAACTTTAATAATCTCACTCACATAAACATGTGCACTAAACCAGAGGATTGATTGTAACTTGCTCCCAGATAAAACATGAAGATTTTGGTCCCACAGTCTGCAGTCAATTTCCAGACTCTGCAAAGGTGAAGTGAGACCTGAATATTTTTTCTGAGTCCTAAGTTATTACTGGCTCAAATGTCCTGAATATAGATTAGAAGAATTACCTGATTATATTAACCTAGTGAAAGAGTTGAGTAAAAAACCATGATCGTTTTTCTCTAAAATACTCTCCATTAGAGAGTAAAATCTCTCTCCCTCTCTCTCAAGTATTTATATGCAGCATGCAATGCTTTTTACAACCCATTTTTGGGGTACTTGAATACAACTGAACATTATCTGAAAGAGGATAAAGTCACCTAGGACTCATCTCCTAGGACAGCATTAAGCTATCCCTCCTGCCAGTCATAAACACATAACATGCCTGCATTTAATGTTTGCTCTGTTCCGTTTGAAATGTTAATCATCTCTATGTAAATTCTAGCACACTGAAACTTAGTTCATATTAACTTCAAGTTACCTGATTTAGATACGGTAAAGGACAGCCATTTATCAGCTGCTTTTTAAAGATCAAAGAAGCTTGTCCCTAAAATATGCCCCATAACATGCAAATGAATCTTAATGTCTCTAATTAGATTATAACTTGAGGGTTCTTTCTGCTGTTGAAATAAAGTGTTACTGTAACATGGGCTTAATACACTCCAAGGATCTGATCTTCTCAGCAAGTCACAGCCACACTTCCTACCCCGGTCTATGAAGTGCCTCCCCTCATTGGTTTCGTTACAGAAAAATTCAAATCTTCTTTTCCAACACCTCCTCTTCAGCTCTGACACTGATGACACTGTGGAAATGTCTGGGGAGTCGAGACTCCCCCATGGTGGGTGTATGACTTCCTGCAGCTCTGCTGTGCAACGTGCTCAGCAACTGTGTGCGACAAGGTTTGGAGGCTCGACGTACCTGCTGATGAGTAAGAAATTAATTCACACTCCAAGATTATTCTCCACTGCTGTATCTTTTACGGGGAGATAAGTAATGTCACAGTGGTTATCTCCCTTTAAAATCCCAGTGGTGAGAAACCCTTCTACTTCCCATGAGAGGTAGAAAAGTGAGGTCAACACTACATCACATGCCTGTAAGTGACTCCACCTGCCATGTTTCACAGTAAAATAAGAATTTGCTGTCTCCGTGATGCTATAAAGTGGGAAACAAAAACACAGGGTAGGAAAACATTTTGTTTGACTGTGAAAGAAAAGCCTTAGTCACCTGGTAAAAATATATGTACTTAAAACTAAAAAGGTGTGGCTGGCAACTAGACTAGCACTTCCAATTGCACAGGGAATATTGCAAACTTCCAAACAGAAGCTACTTGGTAAGCAGGAGATGAGAACAGCGAACGTGAAGAGATGGCTGAACATTTGTTACCAATGCAGCCCTTCTTCATGCTCATGAATCATTTCTTAACGTCCTGATTTCTCCAAGTACACTTGTTGATATGCTACAGGCTATATCTGTGAAGCAACATTGCCAAGGAGCAAATATCATTATGAGTTATGTGCACAAGAAATGGGAAATCTGACCCATCTCTCTCTGCTGTCTTATTATATCAAAATATTATACTGTAAGGTTGCTGGGGCTCTTGTCTGTCTGTTTCTGTGTTTCTGGTGGTGGTTTTTTTCAGTTGTGGTCTCTTAAATTATTCCTCAGTAAGCACTGGAGTTTTTATTTGGGCATCTCTAGGTTAATATTAAAATCAATATAAATGTTTTTCAGCTCATTTATGAGACCAATTTTAAGCATTTGGCTTTTCTGGAAACACAGAAGTTTACACATAAGGCAACTATTTATTTTTTTTCCTGCACAAACACTGGATGACACAAGAGCAGAGAAAGGATTTGTATCTTACAAAGAAATCATAAAATTATAGAATGGCTGGGTTGGAAGGGACTTAAATATCATCCAGTTCCCCTCTGCCATAGACAGGGACACCTTTCCCTAGACCAGGTTATTCAGAACTCCATCCAGCCTGCTAATGAAGAATTAGGGAGAAAAAAAATAAGAACCTTACGATATGTGATTATTTTCAAGAACATTCAGCCTTGGCTCACAGATATTTGGATAACAAATTCTGGGGCTGCACAAACAGCAAAATAAATTGGAGATGCCTATTTTTTAGCATGTTTAAAATTCAGTTGTTCATTAAAATAAAACAAGTGGTAATTCCAGGATCAGGTTTTACACTCAAATGGGTTGTTTCACTGTGTATTTTTCCAAGTATGTTAGAAGACTTGGTTTGCATGTTCAGCACAGATTTGTAAGAATAAAAAAATGTGCAGAATAGATTTGAGGACTCTCACTGGCAGCCTGCAAGTTTCACACCAAAATCTGTGATGTGCAAATGCCAACATTCTTGAGTAATTAGGTCAGCACCTGAGCATTAGTGAAATACAGACCTGTGGTGTAGGATTCGACCACAGATTCTTTTAATGGTTGGACAAGATGAGAATGGGTGCTGTGTTGTTAGCCCATGATAGGCCCAGGGCAAGGAAAAGGGTCTTCAGGTGGGGCTCAGGTGGATCCACTCTGTCTGTGGGGACAGGGACGAGGACTTGGGCACTGATGAGCTGTAAGAACACACACTGTGCCCTGAAGGAGCTAATTAAAGGGGATGGCAGCAGACTCCCTCAACAAAACAAAAGTTGTGAGTCTAGGAATTAGAGAGAGAAGCCAAAGGCTGTGGCCGAGGCTCCCTGGAAAAACTATGAGTTTCCTTCATGAGCAGGAGTTGGCAGAGAATTAGAGAGCTGAAGTCTTTCAGCAAAGGTGACCTAATATTTGAGCTAGAATGGTCAGAAGAAGCTGGCTCATACCAGACCTAACGAAGCGGAGCTTCCCAAAAGGAAACTTTTTTCCATATGAGTCATGCTTCTGCAAGAGCTGAGAACCTTACAGTGTCAACAGTGTGCAAGGAATGGGAAAGCCGATGGATGAGACTATGCCTGAGCCTTACGTACAGATATGCAAATTTGAAGAGAACCACCTAGAAAAGTCATAAGCTTATGGTAATAAAGACATGGATTTACATGTAAAAATTCTAGGTCACTGTTCTACAAGAGCAAATCTCTCACTGAAGGAACCTTGCATGCTCCTCATGACTAAATTAAACCAAAAATATAGTTGTCATGCCAGATATAGTCAGTATTACAAGATCTGCAGGTCTAATCCACTTTCCCGTAATATGAGTGGAATTGCACTTACCTTGTATGCTGGGAATTAGTGTAGGTCCATTTGACACTGAGCATTTTAACTTCTTGTCTTCCTGAAATCAGTCATACTTGTGTCAGGATGAAAAATTACAGGGGAAGAGGAGAGCTAAGTTTAATACATAACAAAAATGGGGTATAATGAGGAGATTTTTCTTTTTTGCTCTTCTACCAAAACAGATTTACTATATAATTTTGTTATGAATAACCTTCCATGACTCTATTTAACTAGCACAGTTTGCTCTAAAAAGCTACACACGTGCTTCTAACACTGTATTAAAGCAATGTTGGATCAGATGTAGCTCAAACGGGCAAAAGTATTTTTTTCTAGTACGTCAGAATAAATGTAGAACATTGGATTTATTATTCTGAGGTTTTGATTCTAGTGTGGTAAATATTACTCAGATGATTTTTATTCTAGTGGCATGACACTGGGCATTTGCTGATCCCAATATGGTTAGCGTTTGGGTCCATTTATGTAGGTGGTGGTGTGTGATAAAGATTAAACATTTGGGGTTTGTTTTATGGATGTTCACTAAGTCATTTCCAACCTTATTTGTTTGAACCAAAGTGAAAAACTTACTTTGCAACAAACAAGCCTGAATTTATTAGCCACTTTTTTTTTCTTATTTATGTCTGGAAAAATTATTGTTTGTAGCCCACAGAAGCCTGAGGCTTTACTTGTGAATAAATTATTTGTTATATCCTGATTTATTGTGGTGTTTTGGGGCTACATGTTTCTGCCTGAGTGACACCAGTTAGAGTCAACAGCACCTGCCCAAGGTAGTTTGATTTCACTTCTGGCCACTTGGTGCTATAAAACTTAACATGGAACTTTGACAATATCAGACACTTTCTGAAGACAGACCTTTAATTTTATGCTCGTATCAAGCAAGAAACACTGCAGATAATGCATGAATATCAAAATGTTATGCTTTTTTCCACAGAAAGCTGATCTAAATGAGTTTAAGGTCTCTTAAACTGGTCTGTGTTAGACATCTAGAGAGAGTAATTTAAAAATCATCACATTATCCTGGATTAGAAGATATTTGGACAATAAGTGATCTGGCATAGCTTTGGAAAACTGTCCTAAAATGTCAGGTGAAAACTCCCTGATTTGGTCTCCAGTTTGTCGAATTTGGTCACCAGCAGGCGATTCTGGAGTTTGTAGCTTTCTAAGTGTATCACAGACTAGAGACCTGGAACTGAAAAGCAAAAAGAAATAAAACATGTTCCAATTGGCACTACAGGCTTGGTTTCCCTTGTACTTTAGGGGACTGTGGTTAGTCTGCTTTAGCTTTGATGTGCTATGTAATTGTTCGTTCTCTATCACACGTGTGCTTCTGGGACCTCCTGGTTCCTGGCAAGCTTGAAAATCAGGCAATTTATTTTGGTAACTAGGTATGGACATAGGAGGCCAGCTGCAGATATTCATTTTCCTTGCTGATAAATCAGTGCTGGGCAGCATCCTGCCAGCAGCACAAATGCCATACTGGAAATTAGGAGCTTTTAGCCAAATCAGGACTTCACGAGTATCATGCATTGCAATATTGATTTCAATTTCTTTATGGATGAGATTCTTTCAGCATTGTTGCCTGCTTTGTATATTTAGAGAAGGAAATAACTACAACATTTCCATTTCAGAAAAACAGCGTTGTGGCCTACTGTCTGCTGAAATCCATTAAGTGACTCTGCAGGGTGGGAAAAGAGGTTCCTTTTTCTCTTTAGCTTGTATTTTATAGCTCTGTGATAGAGTCTGAGTCTGTCTGTGTGGTCAAGGCCATCCACCTGGATGCTGTATTTTTGTCTTATGTTTGTTTATATCTGCATCCCTTGTGGAAAGCATAAAGCACTTACTCTCAGAGCACTGAAATCGTAAAAATATGCTATTCTTTCAGAAACACTTTGTCAGTGATAGGGAAGGTCATTGCCAAGATGAGAGCAAACCTGGCAGTCTTGTTTCTCCAGCTCCACCCAGCCTTGCACAAGCTTCCAGCCAGCTTTTTAGCCATGCATCCCTAACTGGTTCCAGTCTGCTGGCTGATGCTGAAATTGCCGTTGTTCTTGTAAGGTCAGCAAAGGCCTCGGGTTTTGTTTGTTGGATTTTTTTTTTTCCCTTATTCTAAGCTCTTTCCTGTTGTGTTATTGCATAACTGGAGCCCTTGACAAAACACATATCCCTAAGACTGCGCTCTCTGGGAAGTGCTGGGCTCGAGGAGGAAGTTGCCAAGCGGCAGTAACAGCGTTTGTATTCCAGGCAAAAATTCATTTAATGATTTTGGACTCCACCATGCCACTAAAAGGTCAAAAAGGCCTTCTTTTTTTTTTTTACAGCAGAAAAAACCCCCATACTAAATACTGAATAAGCTGTTCAAAAGTTTGTGTCATTACTAAGACTTTCATTTCCACTGGGACACAGTGCTGGGCTGGGTTTGTTTGTGTGTTTGCGATGTTTTAAATACGTGACAGGCTTTTGGCTTTCCTCTTCATTTGTTCTTCTTAAACACAGTCGTTAAATGTTACAAAGACGCCCTGTTTTCTACAGCTGCTGAAGCACACAGTGAATAGACCTTTTTGGTGAACCAGTGATGCATTACCTTCATTTGAGATTCCCCACAGATTTGGGTGCATAAGGAATATGTTACAAATAAATAAATAAATAAATAAATAAATAAGAAGTCATTCTTATGATTCTGTTTATAAGTTATATATTTTAAGACTTGAAAGACTTCTCATTTCTGCTTCAGATTTTCTGGGTTTACGTTTCCTTCTAAGTAAGGCAAGGTTGTCTTGTTAGACCCACATGTGGTATACATTTTGTTCAGCTTTTTGTTCTCTGTCAGCTTTACTGGTCAGATATTACACAAGTAATCTGGTCCCCATAAGGCTGATCCTTTCTGAAGACTAACAGAGTCCTGAAGAAATGTTTAAGGGATATGACTGTAAACACGGGGATTGTAGTTAGCACTGATGCTTCTGCAGGAAAGCATTTGCCAGAAGTTTCTTTTGTCAATTATTTCTGATAGGATTTTGGGTTTGGATAACCTAACAAATATGTCATGTGCTGAATGAAGCAATATCATTCCAAAAACATACTTGTGTTAAGCTCTGTGATGCCTATGGAAGTAACTGGGTTTTTACTTAAGAAGTGCTTATCCAGTACTTCCTATCTTGGAAAGAACTACAGTGCCTTGATAGTGAAAAGCAATGAAGAGCTGTGACACCAAAGGAAGTGGCAAATTATCTCAACCATATTTTGTTTCTTTTTTTTTCTAGTCCTGTGTAGACCTGTGAAATCCATTTATTTATAGATTCCTCTCTATCACCAGTGTAACCAAGCTCTCTTTCTACATCAACTCTTTCATTTCTGGCAATCACAGTAAAAGTAGATGATAATTTCTCATATTTTTCTTGGAACAATTTCTTTCCTTTCTCTAGTTTCCTTAGGAACTCGCTATAAACAACTTATATATGCAGTACAATAATACAGCACATGTCCAGAAGTGAACCAGGTCCCTTTCAGGTCTGCAACTGAACAGGCTTGGGTTGGGTCTTTTTGTTTGTATGGGGTTTGTTTGTTTTGCTTTGAGGGAGGATTTTGCTTTTTTTTATTGTTGTGGTTGGTTGGTTGTATTTTTTTCCCAGTGACAGCTACTTCAAAAGCAGCTTTATCTTTTTTCCACTTACCTTCAGTACTGTGGTTCTAGCACTTCCCTAGGAAATGCCAATCAACATCTAACATAGCTTTACTGGGGGAACATACGCTGATATTTACTGGATGATTGTTGTCTTTTCAGATATATGACCAAAACATTTGTACTCCTTCGGCACAACTGTCTCTTGCACAACCATTCCAGAATCAATTAGAATTTTCAACCATTTAGATTTATCTTTTGTCCAGTATATGCTGTCTAACCCATTCTGTTATCTCCTGTGGCAACATGGAAGCACCTTCTGATCTCAGTCCCCTTTGGGTAGTTTCTAGTATTTTCAGTCGTTTGCATGTTGCTCCAATGTGGTTGCACACTGT
This sequence comes from Pseudotriccus pelzelni, assembly GCA_035584735.1. Taxonomy (NCBI): domain Eukaryota; kingdom Metazoa; phylum Chordata; class Aves; order Passeriformes; family Tyrannidae; genus Pseudotriccus; species Pseudotriccus pelzelni. Next base: position 69,648,503 of record JAWMRA010000041.1, read on the forward strand.
TGCCTTTCTTTCTTCTTGTCACCTGTGCTGGATCCAGCCTATAACCCCGGCCTCTTCTACAGTTTATTGTTACCTTCTCTTTTATAAAGGTGCTGTGGTGTGAGAATTTCTTTCTTCTTTCTTTCAGGTTTGTTTTTTTTTTTGACTTCATAGCATTACTGGAATGTTGTATATTCTGCTGGTGGCATAGAAAGTGCTGCTGGTTTACATGATCTTTTCACTAGTGGTCAACAGCACTGAAGAAATTGTTCCCTGGGATAGATGGGCTGGTAAAACATTTTCTTTCACAAACACATAAACAGCGCTGAACAACACTTGTTTAAAAAAAAAATCCTTTCTTCTGCTTGTTTTTTGTTGCATCAGGCAATCTTTAGAAGTCTGCTAGAAACAAAATCTGTCTATCGTCAAGCAGGAATCAGTCACGTCCTCTTCTCTGCAAACTTTCTCCTTTCCTTTCAGCATGAGTAAAAGGGCACACAGACGATAACAACTGCATTATCCCATCTCCTACCACACACATAAGGACATTTATCTGATACTCTTGTGGCTTCTTTAAACGCAGTTTAATACACCCACGAGGGGTTTACACAACTCCTCTAGCATGGTGGCCCTGTGGCAGGGAGCTCTGCTGCTGCAGCTTGCTGTGAAACACCAGCAGTCCTTGGGCCTCTGGCATGCTCTGCTTGCTCCTGTTTTCTACTGAGCAGGGTTGCTTCATTTTTCAGCGCTTTTGCAATCCCCTCGGCAGTTGTCTTTATTATAGGCTCTATTTAAATGCCCTTCCCCCTACTCTTAGTGGGGAATTCTGGTTTTCTTTTACTGTCGTTTCCACAGATTCGGGATTACTTAATTTCTTTCAGTTTCAGAGTGCTCCTGTTTTTCTCGCAAGCTTTTCCCAGCAGCCTGATCTCACTGAGATTTTCTAACTTTTTTTCTAATTTGAGAATAGTATCCATTTTTTTTCTCATGATGTTTTTAGGAATAACAGTGCATAGTGGCAAAGCTTCAAGAAGTTAATCTCTTCAACCTGCAAGTCTGCCATGTACCTTCTTGTCCTCTCTAAAACCTGAAATATTAAAAGGTACATGTTTAATGTTCTCAGTGGCTTGGCTGATGGAATTAACATAAGCATGCTGAAATGTCATGAGGAAAGCAAAACAAACAGCTTATCTGGAAAAATAAAGCAGCTGATCTAGATTTACAGAGGAGGACAGATTTCAGTGTGGAAAATGAAATCATCAACTACAGAAAGCAAAATGGAAAGCCAGAAGTCAGTTGTAACGGAAGGCTCAGTACAAGAGAGAGATGAATGGTGTCACATGGACATTAAACATAGAAAATGAGTGGGCAGGTAGGAAAAAAAAAGAAGTGATAGTCAGAACAGACAGGAGGGAGGGAAGCCTCATTATTCACAGCACGAATCTGGGTCCTCTGGGGACCAGCTGGAGGAGCAGAGTTTTGCAGCAATTATCACAAGAGAGGACAGGTGCACAGCCAGTGTTGGAGAGAAGATGCAGCCTTGGGGGAAAACGAAGAGCAGAGGACAGGTCATCCTGTCACAGCTTTTACTGTTTCTGTCCTCTTGAGAAGGAGCAGAAGTGTAAATGGAGGGGGAGAGCAGTTGAGTTAAAGGGGAATGCTGGCAAAGGCAAAGATGACGAGGAGGATGTGGGGTTCAATGCAGAATGGGAACCAGCCATTTCAGAGGAAGAAAAAAGCAGTTGAGAAAGGGAGGCAAAATGAGAAAGTAAAAGCTAGTTGGAGCAGTGGAGCATCAAGGTAGAAACAAATAGAATCAGAAAATAATACAACTGTTTAGATTGGAAAAGATATTTTAAACATGCAAAAATCTGTACAAAATTTTGAGATCAAAATTCCTCAATACAAAGAATATAATTTTGGAAAACTGAAAGCATAAGGATATAAGGAAACTACTGCAAATCAATCTGGGTTAACCTTTGCTACAAGCTGGGACAAATGGAAATAGCTGGGGGAAAAAAAAGACATGTATTAACAGCAATATTTAACAAGGGAGCTACAGACTGTGTGTGATCTGTGAACCACTAAGCGTTTAACGAAAGATAACCCTGTTTTCAGCTCATACAGTCCTGCCACACGGGGCTTCTGCCTCCCCTGGAAAAGAGAGCTCCACAAAAAAAAAAAAAAAAAAAAAGTTGGAAACCATTTGAATGACGACAGTATATGAGAATATACCGAGTATGACAGAATTACACAAGCATAAAACAATGCACAGATGAGCAACTGAGACAGTGGGTTTCTGGCTGTAACCAAGTGACCCATTGCCTTAGAGGCTGGAACGCTCCCCAGTTCAGCAACTGTTGTCAGTGATATTTGGTGCCAGAAACTGGATTAGTGCAGCATTTTTAGTTTAGGCTTCACAAATTTCCTCCTCTCTTGTATCTTTATTACTTTTACACGTACGCATATTACCCTTCTGTTGTATTAAAGAAGCCTTTTTATCACTAATCTAGCATTTTCTTCAATGCAACTTAAAAGCCATACGTGTAAGCACTATCAGAGTGAAAACAACAGATGCAATAGAGAAAAAAAGGACCAGAAGAAATGGTAAGTAGAGAACACTATGGAGTAGAAACTAAAAAAGTTCAAAGCAGATTAAATTCTCCAGAAATGGAGGATATGGTTGGAGTAGATTCAATCAAATAACACAATTTTTCTTTAAAAAGGAGACAGAACTGATTGAAAGGAAGATGAATTAAGGTAACTCTAAGTACTGCAAGACCAGAAGCACCAGATTGCAAATGAGAAATCCTGTGCTATAGAGATTTGAGAAAATATTGCGCTCTTGGAAAGACTGAAATATTTGAGACATGGCCATTGTACAACTCAAACTAAAAATGAAATCTTTCAAGATACTTATAATGGTTGAAAGTACTGTTGATCATGTAATTTCAAAATCAGATCTGAGACCAGAATACTATAGGGATCAAGAGACCCTCAAAAAAAGGCTGCTAGAGGCACACAGTTTTAGCTTATTAAAGACTGTGAAAATTAAGTTGGCTGTAAAACAGAGCTAGATATGATAACAAGTTTTGAAAGGGAAGCCAGCTGATGCTCCAGAATCTCATCACAAAATAAAGAAGCAGAACAGGTCTGAATAGTCAGAGGTGAAGTGTAAAAGATGGAATCAACCAGGGTGAATTTTCAAGAAGTAATGGAAGAGACAGGAAGAAAATGCACAGTTAAATTGATAAGAAGTAAAAACATTTTGCAAAACCTTCTCATCATTGACTAAAGTTGCCTTTAAAAAATACTCTATATGGGAGTTTTTTTGTGGGAATTGTTCAAATGGCAGTTGTGTTTCAGGTGGGATTTGTCTCCTCTGACTGCAGTAGTTTGCAATAAAGGTCTCTCCTTCTGCCTGGGAAAGAATCCCATAGTAGTTAACAGAGTGCTAGTCAATATAGTCAGAACAACACAAGGTGTGATTCAACTGAGCAGAGACAGGTCCCCACACCAGAATAAGCACTGCACCCTAGAATATATTGACTATATTGACTATATTACGAGCCCACTGCTGCTGTGAAAAGAGGCCTCAGAATACACCTTCATTTTGTCAGAAAAATCCAGTGCCAGTACCTGAAATGCAAACAGTATGAGTTTGGACACAATTTTGCAAGCCAAGTTACAATAACATTTTGTTCAGCTATATAATTATTCAGCACAAGTAGGTAAAACTCGTGTCATGCAGTGAACAAAACATTCTTACTGTGAGTAAAATGTAAATCAGATGTAAAGGAAACAAATGCGAAAGAACAAAACTCTGTATTACCTCCCATTGGGAGAGATGAAACTATGGAAAAACAGGAGTTCATGATGATAAAATAAAAGAGATGTGCACAGGAAAGCTGAAGTACACAAAAATACAGCAAAATAAGAACAGAATTTCTAGTAAACAGTCCAGACCAGAAAGAACATACTAATATGATAAAAGGTGAGTGCTGTTAACAACAATACAAGCGTTGAAACTGATACTACCTCATATCTAAATATACTCGAGGAAATTTTAGATCAACAAGTTAAGATGTGGCTTCGATATGCCTATCATGCTGGGAAAATTACAGGCTAAAAATAGATCACTTTTCTGCTATAACACTATTACAGAATGTCACTGCACCCTGGTAATCTTGTGTCTAGTCCATAGAGATTGACACACATATTACACCAACTGTAGTAATTACAGAAAATGGACCATGATTTGATTATGATGCTAAATGACTTGCAAAAATACTATCACTTAAAGCACTTCCCAGTCAAGGTATCCACAACATAACGGTTTTACAGAAAATGTCATCAAGGTTGCAACAAGGGTGTCTACAAAAATCTCAGGGATGAAACACACTATTATTTCACCTTACTCTGAAAACAGACTGTCAGTTGCTGAAAGTTTATGGGGAATAGCTTAAAATTCATTATAGAATTGGTATTAAATACAAATATACTGCAAATTCTTACCAGTCCTAATACAAGAAAAAAAAAAGTGTGTGTGTGGGGGAAGTGCACATGAGAAAAGACCACCTAAGTGAAAACCCTTGCAGCCACAGGGCCCTGTATCTCACATAATGCAAATCACAGGTGAAGCTCTTCCACATATTCCACATGAAGTTTCTCCTTATTTGTTCAAGCAACTACTGAACAAAGACAATTCCTAGGAGAAACTCATCTTCTGCTTCTTTCAGAACAGAGAAAGCTTCTGCATCTCCTATGATTTGAAGCAGAGCAGGTTTTGAGCAATAGAACAGCAGCAATGAAGAGAACTGTGTGAAGAAAAGCAGATGCTGAAGTCTATCAGACTGAAGGGATCCATGAAACAGAGAAGCCAGCTGAGAGACAGAGAATTTATTTGTGTTCTATTAGATATGATTTTCTACTGGATGATTCAAATGAGAGGGTTATCTGAAAGATTAAATCCCCTGCTTTCAGTCAGGTGTACCTAATGACAGCAGCCAGTGAGAGGAAAAGTGGAATATTGAGATCACTGAATTTCCCTCACATATTCTTTCCTTCCTAGCATTATTTTAAACTAATGCTGGTAATAAACATGATTTTAAAATGTCATTTTACTGCTGTGTGAAAGACACAGACAATCATTGTTGTGGTAGGCTTGAGGGCTTCCTAAGCAAGAAGGCTGTGAAATGGTGTGAAAATGAATGAAAGAAGGTTCCAGCAAAGTAGCTCTTGATCTTGAGGCCTCAGTCTTGGTTGAGATACTGAATATGATACGATCTGCAAAAAAAATCTGAAGATTCCAACTATGGCATTCATCATTTCAGGCTGGAAGACTGGGCAAGAAGCTCATAATGCTATACATGACACTGACTATACAGTAAACGAGTGTCTGAAAATGGACTTGTAACAAAAAGTGTTCTCTGTTCAAAATTGCACTGAGTAGTCAATAAGATTCTGACAAGATGATGATGGTTTGGGGAGCAATAAGCCCTTTTGCTTTTCTGGTGTTGCCTGCCAGAGAAAGGCAAATCTTACATTCTGGCTTTGGAGTCTGTTTTGTATTAGTCTGACAGGATCTTTAACAGAAATTGGCATCATATAAGGATTAACAGTCCTCAAGGTAACAAAATTTGTACACAACACAGTTATACCTGGAAATCATTAATTGCAGAAAAAAAAAAAATTAGTTTTGAAATGTGAGCAACTGCTTTTTCTGTCAAGCACAGATTACAAAACTTACTAAACTGTAAAATACTGCTTTGTTTCTACTGCCTGAGTGTGCACGGGCCTTGGTTCTGAATCTCACAGTCTGTGAGAACAGTCTGTGAGGGCATCTTGTGCTGAAGGCAGGAAGGCCAGTGACCCAATGCTTGTTCAGTCAGATTGATGCTTTACACTGACCCAGAAGAGGACTCCTGTGCCACTTGTACCAATGACCCCTAGAAAAACTTCCAGCCTTCAGTGCTACCAGACAGGAGCCTTGAAGTGTTATCAGGCTTTTTATTTAGATCCAAAGAGAGGCTCCATTCTACCAACAGAGCTGTCTGCAGAGGCTGTGTTCAACAGCTTTTTTCCTCTTTCTTATTTCCCCTGACCTAGGCTAATTGCTTCTTTCATCTGCACAGAGATATCCTGACTCCAGAGAGCATCAATTAGTGGATTTGTTGATTTTTCTCCCCCCTCCCCGTCATTGAGGAATGTAGCCTAAAGGAATGGTTCCTCTCTTCCCATCCCATGTTGGATCTAGTTATCAAGTGACCTCAGGATGTGTTGGATCAGTTTGTTGAACTGATGAGAAACTAATTATTTGAGAGGATTTGTGATTTCTTTTCTACCAGATCAGCAAACTGATGTAATTCACCATGGACTGCAGTATCAGTACAAAGGCAAGAAAAACTAATGTTTAGGGATGGGGCAAAAAGGAACCCAGCCTTCAGAAGTGGTTCCCTCATGAGAACATGTAACATAAAACTACACCTCCAGCAATGGTCCTTTTCTTGCAATATTAAATGTTAGATTGTCTCATTAGTTAAACAACATAAAAATGTAAAGACAAAGACTCCATGAAACAACCTCATTTTATTTGATTCATATTGACAGAACACACAGAATCAATCAATCCTGATGAACACAATCCTGTGAGGAGGTTTTAGCTGGAGGGTCTGCACCTGGAAAGGGGCAACCCCAGATGTTAGTACAGACTGGGGAGTGAGATGCTGGAAAGCAGTGCCATGGAAAGGGACCTGGCGGTCCTGGTCGATGGCAAATTCAATATGAGTCAGCAGTGCCCTGGCAGCCAGGAGGGCCAACCCTGTCCTGGGGGGCATCAGGCAAAGCATCGCCAGAGGGGACTGTCCTGTTGTGCTCTTCACTGGCGTGGCCTCACCTGGAATATTGGGGCAGTTCTGGGCACCACAATATAAGAAAGATATTAAGCTATTAGAGAACATCCAAAGGAGGGCAACAAAGATGGTGAAGGGCCTTGAGGGGAACCTTTATGAGGAGTGGCTGAGGGCACTTGGTCTGTTCAGCCTAGAGAGGAGGAGTCTGAGAGGACACCTCCTTCTGGTCCAGAGCTTCCTCACAAGAAGGAGGGGCAGACACTGATCTCTTCTCTGTGGTGACCAGTGACAGGATGCAAGGGAATGGCCTGAAGTTGTGTCAGAGGAGGTTTTGGTTAAATATCAGAAAAAGGTTCTTCACCCAGAGGGTGGTTGGGCACTGAACAGGCTTCCCAGGGAAGTGGTCACAGCACCAAGCCTGACAGAGCTCAAGAAGTGTTTGGACAATGCTCCCAGCCACATGGTGTGTTTCTTGGGGCTGTCCTGTTCAGGGTCAGGAGCTGGACTTTGGTCCCTGTGGGTCCCTTCCACCTCAGGATATTCTATGACTCCAGTCCACTCCCTGCTTCAGAGGCTTCGTCAGTTGCTATGCTTACGTAGTCCTTTTTACTTGGCTCATCATGATTGTTGTCACCTCATACCTGTTGGGAAAGGTGTGGATGGAATTCTCTGAGTCTTATTCAATGAATGTTCTCTCAACGCTGTTTTTAATTAATCCCGTTTAAAGGGATTCATTATTTTGTGGGTAGGGTTCCTTTGCCCCAGGAATTTTAAATATTTTGATTATGAATACATTATTGAGCCAAAATTATTTTCTTAAAACATCAATAATGCTATTATTCCCTTAGTATTCTCTGACCCTGAGAAAGTTGCTAGGAAAGCTACTGTCATGGGGAGGTGAAAGAGGAAGGAAAGAAGGCTAGGTCAGAATGGATAAACATGGGAAAAATCTCAGTGGATCTGGGTCTTTACTTTATCCCAAGCTCCCAGTGGTGAGTGGCCAATGTAGTGAGGGAGGGCTCTGCCGACACAGACTAAGAACTTGCTCCACATCCTCTATCCACTTCCCAGCAGTGACAGGAGCAGCAGATAGCTCTGGCCATACACGCAGAATGCAGAGAAAAGTTGTGTAAATGGTCACCACTTCAACAGTTTGTCTTCAACTGTTTGGGGAAAAAAAAAGCTTTGGCCAGATGGGAGCATCCTGATGGATTTCTCTGAGTCTTATAAATCAGATTGGTAATTTCGCATTTGGAATCACTCGCTCATTTTTATAGTAAAAAGGAATGAAGTGAAAGGTACACGTGTAGCATCTTAAATTATGTATGCAGCTTTTACAGTGATATAAACTGCTTTCAAAGGAGAGTTTTGCTCCCCTTAGTGATGTGGCTTCTTTTTTTCTTAAATGTTGCTCTCAAGTCTGTCTTTTAAGAGCATGCAAGCACTTATCTGACTGTAGAAAATTCGTACCATTACTGAACTTTGCAAAAACTCCATGTGTGATTTGTTTTGATCAAACTTTTAGACTAACTTTGAAGCAAAAGTTTTAACTATGGAACCAACAGCACCCTTCAGAAAGACAAACTGCTGGCAGCAGCCTGCACGAGTGATGGAAGCGTGGTGTCCCTCATATCCTTTGGAGTTCATGAGCTCTGTTGCACAAAATGATAAAACTCTGGGCTCCCAGAAATCACTGTGAGTTCAGAGCACAAGGCTGGATTAGCATCTACTGGCAGGATTAGCATCTGCAAGTACATTTTATTTGATGACTATTTAACATAGAATACTTAAGAGTCCCTGAACAATGAAGTAGAAACAAGATGTTCCATCGCTCCCTGGATGAGCTTCCTATCCATGAGACCAACAAGTCATGCCACCACCCTATAGCCCAATAATTACATTTGCAAAATAATGTGACTTCAAAGGGGAAGGAGGAACACCTTCAGTATCCTCCTAGAACAGTCTCAGCTTCGGAATGGCTTATACCTTGGAGCAAAAGCATTTTCCTGGGAATAGACTGACATGGTTTTAAATGCCCTTCCTCCTTGAGGCTGAAGAGGTTTCCTATGATGACAGCGTGCCAACCTGTTTGCTATGAGTTATACAGAAACGAAACTTCTTAGGTGTGGCCTGAACGTGGCCAATTTATCTGGCCTCTGCAGCACTTGGGGGAATAACGCCTTGCCTGAGAATTCAGCCAGGCTTGGACATATTTTAGGTATCACACTCCAGGTTTTACCAAGATGGCAGCAATTCTAAGCACATGTAAAGCAGAAAGAAGGCTGCAAGGCAAGGGACCGGCAGAACTTAGTTGCCTAAGGAAGCCGTTTGGCAAAGCACGTGCTGGGATTAGGCAGGATTTATGCACCTAAATCCTGCCTAAATACCTAATTTATGGATCTAGGCCAATGTTAAGTCTAGCTGTGCTGCATGCATTTGTCTGCTAGAGAAAAAGGAAACGATTCTGCATAGTGGAAGGTATCCACTGTTCCAGAAATCAAGAGCACTTGCTCTATGTTCTAGTAAGGCTGCATGGAGAAGTATCAGGACATGAGCTTTACCACCTCAGGAGCCCATAACGCATGTGATTTCCCCCTTGCTGTTGCCAGGCAGCTTTCTGCAGCCCTTCACAGGAAGAGTCATTACTCACTTTACTCATCATCTAAGGGCTCTTGCTCTTAGGAGAGAAGGGAACTGTTTATAGAATAACTTGTTTTCCCCAGCGTATCTTTCCTCTGGTAGTCTATAAATCTCAGGTGCTGTCAGTGGTGAGTGGAAATGAAGGGTATTGCTGGACAGGGAGGAATTCTTATCTTGTATCCAGTTACTTAAAGATAACTCCAGGTCTTCTCACATGTACGCTGCTCTTCATGTCTGGAATACCTTGTGTGGGACAACTGGGATTTAAGGCTTTGACCACATGGCATGCTGGGGACCAAACCACACAGCAACTTGCCTGTCAAATTTTATTTTTTCCGAGGTGTTTAGAATGGTAGAGAGGACAAAGCTGCTACACAGAATACTCTCAGCTGTGCATTTCACATATTTTGTGGACAGAGGAATGCTTTAACACTTCCCAGCTTTACTGCTTATTCAGAAAGTGGTTTCGCAAAGCAAGATTCTCTTAGAAAAACCACGGCCACGACACACTTCTAGTCATTTACATTTGTCATGTGTAACTTAAACCGAAGGAGTGTGTGGCAACGCATAAATGCACACGCAATTGGATTATTCGCGTGAATAAAAGTATACACGCAGGCACAGAGATGCATTTTTGCAGACGCGGGTTTTACCTGCATTACCACCACCCCCCGAAAACACTGAAAACACCTAAAACACTGAAATCCACGGTGTATCCCAGGATCTCGTTTGGAAGACAGGCGCGCAGCACAGATGGTAAGGTTTACATGAAGGAAAAAGATGGCATCTCTTTACACTCTCTTATGAGGACTGAGTCTTTACGTAAAAAGAATTTAAAAAAAAAAAGCCTGAAGCCCGAGGGTGTGAGAAGAGGGAGGACATTCGACAAAACTTTTAATTTCCCGTGCCGTTGAGGTCCCGCCGCGGGTGTGACAGCGGCGGAGCCCCGCGCTCGGAGTTGGCAGCGCTGGGGTGCGGGGGAGCGGGGCCCGCCCCGTGCGGTGGGACCAGAGCGCGGGGCTGAAGCCCCGCACCGCCCGGGCACAGCCGCGTCCTCAGGCCGCCTCCGCGCCCCGGATCCCGGCTCCCACCTCCCTTCCCTCCCCGCGGGACGCCCCCAGCCCCGGCCCCTCCCGGCTCTCCCTCCGTGCCCGCGCCTCCCGCCCCGCCCGGGCGCGCCCCCGCGCCCCGCGCGCCCCCGCGGTGGGGGGGCGGGGCCGCGCGGGGCGGGGCGGGCGCTGTGCCCTCC
>JAWMRA010000041.1:69659240-69827802 GCA_035584735.1 Pseudotriccus pelzelni
GGCGGGGACGCGCTCGCTCGCTCGTGCCCGCGCCGCCCCCCCCCGCGCCCGCTCCCGCGCCCGCTCCCCGCGGCTCTTCCCGGCTGCGGCGCCTCGGCCATGGCGGAGCTGAGCGCCGAGCGGCTGCGGGCGCTGCCCGGCAGCTGGAGTTACGGGATCAGCCAGGGCGGCCGCGTCTTCTTCATCAAGTGAGCGCGGGGCCGGCGCGGAGGGGAGCGGGGCCGGGCCGGGAGGGGCGTGCGGGGAGCGCAGGGGAGGGGGGGTGGGAGAAGGGGGCGGCGGGGCTGCGCCTGCCTGACTCGGTCCGTGTGTCCGTCCCCGCAGCGAGGAGGCGAAGAGCACGACCTGGCTGCACCCGCTCACCGGAGAGGCCGTGATCACCGGGCACCGCCGCAGCGCAGGTACGAGCCCTGCCCGAGCCCCCGGCCCTGCCCCGCTCCGCTCGGGGGTCTCGCCGAGCCCCGGGCGGGCTCAGCCCCCCGTCCCCTGGTCCCTCGGAGCCGCCGCAGCCCCCCGGGACAACTCCTGATGCCGCTCTCCCCGCACTCCGCGCAGTTGTTCGAGCCGGGCTGAGCGGGGCTCGCATCGCCGAGCAGCCCCGCGCGTCCAGCTCCGCTCGGCAGTTCCTTAAAGCGCCTTCCCCCTGCCCACGAGTTGTCCCTCGGAGCCTGTGCAATGTGTCTGCCTTTGCTCTCTCTGCGTTGCCTCGTATCACCCCTATAACGCTGTATAGTTACCATTAGAGACCGCCGCGTTCCTCTCGTGCTTCTTGCTGCCTATCCCGTCTATTCACCTGCGTAGCATCCTTTCTCAGTTTAGCACGAAACCACTCATCTTAGTCCTGTTTCCATCAGTACCTAGATTTAACCACGATAGGTGTACTAAAATGTAGAGGCTTATTTCCCTAGTCACCCAGAAACCCTTTTTTCTCCCTTCACTTCCATCTAGGCTGAGTCTGTGTGGTTTCTAAGTGACTGAGAGAGGTGGAATAGGTAGGAGGAAAAGAGACTTGAAACATTAGAAATAACTTGGAGGGAGGAGGGTGGAACCAGTCTTTGCTTCTGCTGTTTTGTTCCACTCTGGAGAAGTAGCAGCAGGAGGTGCTGGAGGAGGAGGATTTACAGCAGACGCTCTGGAGACCGGGAGCCAAACTCCGACTGCTGGAATTGCACACAGGCTACATATGCCGCTGGGAGGTGGTGGAGTGTAGTAAGAAGTGCAGTTGTTTTTATATATGTAATCACTTGGATAATCGCAGGGAAATCTGCAAGTGAATTGGTCTATATCAGATTATTTGCTTTTTATGTTTGGTTAATACTCATGCATTAAGAAATCAGAAACAGCCTCTTAGAAAACTGTGGGCAGCCTTTCTTTTCTTTTTTTTTTTTTTTTGAGTTGAGAATAGTTTAAAAACCACGGGTTTCTGGCTATTAGAACTCTGCAGTTTGATTTGCTGTGGAGGTCTGTTGTTTGTAAGAAGTCATTTAATGCTGGGAAATGGAACTACTGATTGCTATCAGGCTCCTTTTGCTCCTGCTTTCAGTGCTCAGATTAAGAAACTGCCCTTCATCTGCAGCAATATGCATGGGGGCAGATGTGCTTTGCTTGTTCGACACTAGCATTAGCTGAGTATTAATTCTTTTTTTAAACTCTTCCCACTGTCTCTCTTCGCTGATGATGATTTCCCAGTAATTTTCCAGGTGTCTCATTTGTTTCTGCCATTAAGCGCCTTGTAAAGGAAATGCAGTTTGCTTTTGAGTGTCTGGAGTATTGTATGTAACATAGCAAAGTTATCATCAGGTAAATTAAACTTATTTCTGAACACAAGAGTGAGGCATGACCTTGGATATATTGGCCATGATTTATTTATCAGATACCAAGGTGTCCGCAAACCAAATCTGTTTCTGTAGTTTCCCTCATTTGTGTGTATGTTAATGGATCTTTCCATGCAGAGATATAATCAAACAGATTAATTCTGGGGTTTATATCTTGTTTTGCTCTGACCATTGTTTTGGAACCTAGTCAAAATATGTTCAAATGATGTCTGCTCTTAAACAATTTTTGAGTGAATAACACTTCTTTTGGGGATGTATATTATTGTAAAGCTGCCTATTAAATAATGCTCTAAGGCATGTACTAGGCAGTGAGGAAAGCTTTGTCCTCCATTATGAGTTGAAGTGCTTTTTATTCCTTGAGATATTCAACGCTGAAAAGGTATTCTTTTGCACAGTTCAACAGCAGCCATAAATACTTCTACTAGAGAGACTTCCTGTTTGCTGTACTTTGCCCTGTGCCATTACTGAAAGACACCTTGACTTTTCTTCTAGAGAAGACAGGACTGAAGAAAAATGCCAGACAGAGCAAATAAGCAATGAGGGGAAAAAAACCAAACATATAACCCAGACTCATTTTTTCTTTTCTTTAGGAAATGCGTTCTTGCTTTTATAATTCAATGAGAGTGTGTTATGTATCGAGAATTATTTTTATTAATTTGGGCGAACTTCTGAGGGTAGTGATGCATCTAGAGATGCATAAATGTACCCAACATCTTCAAAACTTCCATTACATGAGGAAGCTGTTACTCGAGAAATTGGCTGTTAGTGGTGTGGGGTTTGGTTTTTTTTATGTGTAGTCCTAGGAGTGATAATAGAAAGGAAGAGATGTACCCACTTCCTCCGCTAGATTTGCATTGAAAATTTTTTTCATGTAAAATGGAATAGAGTTGTAAACACTGCGGGAACGCTTGTTAGTCACTACAATGGTGGAATTATGCTAATACAGTTCTGATGCTCTGTGGTGTAGTTGGTATCGTGCCTATTAAGGTGCTTGTGACTTGCATGTAACGCAGTAGGTGGATTTTTGTCAGGATCTCTGCCTTTCAGGTAATTTGATGCTGCTGAAGTTCAAAGCAGAAAGATCTGGCGATGGCCATGAGTTCTAGTTACTGGTCAGAGGGAGGCACGTTGTTAAATAAGGGCTCGCTTAGACCCTCATTGTTACTATTGGAGAATGATAAATCCAAATCAGATTTTCATTCCTGTAGCTTCTCTGGGCTTGCAGAATTAAAACCGAGACAGTATTGTGAGTCAAGTCTGAAATATTTGTTCATTGGACTGAAGGTTTCAGCCTGTGGAATCAGACACACAGTATTTTAACTACCTTGGTGTTAGGGCGTAGACCAGTATGTCCAGCATCATTTCAAAAGGTAATTGGGATGTTTTGCTGCTTGTTTTCCAGACTTACCCACAGGTTGGGAGGAAGCGTATACTTTTGAAGGTGCAAGATATTATGTAAAGTAAGTTAAATGTTTGTTACAATATTATAATTTTCAATTAGTTTGTCTAAATGTTGCTGTAATTTTGAATGTATTCCAAAATGAACTTAAATGTTACGCTGTAAATCTAAAGGGCATATTCAAGCTTGTAACAGTGTATGTAGCCCTTTGTTTACTGAATTCTGCACAGCTAAAACAAATTTTCGAGTTCTTGTGTTAATACTTCTAATTAAAGCAGTTTAAGGATGCAGATTCAAATGCAATTTTTGCTGTGAGTGTAACCATCTATCAAGAAATGTCCTTGGGAGTCAAAAATACCTTGAATTGATTTGGTGAACATTTGTGTGTATGTGCTGTCCTGCTGTAAAAGCTTTCACAAAGATAAACCCTTACTTCATCACTGGGAGAAGAGCCTTGGTTTCAGCTCTATTCTCTAATTACATTGTTTAAAGCCACACTGAAGGTTTAATTTGGCCGTTTTCTTTGCAGACCTCCTGCTTCTGCAGAAGCTTCGATTTTCATTATTTCTTTTGTTCCTGCTTTAGTACGTTTTGAGGAGCATGTTCACTGTGGTAGACTTGCTGTATGTATTGTCTTTTGAATGAGAGACCTGGAAATACAGCTCTTGTGCAGAAGTCTAGAGGACGTATTGATTGGATCTGTACAAACTTCTTACAAGCTTTTCCACTCTAGGTAGTTAGACCATCCTTATCTGGACAGTTTCAAAGTGGCACCTATGTATATTTGTCAGATTAATGTGCTTCTATTATTTAAGAATTCCCAGGCTTTTCTCAATGCATTCAGGAGTTTTTACTCACTATACTGTGTGTTTGTTTTGCTGTCTTTAAATGAATAGTGTCATCAGTGGGATAACTTAAGAGTGAAAGTTGCCATCAGTCATAGAGGTTATAGGCTACAGCCTGTAGGTTTTTTCTGTGTCTTAGCATTGAGCAAAAGGTCGTTGCTCTATGTAAGATGCATTGTAGACATTGTGAGATGGACATAATGTATGTGTTGCATGGTTTATTTCATATAAGAACGTGCTTGATTTGATCCTAAACAAAATTTAAAAAGATGTACTGAAGGCTAATGCTCCAAAAATCTGATCAGAATAGGTGCTGTGTTTCCTAGCAAGGGACTGCCTGTTAGGTGATAAGTTTGTTTTACTGTTCTATTCTGTCTTCTTGCAATGGGCAAGAAATACACCAGACTGAGGACAAGGATTCACTAAGAATTTCACCTCCAGAGTTCCTTGCAGATTATTAAATGAAGACAAGTGAAAATTAAAGAAAGCTGTGTTTGTGCGTGTATGCAATGTAAAAAAAAAAATTCTTCTAGACTTTGAGATGAAACTTATTCTCATACAAGAAGCCTATGGACAATGTGTTGGCTGGCTATAGCAACTGGAAAATAGTGACTTGAGTTTTCCTGGAATAAAAAAAAAGTGTGTGAACAGCTATTGTGGAGCAACTGATGCACTTATGGACAAACTTAGCAAGTGGTAGATTGTTTGTGTACTCTTGTCCTTCTAAGATCTTGTGTTCAAGGAGTTACCATAACTGTTAGGATGTACATTGAGCTGATTGCTTTGCTGATAGTGAGCGCTAAATAGCTCAGTTTGTATTTGAAAGTTGTGCTGCATCTTTGAAAACGTTGCACAAACACCTCTCTGTGATGTGATGGATGTAGGAGGATAGCAGGGATAGTGCTGTCAGGCCTGCTGAAAGGTTCACGTGGTCTGACCAGTTTGGCATCCTTAGCTAAATACGTGTTTGTTGTGCAGCCTCCCAGGCTGAATTTGAATTTCTGCCCAATGATAGCTTCTCCTTGTAAAGCTGTCTAGCATTCAGCCCTGCTGGTGCTAGAGAAGATGTGAGAGCTAACGTAGACAGGGTGACAACATTATAATCACTGTCTTATAATCCTAGGCAATGTAACTCTGGGTGATGTGTTGATTATAATAATTCTAGTTGTCTGAATTTAAACTACTCTGGGGCTCCCTCATGAGGGGCAAACAGTGCGGGCTGTTGTGGCCTGCTGCTATACAGGCACCCCCACATGTGGATTTCTAACTCTGTCCTGCTTGTTTGTGTCTACTGGTTTGCTAAATATTAATGTTTACAATGTTGATTGCAGCATAATAAAGCTATGTTATAAGTAAATATATTGAGAGCTTGTTTGTAAGTTACAGGGAGAGGAGTGTTAATAGCATGCTGTTGATGGGTTCAGCCACGTGAAACTTGGGTCTTGGATTTCTGTGATGTGTCCGGTAAGAGAGTTAGACAAGAAGGACAGTCAGGTTTCCTGATCACATAAATAATTTGACCTAACTTCTGAGGCACAGCTTCAAATATGTGGGTTGAATAGAAATGTTTAACTACCTTGCTTTTATGGTAAGATCTTATGCTAGACTGTGTTTGAAAATAAAAACCTTTTGAAAATTATTCTTCTGGTTCTTTAATAATAGGTCTTCAGTGTTCCAAGTGGGTGTGTTGCTGAATCTATTACTGTGCTTTTTTTGGCTTTGATGTAGTAAACACTGTATAATCAAATTGGGATAATGTCGAGGAGATAATCGTCAGCTAAATCTTAACATTCCTTGGACTGGCATTTCAAACAAATGACTCAGTATAGAGACTGCATTGAAATGTGATTATTTTAAAGAACACTGTATTTTTCTTGAGATGTGTATGCTCATTTTCAGAATAAGTAAATACTAAATGGTAACTATTTTACACTTTTTTTTTCTTCTGCTTCCATGACATTGAATTTGTTCTAGTTTTAAGATGGAAAGATACACTGAAACAGGGGTAGATAAGAAGTTCTTTCCATTGCATAACGTGGTTTTCTTTTGGCATAGGGTTGTATTAGCAAGTTGATGCTGGCTGGTACTTTGACCTTTTTTTGCAGGGATGTTTGTTTTTGTTTATTTTATTAGTAGAATTCTGTACTTGCTAGTGACAGAATCCTTTCCCAGCATCCTTCTCATCCCTTCCAAATACAAATGACAAAAGTTATTGTTTGTTATCTGGAGTTCTAAAAAGTGTAACGTGATGATACATTGTATACATTCTCATGAGATGTAATTCCACTGTTGAGGTGTTTTGCTTCCTTGGGAGTGAGAAAGTCTGATTTTGTTTACCTAACATTAAATATGGGCACAGAAGGCCCTTCCTTGCCATTTGATGGGAACTCTGTCATTAAACTTTGCTGGAATAATGTTTGATTTGGTATTTATACAGTAACTCCTGTTGAACTTTTACCCAGAATGCAGAGCTGTATGACTGTAGAATTGATACATTCAACTATAACCTTTAATACTTTATTATCAGTTAACTAATGAGTCTGCTATATTATGAAGTAAAGCAAGGTATGGTAAAACTTCTGAATTTGAAAATTACAGCACAGCAAACTTGAGATTTTTCTTTTGCCCTGCTTAGAATCCTTCACTGAACTAGTTATTTATGCTGAATGTGTTGAGCACTCATTGAGCTCTGAAAAGCTAAAGGCTCTATCCCCAAAACACATCTAAGCTGTATGGAAAGCTGAAGTTACTTATGTTATTAATAAGTGCACAGGGAAAGGGACCCGTGGGACAATCCCATTATACTTGTCAACAGAGAAAACAAACCTGGTTGTGGGCTTCAGACTCCTCACCTATTAAGATCATTGAGAATTTTCAACTTGGTCTTTTTAGTACCTTGTGATGGCTTTATAGTCATAGGGCACCAGAGCACTGGTTTTGAGCACCATAAAATTACATCAATATGTCTTTCTCTCTCTCTTGCCTTTTGTCTTTTTCATTGTGGTGGTTCTGAATGTATCTTAGGATTTTTGGGGGGGGGTTTTGATTCTTTTCAAACCAAGGTCATATTACTACTAATTTACAAAATAAAGTTGTTCTAAAAATCAATACAAAGATGATATTTGTGGAATTTTGCATCTGTCTGCCTAGTTTGGCTTCTACAGAAGTACTCTTAAATAAGCGTTTCTGAGTGCTAGGACTTGATATTTCTTAACTTTGTCATAGGACTGATACTTTTTGGGAAGTACAAAACCTGACTGAAGACATTTTTATAACTTAAAGAAATAAGAGGGTTAGAGTTTAATTTTTAGGGTTTTGTGTTGAAGTTTACCTTGTGTCTGTATTTATCAGGACAATTTTTGCCTGTTGCTTCCTGAATCGAGGCATTACAAACCCTGTCCAAAGCTGAGGTGAATTTGCTGTTACGTCAGATAGAGGTTTTGTATGGTTTTATAGAGACTCTTTATCAATGCAGGTTTGTTTATTGTAGACAAGTAACTTGAAAATTGGGAAGGCAAGAAAAATTTATTAAGTGATTAAAAGGGATAAGATCTCTTTCAGCTTTGAGCTTCTATTGTTTACTAAAATAAACCTGTGCTCATTGAGAATTCAGCTTTCCTTTGAACCTTTGTCTTTTATGTGAATTCTAAAGATCCTTACCATTCAGCTGAGACTTTCTCCAAGAAAATTAAAGAACAACCAGCCCCATTTGTAGAGAGGCCCTTTCTTGAAAGGAAAAATGTAATTTGAAAAAAATAAGAACAGATCAAACTGTTCTCCTCCAACACTAAGAATCACAGTGTTCCTCCCAGAAATTCCATTCTTTTTTTGTTGCCTCTAACCTTTATTTTGCTAAAATAAAGGCTGAAGTTTATTCTTTTTCTTAGATGGTGAGACCTCTAGGTCAAATAATGGCATATACTTAGATGGGAGAGCTGGGACATAACAACAAGCTATCCTGTGCCTTTTATAGTGAGCAAAGCTGTTCGGATAAGGAGAACTTTTTGGGAATGCCTGCAAATTTATTATCTAGTTTAACGTTTGCTTCTTTATTCCCCTGAAATATTTCAAGAACCAAAAACAGTGCAGTGCTGAAGCTGGGTGTGTGGAGGTGGAAGGATTCTAGGCACAGGAAGAAACAGATGTGGGTCAAAAGAGAGGTGGGACAGCATCCAGAAAGCAGCTTATAGGTTGGATGGGGAAGGACGAGCTTGTAGGTAGTGGTGTCCTGAAGGAGAACGCTAAAAGGGTGGGAGTAGTTGCAGAAGGGGAAGGAGTGGAGACAACCAGGCAGAAAGGAGCAGTGGCAGTGGAAAGTCAGTAAAAGGAATAGGAGTGGGAGCTGATTTCCTAGGAGCAAACTTAATGGAATTTCTCCCAGAGGGAAGGGTGGCAAAAGTTCACCCTGCAAAAACAAGTTGTCTGACTCGTGTGCAGGTCTGGCAGGGCCCATTATCCCTGGCTTAGGAACCTGTTTCAAAGTGAGTCTGAGAGGTAGAATATCAAATGTGAATCTTAGGAATTACTGTGCCTGTAAAGTCTCTTTTTGACTGTGACATCTGTGGTTGATATTTTGAGCTGTCGCTTTCCTGAAGTGTGTTTCTAAATTGGGCAATACCTTAAATACTTCAGTTTCTCTAGGATAGACTTGAAAGCATGAGGAAACTTACTGATTTATTTTTTAAACCATTGCCAAGTTTTTAAACACTTGTAAGAATTAATGTATTATTTATTTAAAAACACAAAAATACCTATATGTAAGTTGTTACATGAAATGCTGAAATCCACAAGAAAGACATGGAAAATACTCAAACCTTTTGATATTTTGATAACAAAATAATTATTTAGTCTCTAGTTTTAGACCCTTGTTTCCAAAGTGGTGATATTTCTTCCCTGACTCAGGTCTTTATTGGTGATAGGCTAATAATAGCAGATAAAGCAAATATACCATACTTTTACCACAGTGAAGTAAATTCTTACGTTGTCTTTCATTTTTACTATCCCCTATGTGTGAAGGATGGTAAAAAGCACAGGAAATGCTGATCGTTCAAAATTTTATGTAGGTGGTTGCTTCAATAAATATAAAATGAATAAATGCATTTTTTTCCCCCAAACCTTCCGTTCCTTTGCTAAAAAGATAACTGATATGCCTTCTTAGGAATGATTTTGGGGCACGTACCAGTGCTTCATCTTCCAGTTGTGACACAGTGTTGCATGGGTTCTTTTACTTTTCCTCATCTTGGTTCCCATGTCCTGCAGCACTCGGAAACGAGGGACACTTCCAAACACACCTGAACTGGCAGGCAGGTGAACCTTGTGAACTTTGCCAGTAGAGAAGTCCACGTGCTGTAGCTCCTGTTTGGTAGAACTTTTGCAGGTCCAAATTTTACCTGGTGCCTGTTACGTTCTGCTTTTGCTTTAAAGGAATTGCACCCACTTCCCCCCTGCCCCGTGGTCTGAAGGTGTTTTGTTGTGCTGGATCAAAACTGGTGTCTGTTGTGGTGTTGCGCCAAGCCTGTTTTTCCTGCATATGTTTATGTTACACTGGCTCTTATTACAATGAATTACACTTTCATTAGACCTGAGATACACTTGGGCTGGCAGTTCAGAGCGCTCCTCAGTTCGCTTCTGTGTGAGAAGGGAGAGAGAGCTCCTGCAAAGCTGGAGGCAAATGCTGGCTGGAAGCAAAGCTCCCCAGCCCTGAGTGCTGGGATTTCTGCCAGCGTGGTGCCTGCATGTGTGTCTTTTTCTGTGTTTCAGTAAGTAAGTACCTAAATTTAAACTCTCCTCTTTCCCTTGCCTTCTTTCTTTGGAATGTGGAAGATAACCTTTCTGCTCGCTTCACTTGCTCTTGCATTTGGTTGACGGGAAGGTGTTCTCTGAGGGCGATGTTGAGGGGGGAAGAAGTTGCATCAGTAGCCACTTGTCAGAAGTAGAAGTTTGGGGAACTTGACAGCGCATAAGCACTCTACTAAAACTCTCTGGGAAAGATTCCTGCTTCCCAATACTGGGTAGGACATGAAGATCTGCCTAAATAGTTGGTTGAGAAGTTGCGTCCTTCTGCACCAGACCTATGAAAATGGAGTTGAATACTCATTTGAAATCTGTGAAGTGGGGAAAAGAAGGCTTTTAGATGGCATTTTGAATGCCTGTGTGGCCTGTGATGGTCTTGGAGCTTTATATAAGCTATTAAAGAGATGCTTGTTCAGGAAACTCCAGAAACTTACTTCTTCCTGGCTTTCTCCACTGTGATTTAGTAAGAACAAGTATTTGTAAGGAAAGCTGTACTGCCAAGCTGCCTAACCTTTAAAGTCAGCTACCTGTTTTTTTTTTCTCCAGGAATCTGTTATAAATCATGTTTAATGGAAACACATACTTTAAACTAATTTTGTGCTTTATTAACTGGAAACATTTCAGTGTGTCAAACCAGGTAAGAGAGGTCCTAGAAAGCAGAGGTGTTTGAAAGCAATATACCTGGTAAAGGTTTTGATTTCAAATGCCATTTTTGAGTTCCAGTATTTCCTGGAAACTTTTATCACCTTTACTACTCACTGAGTAAGTAGGACTACTGAAAGTGCATAAGACTTGCAAAAATACTGCTTTTGATTTTTTTTTTTCAAGCTGTACTACTTGCAAAATTCTGTCCTCTAGTATTTCTTTTATTCTCTAATTTTGTGTTGAATCTTGCACATTATGCAGCTGCTGACCAATGTCTCTAACACTTACCATTTTTGAATGTATTGTGAGATGGGAAAAAACAGGTGACATGGTCTTTAAAGGGTTTCAGTGAGGTTGGTTTTTAGGATGGACAGAAATCTCACTTTGAAATAAAATTTTGTAAGCAACAGGAATAAACACATGGTGCTTTCAAATGCTTGTGATGAAGAAGAAAACCTTTTAATCTGATTGAATGTCTAAAAGGGTAACTTGGTTTCTGGATGGCTAAGACAGCTGGGGGAGGTTTTCTTTGGTTGATGTTGGCCACACAACTTTGTAAGGTTACTTTATTTTGTATTTTTCCATATACAAGGAAAATTTTCCAGATGAATATAAAACCCTTGGTTTGAAATCTTTGATAAGGTTTGATACAGAGGGTTGAAAAAGAAAATTGCGAACAAGAATATGTGTTTGAGCAATCAGTGTCATAACATCGAGTGTTTATTTTAATGATGAATTTTAATCAGAGGAATGATGCAAGTTAAACCTCATTAGAAATTCATGTAATCTGTTCTGATCTTAAATCTCTTATGGTACAAACTCTTATCTTCTCTGCCTGATGTGGGTATCAGTTGCTTACCTGGTCTGAAACAGTGAGGTAACACAAATGATACTAAAGTTTTTTTGCAATTAATAACATTTTAGCTTTTACTGATTGGTTCATCTTCTTTGTTGTATCTGCAGAGTTAAAAGAATTTTACCTTTGAAGCAATACATTTTTACTTGGTTGAACTGAAACTTAAAAATATCTCTTAATATGTTGAATTTTACTGGAGTAGGTCACTAAAGTTACCCAGGAGGGAGTTGTTAAAAGTGTCCTACAATGAATTTGAAGAGTTTGGGAGCCCAAACAGTTCTGCTCATCATCAGTGGGAGTCTTGGGCCATCTGTCTGTAGTCTGTGGCCAGTCAAAAATACTGGCTCAAGATTTCTCATCTCTTTCAAGTACACCTAGGGCTCATGGACCTTGAGACAGTAGTGGTGTGTTCTGATCTCTGTCTGCTGTTTGTGTCCCTCCTTTTGCTTAACTTCAGATAAAAATGAGCTGACAATACTGCAATCAGCAAGGCCTCTTTATAAATCTTGCCTTAAAGTGGTGTGGAGATGAGACTAGAAGGAAGCTGAGTGCAAATTGTGCTAACACTGTTGGAAAAGGTGTTTTGGCTTGTATTTCCTTTTGTACTGAGCCTTGTATTTCTTTATCTGCAACTCCTGTCTGTCTGACAATTCAATTACTGAATGAAAGGGGCTTTTTTTCCCTGGAAATTGAATTTAAAACTTTCCAGGGTTAAAACTTTCTCTATAGTGATTGCCACAAATAGGGTTTAAGGAAAGTTTTTTGTTCTTAAAAGAAGATAAACTGACAACCAAACCATTAAATTTGCCTAATTTTCTAGCTGAATATATTGCCCAGTACACAGCAAACAACATAAAAGGTGATGTTTTAGAATTATTTATATGAGTCATGCCTGCTAGTGTGGTAAAGTGACTTCTGTTTAAATATAATGACAGAGTATCCTTGTGGCCCTCATGTAGTGCTTATATATTTGACACATATAAGAAGACACATTGCTCTTTATGCCTCTTTGAAGGACCACCACTCCAGGTTTCTTACCTGGAACATTTGCATTTCCATTCACTTTCAAAATATAATCAGGAAAAATCTGAGCCCTTTCCTGAAGTGCTCTTTATTTTTGTATTCTAAGCTAAACATTTTGCAATGTGCTTCAGAATAGAGCTCGCTCTGTGGTTTTTGTTCAGCTTCAGGTGAGAGTGCCAAACCCGTCTAACAAGAAATTCGGGATTTCGGTTGCCTCTGATTGCTCACTTTGTGGTTTAAAACAACAGAAAGTGCTATCAAATTCAGCAGTCAATTCAAATGCCAGTGCTTTATCCTCTTCATTATAATCTTTTGTTTGGGTGCCTGCTGCTTCAAAACATTTTTGAGCTCAGATATGTAAGTTATTTGAAAATCTTACAATTTTGTAGCTGAAAAAGAACTAGAAGTGAGACGTAAGTAGAAAACAATCTGTTGGTTAAAGCAGTGATGTCCTATTAGCCTCTGAGTGGGGTTTGTTGTGTTTCACAGCTCTGGATGCTTTAAGACTGAGGCGTTGGAAATACTAACGTCTTGGTTTTAAATAAGAGGGGGAGGAAGTCTTTTGCAGTCGTTGCTCAGTGATTGAGTTGTTTTTTCTTTCTAACTTTTAGTGATGCTGTTTGTAAGTCATTAGTGCAGGCAGAGACTTCTCAAACTTATAATGGGGATTGAAGGTGCCGTCATTTTTGACAGGTGTTGCAATCATTAACTTGTACAAGAGCCCTTGTTTTTCCATTGTTTCATGACTTTGTTTAAAATACTGCCTTGTGCAATTGGAAATAGGGTTTTCAAAGACGTTCTGGTAACTTAAGGGTTTTGTTTTTTTCAAGGAGGTGAAACAAATAATCTGGCACTGGTTCAGAACCTGTGTCTCATAGTTTCACCAGGCCTTTCACCAGGAGATTATGTTCCTGGCAGAGTGAATCTGTAAAGAAAAAACGTAATTTCTCACTTGTTTGAAGATGTGTTAAACACTTCTAGGAAAAATTGGAGTAAGATTTGCTGACTGGCTCTTGTATTCCTATGTAATTTCTTTGCAGCAGTAGGGACCTAAATTGTAATGAGTGGAGGTGAATAGGTTTTGGATTTGATTTAACTGCGGAATTCATCAATTGTCTCTATTAGAACTGTAGTGGGAATGGTCAAAAGCAGAGCTTATGGGGAATTTTATGGTTTGGGGTTTTTTCTGTCCAAATTTGACATAATTATGTTTACCACAACAAAAAATCAAATGCAATGCAGACAAAGCTGTAGTTGGCAGCTGTTAATTTGTTTTGATCAGAGACAAATACTTCAAGTCTTTTGATCAGTTTATTTTCTTTGAGCTCAAGTAATTTGGTCTTATAATAGTTGAAAAGCCTGTCTGCACCACTGGTTTTAAAACAAAAAAAATTAGGGATTAATTTTTATCAGAAAAACAATTGTCTCCAACTGTGTCTCTTCAATTCTTCTGCTGTTTGACCTTCTCTTTCTCTTCCTTTTTATTTTATTTCTGTGTATGTGCCCTTATTGTTCACCCTACTATTTTCACTGTTACTCTGCTTGCTTCTAGCACTGGTAGCTCAAGTAGTGTTAGACATGATCTTCCCCAGTTGGACTGCATGCCAGATTTTCCTAAGGGGAATGTAAATACTGTGAGGTCAGTTCAGTATCAAATGCCTGCAGCCTGAAATGAACTCGGCAGGATTTTCTGCTATTCAGTCAGAATTAAGTCCTGCTCAGGATACACTGCTAAATATTGAAAAGTCAAGACTTTAAATTATATATTAAGCTTTACAGATTTTTTTTTAACTTTTGATTAAGCTTACTTTTCTTCCCCTACAGTAAAAGACTGTGCACTAGGGACAAGTCACTATAATTGTGGTAATTAACAGATATGTTTAAAAACCTGTCTATATGTATTGATGGATTAGATTACTTGATTTATTTCTAAAAATGATGAAGGGGTATATGTGTGTGCATGCTCACCTACAACATATTTAATACAGTAGCACTTACAGCATTGAACTGATGTGTTTTTCATAGCAAATAAAATTTTTAGCCCATCTATTTCTCCGTGTTTGTCCTTCACTTCACCCTTTCTCCCTGGTAAAGAATGGTGGGGAGAAAGGACAGCAGTGAACTCACATGGCAGAGCAAAAACAAATTGCTGTTTATGACTTTCTCCTGTACTTCACAAAAAGCTGCTGGCCATTCTTTTGAGGGAGGATTGCTCACTGTATTTCCTTTAGATCAGTGATGCTGTTTAATTTGCCATATGCTAGTTTGAATGACTTGCATCTGTGTACTGCCGGGGACTAGTACTTCTGGTTTTACAAGGAGTGGAAGTATAGATTAAGAACTGAATTGAGGGGTTTTTGCTTTGTAGTGCTGCTGCCAGTAGATTGACATACTTTAGGCCTATTTGTCTTTCAGACGGTTGTCTGTGAAAGGCTGGCTGCTATTAGTTTTGGCAAAGGAATCCACCTAATTGATGACATTGAAAAAAAAAATAATCTCTGAATGTTAACAGGCAAGTTGGGGGTTGAGTTGTTTTTTGGTGTTTTCCGTGGGCCATGCCATGACAAGACTGATTGATTGGCCATTTGTCTCCAGGTCTCCAAGATGCCATGATAACGTCACTGTGAAATGACAACAGCCAAATATGACTTGTGGTTTGGAGAATTCTTTGCTTTCTTTTAATCAAAGATGTTTTATTTTTGTGAGGAGATAAATACTGTTGCGGTTGTTAGAGAAGTCCAAACTGCTTTACAGTGTTTTTGTTATGTTGCTGGTAAAGTTTCACCAACATGTCTGTGTGTTTGTTTGGGAGACTTCATGATACTCAGATGAAGAAATATTTGATTATTGAATGCTGTGCTATGATTTTCTTAATGGATTAAAATGGGTATTGAAAATAGCTGGTAGAGGTATTGATGAAAAACTACCATGTTGAACTGAGAATAAAACAGATTTTAAAGTGGAAAGTATTTGTAGCTGTCATGTAAGCAAACTGTTGTTAAGTTCAAATGAATACATTATGAAATGGCGCATTCTGAAGCAAAGATAAATGTATTATGGAATGTAAAGCCGTCCTTCAGGAATGGTACTAAATTACAGTTCTTGAACAGTTTTATTTTAATACTTAGTTTTGTGCCATTGTACAGCATTTTTTTACTGAACTTGAAATTATTTACTTGGGAGATCAACATTACATACCATTTCTCTCTAAAAATGAAAAGCATAAACACCTGTGTGCTGCTAGGTCACTGCTTAAAACATTCAAGTAAAAATTCAGGCTATTGACTGTGCAGTAGTACGAACAGTTCATCTAGCAATTCTGTGCTTGCTTTTAAAATGAAATGAAAAGCTATTTTTGTTACTTAATCAAAAGAATGTGTGTGTGGGTTTTCCGTAGTTGAAATGAAATGATGTAATAGTAATTTCCAAAGTCCATTTGAAAATTATGGGAATTTCATCAGCAGAATTACAAGAAACCTGGCATGTGGCTGGCTGTGATCTGTGAGGCTTGTTTGGGTTTTTTGGTGTTTACAACACTTTGCAGCAGTGCTGTTTAATTTCTAAAGTCAGGGAATAAGGATGTTGTAAATACTAATAAGTGGGTAACTTCCCCATATGGATTGACTGAGTTTTGGCTTCTGGAGCTGCCTGAGTGAATGACACGGTGTCGATTCGACTCATCACTGCATCAGTGCTTTCCTTAGTCTAATTCTGTAACCCCAGGCCTTATTTTGGTTGTACTGTTGGCTATGTCTACAAGGGAATGTAGGTTTTTTTTGTTTTGTTTTGGGTTTTTTTTTGTCAAATAGAACATTGGTCTTTTTTAGCAGCTTCTTTTGAAGTACTTAATGAATCCTCTCCTTGAGGTGCGATGATTAAGCATCGTTTCTCAGTGCATCATTAAAACTTTCTTTAAAAAAAAGTGCTGATAATTTGGTTTTCATTTCAGTAGGAAAGCGTGCAGGTCTATTTTCTCAAATTTGGTTGCATTTGCTGTCTCCTGTACATTCCCATTAAAATGCTGTTTCTTCCCATTACTGAATCAAAAATAACTGCTCAAGAACTCTAAGAACAACCATGGTTTCCTCTGTGTGTCAGCTGAGAACTTTGGGACATTAGATATTGGAGTGTCGTCTCTCTGCAAACCGCTGGCAGCTCTTATATCTGTATTTAATCAATTTGACTGTGCCCTCTTTTCTGTAGATTAAGTCTTGCTCTTTCTAGTCAGTGGAGATGGATTCTTGGAGCTCTGAGAAAGAGTTCCACTGGAATACTGAGAAGAGTGTGGCTGCAATGCCTGTGCTCCAGGTGCACTAAGAAGTTGCATCTATTAGATTTTGTAATTTTAAATAATGAAATCCAAAATTAGAGGAATTTGTTAGCATCCCTAAAATTATGTGGAACTTATTGGCAAATTTTTCATCTACATTTTTTAATAACAACTGTAAACCTAACTTATTTTTGTTAAATGGTGGAGATGAAACTGAACACAGCTAATTGTTTCACATCCTGATCACACCCTAGACAATAAAATCTTATATCTGAGCAACTACTGGAGTATCATCATGTAAAAATTAAAGTTACAGGAAATTATATTGCAGTGGAAAAATTCGTTTGCTTTATTCCCACAGGCACTAATTATCAGTGTTCTAAACTGAAACATGTACTTTTCTGCAAAGGATCCTTGTAAGGAAAACATAATCAAGAGCCACTAAAATCTCTGGTCTTTATTTTAGAGATAAATTGTGCTATTTCACTGGTTGATTTCCAAATTATGTATCGAAATGGTAAAACCAAAAAAAGTTGCTTGACTAAATTCCACATAATGGTACGTTCTTAGCACTCAACACTCGGAGATGGGAGGGGAGGAAAACGTAATTTCATAATACATTTCCAACTTGGGTTTCAACAGTGGGTCTAAATACTTGAATTTTTTTTTTTTTGAATTTTCATCCAAACCCACTGCTTATGTTTCTTAATTTCTCAAAGCAGCTCAGCTTTTCATGCTTTTAGACCATGTTTTGTACTGCACAAAATATCTTGGAAATGTTTGTTCCCGAGTTCTCTGGTGATACTGCTTTGAGCTGTTTCTGCTTGGTCTTCTGATAATTCTTTGGACCACCAAAAGGTATATGAGGCTATTACTAGTTTGTAAGCTATACTTAGATATTTAATAAACTAATATATATTTACTTGCCCAAGGTGTAGTAGAGAAGAGTGTATAAATATTGTGTGTGGAACAATCTTTGAAGCTGTGATTTTATTTTCAGTAATTATCTGTAGTCATCCCCCAGTGTTCCTACTTTATGCTGTTATGATTCACCTGGTAGTGCAGTAATGGCCAGGGTGATAATTTGGAAAGAACTGACTCACAGAAAGCTGAGAAGGTACAAGTCCTAAAAAAAGATAATGGTATCAGGATAATAGCTGATGTGCATCAGTAACTGCAGTGATGGTAATGTTTTGTGAGTTATACCAGTAAATAGGGAGCTGCGTGGGGAGAGGCAGCATCCTTCTGAGTGGACACATTTCTTCAGAATAAAACTTCTAATGGAGAGAAAAAAAATACCCACAAGGAAGACTGCTTTGTGCCTCTCCAGCTGCCTGGGAATAGAATTGATGTACAGTCCTGGCAGCTGAGGAGGGAATGATTAATACCCTACATGAAGTTAGGACAGGAATTTACATACAATAGCTGTTTCCTTTAAGCTGAGGAGAACAGCAATGTTTTCAAGATATGACCTGTCTTGGCAGTAGATGAACTGAATAGTGTGAATTCATCAAAAGTTTATGTATCTTTGTAACCTGTTTTGAGGCAGCTGAAGTGGTTTGTGTTAAATATTTTACATGGCTCAGCTCTCCCTTCTGAAGAATTTTTTTATCTAACCAAAGTTAACCATCTGTTTTTAGGAGATCTTTTTTGCCACAAAAACAGATTAAAGGTTTTCTTTGTGGTGCAAGATTAATAGGTGGAAGAATATGAAGTTAGAGGCCAATTAAAATATTTTCTTGTTTACCCTGTAGAAGTAGTCCATATTAAAAAAAAAAAAAGAGTAATGGCATTCTGTAGAGAATTCATTTTGGTAAATGTTTTTTTCCTCTTTACATACTTGTTAGTTATGATTAGTTAATTGATTTTTTCTTTTTTTTTTTTATTGCCTGGTGAGAGAGACTTTCCCAAACTAAAATAATAACCAAAAAAGCAGATCTGGTGTTAATACTGGTTTGTTGTGGTTTTTTAGCTAACATGTAGTGTTCGTTCTTTAGGTAGTGACTTGAAAATTGAAATCCCTTTCTTTGCAGAGTCTTCCACTGGTTTCTTTAAAAAATAAATGTAAAAAATGGCATAATAATCTGTTTCTTATTTAAGGGAACTAGGAACAAAATTGCCTTCTCACTTTAGATGTGCCATGATGAATAATGATTTCAGCACTAACACAGTACAGAGGAGACCATAAGTTCCATGTTCTTTCAAACTGTCTTTGAAAGCTTTTCAGATATATCCCAATTGTTGTGAATAGTAGTACAAAGTTTGTGATATTTGTTTGTTTGGGGTTTTTTGTTCCTTGGTGTGATTTGAACATCTACTTGGGCAACCTGCAGATGATAGATGGTATTTTATCACTTCAGCTTATGGAGCCACCACGTCCTAAATTTTAGTGATGTCTTTCCAAATCTGGATAAGTTGGTTGGTTTTTGTTTTTCCTCTTCATATCTCCTTTTGAGCCAGTATCTTTGAGCCAGAATCTTTTATTTCCCCTTTGTAAAAATAACCTTAGAACAAATGTCTCTTCATAGAACGAATATTCTTGCAGTTTTAGCGAGGAAACTCTACATGCACTTTAAAAAAACTTCACATGCAAGTATATAAATTTATCACCTAGCTGGTATTTCCAGAAAGTGGTGGGAACTCACCAACAGATGATCAGCATTCCCACTGCAGGGACAGCCGAGTGGAAATGGAGCATCTATACAGAACTAGCATTTTGCTGGCATGAGCTGCATGGCCAGTGCTGTCCAGAATTAGCAAGAGTGGCTTGTTTATTGGAGGGGAACAGGGGTTGTTCCCGCACTGTACCACTTGCCACAATCTCCTAGCAGTGCTTAGAGTTCCTAAGCCTTTCAAGAAAGTGTTGGGTGGTGTGGTTTTTTTGTTGTTGTTGTTTTTTGTTTGTTTGTGGATTTTTGGTTTGGTTTGTTTTGGGTTTGGTTGTTTTGTTTTTGTTTGTGTTTTTGTTTTTCTTTTTTAATGATTTCATTTGGAAAGTAAAAAGATAATTCTTCTTGATTCTTAGATTTTTTAAAAAAATTTTTTTGACACATTGCCACTGCTTTTCACTGACCTTTTCATGCAAGGATTTCTGGCTCTTTTTAACAAGATTTCTTATTTGAAAGGCAGCACTACTTGCTCAAATTCAATTGACATCTTTGTGATGTTAAGCTTATGAATTGACAGAATTGCATGCCCTTAGGATAGGAAAAAATATAATCTATTGATATCTAGATTATATTTTATCACTTTCATTTAGGGAAAAAAGTAGAAGCTGTGTCCTTCATCTCCTGTGGAGACAGGAGGCTTCTTAAAATCAGACCCCACTTGGAAATGTCATATGACTGTAAAGGCATATGACATCTGAAATAATATTGTTTCAGTTAAGCATGTCTGGAAATACAAGCAAAGTTTTATGCTAAAGTAGTATTGGTTTAACAGGAAAAATGATTTCATAGAGAAAATAGAAGTTTGACAAGGGTGATGAAAGATGGAAGATCTTTGTTTGAAGAGCAGCTATAATACCTCACTGAGGGCTGATGTGGAGAGTGCAAGTCTTAAAAATTGTAAGTGGTAGAGTGGAAGAGTAGAGAAGGCATTTGCTTTATATTTCCATTAAAGAACTAACAGGAGCAATTATAGATCAAGAAGAGTTGACCCTTGTGCCTGATGTGTGAAAGAAACATCTATGTCATGAAAACATGTAGAAAGAGCTCAGGATGGTGTAGGCCTTAAGTTGCAGTCATGGAGGAAGAATGTGGTCACCTCTTTCATTTAGTATCCCACTTTGGAGGCTTGTAACTGCCAGAGCACGGCATCTCTCTGCTTCTCTGATGGGCTTCTGATGGGGTCTGCAAGGTGTTTGGTGCTGATCTCAGCTGAGAACAGGGCACTGTGTGTGGACCCAACCCAGTTCAGCAGCTCTTAAGAACAACTCTTAATCACCAAGTTTTAAATATTAATTTACTAGTAGTAAATGAGAGGAATGTTGTTTTAATTAAGGTGATGCAGATTATTAGGAATGGTCTTGCAGAGTATCTCTGACTGGTATCTTATCACTAAAGCTTTGATGGATGCTGTGTGTGCACAAAACATTGCTGTATGGGGAGGCTTAATAGTTTGCTTATAGTAATGTTTTGGTTTTAACTTGTTTTGAAAATAAACTATATAAACATGAAAATGCTACTGATCTTCCTACTTAAGCTTTGCTACACACAGAGATTTAATGAGAGGAGCACAAAAGTTATGAAATCAGTAGATACTGTCTGCTGGCTGAGTATTGATTTAGACTGATGTAATCGACTTCTTGCACGAAGAGGTTTGTGTGAGGTGGTACCTGGCAAAGAGATTTTGAAGCTGAATTGAATTGTTTTTCAGATTATAAATGGGTTTGAAGTACTAAACTTGTACCTGCATTCAGAAATCCTATGAGATCATTTTAGAGATAGCTGGAGATTAATTTAGATGATACAAGCTTGGGGAGGGTAGAGTGAGATGCTTTCAACAGTCTAAATGACTAAATGTTTACTTGGGAGAAAAAAATCTTACCTTTTTTTTCTCCCTTTCTTCCCAAAAGACAACAGCTGTTTTATCCAAGCACATTGGCATCTGAAGAAAAATCATTCTTCAACTCTAAATCAGTACTTGGATTACTGGGAAATAACTACCTTTTCTATATTACTCTCTCAAGAAATAAATTCCTTGGAAAATATAACAAGTGGGATACAAATGTAGTAGAGCTTTAATCATAATTGATACAACTTTTTTTCTCTAAAGTTATGGATTTGATTTTTTCCTTTTAATTAGTGAAGCTGTATGAGTTTATTTGAGCAATGAATCTGGAAGCTTTCTTACGTACAGGTCTCAGCGTTGGTCAACTCCGAAAATTAATTTTTGTTTTCCTAACATAGAGCCTATAATTGACGTCAGGATTTAGAGTTATAAAGTAACAGGCATATCTGTAAAATCTAAAAGACAATGACTTACTATTGCTTATACTAAATCACTGTGGGCTGTATACACAACTCCAAAAGGGTTTGGAGTACAAGAACTCCCGAAGGCTTTGTGGAAGGGTTAGGTTTTTGGGCTCAGTAGTATCTCATGTTTTTAAAGAAAAGAGAAAACTTGTGCTCTTGTTCCTTTTCAGATATTTGGAAAAGTGGAAATAGACTTTGTGTCTGACACAAATGATGTTTTTTGCTGTTAAACTGCATTTGTGGGGATAGACTTGTAAACTATCTCAAAGGGTAGGTAATCAATTCCTGAATTTGTTGGATGTGCCTCTGGAATATCTTTGAAATATGAAGAAAATGCTGTAAAGAGAATTTAGGTGGTAAAAGTTGCTTAGTGTAACACCACTAGACTAGGATTCTTGTCTAGTATTTATGTGCACTTAATTTCTCATTTGGGTTGGCAGGAACAAGGTTAGGAATAAGTGTATAATAATACCGGTAGCCTGGCTTCTCATGTTATCTAGTAAACAAATAAGGGAGGACTGAGTAACAAAAACATTGAAAACTGATATTTTTTAGATCAAATTTGTTCAATTAGCTGCTCATCACCAGGAACCTGGGTTATGAAGCCAACACAGTTCTACCAGTACTGTCTGAATTTAATCCTCCCAGGTATTCAGCAAGGCTTTTAAAGGCATTTGATGACTTTTTTGCATGGGTTATCCATTTCTGACGAAAGAATGGGAAAATAACAAAACTGAAGAATAACTGAGTGAGTTTCCAGCTGTTGAGAAAGATCTTGCCATACTTTCCCAGTTTTCAGGCTCTTCAGTTTGGACCATTTTGTGGCTACTACTTTATCCAAAAAGAAGTCGGTTTAAATCCTGGAAAACAATGGAAGAATTTTTTGGCAGAGAAGTCAGCAACTAGTGTCTTGGCACTGCCTTCAGCTTTCTAAGCCAGGTTGCTGACAGCAAAAGCACGAACAAACTTTGAGGGGGGAAAAAAAGTCTCCAGTGTTCCAGAAGTAAATCTAAATGGAAAATGGAGTCCACTCTAGAGAGGCTATGTCTTTCTATGCAGTTACTTTAAAATTCTTCAGTATAAAATAAAAACACTTGAAAATTATTTTTACTTAAAAATAGGTTCTGTTTTCTTTACAAGCTTATTAGCTCTTATAATTACTTGTGCCTAATATTTGATCTGTGTGATGGCACGTCCACATAAAAAATTATAAATTATTGGGATGCAGCTTTCTAATTTTCATTCCCTACAAAAAATATTAGGACCTGATTCTTGCAGAACACTTTGTAATAGCTGAAGAAATTAGAATACAGAAGACAATATGAGGAACTATCTTAGAAATTACGTCAAAGGCTGCATTTGTCAAAGTAGCATTTGCTCTCTGCCACTGTTGGTGTATAATTTTTGAGCAGGCTTGAAGCAGTGGTAAATTGAGGCTGCTTTGAGTACTGACACTATAAAGTAGGTAATCAGAATAGGGGAAAGATGACAATGAATCTTCTTTGGCTACTGCTGTGCAGTCATGGATAGAATCATCACAGAATGGTTTGGGTTGGAAGGGACCTTAAGATCATCTCTTTCCAACTCCCCTGCTGTGGTCAGGGACACCTTTCACTAGAGCCCCATCCAGCTTGGCCTTGAACACTTCCAGGGATGGGGCAGCCACAGCTTCTCTGGGCAACCTGTTCCAGTGCCTCACTACCCTCACAGTAATGAGTTTTTTTCTAGTGTCTGGTATAAACCTACTCTGTCAGTTTGAAGCCATTTCCCCTTGTCCTGTCACTCCAGGCCCTTGTAAATAGTCTCTCTCCATCTTTCTTGTAGGCTCCATTCAGGTACTGAAAGGCTGCAATTTGGTCACCCTGGAGCCTTCTCTTCTCCAAGCTAAACAATCCTAGCTGTGGTCAAAGAATTATATAGTATGGATGTGTGTTTGCCAAGTTCAAAGTTAATGGCTCACTCCAAGGAGAAAGGTGTTCAGGGTTTCTTTGTTTACTTAATTTTTTTATTGTGCCTTCAGCGCTCTGCCCCAGGATTGGTTCATCTTTAGCTTAAATTGACTTCAAACTATCTATAAAAGTTACCAGTCCCACAGATTCCTTTCCCTGTAGTCCTGCAGTCTTTCTTCTCTTATGGTGACATTTGTAATCATGCAGTCATAGGGCAAGTCCAATCAAACTGAAAATGTGTCTGTTGTAGGAATAGTTTTCAGTCAGATGTGAGATGACTTGAACCTATATCACTTTTAAGAAGACTTTCTGCAAATACCAGCTCATCAGACAGTATCAGCTATTCAGAGAAAAGACCTTTGTTGAGACAGGCTTCATCTGCCTTAAGAGGGTTTGCTAGTGCTGATATGTTTCTCACTAAATTTCATTCTGACTGGTAGTTTTATATGGGGAAAAATCCACCAGGTAGATTTGCTTATAGTTTTTCTACAGAGTTTTTATGTGCATACTTAAGTAATGCCAGGTCAGTATTTCCCTGCAACTCCCTCATGTTTCTATTTATACTTAGAGTTTTCTTTGATTAGCTAAAACAGAAAGTAGGTACTATTTCTAGCATAGGAGGCATATTGAAATAGAGATGTAGGAATATTCTTTGAAGTCGAATTTTATGGTTGCCTCCAAAATCAGCAGAAATTTAGTATCCAGCAACATGGTTAATACTATTTGTTGAAGTGAATGCCTTGCCTGTCTCTTCACAGAAGTTTGAAAAAGAATGCCGTCCTGTATAGCTGAAATGGAAGATGGGTCAAGTTTAAAAGTAACTGTGTAACAGGAATTGGTCAGAATAGTTTGGCAGTGTGTTAAGGCCTTTAACAGCTGGAACTATTCGAGTTGAGTTTAAATCTTGTGGATTACACTTGTAGGTCCTAGTCTAAACTTCTACGAACTTTTAAAAGTGACTTTGGAAGTCACTGCTTGTGTTCTTCTGACTATCGTGTGTGCAAAAGGATGTGCATACATACGAAACAAGGTTTGATATTTTTCCTCCAGTTTCTATGTTAAAAATTCAGGTCCTCTCTTGGACTTCTAGATCACAGCCAGAGGACTGCTGAAATTGACATAAGGAAATGAATGCCAAGCTGACAGAGCAGGTAAAAGTTTTTTCTCCAACTCCAGGATAATACTTCTAATCACCAATCTCTAGTTAATAACTATGAGAAAAGGTAGAGGTGTGTTTAGGTAAAACGATATATGTTTGAGATCTCTAGAATTCCAGCAAAACCAGAGAAGAATTAACATTGCTAAAGTTTCTGTGGTAAAGCAGGCAATGAAGGTAGAATAGAAGAGCAGGAGTGAAGCACCAAATATGAAATAATGGCGAAATGAATGTTTACATCCAAGGAATTTGAATCTTTAGGTTGTCTTTGGCTCATTACTATAATAAAACTAAAACAAAACAAGCAAAACCCCAAAGAACAGAAGAAAATTGCTTCAGCAGTGAGTGGTTCAGCAAGTCATTCATCACACTGGTAAAACAAGGGAAAAGACCATTTATTTATCTTACTAGTTTGTAAGCAGTGTTTTTTTTCTCCTTGGATTATTTGATGTGTCTGTTGGTTTTAAAGTCAGAGAGGATATGCTGTATTTGATCCAGCTGTTATCACAGTATAGCCTTAAATACATGAACCTCAATGCATAGAAATATAGGAAGGATTTCTGACTGAATACCAGGAGTTTTGTCAGTTTTGGCAAGATGACTTAAGGAAATGGTTCTGCTTTGAAAAATACTGTCAGAAACAGTTTTCTGTGCCGAACACTGTTATTGGGAATTGACAGATGTTGCTGCTGCTGCTAACTCTGTCAGTGCTATTTGACATAGCAATATCATTTTGTCAGCAATGGTAGGGACTTTTGCCAGCTCTTGATGATAAGGAAATGTAATTATCCTTGAGAAGTGTGTAATCTGTGACCTACTTCATCTCAGTCATTGACCAGAGAGGCCATGAGGTCTCTGAAACTTGACTGCACAAGGTTCTAATTAACCTGAACTAGGTTTGGAGCTGGCCCTTCTTGGACCTCAGGGATGGACTAAATCAGCTCCAGAGGTATTCCCAGCCTAAATCATTGGGTGATGTTTTGTGGGTGAAACACTGAATATTCTGTAAGATGATAATACTGTAGTAACTTCCCATGGGCATCAGCTTTTGGCTGAAATGTGGGAGAATAAATACTAAGCAAGACTGTAACTACAAACACTGATCTACCAATCTATTTTGTGGGCAGTGCTTGGTATCAAGTTAAGTGGAGATTGGTTTTTTGCTGCTTTTGTGTTTACCACTAGAGTTGTAGCTCACAGAGAGTTGTAAATGTCTCTGAAATTGCAGTTTGTTCAGTAATGATGCAAAGTGGGCAACTTTGTGAATCTCTGTGCCAATGAGAGCAGATTTTCAGTTTAGATCTCCTGAGCTGAAAAAAATCAACCCACACTTGAATGTAGACTGTGAAGTCTTGACTGTGTGTACCTGGGAGGGAAGCGAAGCTTAAGCTGAGGTTGTTGACTCAAACTTAGGAGTAGACTGATGTGGTGCAGTCAGGGTTGGGATGGACGCTGGGAGCGATCACCATCCCCAGGCTTCTCTCCAAAGCTGTGGTTGGAGTTGTTTTGCAGTGTTGGAGTTCTGTGTGGTGCTAAGGGAATGCTTAAAATGTGTTTAGGGGGAGAAGGCCCCTTCATATCTGAGTGTATATGAGAAAAGGTCAACAGTTGTGAAATACAGAGTAAAAGTTAATGGAAGTGAGTTAAGGCACCAACTCCTGAACGTGGTGAGCTGAGGAGGAGAAACTTATGGTGCTTTTTCTTTGTGTAGTATTTTTAGTGATTTTTTAAAATTGTATTTATAGATTTTTTTTTTTGTGGCAAGGATTATTTTTACTTCCTATTAGTTTATATATTTTGTATCAAAGTGGTAATTGCTACAGTAACAATAAAAATCCTCTCCACCCTACATTGAATTTGGAACTTAGAAGTTTCAGTTTATGTTAAATGTTAAAATTTGTTATTTTATGTAATTTTTATTTTTTTTTACTTTTAAACTGTTTCCATACTTTTCTATGTGCACGTCCATGAAGCATTTGATGCCAAATCATTTAAAATTGAATTGGAGAATGATTTGAGTGTGACAGTTCTTGTGGATGCTAAAAGGCAAAATAAGGTCTGTTTTGTGGTGTGTGGTTTGTTTTTTTGAGTTGTTGTTGTAGTTCTTGTTTGGTTGTTGGTTTTTCTGTTTTGAATTCAGTAATAGTTGAATATTTGCTTACAATTTTTGCAAGGAAGATGCTTGCCTAGATGTTTCTGCTTTTCAGTGTGAAATCAGTTACATTAAACAATGCTAATAAGCGTATTGCTCCAAGTATGTGT
This sequence comes from Pseudotriccus pelzelni, assembly GCA_035584735.1. Taxonomy (NCBI): domain Eukaryota; kingdom Metazoa; phylum Chordata; class Aves; order Passeriformes; family Tyrannidae; genus Pseudotriccus; species Pseudotriccus pelzelni. The sequence goes on from JAWMRA010000041.1 coordinate 69,686,250, forward strand.
TAACAGTGCAGATGTAAGCTACCATTATATATTTATTATTGGAGTTGGCTGTGTATTGATTAAGTCTCAAATGTGTATTGTTTCTTTAGGTACTAAATATCTCTCTCCATAATATGATTGTATTATATCTGTTTATTGATATGACACAGAGGTATTTAACACTTACTGCTCTTTCAGAAAGACCTGGAAGCCATCTGGCAACTAGTACAACCTTATTTTTTGTGTTTCCCTTAGCTTTAATTTATATAGTGTAGCTGTGAATGTTGCCTGTAAATATGGTAAAAGAGTCAGAACTTCCATAAGTTTGGGGATCCTGATGTTGTCTCTTGAATATGCGGTATTTTTTTTGGATGGTTTGAATTTGTTGCGGTGTGTGTTACCAGTAAACCTGGTTTAGTATGTGTTTCAAATATAATTTAAAAATTAAAGAAGTTGTTTCTGTGATGTGGGAAGAGAGGAACATGGAACATTTTTGTAGAAAATGTGTGTGCTGATATACTCATCTTTATTTTTTTGTTTGTTCTAGGGGATCTTTTTTGGAAGTTTGATAACATGCACTTCTTTTGGGAAGTTTAATTTTTTTCATTTTGACTGGTTTTTTAGTTACTGCCTTTTCATGCCAGTAGGCTCATTTCCTAATCTTAATTCATGAGTGTGTATTTCTTGAAGAAATGAAGTGAGGGGAGAAGTTTTGGGATTGTAATTGTGGTCCTACTGATGTACAGGCAGACCTGTAACTCAGTTGAGGTCACTTGAGCTGAATGGGTTTTATGCTCTCTCTGCAGATTTCAGGGAGTGTATCTCTCCTGTGTCAAATGCAGATCACCTCAGGGCAAAGTAGTTTTGCCTCTTCATGTGGGAGAAAGGCGACAAGTGTGGGTACAGCTGCTCTCTGGCATCTTTGTTGTCTCATTCTTCTCTCTCAGAGCCTTCCCCCATGCTAGTGTAGATACACTTTGTCTTGGAGCTCTTGTCACCTGTACAAGGCCATCTGTGTGGGCTTGAGAGCTCTGTCAGACTTACTAAAGGAGTGTTGACTTACATGTTGTTGCCCTTTGTCTTGATTGTCAGCCAAGGAGGCCACGCTAAGAGATTATTAGAGGTCAAAAGTGACCGTGCAGAGATGAATTGCTACACGTATATAATGGCTCTCCACTACAGTAAGTAATTTCAAGCACACCTGGTGTGGGTTAGAGCTCAAAGATGACTAATCTCTGCAAAGTTTTGTGGAAAGAGGAAGAAGCATTTATTCTGTGTGGGAAATATATTATGGAGAGCTTCAAGAAATTGATTTCTGTGTGAGATGCTAGAGAATCCACTACTTGATAGAGAAGTCTTTCCTGAGTGAATTTTCTGGAGCCTAAAGAGGTTTTCAGATTGTTTGTTTTTCATCTCTGACACAGTTCTGTGGTAGCTTCAGACCAAAGCTGCATTGCTGCATAGCTGTGTGCTCTGTGCTGGTATTTCCAGTTTGGTTGCTGTTAGAGATTTCCACTGTGCTTTCCCATCTTTAACATGTCCTAAATTTCTTGACATTCCCTAGTAAAGCAGAGTGAAAGCTGCCTAACCAGATGTCTACAAAGTGTGGTGTTTTCCAGCATTCAGAAAATAGAGCAAACATGAACTTCTGGGCACCTCCTAGAGAGAATCTGGTGAGATCATCGCTGCAGTTAATTTTAGTTCGTGCGTCTGGAAAAAATTTGGAAGCACAGATGAAGAAGTGGTACAATGAGGAATAGACAGGAGGAAATTCCAACTCACTTTCAGGGTGCATGGAGTGAAGTTTTGACATTTTTGTGCAAGCAACCCCAGCTGCCTGTGCCATATTGGCAGTATCTGCTCTGAATAGTGTGGAGGGAAATAAGTGGAAAAAAGACATTGAGATGGTTCTTTTTGAATGCTGTAGTTTCACCTGGACAAGGCAAACTATTTGTAAGAATTACAGAGATACTATAAGGAGGTCATTTATGGAGCAGGATATTGAAAACACCTTACCACACCAGTTAAGTCTGCAACTATTTCACTTTGTCAAACCTGTTTCTTTCAGAAATGAATGTGAGTCATGGCTACAGTTGTGTCACATTATATGAAAAGCTTTGATCGTTTATCTAACTCATGCTAATGTCTTTGACAGTGGTTCTTGAAGTAAAATCAGTGTGCGTTTGTTGTGGGGTTTGGGGGTGTGTGTTTTTTGTGGTGGGTTATTTTTGTGTATTCAAATAGTGCTCTTCTAGTAGAAATGTTGTTATTTAAAAAAAAAAGCTGCAGGAGTTTAGCAGAGAACAAGGAACTACAAATACTGTATTTAAAGGCTAGAAATGACACCTTGAGGCTTCATGGGCTCAGAACCTTCCTCTTAGAAACAGAACTTGTACCTGGCAGGAGTGCTGTCCCTGTTCAGAAAGAGTAATTGCTTCTGATTGCATTGGTTTGGGTTTGCTTACCTAGAAACTAGTCTTAATTTTACAGCTTGACTGCTTAAGAGGGTAATAATTGCCAGGATAGTAGCTCAGAAATCGGAGAAAGATTAATTAGAGAGCTTAAGACATGGATTGATTTTTGACAAGTGGAAGCAGAAGAGAAACGGAGCTTAAGCTTGTTGTTGAAGTGACACAAAAATTAAACTGTTGCCCTCATCTTTTCTCTCACAAGGCACAGCATAAGTTAGGATGAAGTGAAGTAAACACTTGTATTTTAGACTAATAATACGTTTCAAAGCATAAAGCAAGACTTCCTTGTTTTCATCTGTGGGAGAAGGAGTCCTGTTATTATGTCTGTGGCAATGTATGAAAATGCCTATTTTTTGAGCTTCAAAGAGCTATCTTCTAGTATTTTCCTCTCTTTTTTTTAATGGCATCTGGATGTTTAATCACTTTTCCAAATTAAGAAAAAAATCCATCAAATATTTTTCTTAGACATTTCTTAGACATTTCTCAAAGATTAGCGGTCCTATGTCCAGAACTTCATCTGACATCATGAAATAGCAAATGCTCGTGGGACTTCTTCCATAGGTGCTCAGCATCCCTTTTGATGAGTATTTGCTCAAACACGAGAACCTCATCTTTGGGAGTAGGAAAATAGTCGGTTGCATTTGTGTGGTTCCTTTTACCAGAACAGTGTGGAACAATGGAAGACATTCATCAGCCAAGTCAGATTTATTGCTGTAAGACAACTGTTAGAAATGACCCAGTGAAGCTGTGGTGAAGGTGGGGTTTAGTAGGATTTGTATTAGGATCATTAGTGTATTGCACAACACTGTGTAAATGTGATTTTAGCTTTCCTAATGCAGGTGATGAACTTACATTTTACAACAATTTACAACCAGTTTAAGACCTTGTCTTTCAAGTGTAGTTAAACAGGTAATAGCAATAAAATGCTGGCTTTGCCGTTTGTGTTGCTTTGATTTAAACAGTGTCTCTTAAGCTTTTCACTGTTTTGTTCCACTTCTCACTTAAAACACATGAGTAATGCTGGGGTGGAGGAGTCTTGGCAATGAATTATCTTGCCTCAATCTATAAATGAACAAGGACTAGCACAGAAGGAAAAAGTAAACATCCTTTTTGTACACCACTGCTTAATCGGAGTGTGTTCTGTGCTAAACTACGAACTTTATGGTTGGTGTGGTCAACAGGAAAAACTTGTTTTATGCCTCAGGGACAAGTACCTGATGACTGTTGTGAAGCTTTTGTGGGTTTTCTTTTTTTCCTTTTTTTTTTTTTTAAATTTCTTCTCCCTTTTTAAATCGTTTGGGATGACACAAACTTCAGCGTTGGTGTTGACTTTTTTTCCTTTGTTGAGAAATAATGTGTTGTGCCAGTGTGAAAGAAGGAACAAATGAAAACTGTGCAAATTCATAAACACAGCTTTGTATAACTGGGATTTGTAACATTTCAGACCAAAATACTTCAATAAATTTGGTTTAGGTTATATTGAAGTTTAATCTTTTTGGAAGAAGATTCAATGCTAAGAGATAGCAAAAATCCCTCAAGGTAGGAAGTAGTTTCATGAATGTCAGTGTGTATTGATTTTTAACATGGAAAACAGTGTATCACTTTGGTACCTACCAAAAAATAAGGCTAAATTTGATTTATGACATGACAGCTCATAAGTTAAAATAAATAAAAACAGCAACAAGAAAATTAAAACCAGAAAAGAGCAAGTGAAGAAGGAACATTTGACTCAATATAGGTCTTATAAAATTTGTTCATCCTTTAGGATTTTGATATTTTGGAGGTGGTAGGGTCAAGCTTTTTCAAGCTGGAATATGACTCTTGGAAGATGCTTGTCTTTTCATTGGCTTATGTTAGCAACATGTTGGTGATGCAATGCTTTATTTTCCACTAAATACCAGAAAGGATGGTTTGTAGGTATCAGTTTGCTTTAGCTCTCTTAAGTGTCTAGATGTACACATGTTAATTAGTCCATTCTTAAAAAAAATAAAAAACAAGCCCCACAAACCCTTTAAACTCCCTAAAACCTCTACCCAACAAAACTCCCACCACCCTGTAAAATTCAAGTCTTTGCTTTATTTAGGAAGCTATTTGTTGGGTGAGAGAGGGAGGAGTTAAAGGTAAAATGTTGGGAGTTAAGAATTTGAAAATTATTTTCAGTGAGGTATGATAAATATGAAATCAACTGGTACAGTTTTTGGCATTTTTAATGTTTGGTGTCAGTCCTTTTTGTGTACTGCCCACTGTCCCCATTTAGGGACAGTCCCCATCTTTAGGGACTTTACCTGTAGTGGTTGGAATTCACCAGTAACAGTGACATTATTTAACATTTGATCTTCTGAAATAATGAAGTGGAATAGTTATCTGAAGTGGTTAGATAGTTCAGAACTACTTTAAGTCAACTTTAGGGTGAGAAGGGGCTGAAAGTAGGAGGTGCAACCTGAAACTCTCAGTGGTTTCCTGTGGGAAGTCTCTGCTTTTAATTCGGCAAAAATAAATGTAAAGAACCAATATGGGGAAATAATGATTGGAAACTTGAAAAAAATAAAGGAAGCTGAGTTGATGCCTTAATGGGTCTGTTTTCTGATAGACTTCAGCATTTCATGGTGGTTTAATTGAAGAGATTTCCTCACTTAAGTTTTAGAGCTTAGTTTCCCACTCTTCTACCAAAGATACTTTTGTGTCATCCTCTTAGGAAAAACAACACAAGAGATGTGTGTGTTGTTTATAGCACATCATAAAGGAATTCCATGGCTTGCAGTTCACAAATTAGCTTGTAAATTGATGACTGAGTTGCTGGTAAAGGTAGGCTTCTTGGAGGTACATGGGGATAGGATGGAAGCCCGCAGAAAAAAATTGCAGTGGGTGAAAAGTAAGCCTTAAGAAAAAATACTATGAGGGTAAGGACATATTAGGACAGGTTGCCCACAGAGATTGTTGAATCTTCCTCCAGGGCTCAACTGGAACAAAACTTGATCCATGTTGGCCCTGCTCGGACTGAGAAACTGCACAAAATGATTTCCAGAGGTCTAGTCCAGTCCAAATTACTCTGTGATTTAGGATTCTGCCTTCCCTGCAGCAGGCGTGGAAACTCTGAGGATTGAGGTGGGTGGGGCAGCTGTCCTTTAACATGTCACAGGCCTTGCATTGCCGGAGTGCATCCCTGAGCTGTCAGGTTATCGATTTCTAGGTACTCTTTGGGGGAGAGAATGTATGGAAGTGTATTTGGACGTCTTCTCATAACCTCAAGTAACCTAATAGAACTAATATTTCCTTTTTTTTTCCCAAAAGTAGGCAGATATCAGTTGGGTATATAAAATGTGAGAGGATTTTGCTCATTTGTATTTTATCTTTGTTAGATATCAACTGGTATCTTAATTAATTAGTTACAGATCCTTGTCAGCTCTTAATGCTAGTAGCTCTTTCATGTGAAAACACTTGAAGTGTCTTGTTTCTTCTGAGAAATGTTAGGGATATAATTTTGCTTCTGCAAGAATTTCAAGTGCTAAAAATATAGTTAAAATCCTGGTAATTTTAAGACTGTCTGGTAGCTGCAATATGCATGCATGTTATGGATATGATTAACAGCCACCTTCTTATCTTCCCATCTGCATTAAAGAGAATCTCTTGGAAGTCTTCTGTCAGTCAAAAAGCAATTTATAAATGAAGCCAAAATACTGAAGTCAGTTTTACTACACCTTGGGGGCAAGGGGAAGAGCCCTTTTAATTTAAACCCACTTCAAAGAGTTCTTTCACGAATTGTCCGGAATCAGGATGGGCACAGCTTGACATTCACACTTAGGACAATGAATAATTTGTTATCAAGGTTTGGAATTAGAGGAAAAGATAAGATACAGCAGTCCTATGGATTTTTAGTGGTTTTTAACACACACCAAAAAAAATCTTCTAAAGTTAATTTTTTTTTTTTTTCATCCTGCAGTCATGGTTACATCTTAAGAATCTCTTTTAATAAAGACTGGTTTTCAGATCATTGGGATCGTTGTCAGATGATTTGCAGTTTCCTTCTCTGCCCACTGGGCAGTAGAACTGCCCCTTTTGATGGCCAGTTCATGGCCTGGAAGCAGAGCTACTAATTGGAAAAGATTACAGAACTGGAATTGCAAACCCTTTGAAGCTTTAGTTCCATTTGTGTGCTAGAACAAAAGACAGCCCTCTGCGAGGCTGTTTGAGATGCTCACTACTAGTGCCTGCATTACTGGCTTGTAGGCAAAAACAGTACAAGGGAGGATGTAGGCAAACAAGAAAACTTTTTTTTTTAAGCAACCATAGTCAACTAAAATATCTCAAATAAAACTACATCTCTTGCCACTTGCTTTTGCTTAAAATCTGGTTTTTGTGTGTGAAATAATGGACGTTTCCCCATTTTTAAATAGCCTGACTGCTGGCGTGTTTAAATTCTGTTTCCTACCGAAGTGTGAATGAGTTATTCTGTGTGGTTTGGTTTACCTCTTAGTTTTATTTTGAGACCAGCAAAACTACCATGCAAGTTTGGCCAGCTCCCTCTGTTGGAAACTGGTAGGATTTCTGTCCTGTGGTGGGCTGAGCATCTCTGTGAGCGGGAGCTCTGTTATCCTTGTGTTTACTGAACAGATTGTCCCTCCAGGAAATGAAAGCCTTCAGCTCTTCACTGTCAGCCAAGAGGGGCCATTGAAAGAAGTAGTTAGTAACTTAAATTTTCCTTGTCCTGTACTCTGTTTGAGGTGTTCTGCCTATGGAACCAATATGTAGCTGCTCAGAAATATTGGAAAACAAACCCAAACTTAATTGAAATGTGCAGTGTTGTTGGCACCAAAGGTTTTGCTTTCAAGTTTTGCTCTTATTTCTTTCCTCTACTTGCTGCTGTAGCCAATTACTGTTAAATGTGCCTGTTACGATCTTTAAATTTCACACAAGGTTTTAAAATATCCGTGTTCCTTATTTATCAACAGGAAATATAGATTAGTCAAAATAATATAATGAGTTTCTGATGTACTTCCCAGCTTATTTTCCTGCCTGTTCAAAAGGTTTCATGTGTTGCCACTGCTGGGGATTTTAAGAATTTTGTGATGTGTCTTTTTTCAACTAGTGAATCTTTCTAATTTAGCATACTTTTCAGCCAGTTTACACTTTCTTCCTATTACAAAATCCAGTAGTCTTTGGTCTTGTAAGATATGATTGGTTACTGCTGCTTTTTGTTCAGAAATCTAGTTTTGAAATGCCGGTGCTAATTAAGGCAGCAAAGTAATAATTCCTAATTTGTGAAATATTTTAACTTGGTGAATTTCCATTCAGGCCTACGTTTTTCTCTTCCCATTGTTTTGTTTAGTGATTGGTTGCACAGGATGCATTACATTGTAATGCACTTACTGCCCAGAATCTATAAATTTTACATAGCCTATAACTGGATGTACAAGCTTTGTTTAAATACTTGATGTAGAAATGGAAAACTAATCCATTATCTATTTTTATTTTAGTGCATAAAGACTGCCAACATTAGTTTTAACTGTAACTTTTATAGCAAAAGTAACTCAGCTGTAAAAATACAGAACAAAAAGGTGAAATATGTCATATTTCCCCTTGTGTCATTATAGAACAAATAGCTGAGATGTGTGATGTTTTAAATATGGACCATTTTCACAAAGCAAACTGACTTTTCTTTAAAGAACTTCAAACGAAGGAGCTGCCTTCAAAAAGAGATGCAAGCGCAGACTCTGGCAACTCATTTCGCTAAAAGATTGTGATCTGAGCCGCAGAGTACTGTGTACTGGCAGAATGTAAGTAAGTAATGGCCAGTCTTCGCGAACGAAGATCCGGGGAAGGTCTTTACACCTTCCAGCCTGCGCATTGGATTTTTTAGGTGAGACACAGTGTGCGCGGAACTGAGCCCACCCTTTAATCCTAAGGTTCATCTGCCGGGGACTGTGTAGAAAAAGGGGTCCCTTCAGGTATGAAATGGGCCCCTGGTGTAAGCTGTAGCTATCACAGAGTTAGGTGTTGATGTGAGTTTGCAGTGCCTGTTTTATGCCAGAGTGAGCAGAACTGCGGAACCGAAACGTGTTTTGGACCCTGGACATGGACTTCCTGACCAGTTATATATTACTAGGAGACTGATACAAGCAAGTGGAATACACAGTTGTATTTTGCAACATGAACATGCAATGTGTTTCACAGTAGAACATATTTATTTGAACCTTTCAGTTTTGTAAATGAGAAAATGATTTCTGGTTTTAACTTTCTCAACACAGAAACCGGCCCGAAATAAATCCAGAAGGCAAACCTCTACGTTATAGCCCTAATAGTGCCTTTCCACCAAAATTTTGCTTATACTGCATGCTTATCAATTATTATGTGTTTAATTTTCCCTGTAAAGTTTTGGATTCAGTAATTTTTCTGATATGAGCAGTATTTCAAGCTCATCAGAAGTCCAGAACATATGAAAGCCGAAAATAAAAGTGTATTAAAAAAAAAAAAGAGTATTTTACTAAAGATTTAGTTGAGGTACATAATGATAAGAACTGAATCTAAAGCTTCATTATTAACTGGGGGTATTTGTCTTTCTTTTTTTTTCACAGGTATTAGAGCAGGTCTTAAACTGCTTAAATGAGAAGAGTTTGTTAGGATAGTTAATCACTCTTTTTACCTAAAACATACAGAGTATTTTGAAAAATATCCATCACTATAAATTTTCAGTTTTCCTGAAAAATTATTTGTTTAAAAAAAAAAACTATCAAAACCTTTGGTTTGTACTTCTGCTCCCCATCTTCAGATGTACTGCACATGCAGATTTTAGCATTTTATACATGGAGATGTAAAGACATTCTGGAACCACACATAGAATACTTTTATTTTTATAAGCTTGGATATTCCTGCCAGGTGTTCATCTCTACTTTATATCCTCCCGTATCCTACTGGTATCCCATTCACATTCTAAATATTTCTCCTATTTCCTTTCCTGATGTGAGCACAGTCACTCCTTTATGGCCCCCCATGTTTCCATATGAAAAGACTGGCAAGAATGTTAATAGTTGTTATGGCAATAAGCAATTTATGAGGGTCACCCCCACCCCCCTGTATGTCAGTATTTATTCTTGCCAGTAAAACACTTTTTAAACTTTTCTCTTGCTCTGTTTGTTGACTGATGGAGAATCACACTTGAAAATGTCATTGTTTGAAGGGTTGGACTGTCAGTATGTTTGGGTGTTAAACAACTCTGGTTTGTTATAAATGGAAATTCAGAAGAAGGGATAAACTTAAAATGCATAGCAACTTCCAGTTGCCATGGTGCTTCAACTTGAAGTAATTTTCTTCAATATTAAAATGCTTTTGGGATATCGTGTTTGCTTTTAAGTAGTCACTATTTAAGAAGGAAATCGCCCTGGGGAGAAGTGATGAGGAACTATTTTAGAATATCTAATGTGACAACCAATGAAGAAGTGTCAAGCAAATTCCTTAGTGCTCTAGAATCTGTTTGGGGCCTGGTTATTTTGGCAGTGTAGGTCTTCATGGCAAAACACAGAAGAATGGTGGGTTACTGCAGATCATCTCTGCAACCCCGTATAATGAGTCAGTTCTTCAGGAAACAAATACACAGTTGAGCTTGTCAAAGTACAGAGTCAGTGAACTGGATCGGTCTCATCTGTGTCCTGTCTCTGTGTGTAAGTCAGACCATGCGTGTTTCTCCTTCTCACGGTTCCGAATATTGTCCCTTTATCAGGGATGTTCGTGTACCTGTAATTCTTACTTCAGTCGTTTAAAAAGATTCTTTGACTGGATATGCCACTGTGGAAAGACTTTAAACTTCTTCCAGGGCTCTGATATCTCGCCTCAGTGATTTTACAGTGTCAGAGCTGTTAAGTGTTAGACTTGGGTCCCCCATGTGGAACTGAGCTGCACTACGGCTCCCTGCCTTCCCAGCCCCACTGCTGGTAGTTACTCTTTCTTTTGCCTAGTTTTATTGGCTGTTTGTTTGTTTGTTTCGAATGAGCACCTTTTGTTTAAAATGAGCACCTTCCACATGTTCTTCCGAAATGAGACCTTTGGTTTTTAACAAAATAAAAATATTAAAGAACCTATCAGTTACTAACCATTTTATCTTGTTCTTGGATATAGCCCAGGCTTGCAAAAGCCTCTGAAGTGGTGCATGACTTTGATACATAAGTAGTAATAACCCCCAAATGGTAGTCTAGAAACTGACTGTAAATGAATTTGTATTGAGTTTCATTTAAAGAGTTCTAATACAGAGCATTTCTCTCTGACGCCTCAGCTTTGTCGCATATAAAAATCAGCAAAAAATGTCTCAGTAAATAACTTCAGGAAGTTGTGGGTTTTATTCCATAAAATACTTTCTATTTTAAAGCCATAACATTTAATTTTTAAAATCTGGAGTTAAGATCTCCTCCTTTACTGTAGTCACACAAAGTTTGCAGCTGGTAGAGTCATTCTGTGAAGTGAACAGGCTAATTAATTCAAGTTGCATAATATAAACTTCACATTGCAGCACTGGCTTCTTTAAAGAGCTTGCATCATGTTTATTCAAATGATCGATATGGTGTGAACCAAACAGAGCAGTTAATTCAGAGTGCCCAGGTTCGGAGTTAATTTGTACCTCCATATTTTAACTGTTGCCATGTAGCTCTGAAACTCAAGGTGTCTTTGCGGAAAAAAAACCAACCTGCAGCTTGTAGGTTAGAAGTCTTACTCCTGTGTTCAGTTAGGGTTCGCTCTGAATGTTAGGGAACCATCAGTGGAGAAGAGAAATTATTTATATTTGTAGGAGTGAAAAAAGGTTGCCTTGGGTGGTTTTTTTTCTTGGTTTGAAAGCAACAATCATCCTTCTTTTCTACTTAGTCACTGAAAACATAACAATACACTACTAAATATAGCATATAGATGTTTTGAATGCCTTTATTTCAGGCTTCAGGTTAAGGCATAACAGGACATTAATCTTGAGAACACTGAAAGATGACCTCTTCAATGCAGCATCCTGCAGCTGTTCAAAGGCTACCGAAGGGGCAAAGCTGAAATTAAGTTGCAGCTTTATCTCTGCTTCCCTGTACAGTGGAGCAAGGGGTGGTTATTTACTCTTGCTAGAAAGCTCTGTGTGTTCCAGCGAGATTTTACAAAATTTCCTCTCTAAACCTCTAGGACATGTGGCTGGAATGCAGTGGGGCTGAGTGCCACTGCCTGGGTGAATCTCTTGCTTGAGGTGAAAACATGGCAATAAAAGTTTGCATGTTTGACACTTCCACGTTGGGTTATTTAACTGGGGGATTTTTTTGGGAAACGTTCAGAAAAGCAGTAGTGGAAACTGCCTTCTAAAGAATGCCTTTCTGACCCTGTCACATTGCTGCAGTTGGCTGTGATGAGAACCAGAATGTTTACGTTCTGGTTCTCAGTCTAATGCTCTACCAGCTCAGGAGCTCTGTCCTCGTTTCAGAGGCAAGAATAAATCACATCACTTCAGACAGCAGGTCAGTTTTTGAAATGTGCCTTCGGATTAGTCTTGCTGTCTGTCAGCAGTCAGCACAACTTAAGTTGCTTTTTGCTCAATTAAGGTGACGTAACCGAGCAGTCCGGTGGACGGTGCCGAGCAGTTTAAACGTGAGATGGTTTGCCGGCCAGCAAATTCTTCTGGAATCTCCACATCAGCAACACTCAAGTTGTTATTGTAAATGGGATAGTGTTTTGAGGTAGAATTCCTAAGGGATTTAATCCTGTAGCTTTGGACACTTCAAAGATTATTTCAAACGGGATGCCTGTGCTGACACTCACACTGCAGCGTAGCGTTTCCCGGGCTGACTTTTTAAAAAGAGTTACACACCAAAAGTGGTTACAACATAGTGAAAAACAGAACTTGACATATTTTTGAAGCTTTCTTCACAAAAAAGAACAGCTGAGGAGCTGTTCTTTCACCTCAAAACTGTCTCTACCATTCCTCGCTGATAATTCCTATGTTTTTATAGTTTTAGGTGTTTCAAGCACTTCTATTGTGCCACCTTTTAGAAAGGGCTCTTCTGTGCTGCTGCCTTTATGGTGTAGTTCATAATTTTAAGCACATTTAGCAGCTCCTTCATTCCCAATCTGTAATTGTATGTTACTTTTTGCTCAATTTTAAGTGCTTCTGTAGTTTTTAACAAGATTGCTTTGTGTTTTGCAAAGCAGAACTGTAAATTAAATCGTCTCATTGGTGTAGCTTCTCTAGATGAATACCAGATGCTTCCAAAAGGTGCTGTTACTGTTGCTTCTCGTGATGAGAGTTTTCCAGTTTTTCTCTTGTTCCTGCTCACCATCAGGTATCAGTGATGAGAAACATAACCTGAAACTGTGAGACTTCGAGTTGCTGCCAGAGTGACGCCATCTTATGCAGTAGACTTAAAGAAATGTCAGCTAGGATGTTAAGTCCCTGGAGTTCACTGTAGCTGCTGGCTGGAAACGGTGGATCTCATTGTCTTAACAGCTGAGTGTGTAATACCCTCATTAGTTGAATATTCTTTACTAAACTGATCTGCAGTGTTAAGTGCAGTTTGTGATTGTGTTGCTGCTTTAAAAATGCACAGAACTTTTAGTTCAGGAGGTGAGGAATCTCTTCACATCAGCATCAGAATCATCATCGGCTTCAGGCATCTGCTCTTTGGATCCCTGTGGCCCTCTTGTGTAACTCTGTATAAATAAAAGCTCATTTCCACAGCTCATAAGTGTGTTCAAACTGGCTTTTGAAATAAAAATGATGCCTTGATTGTTGATGGTTGCTACCAGGGCCTTCAGGCTTGGATTTGTTCCATATGAAGAAAGACCTTGTAACAGACTTAAGATTGATTTCTGTTTGTTTGGGTGTTTTTGACGTCCCACAAAAAAGATGCCAAAGCTTCCTTAATGTCAGGAAACGGTAGGAGTTGTGTTTACAAAAGAAATTAAAGTTTATTTCTAAAGTCAGTAGTGATCATGATCTTTTAGGTAGTGTATGAGGAGTAATGGTCTTAATCTGTGTGAAATGAGAAGCAGTTTTGGATGTATTCCAAGAAAGAAGCTACCTTAAAAATGCAGTATTCTGTTCTGGTCTTCATTTCCCTTGCAGGAGACCTGTAGAGATTGTCTGGATTCTTAATTTTTTTATATTAGGATGGTATCAAGAGGACTGAATCTGTCCTAAAAGGAAGTAAAATAAGAAGAGACAAATTGATGCAAGGGTTTAAGTCTGACCAAAAAAATAAAAAAAAAGGATGTCCTGACTTGGAGAAGTTAAGACAACTGTAGATGTGTGAAATGGGAAGTAAAGTGAGAAGTCAGAATATGAGGAGAGAGAGTGATCTCTGTGTATTCTTGTTATAAGATTTGGTTCGCCAGCTTGAAATTAGTGGCAAACCCAGGTTAGCCACTGGTATAGTCGTGCACGTAACCCATTGGTTTTCTGTATTCTCACTGCCTCACATCTCAGACAGAAGAAAAGCAGTAAAGATGGATTGCCTAAATTTCAGTAGGGCCATGCTGTTGTCATTTTAGAAGACTTTTTAGTCTGCTCCCTTGCTGAAGCCACTCCTCTCTCATTCTTAAGAGCATCCTGGAGATTGACTTCTCTGGTCAACCTTGGTTACTGTAGAAGTTGATACGCAGTCTGCTGATGCTCAAGTCCCATTAAAACCCATCCTCTCTGAAATGGTTTTGGCAGCAGAGGCTCCCTGAGTGCTGCAGGGACTGGTACTGCCAGTAAGATTTCCATGTCTGCTTTTGTCCTGTATTCTGGAATGATGAAGAACTCACATAAATATGCAAGTGTAATAGGTGACTTGTAAAATATTGAAATAAATGGGAAATAACCCATCAGTTCTTCCACTGCTGCTGCTTTTTTCATGCTGAGAAAGCAGCAAGGAAGGAACCTCAAAAATTGCTCTATTTGCCTCATTCAAGGAAAAATTAGAGCAGTGACATGAGTGGTGCAGACCTGGAAACTGTTTTGAAATTTTATGCAGTGATTTTTGCTTTGGAAGGAAACTATGAAGCAGATTTTTGGGGCTTGTAAACATTTCTCCACAAAAGGGAAGTTAATTCCCTGGTTTTGGGTACTTCAGTGATATATTTGCTTTGTTTAAAAGAAAGTGTTGGTATTATTCTAAGTTCAACAGGAGATTTTTCTGCATTATGCAGTCCAGTAAGCTTTCCTTGTTGCAAGATCACTTTCAAGCTTATCTGTAATTAACTGACTTTCAAAAGCATCTTGATTTCCCTGTCAGCAGTGCAGTAGTTTTATAATAATAATTTTCTAATTCTTATGTCTTTGCTGGAGGACAATCTTGTTAGTATTCCTTCTTGCCAGGATTTGGTCATCCTGGATAGAACTTATAATTGAATTGGAGGTTGTTGGCTGTACAACTGATCTTATTGTGAGAGTGCTGCATAGGTGCATCCTCAGAGCAGAATTCCTTTACATTTAGTAAGGTGTGATGGAAGTTTCCACTATTGGAGTGTTGGTTGAAGTATGTTGTAGGTCCTGTGGTTTGTTGCTAATCCTGAGTGCTAGTCAGCCTCTCTTTCCAGAATTTATTGGATACCTGTGTTTATATCTGTATCTGTGATTGTGGGTTTGTTGTGTAATATCTGAGGGTTGTAACTGCTTAAATTTTGCCTGGCTTATAAAATTCCCTAGTTTTTGGTTTTGTATTCTAAGTGTATTTGCAACTGGTAGGGAAGAAGATGGAAAGAAAACCCAAAACCCTAATATTGAAAATACGGTGTGTTCCTCTGGAGGATGAGAAGTGCCAGTGATTTCATCCATGCTGGGAATCTTGGATAGTGAAAGCAAGTTGTCCCCAGTTCTATTTATTAGAATGGGAACCTGCATAACATGATTAGGGTGAATTAAACCCTTGTTAAAGGCAGTAGGGGATTTCAGAATATGCAAATTTCTGCTTTCTTCACCAGTCACATCAAATGTACTGTAGAAAATAGTGAAACAGTTTTAAGTTCATGGGTGAACTGTATTTAAGCAAGAATAATCAGGTGCACACGTGGAAACACACACAGCAAATGCAGACTTTGAGATACCAGAACCAGTGCCAGGCAATTGGAGAGTCAGGGAAACAAAACCTGTAAGGAGAGGTTATGTAGCCTACAGAAGAGGAAGCTGAAAGGAAATCTAACTCCAGAAATACATTAAGGCTACAGCAAAGTGAGAATAATTGGTTTTCTGTAACTCTGGTAATTAAGCTGGAGCTGGGGAAAAACAATCTAAAAGGAAGAATGTCCATGATAGTTTCATAAGCCTTGATGGGACAGACTACAATGATAGTCAGTGTTTGTATACATTCACGATGCTAACACACCTGCAGATTGTTGTTTTGTTTATTAAACATGTGATGAAAGCATTAAAATACCTGTAGCTATAGCCTAGATCCATTGGCTGGGCATGAGCATTTTTTTCCTACACTCAAATTAATGTATCACTTTAGGCACGTGTTAAACTTTTGCGTTGATTGTTGAGCTGATTTTTGTTTGGTTTTGGGCTTTTTGATTGTCTGTTTTTTGATGTTGCACTCTACATTTTGAAGACTTTATAAATGCATATTACTTTCAGGATGAATTTGTTTGTTCTCCATAAATAATTCATTGGTTGCGTTCTCTTGCTTACTGTCTGTGTTTTTGGGTCTGTCTTTCCTCTTTGTGTATCTGAATGTAAACCTCTTTGATGAAGAGGTTTTATTCTGTGCTTATATGTAAGGTAAGGTACTGGTCCCTCACTTAAGTTTTGCTGTATCATGTGTAGTGTACAAATCAAAATACCACTTGTTTTCTGGGACAAGAAAGGGATCTAAGTCAAAGCTGTCAGACAGCTGGTAGCCTGTATACATTTGTAATGCTATCAGGGTATCAAAGCAGCTGTTTTGTGTGGTAGCTGTGTTAAGTGGTACCTACTCAGTGGTTATTAAAGACTGGAACTAGTATAATGTAACGTACTGTCTGGAGATTATTTAGGAATCCACTTTGCTTTGCCTGCTGCAATGTTTTCAGCATTCTTTGGGGAGTTGAATCTTTTGTTTTCGTTTGTTCATCTGGCTACACAGTTTTTATATGTAAATGCTATTTCTGCAGGGAAATTAAGTTTTACCTTTTGGGAGTTAATGCTGTTTTCCTATAAATACACACATGTGTGGCAATGACTGAATACACTGCCTGTGAAATAAGTAGTCTTCTAGTGCTTTGGTACCCAAGTGTTGCTTTCTGTGATTGTTGGCAAAGTTCGTGATGGAAAGCACAGACAGTTCACCTGAGTTACAATGTTAATCTTGCCGTGATATAATGTAGGGATATCAGGGTTGTTTCGGAAATTTGGTTTGACGTGTGAAGTGCCCATTGTAATTAAACTTTGTGATAGAGTGTGAAAATATTCTTGTTGGGAATAATAGGGGTTTTTTATTTGTTAGTAAACTGGATAACTGGGAGCGCAGGTTCTATGCTCTGACATTAATAATGATTTAACATATTTTTTAGTAAGTGGAGGGGAGAAAAGCACCACAAGCATCAGTTTATTCTCTCATAAAGGATTATAGACTCGTTTCAAAATGATAGTGCATTCCCTAAATGCATATTTAGGGTAGGATTTTATTGTAATCTTAAGTGTTCTATTTTATTATTACACTAATACCCATGTTCCTGTGGAAAAAGCATTAAAGCTGCCCTAGAGATGTTTTGTCCAAGTGGTGTTATTTTATAGCTCAATTTTAATTGTCTAGTAAACGGAGGGTTGTTTTTTTGTTTTAATGAATGGTCATCTAGAGTGTAACTTCAAAATGGGTGTACTAGACAGACCAAAGAGACCTGTGTGTCATGAATGTTAAGACCTTAAGAAAAGAATACAATAAAAATAGGGGAACTATGAAGAGTGTGGGTGTAGCTAAAAACTGCACCACAACATGTTGAGGTATTTTAGTACTATATTCTACATATGTGTGTGGGTTTTTTGCTCTCCAGAATACTTTGTGATCAGGAGATCCGAGATTTGTTCCATTTGTGTCTTTTGTTAAACAAAACTTGCTTTTCAGTAAAGTTACTCTTATCATTACCACTTCTTACATCTTGAGTGATGATGAATTCTTCACGTGTAGAAGTAATTTTCAGTATCGCTTTTTGGTCTTGTTTGCCAGTTTGGCTTTCTGGTTTGTCTGCACCACTTCTCATGTGTGTCCCTTCCTTGCCCTCTAAGCTTGAGTCCTGCTCAGTTGGACCTCGTCTCTTTTAGACCATTCCATGTTTCTGATGGCCCCTTAAGGAGTCCCTCAGTACACGTTGGGAGTGGGGACAAGGCTGGATCTCCATGCCCCACAATGGCATGGTTGGCTGCTGTTTCTGTTTCTCTAACACGTTTGCCTTTTTGTCTGCCACTGAGCTGATGCTTTTTGAAACCACCAGGTATCTCTCCAGACCTTTTCTGAGAGGCAGCACCTGATCTAAGCCTGATCTTTGTCTGTGCTTCTCTTTCCTGTAAGAATCCCTTCTCAACTAATGGCCTCCATTTCAGCTGCTATCTTGTATCTCAGGCACAGGCTATTATGGGTTTTCTCAGCAGTTCTCTTCAATCTAATTTTGCCTGTCCTGAATGATTTTTTATCAATTGCAAATTTTGCCTGTGCTCTCCACTTGCCTTTTCAGATGGCTTATGAATATCTTGAATATAATGAGTCTTGTGTTCTGCATCTTCCTGCCCGTACAGACGGAGGGCTCAGGTTTTGTTTCATTACAGTTATGTTTCTTTAAGAGGTCTGATGGAGGACTTTCAAAAAATCCCATTTTTGCAGAAAGCTGTATGGATCTGTTTAGTATGTTCCCATTGCAGTAAACGTGCAAGGCGAGGCTTTCGGCTCCGGAGGTGATGTTGGTTTTTTTCAGTATATTTTATACATTAAAATGTCTATTAATTGTTGTTCATTATAATACCTGATAAGCACTCAAAACAGAAGCTAAACTTGAAAAAGTAAAGCACTTCATAGCAGACAGGATCACCATTTGACATCTTCATTCTTCTGGTACGAAAGTCAGTTTTATGCCAGTGTGTCGTACTGCTAATTTTTTTCCTTATTTCCTTTCAATCATTAAATAAATACTAATTTAGTCATGTGGTTTTATTGCAGTTCACTTACCAGGCCTGTAAAATAAAGCTCCTGTACTGACATTGCTTTGAGACACTCCATAAAATTCTCTTGCCTATACAGAAACATTTAAGCACTTCTAACGGGACCTTGGTTTCGCCAATGAGAAAAATGTGGCTGGCTGTTTTGCTGTGGTTTTGTGTGTCTTGAGTGCTCCTTCTGCATCTTCAGATCAAACCTCTTCTTCGATTCTGAGAGAACTCCCTCTGTTTGGAGAAAGCCTCTGTTCGATTTTTGTGCCATATGCCAGAGGCGATTTTTCTTGGCCTGCTGAATTGCGGCTTTACGTTTTTGCTTTTCGTACTTGGACTGAGTTCCACTTTTTGAAAGGTCTTTTCTTCTTGAGGGTTTTATTTGGTGGCTTTTATGTTTTAAAGATTACAACTGGATATGAACTGGCTGCTGTATTTACCCAGCAGCTCCTCTGCCTCCCCCCCAGTTCGCAGCTTGCTTCCTGCCAGCTGAAATGGAAAATTCTTGACTTTCTGGTAGATGGCAGCATTTACTGCCTGTTCTCCTGCCCGTTCCAGTGCTCGCTGGGGGAGCTGGATGGCAGGATTCAGCGAATACATGCTCATATAGGACTAACACATTCAAGCCAAGGGGGGAGAGGAGGGTGGAGATTTTTGCCAGCTTTTTTTTCTGACTTGGAGTGAGCCAGGGGCGCAGTGCTGGCTGTGGCGATGATGTACATTTCTCTTTTTGGAAGCGTTAACGTGGCTTATGCTGAGCACCTTGGCTGAGGAGTGATTTTTCTCTTTCAGATGCTCGTTGTGTGGAAGCTCTCAGAGGAGACTGAGTAGCTCAGCTGCTCAGCTCTGAGTAAGAGGTGATGCTGCTCTGTTGCACAGGCCTAAATACTGGATGCAGTGTGCACATCCTGTAAATACGATATGTACGAATAGCACATGTGAAAGAGTAATTGAACTGAAGCAAGGCTTTGAATTTGCACATAAACACTAGCGTTATTCTAGAAAGAAATCTCTCATTAATGTTGTCTTGCTTTAATAACAGAGATTATTCAGGCTGTTTAATGCAGGTGGTATTTTCAATCTTCATTTTAAGCTGTCAGTATTTCTTTCTCTTTACAACTTGTTACAAGAACACAGTTGATGTCCAGTCTAACATTTTACTTTGGAATGAGCTTAGAAGTGGACTGTGAGGACAAAAAAACAGTGTTGTAATAGGATGTGGAGTAAAATGCAATGGGACACAAATGAGGGTGGCATGGGAAATGCAGGTATGTCAAGGGTGAAGAGAGTTGCAGTATTGGTTGTTTCCATTCTTCCTGTGAGAACAGGCATGCTTGGCTTCATTGGGTGGCTGTGCTTTAAACAAGTTAGTATATGTGAGGGGGAGGAAAGCGGCAAAATATTTTTGACTGTTACTTTTTATGTCTTTGAAATGATTGAACGTTGGGGGGAGGAATTCAAGTAATTCGTTGCATTATGGAAGTGCTGGCTTTTGTGTCCAAATCAATTCAAAGAAAATAATGAAAATACACTTAAAATGTGTTTATAATGTTCTTCCTGTTAACAAATGCATTTAGATATTTTTTGCCAGTCATATCAAAGACACCTTAAAATCATCAGAACATAAATGGAAAGTCTCCTAAAGAATTTGTAATTCACTGCCTGGTAAAAGCATTAGCCTTTATAGAAGAGATTTATAGTACCTGTGCTGCAGATGGTAAATAATGTGTCACTTTCCTAATGAACATCTCTAACTCACTTCTTTGGGCTATAGATTTACTGGAACTGACCAAATCATTATGTGCCCTGAAGGCCAAGGTCACTCATGGTTTAGGAGTGTATCAGTATGACTAAATCAAGTGATTGAGTCAGAAGAGGAAAGCGAGTGACTTTTGTAATGATAGAAGATTTTATATGTAGCATAATTCTGTTATTGCTAAAAATTTGTGACTGTTTAATCTGTTCTTGCCCTCTCTTTCCTTATTCCTCCCCTCAGTCCTGATCCTGAGTAGATAGCCTAGAGGAAAGCAAGCAGTATTTTTCTCCAGGAAACTTAATATTTTTATTTTCCACACTCTGAAGGACAAATTCTGTTTTTTCTATTAAAAATTATGTAAAGGATTTTTGGGGATAAACCACAGCAGTCCTTTTTCGGTGTCTTTGAAACTTTAGGTGTTGTGATGGACAAACAAATGTGAGCACGTTTTTCTTTCTGAGTACATTTACCTTGTGTCCATTCTACTTAAAAAGCATGTGGTTGGGGTAACCCTCCTGCTCTGGCTTTTGAAGCCAGGAAGAATATATGGGGCTCATTTTAATAAATTCAGACTGTCTTACATTACCAGCTTTGTCTTTTACGGGTGAGTTAAATCTTTGGATGGGATTTAGTTTTTGTTATTCTTTTTTAGTTGCAGTTGTATATTAGCTTACACTGCAGATCAAGTTACTCCTCTGACATACTTCTGTGAATAAGTTATGTATGTTCCACGTTAAAATATTAATGGAGGATATATTTGACTCCTTGGCACGGGAATAAGATTTTCCAGGTGATGTGACTTGAGGTTGCGAAAGCCCTGCCAAGTACTGCAGTGCCAAAGAGGACAAGCTTATGTGTAATTATTCTCAGATGTGCTTCGTACAATTAACTGTTACATTGTACTTACCAGCATGGATAAACCTGTAAGAGTCAGTTTTTCCAACTCTTTAGGTTATGCTTATATGAATTATTTAAATATGAATTGTTCTGGGGTACTGGTAAGGATTCTGGGGAAGGAAGTTGACATCTGAGTAGAATTTCTTAGTGTTTTCAAGCGTGAAGAGGAATTTGGGGGGGGGGGGGGAGAGATTTTCAGAACGGACCTGTTGCCACACTGACCTGTCTTCATACATGAAGAGTTGCAAACACCCTGTGCATTGTTTGAAAGCAGAAAGTTGCTGGGAGAGGACACCAGTGCAGTAGTCAGTTCATCTTTCTAAAGTTATTTCTAAACTTTAAAACTTGGGTGAAATATGTGAGGGTTAATGTTGCTTTTGTGTTAATAAAATTGAAAGCTTTGGAGAAAATGCACATTACAGGCAAACATAAATGCTGACACCTTATTTTTGAGTGTCTCTTACTATGGCTCAAAAGAGCAGAAATGCTAGATCTTGTCTTTAAAATAAAAATGTAGGTTTTAAAATTCACATCCAGAAGGAATAAATTTGATAATCATCAAAGGTAGCTTCTGTCTTCACATTTAACAGGAAATTCAAATGCCTGTCAGTCAGCTTACATAAGTCATTTCTCAAGCACACAAAAACCTGAACCAGTTTGTCTAAAGAGATTAAAAAGAAAAGGAAGAAAGTAATATGCCACAATGTAACATTAAAGAATCAAAATGCCCCTGTATCTAGGGAAAACAAGCCAGCTTGATGTACTTTTGTACATCACGTTTGAAATGTAGTGTTGTAATTTCGATTGATTGTACAATAATGGCACCAAAATATCTGTATTTCTGTCAAGGTTTTGATAGCATTTTTTTTCTGTGGGAGCTCTCTGGACGATTCTTATTTACATTGGTTGTCAGTGGAGTACTAGATTATTGCTTATGGAGATGGTTTTGGTTTTTTTTTTTACCTCCCATTATAAAACCTAAAGGAAATAGCAACTTTAAAGTCTGGGGTAGGTGGGTGAAGGATTTGTCCAAATATTAGCCTATAACAAGTTGTAAAAATAAACCTAACCAAAGAAAACCAACCAACAAACACTAAACCATCAACCCCCCCCCCCAAACAAATCCTGCAACTTCTGTGTTTAACAAAAAGTCTCTAATAATACACCCAGTAATTGATACTATCTGTGTCTGTGATAAATACATTTATTTAAGAACAAATATTTTAAAACATGCAGCAGAATTTACTGTGTTAATATTGCTCATAGGATATTTTGGTTTTTCAGTCTGAAACACTGGCAGTGTCTTATCTGGGCTAATTTAATCTTAAAGAAACAACGCAAGTCTGAATGCACCTTGCATCAGAGAGAGGGATCAGTATTTTAGTGTATGAGCAATTTAATTGAAACTCACTTTTTGAAAAGCAGTTCTTTCTTTGTCAAACTTCCACTTCTAAACAAGTAACTGAATTTCTGACCCTGTTTTTTGCTTGTGGGGGTTTTGCATGCAGGTTGTGTTTTTATTTGTTTGCTTTAACATGTGAGGTGATTATTCAGAATAGGGGAGAGAGATGACAATGACTCTTTAGGCAGTGCTGCGCAACCATCTATGTCCCAGAACTTCCTGCTGGGCTATGCTGTGACTTCCAGTGAGGCAGAAGCTGCAAGTATGTGCCTAAGGAGCTGCCCTCCTGTAGGTGGGCAAATTAAAAATCCATTAATACTCAGTGAATAATTCTCAGTTAATAGTTGGGGGTTATATCATGCTGCTGTCTCATTAGTTCTTGCAAGTACAAAATTTGCCAGATGTAAACACCTTTAAGACAGCCATTGCTAAGGAAATACAACAAAGTTCATTTTTCTCTAGTGGCAGAATGCTGCCAACCTTTTGCAGTGTGGCTGACGTGGCTCTACAACTGAGAGCCCAGTAATGCATTTTGGTCATGCTGTAATATCTCAGCATTTTAGAGTCTTAGCAGCTAAGGCTTTACCAGTAAGGAATATTAATCCATAATTAAAGTTGTTTCGTAATTACGATACTACATGTTTATGTACCAAGTAAATTAGGTCATTGTTTCAAGGGTTTTCAAATATAATTTAATTTGTCTGAAGTGCAGTGTAGGATATTGGATGGAAATCTGTAGCTGTGCATGAATTGTTTTAAAGCACTTAACGTCATTAAGGGGGTTTTTTTAGGTGGAGGAATTCATGTGACAAAAATGTTAAACTTCTGTTTGTCTGCAGATGGTTTCCTGAGTATTTTTGAGCTGGATGTGACATAGGGAGGGTTGCTCTGTGCTTGAGTTCTGTATGTCAAACAAATGTAGTGAGTTGTCTGCAAAATCCCCTACTGCAACACTGCACATTGCAGCTATAAATTTCTTTGTGTACAGTGCCTTGTAGTAGTCAGAGCTGCTATTGGGCAGAGGAACTTGTAGACAAGTTGGAATAAACACATTTTCAGGTTATGCCCATTTATGCTGTTTGTGTACTCTGGGCTTGCACTGCACTGTGCCAAGATTATGTTTTCTCAAGCATTACTGCAAGTAATTCAGTCCTTTTTTTATATTTTTCTTCATTTCAGCGTAAGACCAACAGCAGTTTGTCATCTTATGTTATTTGAAGCTATGCAATTGTTTTAGAAGTTTGCTTTGAAATCGTGAGTCACACATGGCTTAAAAGGTGCAAAATCAGCAGCAGTGTTGAAACATAGGCAAATTTGTATTTGTTCTTCTCATCTCCTCAGAGGAGGATTAAAGTAGTCGTATTCTCATGTAATAATCAGTGAAGAATAAAGCATTTATTCTTTTATTTTTCCAGTTTTCAATTCGGATGTCAAAACAATTTTTTATTAATTTTCACTTTCAATACTGCTTTGTGATTGTATTTCAATGTGTGTGTGTATATTTCTAAGTAATACCTTTGCCTTAAAAGCCCTTCAGAGGCTCCTTAGAAGTAAACCTGTGAATGAATTGCCTCTGGCTTGCATTGAAGCCACACATATTGGTTATCTTTCTCATTAATTTTTCTCTTTTCTTTTTGGACTAATCGTGGTTTTGTAGTTTGGTTTCAGTGTGTAATATACCATACACATCACCTCTCAAGTTTCCCGTGGATTTTTTTTTCCAAATGTTTTGGCTGATAATGAGTCTTTTACTTCTAGGAAGTGAAATCTGCTGTGCTTACCCTCCTCTTCTAAAAGATACTGTAAAATGCACATTTTTTGCATGTCAGTGTGAGTACATTTTTAAAATTAAGATGGGTCCTTTAAGAAAATAATAGTTTGCAAAATATTCTTGGTGTGTGCTATCTTAACTACAATTTGACTGCAGGATTCAAAACTGAAGAAATCTTTATTAGTCATGTAAATTCAATATAATTGTCGATTTTTTTTCTTGTGATTTTGTTTTTAGTTTTTTTTCCTGTGAATCGTGTTTGAATGGTATCCTGGGTATAAATTGTACACTTTTTGAAGGACTTGAAATATTGGAGTAATAATGAAACTTTATCCCTGGGCTATTGTCCTGAAAACAAAAGTCAATTAAAAAAGCATTTCAAGTGTTGCTCCCTCTAGTTTTTATTGATGTATGTAGGCTTTTTCATGTTGAGAAATATAAAGCCAATTAGATCAGTTAAATCTGCTTTAACAGAAGGGAAAGCTGTAATACAATGATTTTCATTCTGTGCTGGGTTTATTTTAACTGTCACTCTGATTAGATTTGCTTTCAGCAGGTTTTGGTGGTTGGCATCTGGCAGTGGAGTTCTGGGTGAGGAGGACTCTGCTGCACTGGGGGCATGTCAGAAAGAGCTTCCTCACAGAAGGAAAGCCTGAGATATTAACAGCTAATCCAGCACACTGCTGGATCTGGTGATTTAGCTGAAAATAAAATTAAACAGCTACTCTCTAGCTTGTGAATTTTGTTTTCCAAGTATAATAAATAGTATCCCTGTTTCAGGCATCTGTCTGTGAAACCTCCCCTAACAAGGACTCTTTTATCAAGTATCTGACTGAAAATTATAATTACAGACCTGTGTTGTGTAGGAAAGTTCAACTGCAAATTAGCTGTGGATCATTCAGAGTTTAATTATCCTGTTCACTGGTTTAATAATCTTTCAATGTCTGTGGCTTGAGAATTACTGTACTCTCTCTTCCACAATCCATGCTACATCAATTTCCAGGGAAATAGGGAACAGTCAGTAAGCTCTGGCCTGCTGGAAGGAGATGTTCATATTTGACAAGCTGGTGTAATTTGAAGTGGAAGTCAGCTCTGTGCCACAAGTTGGTGGATCACTTCCTGTTGAAGAGGTGAAGAAGCCAGGGAAACAGAAAAAACTATTTGAAAACATTTGTAAGTTTGAAAAAAAACCCTTAGATTTCTAATAAATTGGCACTATAATATCATTCCTATTGAGCTTTGCTTTAGCTGAGAAAAGCAGCCAAATGTAGAAGAAATTGCCCCCAGTAGTTTGCTAAGTCCTGTCTTCAAGGACCCTTGAAGAGTGTATTTGCTGCTTTTCATGGCATTTGCCAGGAACTCAGATAGCCAGAGGTGAGGGTTTGTGTTTTGTTTTTCTTTTGAGAACCTACACAAGAATTCCTGGCCAACAGCAGTCTGTGGTTCAGGGACTTCCAGAGGCAGAGCTTGTGTCTTTCCACTGAATTGCACATCAGGGGTTTCTGTATTCATCCCATGCAGACTCTCCATGAGTTGATTTCATAGCTAAGCAGAGCTTTATGCTGTTTTGTACATGTGTAAGGATTATTCTTCACACAAAACTTTCTGTCAATTCTCTGTGAGATGACCAGTGTATGAAAAGATGTCTGTTAGAATACTAAGCTTTTGTTCCATAGTAGAAATGGTGATCTCAAAGCATGTTATTGAATACCATAGAATAATAGAATGGTTTGGATTGGAAGGGGCCTTAAAAGTCATCTGGTTCCAACCCCCCTGCAGTGGGCAGGGACACCTTTCACTAGACCAGTTTGCTCAGAGCCCCATCCAACCTGGCCTGGAACACTTCCAGGGACGGGGTCGCTACAACTTCTCTGGGCGACCTGTGCCAGTGCCTCACCACCCTCATTGTAAAGAATTGTTTTCCTAATATCTAAGCTAAACCTTCTGTCTGTCAGTTTGAAGCCATTCCGCCTTGCCCTGTCACTACATGCTCTTGTGTAAAACACAGGGGATTTTTTTGATTTTGTATCATGTTACATTACCACTGTTAAATATCTCTTGCTATTTTACTGCTTGTGTTCCTAATCTTGTATAGCTCCTCTGTAATTCTTCAGCTGGGCCCTTGTTGTCATCCTGAACAGCATCCTTGATCTTGAGAATACTGGTAAAGTTTAGCTTCTGTATTCATTCCCTCTTTAAAATCAGGATGAAGAGTTAATGTGAGCTCAAGCCCTGCAGATCTTAGTAATTTGTGGCCTTTTGTTCTTGTGAACCCATTACCATCTATGTGACAGCCTTCCCTCTTACACTCTGGCAGCTTAGTTTATTTCAGCAGCTTTGATAAGTGACCTTTATTTTGGTTTTTTTTGTTCACTTGTTTGTTCAGAGGAGTTGTGGAGGCCCCATCCCTGGAAGTGTTCCAGGCCGGGTTGGATGGGGCTCTGAGCAACCTGGTCTAGTGAAAGGTGTCCCTGCCCATGGCAGGACCGTTGGAATGTTCATCCCAAGTCATTCTGTGATTCTGATTTTTTTCTTTTTATTTATTTTTAAAATTTTTTTTTTTGGTTGAAAAGCGTCCTGATCCTGAAGTTTGAAAGATGAGTTGTCTTAGGCTTGAGATACAGCATCTGTCTCTCCCCTTTTCACCCTCTACATGTTTTCAAGTAGTTCTTCAGAGCTTGCAGTGTGTTTATTTTTTAACTGGCCTGTTTGTGAGTTTTCATTGAACCTAGTATTCCTTTTCCCATTGGAACCCTTCCAGAATTTTTCATTCTTTCAGTAAGCTTCTCTTACCTTCCTGTTTAGTGCTGCTGATCTGTATTTGTGTTTTTCCTTGAATCTGTCACTGGAGATATTTCATGAACTCTAGGTTTTGCATGTGGAGAGATTGGGGAGGTGGGCAGAGATCTTGGTGCTTGTTTAGATTTGTTCAGCCAGTGCTCGTGTCTGTAGCTCTGCATTGGGTACACAGTCAGCAAGTTGTCAGAGTTGCACATTTTTCTAAGTAGTTAATTTTAAATTCATTATATTTTTGTTTTATAAAGTGACAACTCTAAAGAAGTTATTTTTACTACAATTCCTCCCATTAATATAAAGAAGCAGCTTAATGAGCACATATGTAACTGTGATTCAGAATGAATTTGAGTGTTGCAAAGCACTTTGGCTGACTGCAAAGTTAGTTTGAGAGGGGAATTGAGATATTTTCCAGATGGGATCTCAGCAGTTTTAACTCTGGCTTTATCGGTTAATAAAAGGGATTTGTGTTTTGTGACAGTTATTGAATAAGGATTTGAAAATGTCTATAGGTCTTGCAGCACAAAAGAGCTGCTGAGCTTCAGTGTTTCTTACGCGGAAACTTGGATTTGATGGGTTGTTTCACTTGTCTTCCGTGCTGCATCAAAAACTGAAAAATATTTTATGCTGCTTTTGTTGATGCTAAATAGAATTGAAGAGTGGGTTATCAGCTGACCAGGTCTGCAGTGATGTTGACTGGTACAATTTCTGCAGTATAAAAAAATTGTAGAAAAATCCGTTGCATTGAATATTAAGAATAAGTATTCAGAATGGATTCCTGAGACTGTCACTTTTGTAGCAGAAGTAAACATTTCCATGTATGTAATCAGTTACAAGATTTCTTTTAATGGCAGTTCTGGGAATAAACATAAAATAAAAAGTAATTGAACTAATAGGTTGAATTTTAGAAACAGTCAAAAATTTCTTACCAAGTACAGTTCTTTTGTCAGACTGTTGTTCTCTTGCCCATATTGAATGTGTTTCTAGAGCTAATGACTATTTTTAGAAGACAAGCAAATTTGTGAAGAGAATAACAGCTGAAGGGGAATTCTGTCTGCTCTGAGGATGGGCAGAGGGTTGGCAGTATCCATGTAGGTAGAGTTTGTCATCGGGCACATCTGTAGCTTGTATTTATTGAAAGGTGGTTGGTTCAGGCCTGGTCTTAGTCTCAGACACCCTATAATATAAATGTATATATAAACTCGTAAAACAACACTAACATTCTGGGCAGCACTAGCAGTTTTATATGTTCTGGCACATTGTCTGATAAAAGTTTCCAGATGAATCATTATGGTCATGTATTAAAGACCAACACACCGTCTGCTTTTATAAGCTGTGAACAGCAGACATGAACCTTATTTTTTCACTTTACTTATTCAAGAGCACGAGCACAAACTATTGTATCTTGACCACTTAGTGTCCCTATGTTTAGTAAGGATAAGATATATGGGAACTCAGCACAAACTCAGAGAAGACTATTCAGACTTACTGTGGGCATTTGAAGAGACTGTAAAAAGACTTATCAGGAGATTGCAATAACTTTAAAAGGAGTCTCTTGTCAGCTGATGTAGTAAATGTACTTTGTGGATCCTTTGGTCCTGTCTGCTCTTTCATGCCATGTCATGTCGTTTACTTGTCAAGTTTTCTGTCATGAAGCCTTCAAATGAAGAGGTGAGGTGAGGAGGACACATCCATTGGAGAAGGTTCTTTGAGTCAATAATGGTAATTTTGAGTGGGATGTGCCCCTTTCTTTGGGTTCTCCTTAAGTTTGCTGCAGGTGCACTGAGAGAGGCAAACTCATGTGAAGGAAGAGACTTCTAAACTCCAGGCGTTCAGAAACGCAACTACTCAGATGAACTGTGACCACAGAGGTAGTGGCAGAGGTAAAACAAACACTGCAGATAATAAACACTGTCTTTCTGTGTAGTCTTTATGTCCTAGTCCTGATTTTGGTATTAAATCAGTTCCTGATGCCTCTAGCCATATTATGTGTAATAAGTTCAGAAGTTCCTTTTCTGGTTTTGTTCCTGATTGTTCACGGTTGCTATTCATGGGAAATATTCAGCATCTATTTAATCTTAGTATTGAAGACAGCAGGACATGGATTAACAAGAAAAAATTAAAGAAGACAGTTAAGAAGGTGAAAATAACATGTAGGATGGAAAGAAAAGCTGTAAACCAAGACAAAATTTTCAAGTGACGTGCAGGAATAATTACAAAGGAACAGAAAGCAGAGAAGTATATGCTGCTTGGTATAGGAAGAGTAAAACATTACAGAGTAGACACACTGAAAATATGTGGCACAGACAAAACTATGAATAGAAACAAGAATCTGAATGATATTATGTAAATAAGAAATTACTCATCTCTTCAACTTTGCATATGCAGTTTTTCTCCTGTGGTTGTCTAGACCCAGATACATGTTTTTTCTTCATTTTGTTTGAAAAATGTTCTTTCCACCTGAATAGGTCAGCTGATAGATAAGATGTAAAAACATAATGGCAAACAGATTTTAAATTGCTACACATTTCTGGAGAATGTAGCTTTATATGGAAAAGGAGGCATTCTAATGTAGCTGTGATGTAGTGTTTGAGAGAGACATCTTGAGATACTACTTCTAGTAGACTAAATCCAGGAAAGCTGCTTGTGCCACCATGCCAAAACTGAGAATAGAGCTGAAAGAGCTCATGTATAAGAGAGATAGTTGTGGGATTTTTTTCTTTGGGATGCCAGAAAGTCGTGCGAAACTCAGCTGTATATAACGTACTGAAGAATTCATCATGCTTAGTTAAAAACATCCATTACATAAGTGAGTGCTTTTAATAAAAGTCAGGCAAAGCCTAGTTATAAGCTTAAAAGCGAATCATACTTCATTCTGAAATAGTGGTGAGTTTGATATTGAGACTTAAGACAAACCTAATTATAATACTGAATGCCCATGTTAGTAAAATGAGCTGCTCCCCTGTCAGGACAGGTGATCAGAGCTGTTCGTGTGTGAACTTTTGCTAAAAAGCTGTTAATAAGAAAGATGTCTCAAGTATTTACCAACTGATTTCTTGACAAATATATGAAAATTTAAAAAAACACAAAGCACCACCAACACCTCGGTCATCGGACATTTTCTATCTCATCTTCTGTGTGTGCTGAGTTGATTGAAATGAGTTGTATTCCTGTCACACTCTGTGAGGGCTCACTAAACTCAGCCTTTTTAACACAGTAGTCTGGCACAGTTTTAGTGTGTTGTGTGACAACAAGACTTTGGTTTAAATATCAGTGGAGAAACTCTAGAAAAATGGTTCAGCTTCCAGGGCTGATGTTTGATTTTAATACCAGCTTTGTCATGTTCAGAACAATTGTCGTCCAGAAGTCCTGTGTACAGGGTAAGTTTTCATACTTATGTATTAATTCAATTATTTTTTTTCTTTCAAGAGATGTTTATTAGATTAAATTAGCAAATTTATACCAATTTACTGTAAAACTTTCTTATCAAGTATACAGATCTTGAAACTCAAATTTATGTCATTGTAAAGGAACCCTTTCAAGTTCAGCAAGAGACTTCCTTGCAAGGAGTTATGGATTCAAAGTATTTTGGTTTTACGTGCTATTCATAACCCCTTTGCATTTCACTACTGCAGCTAAAATT
This sequence comes from Pseudotriccus pelzelni, assembly GCA_035584735.1. Lineage (NCBI taxonomy): Eukaryota > Metazoa > Chordata > Aves > Passeriformes > Tyrannidae > Pseudotriccus > Pseudotriccus pelzelni. The sequence goes on from JAWMRA010000041.1 coordinate 69,717,070, forward strand.
TGTAGGTCATTAAGAGAATAAAATACAGATTCATCAAAAGAAACAACAAAATTGTCCTGAAATTTCCTTAAGCTTCTCTAAAGTTGAGCAGTTGTCCAAGAAATGCAGAGAAGTTTTTTTTCCATTAAAATTTATCTTCTGGGGGAGAACATACCCACAAAAATTTAACTTCAGAAAAGACCTTTTGAACTTGCAAATTGATGTCTAGCTCGAAGAAAATTCTTGTAATTTGTGCTCAGCTTGATGGGATTTTGGGAAGCAAAGGGGAATGAACTTGAAACAAGAGAACAATGTTTGCTTCAGTTTTAAGGGATTTTTTTAGCAGCTTCTTTTTCCCCTTCATCTTGTGTAAGTAGAAGCTGCAAACTACTGATTAGGTAGCTACAGATTTGTACAATTAATCTTTCTTCTGTGGCATTTATTTATTTAGATTTTAGCATGAAGCTAGAGCAAACTTGCCTGGATGAAGACATTTCTCACTCAGGAGGCAACTTTTATGTGATTGACATCTTACATTTTAATATGTTGTAATTCACCAGTCTGAATCTCTTCAGTTCAGAGAGCAATAACAAAGCAAATGATGAAAAGTTAAGTGATGAGAGAAGATTAGATAAAAATGTGATATATGATTTAATGCTCAATACTTTTTCTTTTAAGTGCTCATTAGCTGGTGAAGTGAAATGAAGAAGCGACTTTTCATCTCCTAGTGATAGACTAAGAAAGTAATTTGAATTTTCCAACTGGGACAGATCTTAACAGGGGCTGGGTTTTGTATGTATTGGTATAAGAAAAGGAACTATCCAAAGATATTATGGGATTAAAAATCGAATGCGGTTAGTGTTACATGATTATCAATACAATTCTTTTTATAGTGATGTAATATTCTCTCTGGAGTATTAAATGGGATGTTTCAGTTTGTTCATGAAATCAGGTTCAGCTGTGCTGTAGCTCTGTCGTGCATCTTGACTTTTGGATTTATGCCTGGAAGGAATTTCTGAAGTGAAATTACTTCCTATCTTCTTGTGTGAGCTCAAAGGTAAAGGATAAGGATTAATCTTAAAATAATTATCTTAGTAAATATTTTGTTTCCATGCCAAGAGGATTTTTAAAGCATAGGAGTGCACTGTGTTAGACTTCACATCTCTGTGTGAGAAGTTGAAGATTCTCATAGTAAAAATGAGCATTTTTGCATAGATAGAAAAACTTAATTTTTAAATTACTTGTAGATATTAGTGAAGCTTAAGAATAATGTCTTGCTTTTCTACCAAACGTTATATTAACCAATATCCACCATACTAAAAACAGAGAGTTAAAAGAGGATGGTAGAGTATATTCCAAGTAGTTTCCTTATGCCCAGGTGTGGTACAGAGCAGGAGGTGGGTGGTGCTGGGCTTTATGCAGCATCTTTTAAAATACAGCATTTATAAAGGAGCCTGCCTGGCTGTGCTTTCTGCTTCAATGATAAACAGGAAAGCATTTAAAAAATCCCAGAAGTGCCTGGGGTGCAACTTTTGTCTTCTTGAAAGAGGAGAAAGACTTTTTGTATTCATTTGTAAAAATGAATAAACAATAAATATGGAAAGAAGCTGTGAGAGAGAAAACCAAAACATAGGAGACTTCTGTACTACTTGTGTCTGTCTGCGGGTGTATTAAGAGATACTAATCTCTAAAGGGAAAAGTTTTGAGTATGTACTTCTTTGACATAGGAGTTTTGCATGTGAATAACTTTTGATATCAAAATAAATTGTTTCATTAGGAAGCTAAATGGTTTCCTTATGTATAAAGAGATTTTAAGTGGAGGTAAACTGCTTTGGAATATGCATCACTTCTTAGACAGTTCTCAAGCCATTACTTGTTAGACAGTTCTCACGCCTTCCTTCTTGCTCCCCCTATCCTAAAAAAAATAACAATAATAAAAAGAAAACTGCCCAGAAATCGCCAGGTAGTATAATTCTTAAATCAATTTTGCGAATATTCAGCAGATTTGTTGTCTTTGTCTGATTTATGAACTCTGCTGCGGAGCATTCAGATCATATGGTGTCCTGGAAAGGTTTTCAGTCTGTTACAGTGGCATCATGTAATTACAGTGAAGCACATGATGACAGTGTTTAAGCCTGAGGATGCCCTGCAGGGAAGTAGTGCAAATAATTATCTGTGCATCAGCACAGATTGAAAAAAAAAAAAAAAAGAAGAAAAAAGAAAAAATCAATACTGCTTGGTGGCTGAGTTTTGAGAATTCCAATTAATGATTTTAGATTTGACTTAAAGTTCTGAAATTGTTTGGAAGTAGGCCATCTCATGCTGGGATGAAGCATCAGGCCATTTTAAATTAGACACTGAGCATGCTCATATCAGGTCCCCCCTGTTTCAGATTTTGCAGTGTGTCTCAGTTCCCTGTTAGTAGAGCTGTCATTCAACTGAAGTAGAGGAGGGCACAGCATGCCCTTTTGTCATCTTTCTATCAGTGCACATGTGATTTCTCTTGGAACTGGGAACTTGAGATGTGAGACAAGCCTTGCTGTTAGATCGCCAGTGTTTTTGGTGAGTTGATATTCATCTCTTCCCTTTCTAACGCCTTTAGATACCTCAGATAGAACTCAGCTTCATGCTTGTCTCTATTCTCTTATAAATGGTGTCTGTTTGAAATGTCTCTGCCATTGCTCACTTCAGTAAAATAATTCTGGTACATATGTATTAATTTCTTTACTGGAGGAGAATTGCTTTTTTAACAGGAGTGCTGGGCTGTGCAAAAAAAATGGGCATATATCTTTTTTGTTCTGACTTCAAATTAGCTAACTATTCTAAATATAGCAACAGTTCCTCCACCGCCACTTCTCAGTCATTTTTCATTATGTTCTTTTAAGCCATTTTTGGTTTAAAACCGAGCTTATTTTATGTATCTCATATTTTAGAGGGAGTTAGACCAGTCTTGCAAAAGAGAATTTTATTTATGTCAGACAATGCTGAAGGATATTTACAGTACTTGGTTTCAACACAAATTGCAAAATGGGGTGACTTAGCTGTTGTCATCCTTAGTTTTGCTGATACGCATGTATTTCCTTCTTTAACCAACAAAGGAATAGAAAAAGGTATCTCCCAGTTCTTTGTTACGACTGAAATTTTGCGCTTCTGTAATAAGAATTTTTGAACAAATTTATGGTCTTTGTCGTAGATAAAGTGATGGTTTGATACAGCTTAACATTTAATTAACTTCTAATTAAGGGGAAGGCAGGATTTATGATTCAGTGTGTTATCAAAGCTTAGTTCTTAGTTCTTGATTTGAAATTTTGTTTTCCTCCAACAGCATCTGCAAAATATAACTTCTAAATTCTTTAATGCAAGGCATTTAACTTGTAGCAAAGTCAGTTAGCAATATATTTTTAAAACGTCTAAAGTAGGGTTGTAAAAAGCAGTGAGTGAATTGATAAACTCTGACACCACCCACTCCCACCACCCACCCTTAGAAAAAGTTGTTTCCTGCTTGCACTTACCTGTGGGTGAATAAAGATGATTTAATATCATGGTTGAACTACATGTGTGTTTTAAGGTGTCAGTAGTGACATGCTAGAGTTTATCACTAGATGCAGATCGGAGGTCTTAATTGTAATGGGTTCACATGTATTTTTGGCTTGGGAAGGTTGTTTTTACAAGTGGGTGCTCTTTATCCTGTTGCGATTGTATGCATGTACTTCAGTCTCCTGGATAAAAGATTTGAATTACAATGGGAAAAACTGCTTGTCAGTGAATTCGCTGAGCCTGACAAAAGAGATTCGTGCCAAGCATAACCCCTGTTATGATTCCAATTGACCTGGTGCGGGGGAGTAAAATCAATAAACCCATAAGCTTCATCAGTGCTGTGACAGTCCCGGCTGGAAGGGAGACAGCACGGAGAGTGCAGTGTGTGAATCTTGAGTACTTGAATGTGAGTTTGTATGACCCCCCTGGTGCAGAGTTCTGGGGGAAAACGATCTAAATGGGTGTAGTGGTTAAGGTTTTTGTTAAAGCCTGAGGATAATGCGTTTAATCGAGGCCTTGTGGTGGCAATGGGCTGTCATAACCCATCAGAGAACCGGCACTTTGGCTGCCAGAACAGGGTTGTGCCACTCTGACAAATGATGAAAGAGAGACAGCCAGGGGTAACTGCAAACCTGTGTTGTGCAAAATATATCACTGTACTGGCTTGTTATCTTCAAAGCATGCTGTTTCTAATACTGAGTTTTCACTCTTATAACTGGAATACGTTATTTCATGGTGGTGGTGCCTTCAGGTGCCGTGAGCTGTGTCTCACAGAGGTCTGGAAAATGCTGTGAAGCTTTACAGATTTGCCATAGGACAATTTCTGGATAAACAACAAACCTGGAGAACTTAAGGCCTTTTAGAAGATAACGAAGAGATAAGAAAGGAAAAGATTTGCATTAGTGACTGCAGTGGCGGTATAAAGGAAACACTTAGAGAAGGTAAACATGTGCAAAAAAAAGTAGCATTTAGCTGTTTTGGCTTCATTCCTTTATCACTGTGAGCATGCAAACATGTGAGATTACTGATTTGGGTTGCTGAATAAGTATGATTCTACTGAGATATCCCTTTGGAATATCCAAAATTAAAAGTGTAAAAAGTTGTATTTCACAGGTTTTATAAGGGAACGGTTTTTAGTCTCAGGGAAAGCAGAAACTTGCAAGCGTCAAACATCTCCAGTTATTTTTATAACCTTGATCTTGTCTGTTTTACTCTTCAGAATAATATTTGTTCTTGCCTTTGAAGTAAGTGCTGACTCTGGTTAGTTTTCCAAAAAAAGGAATTCTTACATTATAGTTATAAAGGTTAACTGAAATTTTATAGGCAAGATACTGCCCACTCTGCACTGCTACTCGTCTATACCATTTTATTTAACATGTATGTCCACTTTTGGTCATAGGTAGCACGTAGAAAATATTTGCCTTGTATTTATGATCTTAATGGTGACTGTGCATAAATAGGTTATTTTGAGATCTCAGAGAACCTGACAACGGGTTGTTTTGGGTTTTCTTAAGAGGACAAAAAAAAATGCATTCTGTTTTTCATGTGAATGAAGAGTTACTGACTTGTATGGCTCTTCTTCACTAGGAGAGCACTAAGAATGTGGTAGTGGCCTTAGTCATTTTGAGGAAGCACCACTGCTGAAATAATGTTTATACAAACTTTGTGCTTGAATTATTATTTTTTTTAAGTATAAATGTTTGCACAGGGAAAAGAAAATCAGAAGAGGATGCGGGGTGAAGGAGAACCTCTTGTATATGTATCACTTAGGCTGCCTGCCAACAGTGTTTTGAATGATTAAAATCTTTTGGACAGTGAAGTTCAGTCTTTTTCCATTCATGTTGTGTTCTAAATGAAAGATTTTACTACTGCTGACAATTGCACATACTCAGTTGATGGGCCAGATGGAGGGAGCCTGTGACAATTTTTAGGCTGAAGGTTGTGTCTAAAAACCTTGTCAGCATTCTGCATCAGATCTTGACCCATTTTAGACAGTATGCTACAATCTGATACTTTCAAGAGAAGAATGTCATTTTTTAGTTTCCTTTTTTTTTTTTTTTTGTAGAGTGGAGGAAGGAGTGGAGCTATGTTTCACAAGCATGAGCTAAATTTACTTTGCCAAATGAAAAAGAAACTGCACACCAGTGCTCATTTAAAATAATTGGCTGTAATGCCAGCATTCAGTCTGAGATTTTATGGAAAAATAAAGGAGGCATTATTAGTTCTTTCTCTATGTATCTAGCATAAGTTGAGAAACAGGCTCGTTAAAGTGAAGACCTAAAATGTTTGGAATTGGTTTCTTTTTTAAAAAAACTTCAGCTTTTTTTATACCAAGAGCATGGAAATGGTAAGGAGTTGGCTAAGTCCCTGCTGAATAGCTGAGAATTGTGTCTACTTTCTCAGTACATTGAGGTTTAAAATGAGTGTTAGATAGTGCTGTGATATTGGGCTGTGATTTTAGCCATGAATGTGCCAGATCATTGCAATTCAGTAATGAAAAGGTATGTAGTGGGAATGTCTGACGATAAAAATTTAGCAAATGATTTTGTATAAAGTGAGTGTTGGGAACTCAGAATTTCCTAAAAGATTCCCAAGAGTAAAATGTTCCCTTTTGTAGGTCAGAATTTCCAGCCTTACCTCTTCTCCAAAAATAAAGGACAGGAATGTTTCTCAAAATGGTACATAATGTTAACTTTTTTCGGTGTATTTTCAGTGCAAAAGAGCATCACTACCCTCATGTTTGTACATGCATCCATATTTTTTAAGAGAACATGGAATATGATTTTATAATGAGAATATATGCCAAACAGTGACTTTTTTGTATTTAAGCCAATCAAAAATTTATGCTCTTCCAAAGCAAGACCATTGAGGGGGGGAAAAAAAAAAGTTAATTCTTACATACTTCAGGCCATTTGAAGGGACTTGTATGCAATTCATATCTTCTCCAAAAACTTCAAACAAACACCAAAAGGTTTTCATGTTCTGTACTTTCCCGTTTATGTATAAATGATTAGTTTAGTCAGCAGTTCAGTATTTTCAGTCTTCAAAGTTTATTCCTAAACTTGTCTATATTTCAGATGGTCCCTTTGCATATTTTGCCATAATATGTATAATAATGTGTGCAGGTTTTTCCCCAGGGATTTGTATAGGTATCATAACATAATCAAATCGGTAGATAATCTGTCAGTTACATGAAAATTACCATACTGGCAATTTAATAAAGACCTTTTAATCTGTGAAAACATGGTGTTTGGTGACAAAACTGAGTAACATCTTTAGTGGAATGACCTTCAGGGTTTTCAATGAACAGTATTTGTTATAGAGTCTTTTTACAGAGGTGCCTTTAGGTGTGATCCATGAATAAGTTAAAAACAAAAAAGCAAAATGGCTGTATTGCATTATTTTAGATGTGTTCAGAATATGATGGGGGGTTTTGAGGGGGGAAATGTATTGAGAAACAAGAAATACAAAAAGTTATTCAAAAGTGTCATTAAAAAGCAGGAGTTCAATACAATTTTGAACAATTTTACTAAATAGAAGTTTGTGTGATACAAGAGGCTGTATCTTACCTGGGAAAACGAAGTTAGACTTTTTCTTTTTCTCTGTTCTGAGAAATAGGGTGAAATATTTTTTTTTTTCCTCCTGGATAAATATCCTGAGACATCAAGGTTGTCATATCATAGCAGAGAAGGAAAAGGCATGACTTGAACAATGCAATTTTCAGTACTGCCATCTGTTTCATCCCACACTGCCCAGTGCGTTTGTTTTCTCTACAAGCAAAGAAAAGACGGATATCTTTAGGAGCCTTCACATTGAGACTGTCAAAGTAAATACTTCCGTGCTGCCTCTGGAAGTATCTCCAGGTCCACTGTGGTTCTGGCTGCTGCTCCAGGGATCGTGGCAGTGCCAGTGGGAGGCAGGATTTGCACAGAGGGTGAGGGACTGAAGCGTTGATGTGACTCAAGTGAAACAGTTGAGTGATGGGATTTCACCAGATCCTCAAAATTTTATATGAAAATGTATCTTACAGAAACATCTGGAAAAATGGCTACTGAAGGGCTTACTTGAACTTGAACAGCTGAGACCTTTTTCCTCCTAGACCTAGTGAGTTTGGCTTTTTTTAAATGGAACTTGACAGGTTTAGGCTGAATGTAATTTCTGACTGCATCAATGATCAAAATGGGATGAGAGCATTCCGCTCAACCTTCCATGTATTTACTTGCTTTAATGACGGGGAGTATTTTGTATCGTGATAGCACAAATTGGAAATGGAAACAGAGGTTTACTTAACCAAGATCATAGAGAATGTCTGGTGAAACAGAACGTGAACCCAAAGGGCATATCTTTGATGCAATTAGCTTCATGTTGTGGTCCCTGAATGACTGTCAGTCAAATACCTCAGGCACTGAAATGCGTGTCAGTGCAAAGCTGCACCTGGCCCCACGGGGAGAAAAGCCAAATAGCCCTAGAGAAACTTCCTGCTCATGAGGCTGGACTGGTTTTGAGATCTTCACTACCAGCTCTGTGTTATCGCACTTAGAAATTCCAGCTGCCCCACAGTCCAGTCCATTCTGGTATCTTAACATGGCACTGCCCTGTAATATGGTACGTTCAGGGTCCTTAATTCATCAGCTCAGGGCCATGAGCATTAAGGTAATCTTGTCCTCCTTGCGTCCTGTAATGAGTCTCATCCACAGAGGAGATTCAGGTTGATAATTTGATCCACTGATTGCAGTTTTTTATTTCATTAGCTTGTCTGTGTTGAAATCAAGTAAGAATAGTTCAAACAGGACTACTGAATATATTAATCACTGTGAGGCTTCAACAAAATTAGATTTATTTTATTTCTTCATTTTATGTTACAGTGACACATCTATTAGAGTAGCGTTGTGTCATTGTCTGACAACTGTGTTGAAGTGATGATATTGAGAGATTCTGACTGCAGTCCCCTCCTTCATTTTCATGTAAAAATTTCTGAAAACTGCACCTCTGGAAAGCTGGAACAAAGACAAAGAACTGTGTAGAAGAGTAATAACACAGCACTCAAGGGAATAGAAGCTAAGAAATGTCAAGAGTTGCTTCAGTGTGAGTGCATGGGGGCTGTACATACCTGTATGCGTAAGTCTGGCTGTACTTTGCACTAACTACAACCAGCTTGTAGTTTCTCAGCACTTCTAGACTTTCTGGTGCAGAAAGCACTTTAGCTTCTCAGACTGAATTTTTTGTTTCTTGTTACCTCCATAGTTTATTTAAAAGATTAAATTAAAATGGTAGAGCTATTTCCTTGAAAGACATTAGAAGAAGATATTCTTAATAGTTTTAAAATGTTTCCAGCTGGTTCTCTGCAAAGCTGTGATATCCCTGTGGCATTCAGGAAAAGTTTACCCTTTTTCACTGAAAAGCATTTCAGTGTCTGCAAGTAGTGTACAGTGTTTCTACTTTTAACTTGTGGGACCTTTTGCACACACCAATAGCATTCTTACTGCTAAAAATGTAGGCTCTGTGACTGGTCACTGTATTTCCACTTGTCTACAGCTTTCTCATATGGAATGAACATAGAAGTTTAAATTAAGAATTACTGTAACAAGTAGTAATAACTATCAGTAAGACCTTGCTGCTCTTTATCTAGAAAATAAATTAGTTGAAGACAGTAGATTTCTCTGCTGATTCTGTTGGCATGGCAGTCCTTACTCTAGAGGCAGAAATTATAATTTATGGATGTTTTACAGATGGTTTAAAGTTATTGACAAATGCCTCTAGCATGTCATCTGTGTTAGAAACAAATACCAAATATGTAGAATAAAGAGGCTTGTAAGTTCTAACTTGATGGTTTTTCAGAGTATGTCAAATCCTTTATGACACTTACGACACTGGAGATGGTTACCAGTAATTCTGTTCATGTTTCCTGGCAGGCATATCCAATAGATGTAGATCATCAGAATTTATTCTGCAAGGAGCTGAACGGGTTTTAATGTGAATCTTCCTATAATTACTGGGGAAAATATTTGAAATCCAGATTATTTTTGAGATATCAAAAGGACTGGCCTTGTTAGCAGTACTTCATTTGATGTACCTCAGTGGAATGCACTCAGAGAAACCATGCCAGTGAAGCCAAACAGCTGCTGTGCACTGGTATGAACATTAAAAGACAGCGGGAGAAAAATTCTTACAAAGCTGCTTCTCACACTGTCATCTTAATCCTCAAGGAAAATCTGCAAAATACATTTGAAATACAAGCATGGAAATGAAATTCAGAAATCTGTTAGATCTTAAAACTCATGAACTCACTGGTTTTAAACGACACGAATGACCTCTTCAGCCAGTTCCCCAGTTTTATCACCTTCGTCTTCTGGGAGAGAAAAAATGGAAGAATAATATAAAATGAAATTATCAAATCTTGTTCCCCCTCTCCTGGACTCTAACTCCTTTTCTTCTTCTTGGTCTGATGAACACACCTTATTTCAACTGAGCATGATGGCTTTCAGCTTTCTTGAATCTATGAGCACTGCTGCTTTTACTTCAGGTTTGAGCAATGGCTCTTGCTTTATGAGCTTGTAACTCATTTCCAGGGTTGTCAGTAGATGCAGTGAAAGATCCCTGTGTAAACCTTGCCTTGCTGGTTTCAGTGCTTCTTGTAGGAGTACTAATATCGACATGTGGCATGATTACTCCATGTGGGTAGCATTTATTTCACTGACTGTTGGAGTTCATTATTTTTTTCCTTAGAACAAGTGAGAGGTGTGAAGGTTGGTAGAAGCACTTTGTGACAGTTCAAGGGCTTTGGCTTTAAAAGCACTTAAGAAACTTAAAGTATGCAAAAAACCCGAAGGTGGTTATTCTCTGATTTAGAAGTAATGGGGTGGTGCAGGAATCCTTGAAAATAAGAGGGAAAACTCTGGCATAGAAGTTCTTTAGGTGCAGTTTAAATCATATTTATTGCAACATTGTTTGGGGATACTCTAACCTATTACATAGCTTTGAGTTTGTTGAAACATTGCACACTTAAATATATTTAAAAGCGGCACAGCATATAGGTGATTTTCAATACCTGTATTGGAAAGTTTTTGGATTGCATAAAACCTGGGGTAAATACAAGAATTAAGTTTTAAGTTAACTATTAAGTTAACTTAATGAAGCACTGAATTCAGTTTTGACCAGTGAGATTTGGTAATTGACTTTCTTAAATATGGTATTGAAAGTCTTGTGTTAATGTTTTGGACCTTCAAATGTGGGTTCAGTGTCTCACCTCATTCAGCGCATGAAGTAAAAAAGCCCTTGGGTTCTTTTCTTACCGTCCCTTACTGAAGGTAGCTGGTAAGGAATCACGGGATCATTCAGTCCAAAAGTGAGTAGGACATCACTTGTCCAACCTCCTGCCCAAAGCAGGGTCAGCTCTGGGCTCAGACCAGGCTGCTGAGGGGTTTGTCCTGTTATGGTCCTGAGAGAGCCCAAGGATGGAGATGCCACAGTCTCTCTGGGCAGCCTGTCCCACCTCCTGAATGTCCTGCACAAAGTTGTTTTTCCTCATGTCCAGTCTGAACCTCTCTGGCTTTCATTCATGTCTGTTGTCTCTCAACCTCTGGCCAAGCTCTGTTGGGAAGAGCTTGGCTTCATTTTCTTGTTCTCCTCCTTGTAGGTGCAAGCAAGCTGCTGTCAGGACCCCTGAAGCCACCACATCTCCAGGCTGAGCCAGCCTGGCTGTCTCAGTATCTCTTTGCAGGGCAGGTGCTGCAGCTCCTGGCCCGTTGTGGTGTCCCTCTGCTGTTGGCTTCAGTGTCATTGGCAGTGCTTTATCTGGGTTTGTGCCGTCTGCCTGCTTGCTGCTGACCCTTCTCTGGAGTGTGTAGTTTGAACAATACCCTTTCCTGACCAAAACGACAGTCCTTCTGTGTTTTTGTTACTAAAGTGAAAACAAAGGGCTGCCACAGCAGAGTATCTACAGCGTTACTCATTAACAACTGCTAAAAATCAAGCATTTGCTTAAATAGAAATTACACTTTTCTTGAAGTATTTCAGTAATAAGTCAATATCTCTATCAGAAGTGCTGAAATCTTACAATGTTGATGTTTTAGTTACACTCCCTGGTACCCAATTGCTAAATTTTGTTGTTCTGTTGAGCAGTTTTTAGATGTCATGTCACACGTGTTATGCTTTTCCATGGCTGTTGGCTGTCTCCCATTGAATTCAGATTTCTAAGACTCTTAAGTAATTTTTCATAAGTGGTGTGCACATTTTAAATATAGTTCAGTTCTTAGATGAGGCTAAATTACATATTAAATCCTATTAATACAAGCAAAAAGGTATTTGAAATAACATAATTTTATGGTCAGTCTTTGAATATAAAAGACTGCTACTTACATAAGTGTTTACTGTGTCTAAGGTATATCCTCAAAGTTACACTAAATGTCAGAATTTTTTTTAAAAATACTTATTTGTTCACCATTCAGAGAATACTATTCTAACTATGCTCACTTTTTAAAACAACTTTTTGAAGCTTAAGAGAAGGAAAACATCAGAAGGCTGGTAAAAGCAGGCAAGTTATATCTGTATCTGCATGGCAGCAGCTTTCTGTGACTTATTTTTTAAACAGAAGATTGCTACTAATACTTACATCAAAAATATTTTTACTTTTAAAGATGGCCTTTTTCCCTTTGTCACATCCTGAGAAAGTGGCAGTCAAGTTTAGGATTATAGATGAATTTAAAGTCTGTTTTCATTATCAACTATTTACCAGTTCCTAATATTTTTTTGCACAAATATTCAAGATGAATACCTATTTAGACCATTTGTTTATATTTTCTAGAACAAACATCCTTTGCATACTGGAAACTTTTGGTTTGAAGAACCTCCAAGAACAGTGTTGTATGAGCAAGTGACGCTGCTTTAGTGGTGTCCTTGTGGTTTATATTTGAGTTTTTGCCACTGGGGGGAGCAGAAGACTGTCACAGGCTTCAGGGAATGGAATAAGAGTGTCTGTGTTCCATCTCAGAAGATTCAGGCTTTAGTGCTGAGCTGTGGGAGACTGTGGGTCCTTCATGTCTGGCACATGCTTGAAAATCTGTTTTACAGTGAATAAAATGCCTAGATAATCAGGTTTCATGATTGCTCTTTTCTGAAGAGTTGCATTCTGAATTTAGACTGGATTAAACATTGTGTGCATTAGAAAAGCAAGGGAGGAAATTAAGGGGGGTTACAAAAAAGGAGGGAGAGGGACTTTTTATATGGGCAGGTAGTGACAGGGCAAGGGACAATGATTTTAAACTTAAAGTGGGATTAGATTAGACATTAGGAAGAAATCCTTTACTCACAGGGTGCTTATGCACTGGCACAGGTTGCCCAGAGAAGCTGTGGATGCCCCATCCCTGGAAGTGTTCAAGGCCAGGTTGGATGAGGTCCTGAGCAACCTGGTCTAGTGAAAGATGTCCCTGGCCATGGCAGGGGGATTGGAACTAGATGATCTTGAAGGTCCTTTCCAACCCAAACCATTCTGTGATTCTGTGATTATTGATGTGAAGAGTAGATTGTGACTGATGTTGGCTTAAGCGGCGTGCTAAAATTCTCTGGAATGTTTTGTTTACAGCTGGCCCTGATGGCAAGCTCTCTCTCAGCATGAGAGAGAGATGTGACTACATCACTTGGATTAAGGTGCCGTTTGCTTTGACAGAAGATGCTGTAGCTAAGAAACATTTTTTTTTTTTTAATTTAATCTGTGGTTTAACCAGACATTTGATTTAATCCTGGTCTTCCATAAAAAAATCTAAAAATATTCTTTCCTTCCTCTAATAACATTGGAAAGGAAGAAAGGAGTTCGTTTTTATTTTAAATGCATAGAGTCAAAGGCTGTATATAAGCTATAAACATGTTATTCTGGAAAGGCTAGCAGCTCTAAATGCTGGCTGTTTATTCCCAAGCTTATTTAAGGTTCTCTGTTAGTGACTTCGTATGTCACTGTAATGGGGAAAAAGTGTCCCACAGGCTGTTGAGACCTTGCCTTCTCTGCTAAGGTTGCTGGACTGGTAATGTTCTTGCTGCATGCAGTTTCTGTTACATGTCTTTAACTTGTTTGATGTTGGGGACAGAACAAGACATTCCAGTTGCAAGCCAAGGTTGGGCTTTCCCTCTGGGAAGATTCTGTTCTGTCTGTTTCGTCAACAGCAAACAGTCAAAATTCCTACTTCAAAATTCATTCACATTTTTGTTCATGGTGTATAGAGCTTAAACTAAGCAGAGCAAACTTAAAGAAATGCTTCAGTGCTTTCAGTCGTAGGTTTACAGCAAGTTTGTGGATTTAGCAGAAATATCAGAAGATGTCTCTCAGTAGGTCCTGGAACATACCAGCAACCTGGGTTAGGTGGCAGCCAGGACCAGTGATGTGTTTCTTATGGGGTCATTTGTTGTTCCACCTTTTCTTTTTTGTTTTGACAGATATAAGCTGCCTCAAGGCCCTTACCCCTCCCTCCTATGTTGTTATTTTTTAATATGACATTGAGTTGTAAGTTATTTTCTGACTGGTGTTTGAAGCAGCCATGGATTCTTATTATTATAGGAACATAAACAGCTCAGGGTGCTGAGTGAGCTGACAGATGTCACCATGAGACTGTTTTTTATCAACATGGATAACCCTGGATTGGAAAAAGGCAAACATTACTGTATTCAAAAGGAAAGGAAGAAGGAGGGTCCAGGGAAATAAGCACTGGTCAGCTTCACCTCTTTCCCTGAGAATATTATGGAGCAAATTCTCACAGAAACTATTTCTTGGCTTTTGAAGGACTGTAAAGTAATTGGAAACAGCCAGCGTGGGTGTAACAAGGAAAAATGTTGCCTGACCAACCTGACTACCTCCTACAATAATTGCCTCTTCTTCTGATGGGGGGAAACAGTGCCATTTACCTTTAGCAAGCCTTTCGATGTATTTTCCTTTGTATCTGAATGGGGGGTGAGGATTAGATGAATGGACTACATGATAGGTGAAAAATTGATTGCACCGCCAGGCTTAAGGAGCAGCAATCAATAGTTTGAAGTTTTAAATCAGTGGCTGTTTACAAGGAGTCTTTCTTGGAGTTGATACTGGGGTGAAACTGTTTTAGCACTCATCCATCAGCAAGTCAAGCAGTGAGGCAGAATGCACCGTCAGCAAGTTCCTGGATGACACCACCCTTGGGAGGAGGGCTGGGAATGCCGGAGGGCAGGGCGGTCATTCGGAGAGACTGGAGCTGTGAGCCAAGTGGGATGTTCTGGAGTTCAGCAAAGGCAGATGTGCAGTTGGAGGAGCAGCATCCTGGAAAAGGGGCTGTAGGTCCTGGTGGACAGCAAGCGGCATTTTATGCTGGAATGGTGATGAAGGCTAAGCATGTACTGGGCTGCCCTAGCGAGACTAGTGACTATTCCTATTAAGTCATCGCTTTGGAGATTATCTCTGGAATAATGTGTCCGGTTTGGGTCGCATCAGTATGAGAGAGAGACAAACATGAGTGAGTCCAGGACAGCGCCAGGACACAGGGTGTGCTAGATGAGCTTAAGGAGTTTGGTGTGTTTAGCCTGAAGAGAAGGCAAAAGCAGGGACATAACTGCAGTCTTTCATTAATACATGGGCTTTGTAGAGGAGACAGATTCTCTTCAGAACTGCACAAAGCTCAAGAGACAATGGTCATAAATTGCAATAAAGTACATTCTAACAGGTTAAAATAATAGTAGTAAAAACCCCAAATCTGTTGATCACAAAAAGGCTCTGGCATCACTCTTGAAGATCACCTGGACAAGGGCCTTTGCAATCTCATCTGGTATTGAATTTATCTGTGAGCATGGGGTCGAACTTGATGACCACCAAAAGTCTTGTTCATCTTACATTTTTGTATGAGTCTGATTTCTGTGTAAAATCTTTTTGACTTAAGGTTTTTATATAATGTAGCATTTATACTGACTGTCCATAAGGCAGCCTGTTACATGAATCAGGAACACATCCCCCAAACCAGATGTCTAAAGACCTTAGTACTAACGTGAATGTAGACCCCTAAATTCTGTGGAAAATAGTGGTAAGATTGCCATGTGGTCATCTGTACATATGTACCCAGAACCATTTTGTTTTCCCCTGCTCCTTCAACCCCATTACCTTGTTTTGTCTTTGCGTTGGTTTGGCTGAAAAAAAATGAAATTTATCTTCTTACTTGAAAATGGCAAATCACATTTACTGGAACAGTCCATAACTCTCTGGGATAGTATGTTCAGCAGGAACAAGGACCTGTTTGTTGTCTTACTCTGATTTAGACTTTCAGGATTAGTCTCACCTATCTTACATTTTTATGAAATTAAACTCATGAAAATGGTGATGCTTTAGTGCTGGGTGAAATCTCAGTTTGCAGGCCATTCAGAAATGTGGGGGTTTTTTTCTATGAAGTTACTATTTTTTTTCTTTTTTTTTTTTTTAACTGAAATTGAAACCTGGAAAGTAGCAAAAAGTTGGTTTAATTAAATACTGAGTTTTTCTCTCATTCAAATTAGCCCTTACCTTCTGATAAGCTGCCATGTCTCAAAACAGGTAGTTCTTCTCTCTTCTAGCTGCTTTGGTCTTTGTCTTCAAACGTCATGTGCTAATGCTTTATCAAATCTTAATGCTGAAATCAGTGCTGGAGGCTATTAATGAAATTTAGATTCTTCTGGAAATAGCACAACTCTTACAAAGAGAGGCTCTAATGCCATGGAACTATCAAGAGATTAATTACATCTATAAAGCTTATCGTATGCTATCAAAAAAAAGGAGGAAAAGATTGCTAACTTAATTTCAAGCCGTGGATCAGTTTGGTAAATTAAATGTGCAAATGAGTGAGAAAAGGAAGCGTAGTCTCTAATATTGACCACTGAACACATGACTGATGATAAAACTCCTCAATTTTCCAGCTGATTTCTGGATTGTTAATCTTTGCTTCAGGTCTCATATTGCATACCTTTTTGGAAACAACATTTCTCAGGTTTTGCACTCCAGACTTCTGCTATTCTAAGTGTGACAGGTGAAATTGTTTCAAAATAGGTCACTTGCCTTAAGGGTTAGCACTTGTGGTTTTTGAAGCCAACCTCCTTCTGACACAGAAAAGTTTTATGATCTCACCCATTAGCAAGACCAGCCTGTGAACAGGCTTGAATTCTGGCAATAGATTTGATTCCTGGTTTTGCCCTTGGCTGCTTCTCTTTAACCAGTTTCTTCCCTGCCCCAGTGTCAGCCTGGTCCCACGCATTTAGTTGTAGTTCATTTTGTGTCCCACCTCCCGTGGTTGATAATGTTCACACAGAACAGTTAAAAACTGAGGAAGAATATTGTTCAGGTCCACATCTCTGCTGGCTCCCACTTGAACCCTTTTCTGACTGCATACCAGTTTGGGGGTATTTTCCCAGTCCTTATTCATTCTATCAGAAGAAAGTTTTTAACGCCTTGAGTCGCCATATCTTTACTTTGAAGGCCTCTGTGTGCTTTCTAGCCTATTGCTTTATACATTCCTTAGAATTTCTTGTTTTATACCATGTTGGATCACTTTTTTAAAAGCAGTGATTGATCATTGTGAATCAATCCTTGGAACCTTTTGCTGCGAGATTGTTCTCTTTATAGGTCACAGATAATTTCACTAATTAATGTACTAAAATTCAGGCTTTCTCTGTACTGAAAGGCTTGCCCTCAGTGTAGCTGACTGAAGGCAGTCCTTGCCCATACAGTGCCCACTCTGATTACTAAGCAGCTCTAAATTAGCATGCTGTTGGTTCAGGACTGCTGGAAATCTGTGGGCTGTCATATTTAGAGATGTGTGACGTTAATTTGAAAATATTCATGAAGATAATCTTTGATGTTTGTGATTTAATGTGGAAGATCTCTGTGCTCTAATTTAAATTTTGGGATTTGTGGAAGACCCCAGCTGTCCCTGCAACTCTAATTTTTACTTCTGCAGAAGTGGATTTAATGTACCACATAACTTATTCATGTTCTTCATCTCCTTTTTGCTTTATATTTTTTAAGTGGAATGTTAGTCCCTCATTTTTCTTTCCTATATAGAAGTTTCCTGCTGTACCTGTTGTGATCATTCTTTTCTGTGGTGTTAACAAGTGTGTATGGCTTCACATCCTGCATTAGAGATTTGGATGCATCCGTTCTGGTATTGTAGTTCCTGATTTTAGCACACAAGGATTACGTTTGTTTGCTGATTATATTTTTTTTTTCTTTTCATCCATTTTTCTAGCCTTTGTTTCTCAACGGAATTAGGCCAATATTTTCTGAGGACTGGGCTTCCAAGTGCTTCCTGCAACTGGCGTGAGGCATGCAGGATGAAAGAAAGGGTTGTGGAGCAAATGTTGGGGCAGAAAGAGGTCAAGAAAGGGAGAAAAGTGTCCTGTCTGAAGGGCCACCATGCTGAGTTGGGATCTTCTTGGCTGAATTAGCTGAGACCTTGAGAGATGCCCGGTGCTGTAGTGTCAGTCTTTCCTCTTTCCTTCCATCTCAGGAAGTGTTTTCTGAATATTGCTGTCACAAATAAAAACTTTGCAGGTTGAAGGTAATTAGAAGAGAGTATTTAGGTAACCTAGCCAGCATCTGTCCTTTTTCACTTCCTCTGACTGTAGCATTTTGTCTAATGTGCTGTTAAAAATCTTTACTATTGGCTCCTGTTGAAACCTGATCCTGTTGTTAAATGTTTTGCCTTCCATCATGTAGAGGTAGGGATTTTATTGGTAGGAGAGAGTCGATAATTTGGAGCTGCAGTAACATTTCAGAAGAATGTGACATCACTCTGGTATCAGCTTTCTCAGAGACTAGCAATCCTGACAGCTAAGTTGCTCTTCCTCCAGGTCAGGGTTGTGCAGTACTCACTGGGGAGCAGCTTCCAAGAGAAAAGGGTTGTGTGTGTTTTTTGTTTTATGTGTGTCAAGCTTGTGGTAAAGAATTAACTTCTCCGGAGACTGGTGAGTAATTCTTATATATTTTAACAACTGTTTTTCTTGAGACATAAACCATTTCCTCCTCTTTGGAAAAATGTCTTTTTTAAGTGATTTTTTTTTCTGATCCATCATTCAATAATTCACAATATATGCAAAGTAGAAAACAACATTTATAGCATTCAGGTTAAGATTTGAAATAGAAACCTAACTGTAGGTAGAAGAGTTTACTGATTTATTACCTACTGTACCTGTGTCTAACTTCCAAGATTTTCATTGAGACATGCTTCTCTGCTAAAACACACGTCTAAGAGACTGAATGTAGCAGGAATTTGAGCTTTTTTTAATTAGCTTGCAATGCTGAATGGGAAGTACTTTCCAAATAGACACTTGTGAATTACCTGATTTTAACATGCAGCTCACACGGCAACAGTAGTAGATGACCATGTTTCAGATGTTATTTTGGGGGTTGTATATGCCTGTGGAGGACACCAAATGGAAAACCAGATATATTTCCAGTCAGTGTATGTATCTGTATGTATATCATCTGCCAAGCTAGATGGTTATTTCTGTATGAATGTCATATCTTGAGCTGCAAAATCTGTCAGCAAAAAAATTATTTAGGAAAAAAAACCACCAGCCAACCCACAAAACTGTATGTGGTTGTGTATTAGATTTTAAATAACTGAAAAACACTTCAGTTTCCACTTCATGGTAACTGTTTTCTCATCACGGAAAAAGATATAAAATACAAGTCTGTCTTTCTCCTCGCTTGCACTTAAAGGTCTAAATTGTAAAAGTACTGCAGCACTGTGACATTTGGAAATCTTGGCAGATTCCAGTTTTGAAATGGTTTTTATTTAATATGCTGATAATCTGCCATATTAAAGTTAGAAAATTACAGCACACTTATCTACACAGAGGTATTTAGCAAGGGAAGCTCAGGGTTTTGCTGTGTCACTTTGGGTTTTGTTTCCCTTGGTGTTTTTCTTTTAAGGATGACAAGTCTTGACGGATGAATACATGCAAAAATATCTTATTCACCTGTTTGACAATTCTCGGGAATAGTGCAGCTCATCTCAGTAGAAGTTAGATATTGATTTTCATCAGGAAATAATTCCCAGACTGAATTTAGATGGTCTAAATCAGAGCTGTAGGTGGCTCCGTGGATGTAATACGTTAGCTTGCAGAAACGTGTGCTTAGGATAATTTCATTAATGCATCAGCTGGCAATTCTGTGATACAGTAGTGTGGTGATGATATAGTGCAGATGCAGAATTGATACAATATTTATGATTTACGTGATTTGGAAGATTAGCATAGAAATTCCTTTGTAGCTCTGACTCTTCATGTAGGTGGTTTGGCTCCCAACCCAGAACTAAAAGCACGGAGCTGTGGGAAATGCTTTTTAAATTCTGTTGTCAGGAATAGAAGAACTATTTTCTCTGTCATTATAGTTTGCAAATAAATTCTGATGTTGAAGTTAGATAAATTTTAATGTTTCATTTTACTGAGATGTTTATTGTACCTACTTGACTTGTTTTTTTCTTAAAGCTTGATAAGTTAAAGTTTATTACCAGTTTTATCACAGATTTTTTGTGGGGTTTGGGTTTTTGTTTGTTTGTTTTAAATGTAAATTGGGCTTGGCTGAAATGGGGCAGTTACATCAGACTGTCTTCAAAGATGTTTAAAGTGCATTGTACTTTTTGATATACGTAAACCCTATTGAATGTGCTAGTAAATGGGAAAAAATGGAGAGGCTATGCACAAAATTGAGGTGCTGGTAGCATTTTAGGTTTGGAATCATGTAACTTGAATGGCACAAATAGCTGTTTTGCTGTTCTGTTGACTGGAGTTTAAAATTGTGCATAAACTTCTAATTTGCTGCTTTTCTTCAGCAAAAGAACTCGTCCAGCTATACTTATAAGTTAATCAGAATAAAATGCTTAAATGCTTTCCATAAAAAAACCCAACAAAAACCAAAAAAAACACATGGGGTGGAATGAGAAGCGTTTCTTAAATATAGGTCTAAGGATGCTGATTACGTGTGTTAGCTTTATCATGATTGCTGCTTTGAAACCTTCTGGTTTCATTGGTTAAGTGAACAGAACCATAGTTTGAGTTAGTGTGGGGATGGCTGGAATTTTCCAGTTACTTTTTCCAACCTATAGGAGTAACATTCTTGCTCAGAAGTTTCGCGTTCTCTTGCAGGATTAGTTTGGGGGTTTTTTAGAGGAGAAAAGGATACCTCTGAGGTTTAAACCTTAAAGTGTTTCTTGATTTGAATGTGTGGCTACCTAATACAAGCTGAAAGAGATAAGAAATATTGATGTATTTAAAGCTTTTTGTCACCAAGCCAGGTGATTGAAAGAAACTCCTGGCTTTGTTTCTGAACTGAGCCACTTGTATCCGTCTGCCTCTTTTATTGGGGAAAGGGCTTACATGTGTTCCTTCTAGTATGGGAACTTTCATCTGAATAATACAATCCCTACAGGAACACAGACTGAACATTCAGTGTGATCTGTATTTTCCCTTATCCAGCTTTAGAAATAAATTTTCTGAATAAAAGAGTGAAATCTGCCATTCTGCTAGAAATTTTTCTAAAGCTTAAAATACGGTGTTTATTTTGAGGGGTGGAAAGAGGAAGGGGCAAATTACTGATTTCGCCTGAGCATTGAAATAGTTTAGAGCAATTGTCATTCAGCAAATTCTTTACCTCAAAATGCCTTCTGCCTAATGAGGAAAAGTATGAACAACATTCATGGCGAGGCGTTACTGCTTGTTCACACTTGCTTTTGGGGAAGCTGATGAATTTATTGCATGTCCTTAACATTTTGATTTGCCTCATACATTGATCTGTTTTCATCTTTTAGAATGTTCTTTTTTGACAAAACACTGAAAACACTTATTTTGTGAAGACCATGTTTACTTCTATAAAATACATACTGTCGGATCAAGCTTCTAGCTTGTCATTAAATGATTAAAAACTCAGTTATGTAGCAATGCCAGTCATTTTCAGGGTCAAAACTCGCCAAGTAAAAAAGAAAATACATTTTATCTGAAGTTGTTCTACCAACATATATTTTGGCTTGTGCATTTTCTTTTCCTTTAAAATGCATAAAGTAGGCTGAATTGTTTGGTTTGGATGGTTTTGCCTTAATTTTCACCAGGAAAAGGTCTTGGGGAGGGAGAAGACCATGGCAAGCTTGTTTTGCTGACTTGTCATTGGCAGAGCATCCCCAGACTCCCTGCCTGAGGCAGCCAGGGATCAGGAGCACGTTGTGTTAGCACATCATATAGTCAGCAGACATTGGGAAACTTCCCAGCCCAAGGCAACAGTACAGTCAAACTCCCTACGTTCATACTCCCTGGAAGACTTATTCAAGTGACACTTTGTTTTCAGCTTGTAAAACTGCCTTTAGTCCCCATTTTCCATGTGGAATGAGAAATTGCTGGTGAAATGTTGCCTTCCTTTTTTTTAACCCAACCTTCCACTGTTAAAATTCTTAGTTTTATGAGATTCAAAAGGGATAGGGGGAGAATTAATCAGTATTTATTAACAGCTTCAAAGGCTTTGCCTTCAAATGACTTGTTTATTGTAATATCTACCATTAAAGAATAGCATTGTTGTAAATACACCTCTAGCCAATAGCCTGTGCTAGATATTTCATTGCTGCACTGATCAGGGCAGGCATACACAATAAAAGGCTGATAAGGAATTAGAGCTGGTCTGTGATACCTGTTCTGTGAGCTGCATGGTGCCTGGAGCTTTAGTGGGCAGCAGGAATCTGGGCCTAAAACAAACAAACAAATAAATATTGCTATTTTCAGCCAGGAACAGCCAGTGCCACATCCAGGGTGTTGGGGTTTTAACTCTTTTATGCCAGTGATAAAGAATTGTGCTACTATAAACCTCCTGTCCAGAAACACCTTTCAGAACTCGCCACACTTGGTAGCTAGGAAAGGGAGTAAACCCATATAGAGGTTGGATACCCACAGGGAATGCTAGAAAATTGGGGATACCAGAAGGAAACCATTCTGAAACAATTTAATGTCAAAAGGTACATAATATGTAGAACTGTACTGAGTAGCTGGAGAGCTGTAAAAATTTTGCATAGCATAGTTACTTTATAGATCTGGAATATCCCTAGAACTGCTGGCTCTGCAAACAGTCTATAAGGTAACAGATACTATAAAAATATATTTCTTTACAAATCCTCTGTTTTATACTCTTGAAATGTAGCCTAAAATATGATTATTTTTTTTTATATACAATGTGGAATCCAGAAAGCAAAAGAAAAAAAGAGGGAAGGAGTTTTCACTTCTGGGTTTCATATGAATATTCCCTGCTTTGCAAATCTCTTCCTTATGTTCGTGTTTTCTGCTAGTAAGAGGAGAAATGAGTAATAGTCCATATGGTAAACTGCAGTTAACTTCACTTGTTTGGATATGATTTTACTAGTCCTTTAGAATTGTTTCCAAAGCCAGATTCAACACAAGAAAAACTAAGACATGTAAGTTTTTAAAGAAGTCGATAAAAACAGTGTTCCCACCCAGTATGGAGGGGTGGTATTGGATTTTCTTTGCCCTTTAAAAATTATGTGAAGTGACTGACATTGAGTGTGATGTCTGCCATCGAAGTGTTCCTCCTTCCCTGACCACCTGCTCTGACAAAACTGAAACAAACTGATTTGGCACTTTTACATAAAGTGTTTCTTGATGAAATTAGTCTTGATCAGGACATTTTTTCATTTACCATACAGTTACACCTTTAGAAATGTCTAGGACAGCTGAACTGCACTGACACTAAAAACGTCGGTTTTGCCAGCTGGAGGCTGAAGATGCAGTTACACCAAAGCAATAGTCAGATGTTGTCAAAAAAGCTGTTTTCCCTCTCCCCTGGCAGCACCCTGTGCTGTGGTCCTGCAGGAAGGTCAGTGCTGAGGAAAACGGTTCATTTTGGAGTTGTGTGAACTGGATCACTCTGTGGCTGCCTGAGCACTGGTGCCAGCACAGGAGCCAGGGGTGAAAGGGCTGGTCATTCCGGTGCAGCTGGCCATTTTATCAAAGCAGTTGTGAGAGTGTAGCTCCAAGTCCTGGCTTTAAGCAGAAGAGGTGGACCTGCAAACAGAGCCAGCCTGCTCAGGTGGTGGCAGCAGTCTCAGTTGCTTGGGGGAGGCCAGGCAGATGGAATTCCAGTGCAACAAGTATGTGCCACTGAACCTGAAGCCTGTGCTGCCTCTATATCAGTTGCACGTTGTGGGCTATATTTTGTGTGTAGCATCAAAATACTTTGCGTTACAGCCGTCCCTGCATTATGTTCATTTCAGTGGTCTCTGGGAGGTGTGTGTGTGTGTCCCTCACATCAGAGAATTCAGCTCTTGGGATTAAAGCTCAAGAAGTTGTCGCCAGTGCTGTTAACACTTTATTAGTCAGTATGTGAGAGAGCAGCCTCCTCAGGCTGGCCAAAGATGTCTTGCGTGTAGACTTTGAATGGCATGCCACAACTCCAGCAGCTTGGAGCCTCCCAACAGCTTGAAAAAGCCACCTGTGAAAGAAAACAGCTCCCAGATTCTGCCTCTCACTGAGGTATGAATTTAATGCAAGAAAATGCTGGCAAGGTCATGGGAGGCATCGTGTCTGTTCAACAGGAGGAGTCGTCCTGTAGCTTTCCCTGCTGCTGCAGTTAACCTGTGGTTTAACCTTGGAAGAGACAACCTGGTATGCTGTTTTCTGGAGTGGAATGTGTTGCTGGGTCAACAATAGCCTTTAATAAAAATTGTTATTTCCATTGGATTGTGGGATAAGGATACAGTTGTGAGTGTCAGGATGTAAAACTAAGGGACTACTGAATTATAATTCTTTTTGCTGGGTATGTTTCCTGCATAGCTGTCAAATGTGCTGACAGTTCATTTTGTAAATAAGCTGCAGTTGTTCCTTTGCATTTATGAGGTAAAAGGATAATGCAGAACAATCTGTGTAGGTGTTGAAACCGAAAATGTGAAAATACAAGGGGAGACAGCCAAGAAATGCTTTTGTCAAATGAAAATTTCTAAACTTTCTAGAGCCAATGGTTTGATTAGATGAGACCAACAGACATCAAAGTGATTGACAGTCTGCATGGAAGCAGTGGGTGGTAGATGTAAACTCTTGATGAGATGTGGTACTAAAATTTCAACAAGTAAATTAAATAATAATATATCCAGCTCCCTAAATATCCTTGTTCTCGTGCTACTTATTTTGGCCAATTCACCTTTTAAAATACCTGACTGTATGCATTGAGCACATTCTAAAAAGCAAATCTTTTTTTTTCAGTGTAATGTAGTCATTTCCTAAAAGATAACACTTTAAATCATTTGTGTTTACCAATTATGCAAAACTTTTTATTTATTTAAAAAGGCCAAATTGCTTTAATTAGAGGGAAAGTGTTACTCTTCATCTGTTCCACTTACCTAATAAACGAGTAACGGTGTTGCTGAAGTTGTTGTGAATTGTCGCTGCCTCTTCAGCAGCCTGTCTGAATTGTGGGTTTTATCTATTTTATGAGAAACTTGGCATTGAGATGGGAAAAAGTAGCTAAAACATTACGTAAACGAAATAATATTGAATCTTGAATTCAAGTTGATTTGCTTTTTTTGCTGTTTCTTAGCTAGGCGGGTTCTAAAAATCAATGGATTTTTTTGCATTTGCTTTTAATGTGAATAATCTTTATCTGGCAGTATCCTTTTAAGTGTTTTTGGTTTTAATATTCCTTTTTTTAACTAAGTTGACGTTTTTAAGATAATTTTGGGGAAGATGTTTGAATGATGTAAAAAACTCTACATAGTTAGGAATCCTAAGTATTAGACAACAGCATTTGATTACCAGTATCATAATGGTACTAACTTTTTCTCTGTGTATTCTGAACCAACAGAAAGATATTCCAGTATTTGGAGTCCTGCAAGTTCTCATGATATGTATAATAAGAGATAAGAGAAAGCAAATTAAAACTGTGTTTAAAAGTGGGTTTGTCATTTGGGGTTTCAGGGTGGGGTGTGTGGTATATGAGTCTGACTAATCACCTTAGACATTTTCTTTTTAGACCAGTCATCTAAACTGTAGAACCATGGAATAACAGAGTGGTTAGACAGGGACACCTTTCACTAGATCAGGTTGTTCAAAGCCCCATCCAGCCTGGCCTAGAGCATTTCCAGAGTTGGGGCATCCACAGCTTCTCTGGGCAACCTGTGTCAGTGCCTCACCTCCCTCACAGTAGAGAATTTCTTCCCAACATCTAATTGAACCTGCTCTCTTTCAGCTTGAAGACATTCCACTTTGTCCTGTCACTGCATGCCCTTGTAAATAGTCTCTCTCCATGTTTTTTAGACTCTCTTCAAGTACTGAAAGGCTACAATTAGGTCACCCAGGAGCCTTCTCTTTTCAAGGCTGAACAATCCCAAGTCTCCCAACCTTTCCTCAGAGGGGGGCTGCTCCATTCCTCTAATCAACTTAGTGGCCTCCTTTGGACTTGCTCCAGCAGGTTCATGTCCTTGTTGTGCTGGGGACCCAGGGCTGGAGGCGGCACTGCGGGTGGGGTCTCACCAGAGCAGCGCAGAGGGGCAGAATCACCTCTCTCGCCTTGCTGCCCACACTGCTTTGGATGCAGCCCAGGATACAACTGGATAAATGCTCTCACTGTTCCATTTTGTGCCTGGTAAGAGGGAGGACATGAGTCTGCAGTTCCCAGCTGTAATTTGGCTCTGCCTGTTTCTGTGGCGTATTTCTCAGCCCTTTTCTTGTTGCATGAAACTGTGAGTTTCCATTGCTTTTTGATCATACATATCAAAGCAAGGAGTTAGTGCTGTAGTTTAATAAACAGCATAGAAGGATGGATTCAATGCTGCAGAGGGCTGGTTTTGCTAATTACTGACTGGTATTCTTAGCACCAACAATTAGGTGTAGACAGCCACTTAACTCTGACAATCAAAGTTAAACTCAGTATAGCGGCAATGAGCCATCTCTGTGGATCAGACAGTGGGTCCATCTGGCCTGGCATTCCCTCCTGGGTAAGGACTTGAGTCAATGTTTAAGATGAAGTCGTGAGAGGAATTAGGACCACGTCGAAATGTGATACTCTTCAGTATGTTTTTGTGGATAATACAATTGTGTTTTTTTCTGAAAGGCAATGTTTGCTGAAGTCTTGAGGCCTATCTAATTTTTGTAAATACTTGAAGCTAATAAGTTGTTTAGTAGGGAATAATGAATTTAAAAACAAATAAAAGAGGGGAAATGTGGCCTCTTTGCAGTTAGATCAGTTCTCAAAGTTTCCCCACAAGCCTGATTGTCTTTCAGACCTCTAGATTGAAATATATCTCCACCAGGATCTGAAGTCTGAAATATAAGCAAAACGAACATTAGGTGTGGATGTTTGAAGAAAACAATGTAGGTACTTTTTTAAAGGTTGTGAGTATGCAGATAAAATCCTGATATAATTTCTCATCTACTTGCGATGTCAGACAAATCCTAAACCAATTTTATTTGTTGCTAGCATTTCAGTCTTTTGGAGCCTTCTAAAACAACTTGCTGATGTTCTTCTAAGGCAGTGATTTTTTTTTTTCCTGAAATGATCAGCTCCTGAAGCTGTACCCAAACGGGCTGAGGGAAACGAGAAAGCTGAGCAAGGCTCAGCTGTGCCCTCAGACCTCGGAGATGACAGCTGACACGTTCAGTGTTCCAGCTCAGTGCCACACTTCATACCCCATGTGTCTCTGTACTTGAACTTTACGTCACAAGCAATGAATATTTTTAATAGAGTTTGTACTCTTTTGTCTGAGATGAATGCAGGCCCACACATGGTGTAAGCTTCCCTTAATTATCCTCTGGGGTCTGGTGCACGTATTTGCATATGCTCTATCAGTGGACCACCAAGATTATTCAGTTAAATCCTCACAAAGACTTGAAGAAGGCCAGTGATTAAAGCCTTAGTGATCACTGTTCATTTATAAAATAATTATTTTTATAAATTTCAAGCGCTACTCTTATTTCTTGCAAAATAGGATCCATTGTGAGAGACAGCTTGAAATACAGGATGTGTCTGAATCAGTACCACAATTAAAAGTGATACACAAGTGGATGCACCAACATTTGAGCTGCTTCCTTCTGTCAAATTTTTAAAAGAAAGATTTCTAATCACTGCCCAGATGAACATTTACTTTGCAGAAGTTTGCCAGGCAGTTCTCTTATCTCAGCAGACTTAAGAAGTGTCTAGTTATGACCTAGTATTTTCTGATATAAGTGCTTGATGAATGTGGCTTTCTTTTAAAAATTTTACTGGATTATTAATAGAAATGTGGGTTTATTTAATGAAAATGGCTGTTTCCTGGATATGTAACTGTGAAACTATGGCAACTCCCAAGTATTGGATAAGTGATCAAGAAATTATGGAAGTCATGTAGCTATCTGAAGACAGTGTAATGTTGTTACACTTCTGTGTAACCTTGGCTAAGATGCATAGGGGATTTGCTCCATACACAGATAATGATGTGATTCACATAATCTTAAAAACAAGCAAACAAGCCCCCCCAAACAACATCAACATACATCAAACAAACAAACAAGCAAACCAGAGTAATGGTAAGGGAAAGATATCTGTAGAAATATCGCCAAAGGTAGAAAACTTTTGAGATAAATAAGGTGTAGAACGACTTGTTAGTGAATATCAGATTTTGATCCTGATGAGTTTATCTGGATTTGCAAAGCAACACAGTGTGGTTTTACCAAATGCCTCTTGAAATTCTGCGGTTGAATTTGAGGTAGTACTTCACTGAAATTATGGAGGGTTTACTATTTATATATATCTATTGAATTTGTAATTCAATAAATTAAGGAGCTTTACTTTTTTTGCACTTCTGTAGCAGGAGTTTATTGAACAACTGTGCTGTAATTTCTGCAGTCATTCTTTCAAGGCTATCACTGCTGCAAGTAGTTTGAGACTAAACTAAACAAGGTTCTGAGTTATATTATACGAGAGTAAAAAAAATACTAGACAACTCGTATCTTTTAACAAATAAGCAAGCAGTCTTGAGTGAAGGTAATTGATAGCTGAGATCGAAGGAGACCAACAATGGGATCTGAGTTTTGCTAGAATGCACAAAATTGGGGTTATTTCACTAGCAGGTAATTGTGTATTGTTACAGAAGAGTGGAAGGTAGGGAGAGGAAGAAGGCATGACAGGGAAAGAACTGAAATTGTTACACAAAAAGAGCGAGGTTGAGGAAGGAACTACATGCACAGTTAATCATTTTGTGGTCCTCTGGTTTGTTAACTGGGAGAGAGGGAGAGTCAGAAATAAGACTTTAGAGTGCTAAATACTAAAAATGGAAGAGTCATGCAGTAGATGATGGACATACGTTCTTTTGTCTGCTCCTTAAGCAGAAAACCCAAGCCCAGCACCCAAACTCCACACAATATAATGAAAACTGGGATTAAAAAAAAATTATACATAATGTAGGGGGCAAACCAGATAATTAATAAGATCGGTATAGGTAGGGGACAATTACAGCAATTTACTAAATAGCTAGTGAAGGGGAGTTACTGGCTCTTCTGAAACATGTTGTATCAGACAATGCTTCAAACTGGTTGAAAGAACTGAGGTGAGCAAGGGCTTGTAGGATTTATTGTTCTTGTCATCAAATGCACAACTGTTTCCAAATGATA
Source organism: Pseudotriccus pelzelni (assembly GCA_035584735.1). NCBI lineage: Eukaryota > Metazoa > Chordata > Aves > Passeriformes > Tyrannidae > Pseudotriccus > Pseudotriccus pelzelni. Next base: position 69,746,191 of record JAWMRA010000041.1, read on the forward strand.
CCCAAAATTTTCTTGGTTTTCTGTGTCCTCTGATTACCAAATCCATTGAGATCCCTTTTGAAATTTAAGTGGAGAAAGGCTTGGGCCTAGTGACAGGACAGTCACAGTTGTCAGTGCTTGAGAGGTGTAGAGAAGTGACAAGGGATGCAGATTATCCAAGCCAAGTGGAAGTTAAGACATGACAAAGCATCTTTTCTCAGGGTGTACTATCTGGAGACATCTTGAGTTCTTTAAACCATCTGACCCAAATCAGACTTCTGCTGGGAATACTTTTTGATAGAAAGATTTGCTTTTTGCATAGGCCTTATATGAATGTATTTTAAAATATAAATACACATATATAGGTATTAAACTGCTTAAATTGCCTGCATTCACTTTTCTTGTAGGTGTCTTTAGCATTTTTGTTTCAAAACAGAATTATTGAAAAACATGTTAAAATTGGGAAGAGCAACTGTTATTAAAGTAGTTTTCTCTTGTAAAATGTCTCTAAATTTCATGCATTGAAGTGGAACCATAAGTCAAAATTGCCTTTTGAGTTCCTACTTCTGTTTTCTAACACTGGCTCAGCTGCACGTTTCACTTATGCTTCTAATAAATCATGAAGGCCAAGGCTTGCATAACTGCAAGTGATAAGTGGTTGAGACAATTTTCTGTCTAGTGAGCTTTGGAAACATTAAAAGTTGGTATGTAGCTATAAGAGCATTTGCGAAGAGTTTTAATTGAATTTGATGTTTATAGTTGTGGAGGGTGACTAAGACAACTGAGTTCTCTCTAATTTACTTGGTGTGATGAATTGCTCCTGGTGGTGTGGTACAACTGTGATCATGCAGCCAAAGTTCGTTTGTCCCTTGTAAATTCAAATCAGGTTTACTTGTCATTCTGAGAAGCTGTAGTATAGTATGTGTAAGAAAATTTGAATTAGTAGTTTTTAATTAACTCATCTTAGTGCAATATACCAATTTATCAGTGTGATAATCTGAGTGATCTAACTCCACCAGCAAAGAGAGTTTTCTCTTTATATTGGAACAGCTTTTTTTTTTTTTTTTTTTTTTTTTTTTATTGAACGTGGGTTTTTGCCTTCTCTACAAGTTTGCTTTTACTACTTCTGTCCTCTCTACCACTTCAGAAGAGGCTGCGGTGTCCCTCCTGCGTCAGTGAAGTGACAATCCGTGCAGCATTAGCTGATCAGACACCTGCTGTCAGTCTTCATGGAATCACAAAGTGGATCAGGTTGGAAGGGACCACAGTGGGTTGTCTGGTACAACCTCCCTGATCAAGCAGGGAGAGGCAGTAGCAGTCAGACTGAAAAATCCAGTGGTGCTTCTGGTCCACGAGCCACCTGCTGAGCCATGCTACTCCAAATCCCCCTTTCCTTTAGAAAAATATTGTGGTTTTTCATTTCGGAGCTGTTGTGTTGCTCTAGTCGTTGGAAGCTTTCCAGGTAGTTAACCATTAAGGGATGCTGGGATTTCAACTGTCTAGTCTTGGGTTTACAAATAGTTCTGCCTTCTGACACTGAGCCCACTATTGTCTCAAATTTGCCTCAAATAGCAACCAATGTGTTGGTCATTTTTACTGCAGAGTAATACTTACAGAATTGTAAACTCTCTTCATCTGCAGTGCTGTTATCAAGGTACTATATTAGACCCTGTGCTTGGGGCTTAAAATGTGTGTAATGAAGTATTACATAAATTGATGACACATGACAGGTACATTTCACAAAGTACCACACTTCTGGTTAAGGGTGTGTGGCTTTTGGGGCCTTCACTGAGTCTCAGTATTTTATAAATTCCCAAGTATGCTACCTGCAGAGTGAAGGACACCTCCCACAAAGTTTTGGGAAACCTGAAAACAGTAACTTTTTCTGACAATAGAGTATTTGATTAGAAAAAACACTCTCTTATTAAAAGCTTCTCAATCTGTAATACAGAATATGCTATTTTAGCAAGTATTTCATCCTAGCATTTTGAAAGAGCTTTTAAATATTTGCCCTTGCCTACATAAACTTAGTTTTACACTGGAAATATATCATGAGAGCATATTAATCGTACCTGCTCAAGTGAGAAAAAGCTTTGTTTTTTGCATGAATATTTTTGTTGGAATATAAACGTGGGTTTACAGTGGTCCCATTGAAAGGCAGGTTTATAGATTTGGGGCAGTACTGCTCAATCTTTTGGAAAATAAAAATCAGTAATAAATAACAAGTTGGAGTACAGTGAGTCGTACAGAAATGTCGAGGTGCCTTTTCATTTCAGCAGCAACAAGGATAGCAAAACTACTGTAACTGTAACTAAGGAGGGCTCAAAAGGAAAGCCTACAGAACTGACACGTTGCCTGAAAAAATAAACTCAAGAGTGGACCGGAAAAATGGTGGCAGCAGCAACTGCAGTTTAGGTGTTACGTTGTCTGCCCAAAAAGTTTGTAGAATTTGGGCTGCACCTTCGGAGGCGTGTGCACACAAAAAGGGTCAGAAACACTTTGTTCTTAGCAGCACGTGTGATGTGTTACGGGTCTGCCAGCGCTTTGCAGCTGGCTGTCTCTTCATACCCTCTTTCGCTCGGACTCCCACGTGTTAAGTTACCAAACTCGGATGTTCTGTGGTGGAGCCAGTGCAGCCTGGTTTCCAAACTTGCTGTTTAAAAAGCTTAATTGAAAAAAGGCTCGTAATTCTAGGGTATGATAGCACTGGCAAAAAAGTGCTTTCATTTGCTGTTTACTGTACAGTGTGGCATTACAGATTTAGTAAAATAGAAGAGTCAGTACAGCCACAGACCAGATCCTTGCTAACAGTTGTGTAGGGACTGCATTTACGTACATTTTTTCCAAATTCAGACAACTCTCTGTTAGATAATTCTAAGTGGCTGCATTTATTCCAATTTCTTACACTAGAAAGCAAGCAGACATGGTAAAAATTGCTGATTTGATTCGCCCTCCACACCCCTTGCCTGGTTGAGGAATGAAGGGCTTCACAGAAGCAGAATAAGGCTGGCCTAGACTTGTCTTATATTTATTTCCAGTTGAGCCTTACCTTTAAATATCAGTGCAAAAACTTAGCATTAATATAGAGAGGATGACTTTATTGCTCAGGTAATTTTGGTCTTTTTGCCTTATCTGTAATCTTTTAAAGTATTTCATCATGAAGCAAATATGACAAATGCATAAAACTGCTTCTCATAAGAAATATCTCTGAGTAGATTTGTGACATATTTCCATAATAGAGATTAGATTGTCAGCCTGCAAATCTTATCTAAGATGTAGAATAAATGTTAGGAAGCAAATATTCTTCTGAAATGTGTTCTTCAGTGTTCATTTGTCAGTGTTTTCAAATTAAAGGTATGGAGGCCTGTTAAAAGTTAAAAAGTTGTGTCCTGGTTTATGATTTTGTTTGTAGTCAGCCTTTGCTTTGATGGCCACATTGAGAATGAGCAAATGAGAGGGTCTTAGCATTTAGGAACACATAAATAAAGGCTACAAAGAAAGGGCATGAGAGAAGCTTTGAAGTGGTGTCTAGTTTTAATTCTAGTGGGAGAAAACCAGATGTGTCTTTGAGAGTTCTGGCCCAGCTCTTTGTTTTTTGTTGGTTTTTTTTAAGAGGACAAGGAGCTCAACCAAATCATACAATGGAGAGACCCCAAACCAGCGGTCCCCACCCTAGTACTTTGATCTTTGTTGCCACTTCTGAGTGAACTGCTCTGTTCAGAGGAAAGATGGTCTAACCCTTCATTTCTAATTGACTTGTGCCATCCTGTCCAGCTGGATTATGTATCTCTCTTTTTCAATTCCAACTGCAGTTATCTATTTCCTATGCAATATATAAAGATTATAGCGATTTCAAAATAGCAACACTGGTCAGAATTTGGATTTTGCTGCCTTTTTGAGGTGATATGTGTTAGAAGAAAGTACTGGTACACAGCATTTTGGGTCAGCAGTCCTGTAAACACAAAAGAGAATGAAAACAAAGAAACCTGCTTGTGTAGGACTTCTGTTGGCAAGTGCTGCTCCTGGAATGATGCGCTCAGTTGCTACTCACAAATAAAATAATATCTCTGAATGATATATTTGAGGGGTTTTTTTCTTAAGTAGCCTTTGGATCATATTAAGCCAACAAAAAGATTGCTGTTGACTGTACATTTAGTGAGTAGATTAAAACTACACAACAAGGTTTTTTGAACATGTCAAGAAAATAAGTAAAATAATCCTGTCTTCTAAAGAGATTAGAGGCTCAAGTAATGGAAAGAAGAAAGAGTCGATAAGAAGGCAACTAACATAAGTCAAATTCAAGGTTACTGTCAACTTCTAACCTGAACAAGATAAATCCTTTTGCTCTGAGGGCTTGTCCATATGCCAAAATTAAGCTATGTGCTAAATTGATGCCAAAGCTTACAGTTTTCCGGGGGAAGGATTGGAAAAGAAAAGTGAAAATTCTGGAGAAAAGAGGTCAGGTAAAGCAGGTGCATGTTAAGTTGGCGTCTTGCACTGAGATAGCTAAAAATGGAACCTGTCCCTGTGTGAAGCCATTTTGGTGTGGTTAGGGTTTTGTGTTGTTGGGTTTTCTTCTTTATTTATTGTTGGTTTGGTTTAGTTTGGTTTTGATTCTTCTGTCACAGGTACCAAGCCACTACTGGAATCAAGAACAGAGTACATACAAGAATATATCCTGATACATGCTTTATTTTGCAGAGAAGTACTTATCTCATGTCATCTTAGTCAGTCTGTATTGATTTCTGAAGCCTGACACATCCTGGTAGCAGATATTAATGAGGAATAGTTTGTGCCACATACCAAGTCTGGAGAATATGCTGATGAATGGTAATGAAATACACAGGGAATTTTTTTTCCTGTCTCTGTCTTTAGCATGCCATTAGTATGGATCCTAAAATAGTAAAGATCAGTTATGTCCCTTTGTGTAAATGTAGCAGAGTGTATGTATAGTTATCCTGTGTTCTCAAAACATGCTGGTAGGAAAAATCGGAGAGAGAAGGGAGAGGAGTGTTGTTTCCATATACCTGTTGGAGGCTCTGTCTCTGAGTAAGTAAAAAGTAATACACTGGCTTCTAGCTGCCTGTGTCAAAGTGAATTACTCTCTTTCCACATAACAAAAGTGCAGACACATAAATATGCAGAGTTGAAACTCTGAGTTACACGTTGGAGTTTGTATAAAATTGAAATTAGAGTTCTCAGTAAAAAAAAAATCGGTTTATTGCTTTATTTCCCTTGAGATTTATTGATGAGATATGTATTAATATAGTGCAATGTGAAATTCTAAGTGTGTGTGTGGACCCAGAAATTTATAGATAACTGAACAACTGTCTAAATTGGATGTTGAAGATTGTGAATATCAAATTGTAGCTTGGTTCTAATAAAACTCTCTGCACTCTGCAAGGTGGTGTTTAAAACAAATGCCTTAACCTACTGTTATGTGGGAGGGTTATGACAATAATTATCAAGCTTCTCTGCACCTTGTGCAAGTATTTTGAGGAGTCTTGTCAAAATATCAGCTAAATTACTGCCAAAAATGCCATAATTAGATGAGTAATGAAAAAGTTTTGAAATGGAAGTATTTAAAATCTATTCATCCAGTTAGACATATTTACAGTCGTTACACTTAGTTGCACAAGCTGAATTTTCAGTGTTTCACTCATGAGATTCCACTTGGCGTCTGAGCTGGAGAGAAAGAACAGGTTGTTTTTCCTTTGCATTGACTTTTTAGGAGGAACTGACTGTACAGGTCTAGAAGGAAGGTACTGCATATCGTGTCTGTGATACGTTTTTTACCTTTTTTTTGTGTAATGTTAGCCACCCCCCTATGCATCTCAACATCAGTGTGAGTAGTAAGGAAAATAGTATTTTGTCCAAGAACATTCTGATGTTTTTGGAATTCCAACTTGATATGTGACTCAAACCTGAAACAAAATATTCTTCAACAGGTTTGTGTCAGTGCTTCCTCTCCTCTCACTGTTGTTTTCCACCCCCTCCCTGCTTTCACTCCTGGTTTTATTTGGCCTCTCTTGTGCAGCCGTAGAGTGTGGGCTCTTGCTGTGTCAGTGTGAGCCAGGTGCACTCACGCAAAACATGGGATGTGTCTCCTCTGTAGCGATCCTGAGTGTTGGTAATCCTTGAGCAGAAGTCCTGATCCACTTATTTCTACATTTCTGGACGTCAGCTGATAGTCCCCTGCCAAGGTTTAATTGTGAACAAGACAGCAGCATTTTGGCAAAGCTTGCGGAGCACCGGCTCGTCTCCACAGGGATTTTTGGTTTTTTTAGTTTGGTGTGAGAGTTTCTGAAATGTCAGAGGGCACAAAAAAAAAAGAAAGGTTTTTGGAAGTGAAGGAAAAAACCGAATGAAACCAAAATAAAACAACGCCGGATACTTCCTCAGGAGGGTTTTGAAATTGAATTCTCTTCAATCTGGGTCATTTTTGCTCAAAAGGCATTGTATGACCGTGGCAATTAGGAATGGCACAGAATGTCCTCATATCAACTCCTTCTTGTCCCCTCATTGTAACTGATACATTTCTGCAACAGCAGCTTCTTTAGAAGCTAAACTTAGAATTCTGCTGAATTTAGTACAAAGATAAAGTACCAGCATTTGCTATCTCATTAGTTAAGCTCTGTAACACATTCTGTCCATTTAGGTTTTTAAAATCCCAGCAGAGAAAGTGCAAAGAATTGGGCTATCTTTCTAATCTTGCACTCTAGGTTTATCTAAATTCATGCATTCATTCACCATGAAAGTAGTGTGAAGTTTTTATTAGGCTTTGGTTTGGAGGCAACTTTTAATTAATAATGCTCCATAACTGCAAAGTGTTATGATCCAAAGGAGTTTTTTTTAAAAGTGGGGAATGTAAAGATAGTCTTGTAAAGTTGAGGTTGTTTTAAGAAGCAGGAAAGGTAAAGAACATAACATCTGTGAGATGACTGTGCTTCATAATTTTCAAAGCTAAGATGGTTACATGAATAGACAATAAAAGAAGGAGGTGTTATGGGTAAAGTGCTATTCAGAGATTTTGTTGTTCTGCACCCCTTCTGCCATCTTGCAAGTAAAGCACTTTTTTTTGATCCAGGTTCATTTTCTGTCCAAGAATATTTTTAAGAGCTGAACTTCTGATAAGAAAGGCACAGTATTATGTAATATACCTTCCATGAGAAACATTATCACCACATACTCTTTGCAAAAGTAAATTCTGTCAAACGGAATTACTTTTTCTCATGATTTACAGTGTTGATTTCAGATACTGGTGGGTTTGCATTGTATACTTTTTTGTTTATAAATGCTTTTGGAAATGTTAAAAATAAAGGAGGTGAGTTGGTTTTGAAACATGTAGGTGATATCCAAATAACACACCTGCATTACATACTCATTGCCTTTTCTTAGCCTGATTTCTGCTCATGTGCTTTTTAAACACTGAACCAGGTTTAAATTTTGTCAGTGTATATTTCCTTCTCTCTTTCCTACATTATGGGGCAGGAGAGGTCAGAGGGGCTTGTTGCAATCCAGCCAATCCTTGTCTCTCCTAGCCTGGTTACTGTGCCAGGTGGCAGCTCCCTGCTCTCAGGTGTGCTCTTGGTGTAACTGGGCTGGGATCCCGCCGCTTGCATGGAGAGGGTGGATAAGCCCCCATCTGCAGCAGGCACAGGTTGTAACAGCCTTGTTGTATAACAGATTGACATATCGGGTAGGCAGTAAATGACAGAATGACAGATTGCTTGGGGTTGGAAGAGACCTCTGGAGATCAGGGTCACATAGAGCAGGTTGCACCGGATTGAGTCCAGGCAGGTTTTAAATCTTTCCAAAGGAGACTCCACAACCTCTCTGGGCAGCCTGTTCCAGTGTTTTGTCACTCTCATAGTGAACAAAGCTTCTCCTCGTATTGAAATGGAACTCTCTGTGTTTCAGCGCCTTTCACTGGGCACCATTGAAGAGGGTCTGTCCCCATCCTCTTGACACCTGCCCTTCAGATATGTGGGTGCATGGATAACGTCCATTCTCAGTCATCTCTTCTTCAGGCTGAACAGGCACAGCTCTCCCAGCCTTTCCTCATAAGTCACCTCATCATCTCCGTTGCCTGGTGCTGAACCCTCTCCAGTAATTCCTTGTCTTTCTTGAACTGAGGAGCGCAGAACCAGAGAATTCCTCACCTTCTCTTCCTTCCCCGCAGAGGCTGGAGGAGTCTAGTCCAGATATTTCTTTCTTGAGTGTCAGCAGCTGATAGTTGTTGAATTTTGGCAATTTATTTCAAATTGTGGGAGCTGTTGTGGTCTAACAGTACCTGCAGGTCAGGGGAAGGAGATACTGCCAAGTGTGCTGCTGAGGCTGTCAGGCTCCCTGACACTTGAAGGTACTCCTGGCATCACTGCAGGGGAGCAGCACTCTGAATTAAAAAGTCACCTGCAAAAGTGTAACTGTGATTGTGATTCATCTGTCTTGTTCCAATCACTGGATATTTATCTGTAGTATCAAAAATTTTAAACGGGTATCTTCATGTTCTAAGGTAGAAACCAATTGCTTTACAGTAGTGATAATTTATCCTTACAGAGCAGTTATGTGTCTCAGGTTTAACTTGTCCCTTTCTATCCGAAATCCTGTTTATGAACACATAAAGGCATAGCTGAAGTGCATTATCTATGTTCATATATGGACTAGTCACTCTTTTGCTGGCTCTAGTTTTTAAAATTCAAAATCATTACCAACCCAGTGCCAATGTTTGCTATCTCTTTCCAAGGTACTGATGAAGATTCTTTAACACTTGTTCTCATGCTTTTTATTAGTTTATATATATAAATGTATGTGCATTGTGTGTGTGTACACAGATGTTGTTATATGCCCTAATGAAATATTCATAATCGTTTTCATTGTACTGATACATTCGTTGTACTGGATTTACATATTTGAGTTGGAAAATCAAAACATTATTGCCTAATACTTTTCTTTATCTCTCTTTCACAGCCATAATGAACGAAAAGTAACCTGCAAACATCCAGTGACAGGACAGCCATCACAGGACAACTGTATTTTTGTTGTGAATGAGCAGTAAGTGCCATCTGTTTCACTCCATAAAATACATGTTTTAAAACCTGTTAATAGTGAAGCAAGATTCAGTGATTACTAATTGCAGTATTTATTTTTCCCAAGTCAGATCAGCATGTATATAGTTTTACTTGATTAAATTACTTGAAAGTAATAATAAATATTTAATGCTGATTTTTAAGATAAAAAACCATAGCGCAAATTAGTTGTATGATAGAAATGCACTGTGTTTATGTAGTGTGAATTTCCACTTGTCACTTTACTTATTCTGTAGGTTTAGCAAATGACCTGTATATTATATAATAACCAAATAAACTTCCAAAAAGCAATAAACTTTATAATCACTTGGGAACGGTCACATACTGTTAATCTATAATGTTTTCCCTGATAGTTTCACCTCATCTGGTTACGTTTTTGGCCAGTTGGGACACTTTCTGAATCATTGGATAACTACTTGGATTTGCTGTCTCTGCATTAGTTTTGTAGAGTACACAGCAATGCAAGAAGATATGCAATGCATGGAACTCATACCTGACCTCAAGATTTTGGGTGTGGTTGGTTTTTGGGTGTCCTACTCACCACCACTGCTGAATTACATTGTACGGTGGCGAGAGTGAAAACCAGGAGAACTGCAATTTCAAAACCTGCATGTTCTCACCAAGTGGGGCAAAGCCAGAAGGACTCTTTGGAGGGCATTTCTTCCCATTTCCATCTCATGCTCATACCTGTCTTTTTCCCTCCCACCAACACCTTACACTAACAGAGAAATCCTGTTTTAGAGCAACGCCTAAAAATTCATCTATAATAGATTTGAGTTTAAAACACAGTGCAGGTAACTTTGCAATGAAGTGTGAATTGCTTTCAAACCGGAAAAGTAGGACACAGGCTGTACTAGGCTACATCTAAGGGTGCTTTTTATTAGCAGTCTGCACACACAGCATGTTCTAGTGCTATTACATATTCTATTTTCAGGACTGCTGCAGCAATGACATCTGAAGAAAAGAAGGAGCGACCAGTAAGCATGATATGTGAAGCAACTAACTATAATCTGACATCAGATTATGCTGCTCATCCAATGAGCCCTGTGGGCAGAGTAAGTCTTTATATACAAATAAAATGAAAATTAAAATTATTCAGTTATTCCACAAGGTACTAGACAGCGCTATATATTAGTATTCCACTGAAAAAGAGAAACAAAGGATATATCTCTTTTTAGGGCACTTGAGCCCTTTCATGTTTAATTTGGAAACTGAAGTGTCTGAAACAAATTATCACTGTAGCTGTAATTTTTGTCAGATAACTCAGATCTTATGACTTGCACATACTTAAATTGTTTACAGAATCTGACCTTTCTAATCTGTGTGAACAGCAAAATCTTGAGTGACTGATGAGGCATCTGGGCAACCATTGTTACAGAAATTGCTCAATCACAAATAATTCACTGGTTTTCTCCAGGTAAAACAGTTATAATTGTGTATAAGAAGTAGTTATAAGAGAGGTGGAAGGTGACCCTGTGATAAACATCAGGTGACATGATTTGCTGTCACTGCATGAGAAATAGAAGTCCTCTTTTCCTAGGAAAATTCCTGGAAAAGTTCTGGAGGTTCCTAGGGTCACCTGAATTTGTGTCTTCTCCATTTGCCCAGCTTCTCAGGGGGTTAAGGTAAATGCCCAGATGTTTAGATCAACTTTTAAGTTTACTGGATAAAGCTGATGAGCCTATTGTGTGCATTTATTGGGTTTTTTAATTTTCTGGACAGCCTTCCTGAAAGGAGAGTGCGCTTGATACAAAATTAAGAAGTTCCTTAAGTTTGCTAAGACACCAAGATAACAGCTTTGGTCAGTGATGACAGACAAGAGCCCTGTCATCTCTTGTACTAGTAGTTAACATTTAAACAAGTGTGAAAACACCTTATATTTTTGCTAGAGATTGAAAATTTTAACCCTGAAAAGTGCTTGGCAGGTTAATCCAGCCTGTAAGAGAAAAATAAACTTTGAAATGTGTTCTAACTGAACAAATTCCTTCATTTCAGAAACTTGGACTGAAATAATTTATTTTCCATGTGGAAGAAAATGTTGTAAGGTTTCTTTAAGTATATTTTGGAAATATTTGTTGGTTTAGATGTCTAATGAGACAGAATCCTTGACCTACATTAGAAAACTTATTTAATGAAAAAAGTGTCTTAATCTGTTAATGTTGCTGGAGGGAAAAATAGTCACAGATGTATTATAAACAGTAACAAAATCCATCTCAACTTTCATATGATCATGTTGAAGTCCATGTAGGAAAACCAGTTTAAAACAAAACAAACTAGAAAACCCTCAAACAAAATGGCAAAAAATGAACTCAGAACCAGCTAAGCCCTAAAACAACAAGCAAGCAAAAAACCCAAGATTACTTATTGCTAGAGTCATAATAGTGGTGTAGAATGCAACAGTTACACAGCCAATTCTGTTGAAATTAATTTTCTAGGAAGCAATCTGAAGTTAAATGTAGGAAATTAATTACAATTTAGGAGCATGTGTTTTACAAGCATGTTTTTCACACTCCTCTTTCAAAAGAGAAGTTGAAAATACCCTTTAGCCTAATGGTTGTTTCCTAGTGTTCTAGAAGGAAATTGAGATTTCTGTGGCCCAGTTACTGTGATTTCTTTACTGTCATTGATCAATGACATTTTAGCTTTCTGGGAAAATAATATTAAAAAAAACCAAACAGATTCTTGTTGTGCTTTTCATTCTTCCTTTTCCAGTTATTTAAATGGACTTAAAATATTAATGTGGTTCTTGTGGCTGTATGTGTAATTAGTGTAAGTCACTTTTTTATTGTGAATTTGTCTGAATTTGTGAATTTGTTGTTTTCAGGAGATGAATGCTTGTAAAGTAGAACCACAGCTAATACCAGTCAGCATTTTCTGGCAGTTATTTAAGGAGAATGAAATAAAACACTTTTAAAGATAACTATAGAAATGGCCCAGGGGTTGTACATGGATACAAAACTGATTTTCTTGTATGTTTTTATTCATGTCTTCCAGTGGTAGGACTTGAAATTCTTAGCTGTCTTATCAGCTTTTGAATATAATACGTAGAGGGTCCATGTACTGCAGCACAATGAAAGAGGAATAAAATGTTGTTAAGGAAAGTAAATTACAGAGCAGAAGGATACCTTGTGTGGTTGCTTCATGTATTTTTTTAGGTGTTTCTGTTTTCAGAGATAACTCATGAACACACCTAATGTTGGCAGGTAATGAGGGATGGAACAAAAGTTTGTGGTACAACTAAAGTTTCAGACAGATGAGGGATATGGAAGTGAGTTCTTCCTTTCATTAATGTTAATTGGTCCCAAATAGATATGGAACTTGGGGAAGTTTCTATTTTGTAGCAGAAAGAATCTGCTGCTGCCTAGAGCTAATATGAGGTGAGGCAAAGGGCAGTCTTTCCCCAATAAAAGTCTTAATTCTAATCCTGCTTTCCCACTGTATACATGATGCTGGCCAAATAACACACGACAACTCTGTTAAGTGCTGCTTCTTCCCTGTTAGCTTGAAGTGTATTTCTAAACTTGAAGCCACTAGGACAGACCTCTGACTGTGAAAAAGATCTGCATAGGCTTGAAATTGCCACAGAAGCACATATTTTCACCTCTCTTTGTAGAATTAAGAAATTGGGTTTGTAGTTATCTATTTTATTTTATTTTTCCCCTGCTGTTAAAATCACTACCTGGACAAATACGATTATGAAATGCATTCAGGGAATCGGCTTTTTAATGTGTAAAGTCATAAAGTCGTATTACCAGTCACCCTCCACAGTTCATCTCTGCTGCTCTTCATTGCTCTCCTGATTATCAGCAGAATAAAGGGAACAATTTTCTCACAGCAAGTGGAGCAGAGTGTTAGCCCAGGACAGATTCTTCAGAGCTCCTGGTGACTCTAATAAGTCACTGTGATGTATCACGATGTTTATAAATATTCATCAGTTTGTTTATATTTATTTCATACAGTGCTCAAGCAAGTCCAGCTTTACATGGTTAGTTTAGGTATAGCCTTACCTGTGTTCTCAGGATTCAGGTTAGGTAGAAACCTTGGATTAATAGTCATGAGGTTCATTAGCAAACAGCACAGTAAACAGAACCAGCGTGAAGGGCGGTGTTGGGGCTCAGGCTGAACATCTGTATTGTGTTTCCATGGTCAAACTAGTCCAGTAGTGCTCCTTGTGCATCTTATGTTTTAGTCTTATCCTAAATTAAATCCAGTTTGCTTTATTATGCAAACCAAAGCACAGTAAGCATGAATGATTGGGAGATTTGCTTCAAGAGCAGCCTCCTAGTCCAAGCTAAAATGCTGAGGCAGAAACCCACTGAGCTCATGGAAAACTGCAACACTGCAAGGCACTGAAATTGCCTACAAAATCCAGAAGGCAGCATCATGTTGCTTTGTGGTTTGGAAGATAATGTAAGCCTTGAAGACTGGGAACATATTTTTAAACAGAATTGGAAAGTAACAAAGATACAGATTTCTGTTCTCTGAGTTTACATACAGAAAATTTCCATATTAGCAAGGGTTTCAACCTATGTTTTTCAAATATATATGCAATAAGTTTAAGGTTAATGAATTGCTTTTGTTCTAGTTCTGAAACTGGGGAAGAAGCCTCACATAAAACACTGTGTCCTCTACCAGCTAAGCAGGGAGAAAAGCGTCTTGCAGAGTGATGAAGTGTGCAGCCCCAGCTGCTGACTGGTCTGTTGCCCAGAGTTCAAAACCCTGCTGGTGTTTGTTTTTTCAGTTTGGGGAAAGAGTGAATATCACTGGCTGCACTTCCTGGCTTCTTTCTCAGTGCTGGAACCCTACAGGGTCCCTCACTTAGGTTCTGGTTTTGGAGACATCACAGTTGCCAGGACCATGCCTTAGAAGGGATCAGATGGTACCAGATGTGACTGTGTTTGCTTGCTCTGTTAACTTCTACACCTCCAGCAAGTAGTTAGTAGCTGGATTATTTATTCAGGATCCTCCTTTTCTCTTTGCCTTCTCCAAAAGCTGGAGCTGTGCAATATGTCCTATATTTTTAGTGCTGTGGGGTAAAAAGTACTTTAACCCTTCAATTCTTTTTGTTTCCCCATCTTCCTATGCCCACAGTTTGAGATAATGAGAGATGTGTGGGAGAACATGGAATGGCCAGGGATCCCAGGCATAACAAAAGGAGGAGGTGATCTAAAAAGTCTGAGAACTCATAATTAGTTTATATATGCACCTACAGTATTTCAATATCCTAAAATACTTATTGTCTCAAGGTTCAGAGTTTGTTGTGAACAGTTATTCTCTTTATGCAGTGTGAGGTAAAATAATCACGAGTCATCTAAAGTGTTCTCTGTGTTAACTAAAATTAGAAAGCACTTGTGATGCTGCATTTAATTAAAGGAAGTTTGTATTCACAGTTGATAGGATGTAACCCATTAAAACTTTGCTGTTAGCTCAGTGAAATTGGAGTCAATACGGTTTTTTATCAGACCTACCTTAGAGAGAGCCGTCTTAATTATCTGAATTTGTTGGTAGACTTGACATTAGTAGTGCTTGTGGTTGGTTATGTTTTCAGAAGTATCTTTAATACATTAGCTCTTTCTACAAGTATAAGAATTCTGGAACACTCTTGAGAGGTTTTGAACCTTTAATACCTAATGTTAGAGCAGCTATGAGTGTTATAAATTATTTCTGATCAAAATGTTGGCACAGCTCTTGTGTGATATGCCAATATCAAGTCATGCAGGTTAACTGAGAGAGATGTAGTTCACTTTATAACTGGATTGTTATAGGTTCTCTGTATATTACTTTTTCACAGCTGGATGTCATAATTCTCTTGGCTTCTTACAAACCTTTCTGTGTTTTGCAGTGGTAGAATTTTTCAGATGAAAATGTGGAAGATTTTTACTTTTATTCTTAATTTGCTTCTGAGTTGCTTGCTCTGTCGTGCTTCCCAGAGCTGAGTCAAATTTCTGTATCTTCAAGGGAAATTACAAGCACTCTGATTGTTTTTTATATTCCCTCATGATTCTTGCAAGAAGGGAAAGACAAAATGTCCTTGTTTAATTGTGTTGTAGACTTTAGGCAAACACACATAGTTTGTGCAATGTTGTTCTTTTTTAGCCAAGGGATGTATCCTTCAGTTAATGGTATCGTTGACAAAAGCTGCCCATAATTTTGAATTAAGTTGTCAGTTTATGTTTTAACCTACTGTGGAATTCTCTCTGAAGTGTGTATAAAACCCAGCTTAGTTCTGTGATACATGTTGGGAGAATTTCCATAGAGAACCCCCATACCCTCATTTGCAACAAAACCTGAGTGTGTGTTTAGCATTCCTCCTTTAGGAATTTTGCATCCCCTCGTGATTAGTCTCAGTAGCAGAGATAGGGAAGCTGAGACACAGGATTATATTGTCTCAATTCAAATGGTGGATTTGAAGCAGAGCCATGAATACAGCTTAAAAAAAACTTACTTGAATTTTACTTCTTTTGCTCTGTCACGTGACATGGTCTCTGAGGCACCAATTCTTACAGAATTTAAAACATAAGTAAATGTTCAGCTCATTTAGTTACAGAACAGACTTTCTAAATGTAGGCTGAGAAGAATGGAAGTGTGAATTGGCAAAGCACTGCACGTTTCTTTATGCCTTTTCCAATTTCTTTTGGTTATTCAAGTAGAAGGATAAAATCTAAAATGGGTTGTTTTTCCTACTTCTCTTAGTCATACGTGATCACTGCAAGGTGGTAAAAGGTACAAGCAACAGCAAATATAAGCACTGGAGGTTCAGGGCAAAAGTTTCAAAGTAGACCTTAGTGCAAGCAGGTAAAATAGTGAATATTGAAACCAGCCAAGAGATCACAGAGCAAAAGGTTCTTGAGCAGAAAGAAAGAATAAAAAAATTAGTATGTGTTAGGAAAGGGAGAGCTATATCTTGTTCAAATCCGGACAAGTTTTCATATATTAGGTTGGTGTTGGAAGCAAGAAAGAGTAGAATTTTCTGCCCAGATGATGTAATTTTTCATAATTAGTAATAGTTCTGAGAGTTTATTTCTCTTTCTACAACTTAGTAGGCGTTCTGCCTTCCTTATAAGAAGGTCAGATATGTATTTTTTGGGTTTTTTTCCTTGTTAAAAAAAAATAACATCTTCATATACTTGTCTTGGGATTTGTCTTTGTATTTTCTGCAGAAGAAATGAAAGAAATGCTGAAAGCAGCACAACCATGACAATAATTATTTATCTAAAAAGGGAATACAGTTTGTGTTCTGCAGTCCCCCAGAGGAACATATAGAAGAAAAAGTTCTTAAAGCAAAGAAAATGTGTTACGATTTTTCAAGAGATATTGATGCCATGGTTTCTTTAACCTGTTCAATTCAATTTAGACATCACGATCTTCAAAGAAGGTTCATAATTTCGGAAAGAGATCGAACTCCATAAAGAGAAATCCTAATGCACCAGTTGTCAGACGTGGCTGGCTCTACAAACAGGTACTCTTGCCTTCTTCACCCCCTTCTTTTTTTTCTATAATGTGTGTAATGTGCAAAAGACAATCATTTCTATAAAATACAGTGATAGCAGAGTGAAGCTGCAGACTGAGAGGAACTGACTTGTGGTTTTCAATTAATTATCTATTTACGGGATGTCATTCTGATACAAATAAGGACATCAGACAAATAAAGATTGATGGATTATATATACATAATTCTCTCTAACATACATGGAGGACTTGAAAAATCTAGACAAATGTTGGTAATAAATAGCTGATTTAATTTCTGGCATGTCAAGAGATGATGGGACAAGGATGTATGGCCTGGAATATTGGGGGAGGGTATTTTTGTTTTTCTTGTTTTGCTATATTCTTAATTTTTCTCTAAAAGTAAGTAAATATTTTCAATAAAAAATTGGAAGTGGAGCCATTTTATCACATATTTTGTAAAGGTGTACCTAATTTCCTAAACATAATAATCTTAAAACTAGAGATGATTTTACGTTTTCACATTGAAAATAGGCAATATTGAAAATATTCCTAGTATTTAGTGACAGTGTTCCTAGCCTGAAGATTTGCTGTTCTGCAATACCAGACCACTTGCGCTATATTGGATTCCAGGAATTCAGAGTAGAATAGTATGATCAAAAAAATGACAACAAAACTGATTAGGCCATATCAGGACTATATTTTTTAAATCCACCAACAGCCCTGTAAGAACTTGTAATTTTAACTCAGCTGAGACATGTGTGTGTAATTTTGATGTACATTGTCATTTGCTGTGCCTACTCACGTAGACTGGAATGACCTGCGTAGCTTTCTGGATGCTGTTGATGAGTCAGTTTTTAAAAATTACTCCCCAGATAATATGATCTAGAAGTATCTGTTTAAGTGGAAGATTTTTCCATGGTTAGACAATGGTTAGCCTCTACTCTGATTCAGTGTTGAGTGTGAAAAACCCTCACAAAGGTGAGAGATTTTGTTGCTTTGTTATGGGGCTGTAAAACTCTTTAGCTTGAAAAAAGTAGCTCTGTTCCTAAAGCAATGTTTTCTGGGTATATTTTAAGATCACAGAATCTCACAGTTGTCATGGGTAGAAGGCACCTCATGATCATGTAGCACAACCTCCCCTGCTCAAGCAGGCTCAGCTAGAGGAGGTTGTCCAGGACTACATCCTCAGGGATGGACACTGCACACTGCAATGTGTGACAGTGTTTAACCACTCTCACAGCAAAAAAGTTGACCTCTGCTCAAGCAGAATTTTGTGTTTCTTAATTTGTGCCCATTGTTTCTTTTCTTGTCACTGGCAAGAGTTTGGCTCCACCTTCTCTATACACTCTTATATCAGGTATTTCTACACACTGATAAGATGCCCCCTCCCTCCAGACTGAACAGTGCCAACTCCCTCAGCGCTCTTTTCATATGGAAGACGCTCCAATCCCTTCATCAACTTTGTGGCCCTTTGCTGGATTCATTCCAGTGTGTTCATGTTTCTCTCGCACCAGCAAGCCCAGCACTGAACCCGGCACTCCAGCTAGACCTCCCTAGTGCTGAGTAAGAAGGAAGGATGTCCTCCCTCTGGCTGCTGGCAGCACTGCTAATGCAGTCTGGGATGCTGTTGGCCTTCTTTGCCGTGAGAGTGCATTGCTGGCTCGTGTTGCTGCACGAGGTTATTCCTCTCCAGATGGAGAACTAGGCATTAACTTTGTTGAACTTCAAGAGATTCTTCTCTGCCCGGTTTCCCAGCCCTCTGAATGACAGCACAGCCATCTGGTGTATGAGCCTCTCCTCATAATTTATATTATCTACAGTCTTGCTGAGGGTGTACAGCTCATTAATGAAGTTGTTAAATAACGTTGGCCACAGTATCAACCCCTGGGGGAAGATCACAAGGAACTGGCCACCCACTCCATGGACTTGGCAGTAAAACCAGTTTTTAACCCACCTCACTGTCATACTGCTGTTGGACAGGGCTAATGTGTAAAATGATTTAAACAGTGTGATGCTTGATCGGTGTTTGCAAGGAAAGGGGCTGCTCAATGTTTCCATGTTGTAGTAGTAATTGAAAGCCAATTCACTCAAGCATTTTATCAACAGATATGATCTTCAGAAATTTATAGTGAAAGCTTGTGCAGGTTTCTTTTTGATAATATGACATGTTTGTGTAATCACAGTGAATGGCAGTTTTTGTTTAACTCAGGGTGTTCTGTCTCAGTGCATGTAATGATACTCTTCTTCCAGTTTTCTCCTAATTTTTAAGTCCAGAGCCAACTCTTTTTAGAAGATGTTTACAGTGAACATACTTTTTCTGAATAATATCTTAGCTAATGCTTGGTTTACCTTTTCTTCTTCTAGTTTTTTAGGTGTGTGTTTGGGGAAAGGGGGGGAGACCAACCCCAAAACCAAACCCACTCCACCCCTCTGTTCCTCATTATAGAATCCCTCTTCTTGGTTGTCACAAAAAAGTATTTACTATAAGAATATTGATAATTCTCACATACTTCTTGGAACAGATTAGCATATTTATTAAATCCGATTCAACCAGGATGTGTGTGCTGCAGTGCTCAGGCTTATTTACACTGGTAGTCTTTCATTCTGGGTTGTGCAGTGTAAATTGGTTATAAGCATAAAAGAAAATGAAATTACTTTAGAAATAAACTTTAGTTGGGAAAGAAGTTTGCTCTAAATGTGAGTGGTAGTAGGTAGAAGATGAAGTTCAGCAGAGTTTCTTCAGAAAACAAAGGAGGATGTACCCCAAGTTGTTACCTTGCTCATTAAAATATATATACGTTTAGATTTTTTTTTTTTTTTTTTTTTTTTTGGTTAACTGTAGATTGTAGCCTCTAGCATGCCTGGAGAAAAGGAGGCTCAGGGAGGGCCTTCTTGCGCTCTCTACAGCTACCTGAGAGGAGACTGTAGTGAGGTGTGGGCTGGCTTCTCTTCCCAGATAACAAATGATGGGACAAGAGGAAACAGCCTCAAGTTATGGCAGGGGAGTTTTAGTTTGGATATTAGGAAAAAAATTCTTCACCACAGGGCTTGTCAAGCAGTGGAACAGGCTGCCCAGGGAAGTGGTTAGGTCACCAGCCCTGAAGGTATAATTAGATGTGTTGATGTGGCACTTGGGAACATGGTTTAGTGGTGGACTGGCAGTGCTGGGTAACAGTTGGACTCGATGATCTAAATGGTCTTTCCCAACCTAAGCAATTCCATGATTCTCTGTTACCTTCAGGCTTCCTGTGTCACTTGTATGCAGTGACAAGTCGTGATGAAAAGTCAAAAGTTGCTTAAAATAGTCAAGGAAATGAGCTCCTAGCACACCACCACAGTTATGTAGTACCTGGTTTACTTTATGAACGGTTGCTGTCAACAGTCTGAGAGCTCTTACCGGATCACTTTGGTTAATACAGGATAGCACTGGAATGAAGCTGTGGAAGAAGAGGTGGTTTGTGCTCTCTGACCTGTGTCTGTTCTATTACAGAGGTGAGTTCCACTCCTGACACCTTCGTTTGCTAATTTTACTGGAAGCAGATAAATTTTGACACAGCACTCAAATGTAATAAATAAGAAGCTGCTACCTAACTTAATGGATTAACAAGGTTGTATAGCTGTCAATATCCGGGCCTGCTACTTTTATCTTTTTTTTTTTTCCTTACTTCCTTAATTACCAATTTCACATAATTGCTTCCTGCCTGTCAAGATATGCTCAGAGGGCAAACTCATTCACAGCCACCTCTGTTATTAAATTCTGGATTGTAGTTTTCTCACTGCTTCTGTTGCTAGAAACTATGTCAGGTTAAATCTGATTTTTCATGCAATTTAAGTAACTGAAAGGGATGGGGATAGGGAAGGGATAGTGCAGGAGAGCAGAAACTCTGCCTTTGGAATGATAAGAGGATATATACACCTTTGGGAATTCTAATCAGTGTTCATGAATACTTATAAAGTGAAATGTTGTACAATTCCATGAGAGTAGAAGTCTCTGCTGTATTTGGAACAAAGGAATCTGTTAGTAACCTGATGTAGCTACATCAGACTTACTTTACATGGGGAAAATTAGCTGCTTGTAATTCTAGTCTGGAGTTATGTGTGTTAGAAAACTGATTCCTTCCCCATTACAGATTATTAACTGTAGTGCTCCTGAGGAGATAAACAAATGGGATTTTGTCCATATGGAAACATATTAAATCTTGAAATCAAGAGCGAAGAGGGTTGTAAAGCAAAACAGAGGAACATGAGCAGTTAGGGCCATCTGCTGCCTTAGCTGAAGGTGGAGAGTAAGAAAGGGTTTCAGTTTGTAGGATGAGACTTCAGAATTGGTAGAAGTGTTGTGATGATGGTGATGCTGAAAGCAGGGACAGATAAATTTAAAATGGTGTTCTATTAAAGTGCAGCATGGACCCAATCAAAGACGAATCAGGTCATGAAACATACAAGGTCTGTAACTGGTTTAGTTGAAAATTCTGAGTTATTAAAATATAATCATTAGGCTTTGTTTCTCTACCCTAAGAAAATAATTCCAAGCAGCTCTTTAATCTTACTTTTTAATTTCTACATGTTAATCTGCCCAATAAGTTGAAATTCAAACAGAACAACCTAAATGGTTTACATGATAAATTCAGCTTTTAGCTACCACTCACTAGAAGGTAGTTGAAGCTGTTAAACTGTGATTAAACGTGTAGTGATAGTTCAAAAACTTTCACTCTACACCCTGTACCTTTATGTTTCTGTTAATTCTATCTCAGACATTGAAAAAGAGAAAGGGAGGGGAAGCTGTGCCCTTGCCCCCAGATTGCAAATCGTGTTTCTGGTTGTGCGATTGTGGTTGCTGGGAGGGTGGGTTTGGTTTTATTAGTAAGTCTTACTGAAGGTCTGCAATTGTGTTACGATGTTGACAGCTTGAATGCAATCTGTAGATGAAAAGAAAATCATGTCCCTATATTTTTTCAGAGCTAAGAGAATACTCCTTTTCTGTTTCACGGAGGGGTGAAAGACTCTCCACTTTCATATTGGAAGGTTATTGTTGCCACAAGTAAAAGTTCTTAGAACTGGACAGAAGATCTGCTGTTTTTCTCTTGTGCTATTCATACAGAGCACACAAGTAAAGATGGGTATGGAGCAGTGTAATGTGTAGATAAAAGCAATTCTGATTGGAAACAGATTTTGAAAACCTGGAAGTGGAATGTAGCCGTATGTCTTTTAACAGAGACCGAAGTCCTCCAGACCTGCAGCTGTTCAGTGGAACAAAAAATGCCTAACGCTTTTATATGGCAGTAGTGGGTGTGACTGACTCAGTAATAAGTCAAAATATAATCTAGCAGAAGGGAAGAATTTTCCCCCCAAACAGCAGGCCAAATAAAGTAAACCCTGGCATTTGCCGTGTGTTCGAGGACGGGGCGGGGGGAAGGCAGATTTATTTTTTTTTGGTGACTCTCAGGGAGTAAATATTTGAGAGGGGAAGGTGGGATGGTTTCAGGCATGCTGTTGAGTACAGTTGAGTACCTGAAAGTAGATCCACTCCATCTCTGCCTTTTGATCAGAATAATTTTATGCTCAGCTCTCCAATTAAATAACTATCCTAGAAAGCATAATTTTTGCATTGAACCTGCCATGTAATACTAAAATGGCTGGGCAGAGCTTCCCCCATACAAATAACCTAAATGAAAGTTGTGGCTTTTCAAAAATTTAATGGGTAAAGGAGGACTGAGAAAATATTTTTAAATCCACACATAAGCAACAGCCCTTTTGTGCCATTTACATGCATTTTAATTGTAACAGTGTTAATTTTTCATGCTTGAAATTTTGGAATATCTATGTCTTCATCCTAATTTCATAGATACACGGTCATTTATTGTGGGCACTGTGTTCATCTATGAGAAGTGTTGTAGGGGACAGTCTCTAAGATATGGCTGTGAATAGAAGTTCTCTACATGAAAACAATTAAGACTGACTTTGTGAATTGCATTCAATTATTCCTTTATTAGAGTATAATTGGATTTAAAAGCTGGTTGTGGCTTCCAATTAAAATGTCCGTTTATTATTATAATGTATTGTTCTAAAATTGTATGTAAAACAGGGTTCTGGGATAAGGGTGTTTGTTTGGGGGTAGAGTTTGGTTTTTTACAAATTATCTGAAACATATGCATTCCTACAAATAGAATGTAATCAAGTGTAAACTCTTTGCAGGAATTACAATGGGAATTATAATTAAATACTGTAATGGGAATTATGTACCATAATACACTTGAGATCAGAAGAAGAACATGCAAATTTTCTCAAAGGCCAACAATAAGCAGTGTTTTAGAATACTTGTGATGTCACAGGTATTTGCAGTTTTTACAGAGCAATAGATAGCAGGTGTTATTGTTCTTGTCACTGAATTAGAGGCTTGGCTTCCATCTGCTCTTCAGGTTTGAAGTCACAGGCAGGTAAGCACTGATTCCCAGGAAGACTGTGGGTGTTTTCCGTCAGGTTCCATGAGGGATCTCACCTGCTTAAACACGTACAGAACTACACACTCGGGAGGGGTCTTTTTATGCTTGCCCATGCTGGGGAAAAAGTCAGAGGTGGGCGAGGTTTCAGGTTTTTGGGGGCACCACACGTTCTGTGGCACGTGTTGGCAGAGAGGGGCTGCACAGTTGCCCTTGGGAACTGCCCCCTTCTGAGGCTGCACACAGATACCTGGAACACAACTCAGTCTGGCTCTCTGGTTCTCTGATGCCTTTTGCTCTGAGGTAAATGTCTGGTTGGTGGTCTGCTGTGATTAAACACAGGAGTTTGACTGAAGTGTTTGAATACGAATATCACGTGTCAAAACACTGCTTCTCTAATCAAAGACTGTACATTCACAGATGAGAAAGAAGAGGGAATACTGGGTAGCATACTTCTACCTAGTTTTCAGATATCAATGCTGTCTGCTGAGGACCATATTAACCGCAAATACGCCTTTAAGGTAAGGAAATCAATTTTCCCACTTGATTTTTGTATCTGAAAGCACAATAGCCTGGTGATAAGAGCTCATTTTGCAGAGTTATTGTGTACAACAGGATTGACAAACAGCTTCTGAGGCTGATTTTTGCATAATACAGTAGCAGAAACTTCAAGTATTTAGCCTGGTGTAAATATAGAATTACTAGAATGGGAAAATGGATGGGTATCACTCACTAGTAGTATCTTAGATCTTAAATACTATGTGGTGCTTTAAAGACCAGTATCTGCATCTGAACTTGCCTCACTGATGAATGTTCTTTAGTTATTCAGGTACAAAGTATCTTTACACATACATAAAAATAAGGATTTATTATCACATAAATCACAATATTACACTAAACACTGTTAGGAGTGTTTCACAGCTGATCTTTTGAATCATGATATAAATGACTTCACTAAATATTTTCTCCTGACTTTTTTTATTGTTGTTTTATGAGCTCCTTTTGGCACTTCGTTTGGTCTCCTAACCAGCACATCATTTATTTACTATGGTAAGTGCAACTGAAAACTTACTGTGTTGTTCAGGCTGCCAAAATCTATTCCAAAATCTTATTTATAATAATTACATCAATTTACATTAATGCATGATCAATACAGTTTTTAATAGAGTGAAGAAATTTAAGGGCTTTTTATTTAGCATATTAATGAAGAAACAGCTATGATTGAAAATTACTGGCAATTATTTTGAAAATATGAGTGCAGTGACCAAGAAACATTGTAGTATTCCTTTTCATATTTTTTCTGATAATATTATTTGCAGAAATCTTATATAATAAAGCATTAGAGTGGGTATGCAGTAACAATATTTGCCTCTTTTCTTTTACAGAATCTTATATTTTTATTGCAATGACGATGTCATTTCCAATCAGGCAGCTCATCCAAACATGAGGACCTATTATTTCTGCACAGATACAGGGAAGGAAATGGAGCTGTGGATGAAAGCAATGATAGATGCAGCACTTGTGCAGACAGAGCCTGTGAAAAGGTAGCGTGGATTAACAAAACAGTGGAACAGTGTATTGCTTTCTCTTGTTTAGTTTGATTGACGTAATGAAAAAGTGTTCCTGAAAACAGAATGTCAGTTGGCTGAAGTAATTTCTCCTTGTATTGAATGCCCCTTACTAATGTAAGAATGCTGGATAAAATTTTGAAGTAGTAAAAATCACCAAAGTTCTGTTCTGAATATTGATTGTAAGGAGCTAGAAAAAAAGCCCCTGACTTACTCTTTTAGCCAGTGGCATCAAAAGAAATGCAATGACAAATAGTATGTGTAGGCATGTTTGACTTCCCCTGCCCTCCCGACTGAATAGCATAGCTGCTCAACTGGTGGTAGCCCTCGGCTTAAACCTGTCATAAGTCTCAAATTCACAACTGGATTTTCTGGCTAAATTAAATGGTTGTACCTGTGGGCAACCTGTGGGGAGCCATTCTTGTTGATCATTAAGCTGTCATCAAATTTATACTCACCTATCTGGAGCCTTATCTTTATGTATCCATGTGTTGACAATGAAAAGCAAGTTATCACCG
Source organism: Pseudotriccus pelzelni (assembly GCA_035584735.1). Taxonomy (NCBI): domain Eukaryota; kingdom Metazoa; phylum Chordata; class Aves; order Passeriformes; family Tyrannidae; genus Pseudotriccus; species Pseudotriccus pelzelni. The sequence continues at coordinate 69,771,234 of JAWMRA010000041.1, forward strand.
GGAGCCTTGTGCTCTCAGAAAGAGAATATTGTCTGCTGCTGTCTGTTCAGTGGGAATCGTTTTCTCTCGGAATGTGGTCCCTTGGGTAGGCTCTGTGACATCCATAATGGAAACCTCATCAATTGGAAGTTTAAAAAGCTCCTCGTTATTGATGGCACGGAAGTTATTGCTGATGGCTGCTGTCACTTGATCTATTCTCCGCTCTGTTAGTTCCTGCTACCCTGGAGCTACATGAATGTCAGCAATGCTGAGAAATTTTAAGTTTGAAAAAAAAGAAGTAACAAAAAATCTCACAGACGCAATACCAGAGAAGCTTAGTGAATAATAAAATTAATCTGAAAAATCAGTCTTGTATTGCAGATACAATGATAACTTACATATGGAGAAATCATTAAACCAAATCACTGAATTATTAGTGATTTGATTCAATTTAAAATAGTAAATCAACCCACTTAACTTCAAACAAAAATCATATATCAATTGTATAAGCACTTTGTAGAGGGAATAATACTGAAGGGGGTTATTCTGAATCTTTTTTTGAACCACTGAAATAACCTTCATTTGAGATTTGCAGTACTGTGCATCTCTGCCTGGGTATCACAGGCTGAACAGGCTTGCCAACAGCCAAACAAGTGTCAGAAAAGCAACTTATGTAACACCATCTTGTTGTTTTAATTCAGGCAAGAAACCTTAGAATGAAACAGAATTAGATGTGACCTCTTTGAAAACTTTGTTAATAACCTTAAAATAATTCCTTTGGAGAAAATACATTTCAAGACCAAGTCTCGAAGACTTTCATGTCTGTTAGCCGTAATAAGGAAGAAAATCCTTCAGACATCTGTTTTCTAAGGAATCCATCTTTTGGCTATCAGACCAGTTCTTAAAATTAAATTTAGCAGGATATGATCTTATGCAGATACTGTTCTTTCCCTGTAAAATTCTGTTGAGTATTAAGTGTTTTATTACCTCATCTCTAAGTAACCTCAAGCTTGGCATGCATGCAGCTCTAAGCGTAAATGGTTTGTGGTTCAGTCAAATTTAGCTAAAATTACTGCTTTTGGTTCTCAATTCTGTTTTTTCTAGAAGTTCTAACATTTTACTGAATACAGTTTTCTAACAGACTGGATACTTGCAATACAATATATGAGTTATTAAGCATTGCCTCCTTAAATATTCATGCAAGCTGATGTTGAGCCACTCTTAAGTGCTTGTTAATAAAATGCCCAATGATAAATCAAGAGTTTTTACAGTATAGTTCTTTAAATCTAGAAATCAAGGTACTTCACTGCTTATGGTACTCTGGAAATCAAACCCAACAGTCTGTTAAACCAAACGTTTTAGCTTTAAATAATTTTAGAGTTTTAGTCTGTGCCTGTTTTTCTGAGGATGTGAGTTCCTTGGAGAGAAAAAAAGATAAAAGGAATATTTAAAACATTAGGTTGGGGGAGGGAGGGTTGCCTGTTTCCCATAAACTATTACTTTCCACTTAGAGTTAGCCATATGAAACAGAAACAAGATACTGAGGTGAGAAAATAAAAATGTAACTATTTCGCTCAAAACCAATCTGCATTAACAGCAGAGAAACTCCCTTCTGATGTATCACTGCAGGGAAGGACAAATACTATTTGGTCCTATTGACTTAATTGTAATTACTCTTTTCTAAACATTTTTAATTTACCTAGATAGGAAATTCAAGTTTAATAGTGTACTGAGAGACTTATCAAAATCATTAAACACAAATAATGTAGTCAGCGAGGAGCTTTTGACTCAAAATATGATCTCAAACAACCTCTCTGGATCAGCAAAACATCTTGCTTATTCCACGTTGTCTGACTGTGGGCCGCAGCTGGGTTGTATCTGAGTACTTGCTTGTGTTTGTAGGTGATAATGTCCACCAACATACTGATTTAACATTTTTACCCTAAATGCTGATTTCTCTGCTCTCCCATGTTTGAGTGTCATTTTTCTAGCCTTTCATTGTCAGCTTGTGTATTGGAGCCTTTGTTTCTTCTCAGGGATGCAGGATGTACTAAGAAGAGATTTCTTTTTTTTTTCCTCCTGGTGTAGTTACTTTTCCTGAACAGCATTATTAAGCTAGGCTGCCAAAAAAGCACTTGTTAGCATAGTGACATCCACAGTGGGGGCTTACTGACGTCACTGTGCTTAGAAAAGATGGCTTTTTCTTTTCAAAATGCCCCTGCCTGGCTTTGTTAAATCAGAGGCCTTACATCCATCTGATAATTAATTACATGCTTCCCTTCCCCAACCCTTTCAGAATTACTAATTTATATAGATCAGCATAAAATAGTACTTTTCTTGCATTACATTTCCGTACATATTATTCCTTTTTGGTTGTAGAAGTCTATAAATTGCATCCAGTATATGCTGAAAGACGCGTGTTCAATGCTCATTCTCTTCCTCTTCTCCCTATCCCATCCTCAAATAGCCTACAAGTCTTTGAGAGCTAGCTATAAATATGGAGCCAAATATGCATATGGATTTACGTTTCTTACATTTGCCTGTTAGTTTCTGATGATTTTTTTCTCTCTTGGATCCTTCGCTGTGGAAAGAGATCCCTTGCTCACACAGAGCTGACTGATTTGGTGCACCAAGTTAAAGGAGAGCCCAGAAGTCTGTTTGACCATCAGTCATTCAGGCTCTACACCATTACAAAGAATGTCAAATATAAATGTTTGGCTCTGCTGTGTATAACCATAGTAACCAGTGATACAGAGCATGAGATTGCATGGAAGAACAATTCTGTGATTTGGGGGTTTGTTGGTTTTGGTTTTTTTTTAATTAAGACTGTGAAAAGCAGTGTGAGACTAAATTGAACAGTGTTTTGAGTCTTGACCACATGTATGATGAATGTCCTTAGAGATGCCACTCTCCCTCTGCCCTGTGTATTTTCCATCTGTAAAATGGCAGCTGTTTCTCTGCTGTAAAGCTTGAGAAAAATTTATAGGAAGTGTTACATAAAGGGGTAGGTGGTGCTCTTAAGGCATGCTGCATATATTAATGCCCATGTTCAGGATTATTTGCAAGCTAATCTGTACATTTATTTGTAAACTCTTGAGTTCTGGCTGAAAGATGAAATCTAAATGCCTTTTTTTGACTTGATAACTGTGGGAAATAGAGTTTTTCATTCAGATTCCTGTTTGGGGAATTCCTTTAATTTTTGGTAGAAGACTAGGTAGTAGACTTTTAAGGTGGGAGTGAGGAGGTGATCCATTTTTTTTCCCCATAATCTTGAGAAGGAACCTAGGCAGAAATATTTGGGCTCTGGAACAATTTAAAGTCTTGAGGACAAAAAAAAAAAATTTAAAACCCCCTAACTTTTAAATTTCAGTAGGAGATTAGCATAGCATTTCTTTGCTGATACTTGGAAATTATAGAAAAAGATGATGTAGGTGTAGTAGTTCCACCTCTCTCACGAAAAATCTACGTCAAAACTATTTCAGCATCGGTATTTTTTTTCTCTAGAAATTATGGTTGGCAGAAACATTGCACACTCCTTTCTTCTAGCTGAAAACATCAGATGTATCTAACATCTGCTTTTAATAGTGATGTATGAGAAAAAACCACCGTGTTTAAAAGTAATGCCAACGCACATAGCCAGAAAGATGTTCATGTTAGATTCTGGGTATGAATGTTTTCGTTTGCAGTGCATTTGACGTGTGGACACTTTCATGTTGGCAGCTCAGGAATAATGACTAAAAGACAAGGACTATTTTGACCTACTTAGATTCACTTATAAGGTGAATTTTGGGGGACTTTTATAACATCATGAAGTATCAAGCAGAGACTGGGGTCATCACAGCTATGTGAGGAAGAGGCATAGGGAGAAAAAATCACACCGTTGTTTACATGCAAAGTGCACCAGCATTTTATTTTAACTCACACACTGTATCCAAAGGACATTGATGCCTTGCTGTTTCTAAGTGATGTGTTTGAAATGGTGTATTTGTCAATGCAGGAGTCTCTGGACTCCTTCCACATTACAGAGCCTTCATAGCAAGAGCAGGATGGTAATGGGAGGTGCGTTTAAAATTAAGTGTCCAATATTATTATCAGCGGGTAGTGTTTTATTAGGACCATGCAGTTTTCTGTCCTTTAGGCATTTGCAGAGGTTCTGTCCCAAATTAGATGGCCTATTGAGAATTCACAACTTAAATAATGTGTTGGGGAAGTGTAGACTGGCTGAACATTTAAACCTCTTGTTCAAGGTGGGGTAAACAATGTTTACAGCCGTGCATGTAGTCAGTCTGCTTGGAGTTAGAGCCCTTTTCAGAGGAGTGGTTCCATCCGTACCCTTGGTCAGCTGTGTATGTGATGGCCTTTTTACAGACACTTGAACTGGCCACAGTAATAAAGATAAATAATGCGTTTGCAAAAAAAGATGCAAAACTGTAAAAAGTTAATTTGACATTATCCTAAAAATAAAGTGCTGCTCTTAGTTTGGTTTTGTACAGAGATGGAATCTTAAAAAATTATAACTCTTCCTCTTCTTTCCTCCCATACCAAAAAAATGTTGATCAAAACATTTTAAGGTGGTGGGGGTGTTTTTTTCTAGTGAACTGAACAAGTCACTATTTGGGCTGGAATTGAAGTTCAGGTCCCAGTATGGAAAAAGACACAGCTTCTTGAAATTTTCAAATTTTAAAAAGAAGATCACTAATAGAACTGTGCACATTGAGTACTTATGTAAATACAGTAAAGCACTAACAATTCTAAAAATCCTGTTATTTTGCAGTGCAGTTCCTTAAGTCAGCAGCTATTTTCCCCCTTAAATTTAGAAAAGCCACAGTCATTTCCCACAAAGTCTATGCCAGCCAAAGCGATCACATACCAGAGAAACCTAATTGATACCAGTGACCATGAAAAGTCATTTGCTTTTTTTTAAATGTTTCTTTCACATTATATGTTAAATTCAGCAGTATTGTGAATCACAAACTTACTTTAAAAATCATCTGAATTTCAGTCTGTTGACATTTGGAAGCTGTAGCTCTTGGAGAGCCACTGAATGTTTTTACTCCTTGAATGTCCAGCCCTCCAGGAACTGTACATCCACTTTTTCAGACTCTGGCTTTATTTCCTGTTGTGCAGATTTTCTCTAAGGGTGACTTAAAAAATTTACCTTGTGTAATAATTGCTTTTAAAACAGCAAAGAAAGAGAGAAGTGTAGAAGAAAAAATACTCACACTCTCCAAAAATCAGCCAGCCAAAAAACAAACCAACCAAACATTACCACCAACCGCAAAACAAAATTAAAAACAAAAGAAAAAAACCAACCAAACAAAAATCCAGCAATAACAACAGCAAAAACAGAATACCCAAGAGCAACAAAACCCCACAACCTATCCTTGATTATTGTGAAAATATGTCCTGATTTTTTTTCTCTCACAGTCAAGATATTGTTATAAAATATCTGGACAAGGATTCACTAAAATAACCCCAATAAATGCCGGTATATTCACTTTTAATTTTTTATTTCTATTTTTAATGACTGTTCTGTTGGTTGTCATATTATAGCTTGTCATGTATTCCCTTCCAGAATCGAGAAGCTAACTATTGAAAATACATCACCTCGAGAGGCAAATAATATTTCAAACCACCGGGTGCTAATTAAGCCAGAGGCACAAAATAACCAGAAGAACAAAGACGTGAACAAAAACGAGGAGAAGAAAGCTTTGGAAGCCGAAAAGTACGGGTTCCAGAAAGTTGGGCAAGATAAACCATTAACAAAAATTAACAGTGTGAAGCTAAATCCTTTGGGATCCGAGTACAGGACTTTGCCCATAAGCACGATCCAGGCTGGACACTTCAGACCAGTCCATTTGAATGGGTCTGAGAGTAAAGGTGGAGTGGTCCTGGCGGACGCTGGGGATGGGGCTCATCACAACGCGGTGCCGTCACACATGGACTCGGAGCGGGTCATGCAGAGAACTAACTCCATGCTGCAGCTGGAACAGTGGATTAAAATACAGAGAGGAAAAGGGCAAGAAGAGGAAACAAGAGGGTAAGTACTGTGAAGTAATTTTCCTACTTTTTTTTCTGCCATGCTTTCTAGCAAATAATACTTGCACGTGTATCCTGGTTAGGTTCGTTGGTTTATGGTCTGTATGACATAAATACATTATTCATTGTTCTCTCTAAGAAGTGCCTGGGTGACTGCTCAGAAAAATTTTATTGATGTTTCTGTTTCATTACCATTTGAGTGGATATTATTAATTAAAGTATATTAATAACTCAATAAATAAAAATGACCAGAAATCATTTTTGGGTGTTAGACATTTTTCTATCCTAGCAGAGAGATGTCATCAATCCTTTTCCTCTTAAAATGGGTTCTTCAAATTGCCCTGTCTTTTGGATTTTTTATTCACAAATTCTTGTACTAATATTTTATTTAAAATTCTTAGAAAATATTCCAGGGAGCTTTTAAACTTTGAACAGGCTTTAATTGAAGAGAGACAGAAACTTTGCCTAACAGTAAGACAGAAATTTAACTAACTTGATGCTTAAAGCTTCTCTTCTTATGAAATTGAGTATCTCTCAGTTATAATATTGAGTTCTAGTGCTTATTCATGAAGCTTTAAAATTATCTGTGAATGACTGACACTATTGAATGTCATGCTGATAGCAGTTTCTCTGTCTGACAGAAGTGTAGGGACATTGTTTCCAGGCTGGCTTACAGACAAGCAGGTCTAGCAGTAAAATATAAAAGGTTTTAATATTACATTTGATAGGAAGTATGGAGATGCTATCACTGGAGGAATTTTGAAGAGCTGGAAATTAGGGAATGAGTGTATAAGATAAATGGCAGAGCAGAGTTTAAGGTAGAACCAAGTTCAGAAAATGTGTTTTCCATAAATTTCCACATACAGGTTGGGGGCTTTTCAGTTTTTTGCAAAATCTTGAAAAATTTCCATTAGCTTGATATCTGCTTGCCAAAGTTGATTGAAAATTTCCTCATTGCTTTTAGTCCTTCATTAGATATAATTAGGAATTGTTAATGTGTTGTTTCAGTAAATACTCAGTGTAAGTACTTTGATCAAGTTTGAACTGGCAGTGCAGACAGTGCCTTGCACACTCTGACATTTATTTTCTTGTGCCTGTTTGCATAATGAGAACCAAGAAGGCTCCCTGATGCAGTTAATTTTTTTTATTGGACTGTAAAACTTGCAACCAAACAATAGAAATTAGAATAGCTTTGCTATTTTTCAATTGTGAACAAGTATAAAACCCCTAAAACTGATTTCATTGTGGGAATCAAATACAAGCAAGTGCCATTAACAATATGTTACCAATTAACAATATTTTATTCTTGACTACAGGGAACACTTGTTGCCTAAATAAGGGTGGCATTGATAGCATTAAAGGGTGTGCATTCGAATGCAGTTCTACATAAAAGTATCAAAAACTCAAAAAGAATTGGCCTTGAGTTATCTTTTTTGCTTTGTGTGGGAATGGCCTTGAAAAATGATCCAAATTTTCTAATGTATACAGTGATGTCTTTTAAATGTGGTTTCGTTTAAATTTGTTCAGATTGCCACTTTCTGTTTGGGGACAGAAATTTAAGTAGAATTGAAGTTGAAGAGTTAGAGTAGAAAGAAGCTCCAAGCTTATGTTAAAGCCTGAGACTGGGGTGAGAGGCTAATAAGGCTGTTTGTAATAAGACCTGTTCAACTCATAACTTGAATTTTTGAATAAAGTAGTCTTTACTTAAAGGGGAAAAGTTGCTGACTTGTAACAAAGCTGCTTTCCACTGCATGTGTCTTTCTCATGTGTTAGAGAAATCGCAGAGGACCAAACTGAGTATCTCTGGTGTCAGACTGAAAAAAATCAGCGTGTTAAGAATGCTTAAGTGTCAACAAATAGCTTCAATTAAATAACCATATATAAAATAGGAGCTCTTAGCTGTCCTCAGTGTGCAATGAGAAGGGTTCACTATACAACTACTAATTTTTTAGAGGAATAGGCTGACCCCTTAGTCGTTTGATTATCCAAGTAATGAGAATGTAGGTTTTAGTTCTTGAAGCTGTTATTTGCCATTGCCGTGGATCTAGACATCTAGCTTTTAAGAGCCACATGAATAAAGACAGTTGCTGCCTTGGGGAAGACAAACCTTTCTGAAAACCAAAAATAAATATGTTTTAAATAAAAAAATAAACACATTCCACTTCAGTATCATTTTACTGAATTAATTTTGCACAAGTCACATTTGAATAAATGTTTTCACCAAAAGTGGTTCAGTTAAGTGGTATTTCAAATGTGAAAAAATACAGAAGAGTTGCATGGTACTGAGGCAATATGTTGCTGCTAAGCCTGGATGTGAGACTGTCTCTCACCTTGCCCATATAAGCCTCATCCTAAATAATGCACCGGGTTTTCTAAAAGTCTCCACTCTGTGCCACCCTTTGCTTAATTCACATGTGGAAGTTCTGTATTCTGGGCCAGGAGGTAGCTCTGTTCTTTCGGATGAAGGACTGTTTTGAGGTTCCAGTCTGAGGGTATTCATAACTGAGCCCCTAAAGGTTAACCAGCAAAGTTGCTTTCCCAAATAGTCCAACTTGGACGCCAGAGCCACTATTGCTACCCAAACAGTAAGCCTAGAGACAGCCTTTAAAGATGTCTATAAGGGGTCTGTGAACAAACTTGGAAGCCTTTTTTCCATATTGGAGCATTTATAAGGAGATATTTATGATGACAGCTGCAGAAATATTTTGCAACCTCAAACCCAGCTGCTGCAGTCTCCCCTTGTGTGCAAGGGATTTAGTTTTTGGATTTGACTAGAATGGTATTGTTGCAGGTATCAGCACTACATTGGTGTATCTGTTTTGATCTTACTGAATTATGTAAAACAAGGCTTGGCACCGAGGGGATTGGGCCTTTTACAGTTTTCATGGTTTGACAATTGAAGATGGATTATGTTATCTTTCTAAATGTTCTAGAATACAAGTAATTGCATGCAGACTTTAAATGGCTATCTTTAACATAGTAAGAATTTCAGACAGCTGTTCTTCAAGTTGTTCGGGATCTCTAAAGGAGCCAACAGGATTACAATGCTCATTAATAAAACAGGAGAGGAGCTTTAGTGAGTTGAGGTGGTGGTAACTGCCAAATGTCTTCATGAAGATGTCAAGCTTCTCTATACCTGTTATGGGGTATAGCTACACTTATATTTTGAAAGTTAAAAATGGAGCTCAAAAGCGTCTTGTTTGTTTGTTTTTAAATATGGAGATGGAGAAAAGCCTTCTAATTCGGTATGTTACTGAAGAAATTTAGAAGTGTTTAAAGCCAATTTTGCAGCAGAAGACTAGGACTTGGAATCTCTTTCCCCCTTTCTATTTTCCTGTGAGAATGGAAAGCTGCCCAATCTACAAAATGGGGATAATACTTTATTAATTCTTGAAAAGCTTCAGAAACTGTAGCAGATTTTGTATGTAAAGCTCTTTATAGCAGTTTTCATCTCCAAATAGTAACAGGTGACCATAAATACCCAGCTTAACTATTTTTAGTGAAAAACGGGTTTTTACCATCATCACTTTCCTTGATAGTTATTCCATAAGGATCTAACATGCTTTATGCTGGTTTACCTTCCCATTTGCTCTACACCGTTTCTTTAATGTTTTTTTGTGGCACTGGAGTAATTCAAAGCCATCTTCAGGTTCTGCTGCCTGGTGGTGGCAGGATTTTAGCAGCAGTTAGTGTGGGGTGTAGCTGGGAGCTGCTGCCCTCTGATGGCTAAATCCTGCCCGGTGTGAGCATCTGTCACAAGCATGATAAGTAACAAAAGGGTTTAAAAGGTGCTCATTTGCGTTTTAGATAAGGGATGAATGAGTCAGTGTTTATGACCTAGATTTTGACCTCTGGAAAAAAAAAACCCAAAACCAAGAAGTGCTTTGTCACACTTAGGCACACGTCGATACTTGGTATGGAAAACTCTGCATTTCAACTAGTGCTGGAAGTTGCTAAATGACTGTAGCACTCCAGAATTTTAATGTGGCAACAAATTAAAGAATACGCCTTTGAATTCATATCTGAGTTGAAAAGCAATACAATATTATTATCAAACAAAGAAATATTTTGCCGTTTGTTTTGCTTGAGTAGCTGATATGGAATGGCTTATCCTTGACAATTACAAAACATAATTTCTTTAGGCAATTACTGCAGTTTTTCTTTGGTCTGCTGTTAAAAGAATCTTTTTTTTTAATGTCCACAGTAATTGCTCAAGTTTTCTTAGGGAAACAACAGGATATTTTTTCTCTTTTGAAAAAGAGAACATTAAAGCTTTAAAAACTTTGACCTATCCAGCATATAGATAAGTTGGACTATGTGATCTAAACTTGATACTACTAGACTGGTGAAAAGATGAAATACAGATTATATTATCAAGACCTAATAGGAGAGACAGGGATCCAGTTTTGGCTGCTATGGTGCCTTGTCAGTACAATTGATTCTTTAATTGTTGTCTTGATTGTCTTCCATGTTTTTTAAATGGCCTTTGAAGTATTAAAAAAGGTAAGAGTCAGCTAGATAAAACTAACCCATATTGACAAACATAGCATTGCCATAATATTAGTGCTGTCCACTGACAAAAGGGAAATTTGTGTTTCAGCATAATCTCTTATCAGACGTTACCAAGGAACATGCCGAGCCATCGCCCTCAAGTCTTACCCCGGTACCCAGAGGGCTACAGAACGCTGCCAAGGAACAGCAAGGCACGTCCAGAGAGCCTCTGCAGCGTGGCACCCTCAGCCTACGACAGAGCCATGGGGCCCGTCACCGCCGAGGAGAAGCGGAGGTCGATGCGCGACGACACGATGTGGCAGCTCTACGAGTGGCAGCAGCGCCAGTTCTACAACAAGCAGACAACTCTGAGTAGACACAGTACTATAAGCAGCCCAAAAACTATGATCAACATTTCTGATCAGACCATGCATTCGATTCCCACCTCGCCTTCTCACGGTTCCATCGCTGGTTTCCAGGGATATTCCCCTCAGCGGACCTACCGATCGGAAGTGTCATCGCCAGTGCAAAGGGGAGATGTGACCATTGATCGCAGGCACAGGGCGCATCATACCAAGGTAAAGATGCTATTTAATAGTTAAAGCACCTTATTTACGAGAATGTTTAGTAGAAAGTATGTGATTACTGTAAAACTCATGTTGCACTGTAGTATATTTTATTATAATGAAGTTTAAGTGACATCACTGTTTTCATGGAGAAAGGTTTGATTTTAAAAAGTACTTAAAAATCTAAAGGTAGTAAAAAAGGCGTTTTTCTAGTATGCTAGGTGAACACATGCTGTCCTAATATTACTGCCCATGGTATTAACATTTCTCTAAGGAAAATAAAAAGGAGTCAATAGGCAAATTACTCAGAACAGTTTGTATATGTACAGAAATCTTTCCCCTTTCTAGCTCCAAGAGGACTCAAAATCCCAGGTTTCTTTGCATGTGCTGTTTTCTGTTCTTCAGCCACAAGCTTGGCTGCCTTGGGTTCCAGCAGAAGACAGAGTGTTGTTTCTTTTTATGCCTTCGAGTTGTTAGGGAGATCCCTAAAGATCAGAGTCTAAATGCACACAACCTCAGTGCTTGACTGGTATTGACTCTGCTGGTCTTCACCAGTGAGTGAGAGACGTGGAGAATTCTAAACTTGGGTGCTGTAATGGCTCTGCTATATTTGTCATGCTTGTGCTATCATAGTTCTTAATAGATTGGAAGTAATTACGGAAAAATTACACGTTCAGCTAATGTCAAATGCTCCTGAGCATTTTTTCCAAAAACTTTATCTCAGTGTCTTTGTTTCTTGATGCAGGCAAAAAAAAATAAATCTGTAACTGCTTCTTAAAGCAATTTAAACAACTTAGAGTTGATTATTAAGTCTTGGGTTTCAAAGTTTTCAGGTCTCTATCAACAAAGGAGTCATTTTGCTTTGACATCCTTTATGTCTCAACTGCTCTGGAAATTTAGTAATCAGTGCGTCTCACACATCTGACAAATATCACCATGTCAGTGCAGCAGAGCATGTGCTTACTTGTTCTTTCAGCCGTGTTGTGCTTCCTGATATTTTTTCCTTGTCAAAGGAAATTATTTTCCTTGTCAAAGAAAATACTACTTTATGTTAGTGTTTCATTTCATATTTAGTATCTTTTACACAATACTAATGTTTCCCTTTGGTTTTTCAAGCCATTTTGTTTGTATTTCATTAGTTACGCAACCAGATTTTGCTGTTAACTTAAAAACACAGACCTGTTTTGAAGATTGGATAATTAAGGAGACTGATTGTTTGAAATCTGTAGGGTTAAATTAAAGATTTAGGCCCCATTTTCATAGAGATCTTAGGTCTTTCAGTGGGAGGTGAGAAACTAAAATTGTTTGCACAGGCTATCAGGCAACAACAGTGAGGGAGAACTGTTAATTAAGTGAATGATGAAAGTTGGGATATTTCTAAAATTTAGAGGTAGACTACTTGGGTGTCCTACGTAGTAGATCAGCAGGGAGCATGACTGGCACAAAGCATAGTAAATTTTCATGAGTGTGCATTTGGCTTGTTTTTTTTTTTTTTTCTTTTTAGCATTTAAAAGTTTTTGAGTCTTTAGAAATAACTATGGATCATACTGTGCTATTCTTTTTTTGTACAGCATGTCTTTGTACCCGACAGAAGGTCGATGCCAGCAGGTCTGAGTTTACAGCCTGTTACTCCTCAGAGCCTCCAAGGCAAAACAGTGAGTTGTTCTTTTTTTTTTTTTTTTTTTATTTTGTGCATGAGAGGCTTTTAAGAATAATACTTTAAATAGGAAGAGGCAATATTGAAATCTTGTTGTATGCAAAGCTTGCATTAAATGTAGCCTTTATTTTAATGATCAGAGATTTTTGTAGCAAGTAGAGAAATACTCTGTGGTTCCACTGAATTTTGAGAATATCACGTAGCTGCTGAGTCAAGATATTCTTTGAGAAATACAGATTTATTATGTTTTAATTATCGTTGATACATTGCTGAAATTCCTGGGAGAAGGTAGAATACATCACAGAACACTTATTTCTCCATTAATTATTTAGAAAAACCTAGAAGTCAAGTTGGGCTTTTTTGGAAATCTAAAAGATACTAAAACTGCATTTTGTATAATTGGCCTTTCTGACATCTCCCATTTTAGTGTGGTAGAGCTGAAATTCTCATTGAAGGTATTTCATCAAAGTAATATTGGTGAATACAGTTCTCCTTCCTTACTAAAACACGACTCAGCCAAAATCCTCAATTTACATATTTTACATATTTTCTTTACCAGTTTTTGCTTCCATTCCATAATCTTTCTCTGTCCATCCGAAATTACTAATTTCAAGAGTTATGAGTTAAGAACACAGATTTTATTTTTTTTTAATCACACAGAGGGTAGCAACTCACAGTCAGTCCTTCCACTGCTTCAGTCCCTGTTTCTTGCACTTCCCAGCACAAACCTCTGGCACCTTCAGGAATTTGCGGGTTGGCCTTGGGCAGCTGGTGCCTTACAGATGTTTCTTTGGGTTCAGGGCCCCCTCGGTTCTCCCCAGCCCTGCTGGAGCTGGGCTGATGAGGGGCGTAAGGGGCAAGGAGCTCCAAGCTTCTGCCTGTGGAAACCAGAAGTCCTGCCCTCCCAGCAGGGGCCAGAGGAGGGAACCCGTAGGTAGCTCTGAAGAAAACTTTGTGTTGTGGTAGTTGCAAGAGTCGCAAGAGCTTTATCAGATGCGCAGCACTTGCAGCGGCATCAAACATCTTTGCAACGTTAGGAATGTCTAGAGACGAGTAGGAATTATGGTTTGATGGGGCCCCTCTTTGGAAAAAGGTTTACTTGCAAACGTTGGATTTAAGTGCCATTAAATACTTTATTCCTAATGAACTAAAATCGGGCTTTTGCAGAACATACCAAGAGGAGCTTTGACCTTGAAAAAGTGGATCAGTGTTCCTTTTGCTTGAAGATGCTACTTTCAGTTCTCATATTCCTAAAAATAAGATGTCTTGTGCTTTGAATTGATGTTAATTGTCAGACTGAAAGCACGGTCACCTGTTTTTGGAGAGAACTTGAAAATGCCTTGTATAGCAGTCTAGATTCTTACATTTACTCTCTGAAATTAAGTATTTTAAACCCAGGTATTGAAAGAGTAGTGTAAGAACCCAGACTGCCCATAGCCAATTTGGGTTTGGTGTTGGTTTTCCCTCAAAGCAAATGGTTTTGCCAGCTGAAGCTATGTGGAAATCCCTTGCTCCCTCTTGTGGGCTGCTCTGGCCCCGGCTCACAACGGTGCCAGTGCCATGCTTATTCTCAGGGATGTTTCCTCTTTATTCTAAGAAACTATTTGTTTTTCAGTGTTTCAATATGTGGTTCTCTGGAGCTTTTTTCTTTACTTCTTTGCTTTGGTGAAATTCTGTGACTTTGGGAGACATCAAGCTGGGTTTTAGGAGGTTTCTGTGTTTGGGTTTTGTTTAACTTGCAGAACTTGTGAGAAGATCAAAATGCTGGGTGAATCAATCTTACCTCTGTAAGATTGACTTCTGGAGAAGTGTAAGAAACAGAAGCAAACACAAACATAACACAAAAATACTTGTGATGTTAAGTAATTTGTTTTCTTTGAAGTACTGCTAATAGAAAAATGGTTCCCAGGAGTATTTCAGATAGAGTTTCCCAAACTGACATGAACTGATCTGTGTGGAATTACCTGACAAATGCCCATTTGAGTGTGACTTTATTTCCATAATATATATAATCTTGGGGTTTAAATACTGTTCCTTATCCCTTTCTAAGGCTTTATCATACAGCTTAGTCATAAAGCAAGAAAATAACTGATAGCCTCAGACCTTTGAAAGGTGTGATGGAAAATTATTTTTGTCATGCTTGTTCAGTTTTATTTTGTGAAAGGTGGTGGTTTCTGAGGCAGTTCAGTTAAGATGAATTTTTCATTATTTTACTCTCAATTTTAACGCATACATTTGAAGAATTATTTTAAAAACTAAACTTACTTGAGGGCATGTTTTGATTCTTTCACCAAGCTCAAATGGCTGTTCATGTACAGGTAGTGATATCCTAAGAGCTAAAATTACCTCCCCCTCCTTTTAAGCCAATATCATCAATTTGATATGCATGTCAGAGGAAGTGTGAGGACTGCACAGACTTTGTCCTGCAAAATCCTCCCTTATTTTTGTCCTTTATATGGAATGTTTCACTTTTACAGCATTTGCAATATCAATTGTTTTGAGTAGTTAAAAGTTAACCTTTCATTATATATTTGAAAGTGGTCGATTTGGGAGATAAGATGGTGTTTCTTCTGTTGTATTGCTGTCAAAAGTTTTGTGGTTTTTTTATAAGAAAGATACTCAGAAGCCTTATTTTATTTAAGTGTTGTTTGGGATACCAATTAACCTTTTTTCTACTCTTTGGCTTCTCACACTGCACTCCTTCAGCCAGAGGAGCTCACGCTGCTGCTAATAAAGCTGCGACGGCAGCAAGCTGAACTGAGTAGTATCCGGGAACACACACTAGCACAGCTCATGCAACTAAAACTTGAGGCCAGCAGCCCAAAGGTCAGCTATAAAGCAATGTGTGTCATGTACCATTCTCACTAACCTGTAGCCATCCATTAATCTAAGTTTGCTTTGTTAGTGCAAAAATTTTCTGACTCTTGTGTGAGTAGAATAGAGTAACTTTGGTTCTTTGTGTGTATGTGGTGTTCTGCTATTAACCCTTTGAGGTTTTACTTGGGGCTTTTTGAAAGAAGCCCAGTCAAAATTACAGAGGAATATTTCAAAATATGTCATATTTAAAGATTTTTAATCCATTGGTATCACAAACAAAACCAGTAGTGATAGATCATGAGGTGAATTTATCGTTTATACTGCCTCATATGAGATATCTTCTTATTCATAATGTGTCTGTGAACAGCAGGACTTGCTTAAAACACAGATTTATCAAAGGGTTTATAGTTGTCTGTGTAGTGGACATTTACATGAGCTTACCATATTTTAGATGTAAATAGAAAATGTGATATAGCGATTCATAGCCTAATGTGTGGTAAACTTCTATCGCTTCTGTTTCGGGATCAAGACTTGTTAACAGTTCACCAAAAAAAGCAGTTAAAAGCAGCATTATATCTCTACATAAAACAGAAAGATCACTGTCTAGTTTACATCTTTTAAAGCTCTTTTCATGCATTCTGCACCTTCTGTCCCTTTCCTTTTGCCCTCTGCCTGCTGCCTACTAGAATGAGATTCTTTCACATCACCTTCAGAGGAATGCTATATATTTGGATCACCAGGTGGGATTTGCAATTTTCTTGTGCGTTTGAGTTTCTTAATGCTTTTTTACCTGCTCCTGTCAAAGCTGGAAATATTTGGGGAGAAGGGTTTTCAGTACTTTTTATGAAGTTGGAGGATGCTCACAGAATGGAATATCTTAATTGATTACAAACCTGACATGTTATAGGGAAAAAAATGCCCTCAATATAAAATTTGTCAGAATACAGCAGCAGCTCACCAATTAATTTTTCTGTTCTTCATTTCCTTCTTACAGTAACACTAACTGTAGTGTTTTACCTTCTTTAACCAAAGTCATCATTTATTTCCAAGTTCATATGACACACATGCAAGTTATAGAAAAATTATACTTCTGAAAATTTCTGTTTTACAAATTAAGGAGAGTTAAATGTTTCTACAGGACATTAAATTAAAGGGAGGTCAAACATGAAGAAATATTTTAATCAAATCATAGCATGACTCATTTTGTCTTTATTAATTCTTGCAGATTTATATAAGAATAAGATTTTACTTCTTTACAATTTCTGATAACTTATAAAGTGAGGGTACAGTTATGTCTTCACTGACGTAATTGATTGCCAAGTGAAGAATTGTGATACCGCATACCTCTCTTTATGCCTTTGTTGCATGATCAAATGAGATTTCAATACAACTTCTGTGTGAGAAGTTTTTAAATGGCATTTTTTTTTTGCTAGCATTTATAAAAGACAGTCATAAGTGCTTAGAAGAAAAATAGGCAGCTAGGTGACCACTGCTTAAAAATGTAAAAATCACTATGGCTTTTTCTTTTTTCTAATAATCTGTCTTTGAGTGAAACTTTTGAGCCTTACACTTAAAACCGACTGCTAGAACTTTTGTATCCTACATGTTCCTCTAATGGGATTTCAATGAGTTATTGAAAGCCCCACCTGTACACAGAAACATACACAGTGCCACCTGGCTCACCCCGTGACTTTACTTTCCTATTATCTCTTGAAAAGAGGGTGTGAATCATGATCATTTTAGTTTGATTGCAACTCATTTCTAAACATCTCTGTCTTGTTATGCTTAAGGGGTTGCAGGAGTTCCAAAACAGTAGGGGAAAACTGCTTGCTAAATTAGACCGAAATACGGCTCAAATATTTCCAGTTTATAATGTTTTGGAATAAAGGATTCTGTCTTCAATGTTGCCAGGAAAGGATAACAGTCAATGTGAAGTGTAAAATTATGTACTGTGCTGTTACTTGATTAGCCAAGCTTATGAGTATAAATGGGCAGGATTAAATGGAGGGAATTGCCTTTGTGCAACATGCAAAGCGGTAAAAATTATTTTCCTTTTACTTGTATCAGATAAAATTTAGAAATGCGGTGTGGTAAGCATTAATTTAGGAAAGTGTCTAAATCTTACAGTTGTGCCATAATTACCCATACCAGAGATGCAAGGAATCACTGCACTTCTTAACATAAGAAATCATTATCAAGTCTAAAATATATTACCTTAAACATAAAATCGTGGAAGAGCAGGTTGGAATACTTGTCCCAGTTTCTGATCAGGTGTTCTTTTTTTCCTCTTGTTTTATAATACTGTCATCTACCTGTAGCAAATTAATCTCCCTGAAAGTTTTTTTACTTTGAGTATCACTGCTTCTAGGGTGGTATCACATTTATATCTTTTCATTACTTTGTCCGATGTCAATTTTCCTTTATGTTGAAAAGAAAGAAAAAAAAAAACAAAAGGCCTTTCCTCCTTGTCAGCTGCATCTGTAACCAGTGTGCATAATCACTTTCCCTCTTTGAATTTTAAGTGTCCCCTGTAATTAAATTAGGTATTTTCACTTGTATTTAATCTCTGAAAATAGTGTCAAAACCTGCTTTGCCTATAACATGTGGTGGGACTCCAGTTATCTTCAACTCTCACCTTCTTGGTCACAGAGAATTCGGTGCTGTACATGACAATCAATAGTAAGTGTGTACTGAGGTTGCACAGGTGAATTTTCAGGCAGACTCAAGTTCATGTGTAGGGAGGGTTACTTTTATGTTGTTGCAATAAGTTGTTGTCTGCTGGTTAGGTGGTTTTCTTACCAAGAGTCAAGAATATTCCATCACCTTTTTGAAATCACGCTTCATTTTTGTACTGCTGTTTCCTTTGGAGATGCTTCGAAATTCTCATGTTACACTTTCTGATATTTTTGTGTTAAGCTTTCAGAATTTTTGTTGTTGTTGTTGGAGTTCAGAGATAGAGGGGGAAAGGAAAAGATCAAAGGGACTGGCACACATATGTCCAGCCATAGGATTTCTTTGATGTCTTATGGCCAAAAGAATGGTTGTCCAGCACCCTTTCCTTTTTAAACCACTCTGCTGGATCAGGATTTGTAGAGAGTTGGGAGAGGGATCCATCTGCTGTTTAGGAAGTAGCTCTGTGGACATAGCTAAGCAACCCCAGGCAAACAATGATGATTTGTTTGCCAATGTGGGATGTTATGAGTACATATTACCACATTTTAAAGGATCACTTATTGTGTATTATTAAATCCAAGCCAGCCATCTCCTTAATTTATTTGTACCCAGTAATTACAATAACAGTATTGAAAGGCAGGAACATAAGGGTGTGAGGTTTTTTTTCAAATACAAGCTAGACATGCTTTTTCCTCCTTTGTAAATAAAGCCACACCAGGAGGTCCCACATGAATCTTTCAGTTAGTATCAAGAATTCCAGCACACCAGTCTTTTAGTAAGCTTCTGAGTGTAATGTTGATAGTAAAACTTTTGTTGGGCTGAAAAGCCCTTTCCTACTGAGCTCATGCTATTTATGTAAAACTCTTCATGCATGTTGTCCTATTGATCTCAGCATTTCCCAGGTAGGTTTGTCACAGTGAAGGTTTTACTAAATTTCATTTCAATTAGCTTTTTTTTCCCCCCAATTTTTTGAAATAGCTATTCGTATAAATAGTTTAGGTGTTAAGTAGTTAAAATAATTCTGCTGATACTTTAATTTTTAGTTTCCTTCAGTTTTCAAATGTTGCCTAAAAATAAAGAGAACTTGAGCAAGAAGTTGTCAAGTAAAGGAGTGAAGGTCCCACAGCCAGCATCCTTTCTGTCTTGGTCATTTGGTTCTGTTTGCTCCTCTTCAGCCCCTTCCTTCTGACATGCTGAAGGTGGTTCTGGGAAAAGGCAGTAAATTAAGGAAGATTGGAATAGTACAAGGAGGTTTAGATAGAGTGGACAGATAATCCTCTATTATATCTGGTATTTTGTGTTTCAGCCTAAAATTTTATGTCCTGTGTTAGCACCATATAGGATACTACTCCTACTTGTATTTTTCATCTGGTAAAGGTAGAGTGGCCAACACAGCCACCAGTGTTCTTTTTACTGCTTTGTTTTCCTTTTCCCTCCCCAGAGGAGGAAGGGAGGCTCGAGGACAGGGACTCTAGGGTGAAAAAAAGACTGTGTGGAGGAAGAATTGCTGTAAAAAGAAGACAGGAAGGAAAAATGCTTTTTCCTTCCTTTTTTTTTTTTTTTTTTTTTTTTTGGACAGAGGATTAAATAGCAGAGGGAAGGTGAGAGAAAAGCTTGGTCAGGTCCTATTGCCACTGTCCTGGTAGGCAGCCACTGTTCCAGCTGATCGCTGCCACCAGATCAGCACATCCTGAAATGTCATCTGTGTAGGGTGCTACCAAACATGGAAGAGAATTCAGAAAAAGGAAGGAAGTGAAAAGTTGTCAATAGCTTAGCTTGACTGTTTAAAACACAAAATACCCACTCAGATGTTCGCTCGTAAATAAAGTAGCTATTCAAATAGTTCATATGTCAAGGAGGTGGGGTTTTATTGTTTCCAGCTGGAAATTGCTTTTAGATAGTACATCAGTACAGAAAAAAGCAAAGATGAAGCATCACTTCTGGGGAGAAAAGAGTTATTTACTAGAAGTAGAAAATTATAAAGCCAAGACTGATGGATTTTATTTGGATTTGTTGCTGTTTGCAACAAATTTTGGTTTGCTTATGGAAATCTATTAATTCCCATTTTTGTTACTTATTTAATTGGAGAGACTCTATGAGTCTCTGTGTGCACTACCTTTGATTTATCCCTCCAGGTCTGAATTTCTTGATAGTTGATTGTCAGTATTTTTTGGAAACATCATTTCCTAAACGGGAAAAACACTTGCTGTATTTGACTGCTACAAAGGCTATTGGTTGGCACTGCTTCACCCGTTACTGGGTTTTTGATCTTTGTTCCATAAGGGCTTAAGGAACTGCAGGTTTTCTGGATATAGGTGGCCTTCTCAAATAGTGTTAGATAAGCACAGTTAAGCACAAATGGTAGTAAAGATATTGGAGCAAGTGCTATAAATCAAAGCTGGGGCTGTCTGCAGGACAAAACATTTCTTCAAAATGCCCTTTGAGCAAATCCACATTGCATGTTTTCTAATCTGGATGTAAACAATCTTTGAACAGTTCAACAGAAATTAATTCTGGCCTTGGCTGTTACCGGTCAGAAAGGAAAAATTTGAAATACTGTAAAAAAGTATTAGCTAGAGAGTATGAAACTGTTGAAATCCTCCTAATAAAAATGCGTCCAAACCTGTATCTCCTAATATAATATCTGAGCCTCAGAGTAATTTTTCTTTTACAGTTATTTAAGTTCGCTGTAGTTTTACTGCTCAGCTTTGGACCCTACTGTTAGTCTTACTATTGAGATCTCTTTTGAGATCACCTGGTGCACTCAATCTCTGGACAACATTTTAATGTAAGGGGAGAACAACTTCTTGGGTCAGTTCTAGTTTTCTGTTTCTGTGTGCTATAGATGATGGAGCCAATGGTAGGGGCTGCTCGTTTAGTGTTTTTCCTGCCTTGAGCAAACAGAGCATCATAAGCTTGCCTTCTTATTTTGCATCGGCTGATCAGCTGATCAGACTTTACTATGTATAAAAAGCAACAACAACAACAAAAAGGTCCTGTGACAAGATAATACGTTTCCTATAAGGAGAAAAAAAACCCCCTGCTTCTCCAAACATACAAGTTAGGTTTTTTTCCCCTAAATAAATAGGAGCGAGAAGTTCCAAAAGGCATCAAAAACTCATTCTATGGTATTTCAGTCTGTCAAACAAAACCTTGCTATGCAATTTCGTGGTGAGTGTATATATATACACAGGTACAGAGTGAAAGATCAAAAATATTCCTTCACACACTTCCTGTGTAACCAACCACACTCGAAACAGGTATTCCTAAAGTTTCCAACAGCTTCTAAAGTTTCCAGCAAAAATAGGATTATGCATTAAGTGACTTCTGAGTTTCTTTTGGAGAAGAAAACCACCTGTTCTCA
Source organism: Pseudotriccus pelzelni (assembly GCA_035584735.1). NCBI lineage: Eukaryota > Metazoa > Chordata > Aves > Passeriformes > Tyrannidae > Pseudotriccus > Pseudotriccus pelzelni. The sequence goes on from JAWMRA010000041.1 coordinate 69,792,820, forward strand.
TAATTTCTCCCTTACTGTTAGGAAAGTCTCCTTTTTAAAAACCAAAAGGCCCATGCTATTTTCTGTTGCACACTTTTCTGAAATCCTAAATGTATGCTATGTGTAATAAAGCATCTGGTTTTGACATTTGCATGCATATCAATAGATACTAATCACTGCAGAAACTGTCTGACCAGTTCTGAAATGGTTTCACACCTGTATATGGGGGTGGATAAATACAAGCAATGGTTCAAAGTCCCTGAGGATATAAATCAGTGCAGTATGTAAAGGCATTTTGTGATACATGAACATGAGCCTGAACCTCACTTCAATATTCACAGGCTGGGGATGTCATATCTTTTTAATGTACATTGAGTTATTAAATTATAATTTAAAAGGTTTTCTGATAAAGGTTTGAGTGTTCCTGTTGCAAAATCTGATGATACTTTTCATTTCAATATCGTGCAAAGCCAAACTTATCTTAAGCATTTTTATTTTTAGAAAGGGAGAGCGTTGGTGAATAAATATTGCATTGGTTCTGATCATTTATGTGGTTTTAATATATTTGTTTGATATTGTTAAACTTTTCAGATGTTGGTATTACTGAATGATGGAATATATAAAAAGCATGGGTTAAAATGTAATCTACTGCATTACTAGAAAAAAATTAAAGTAGAGGCTATATTTTACAGTGTCGTCTTTCAAATCTAGCCATGCTGTAAACTGATGTTTGCTGTATGCTCCTCCTGATTTGAAATAGATGAAAGAGAATGAACCTTTAATCACCATGGTTCACACTATGATTGAGAACTCGGCGCTAAGACCGCAACTGTACCATCAAGTAAGGTCTTGGATAGTGAATGAAATTGCTTTATCATCTGCGAAAACTTTCCTTAGTGACAGTTTTGGTTGTTCCTCAGATTTATTCATGACATTGGTGTTTCTCTTCTTTGCTTTGGAAAACCACAAGTCATCCATGCTTTATAAAATGCTGCAATATTGTTAGCATGGCTTCTGCTGCGTTTTTTGTTGTTTAGTATTAAATGTACACTTTTGAACAACTTTTTCTGTCTAGACGATTTAATTAGTTGATGCTTTATGCAGGTGTCCAGTAAAATTCATAAACCTCCCAATAAGCTTCCAACATTTGTCTTAGCATGATTCTCTGCAATTAGTGTTCAAAGGTGCTTCTTTCTTTTGACCACTACAAAAGCATGTGAGTGGTGTTTACCTGGTCATCTCTGGCAATTTTGTTTCATTCTAGGAAGTGGATTTACAAGTTTTTGTTTGCACCTACCAAGCCTTTAGCCACTGAAGAAAGGAAGGATCAAAATTACTTTGATCTGGGGACTGTAAATCCAAAAGGCAGTGTGTCTGTTCATAAAGTCACAGCAGACTTAACTGTGCACACTTACTGACTAACTAGCGATGGTTGTAAGTGGTAAGATGGAAGAAGAACTGGAAATGTGAATGGAAATATTGTCTGTGAGTTGAGACCTGCATTAACTTATGAGCATGGCCAATCCATATCTGTTGGCACTGCAGTGTGTTAGGGATGCTGGGGCTTACCTGGATAGTCCCTGTCACATCAGGGGATGTTTAAGAAGTTTCTTGCCTCAAATACATTGAAGATGTTTTTCTTACAAGGGATATTTGACCAGTTCCATTGCATTTACATTTATGCCCTTGTGAGCTAAAATTAGATATCAAGGTCGCGTAATTTGAAGAAAATGAGATATTCTGCCATGTAAAACAGTCGCTCATTAGTAACTAAGGCTTTGCCATGTTTCTAAAAATTTCTGCAGCTTAACTGCAGGTTTCATTTTCTTTTGAAAATCAACTCCACATTACAAATTTGCTTCTGATGCAGAAAAGTTGCAAAGAAATCTCAGCTTTCCAAAGGAAGTTGGGTTGTGAGTGCCTGATTTCATGATCGTCCAAGTTGTGCTTCTCTATGCAGAACAGGACCTTTAACATGGAACCTGAAGGAACTACTTGGAGATAAATGGGAGAAGTAAGGTGCTCTCAAGCCCTGAATGAAATTTTGGAGTTTCTGTTGTATTTTGTTAAAGAAGCCTAGGGGCTAGGATTTTTTTAAAGTGGATCAATTTTCTGTGATAGAGTATGTAAGACAAGTCAACGTGTATATATAACAAACAGAGCTAGTTTAGATGTGTCAGGGTAAACTGGCTCAGGCTTCTAGTATTAATATAGACATATTTGAGGTATAGCTGTGCCTGGGCTAATCTGCTCAGGTATTTAGTACCAACAAATTTCCAGGTGCTGCCCTGACGAAGCTGAGCTGTGCGGCACTGCCTTCACCGTGTCAGCACACCTGCTGCTGTGACACTGAATACACGCCTTTTTTGATGTTCTTGTCAAAGAAACACCGACTAACAGGTCGTGGAGACTGAATAACCTGTTGTCACTAGAGATGTGGTCTCTTCAGGTCCGGAGTGTTTGCAGCCTTGTGTGGAAGAACCCAGGTGTTGCGTAAACTGTAGAGTGGCAAGATCTTTTGCTTTCATGGATGAAGTTTCCTATATGAGATACTGCATTAACTTACTTCCAGGAAAGGATAAAAATACCCTCAAAATATCACTGCCTAAATAATCTTCTAAACTTCTGTAATGCAAAACTAACCTGTTTAAAATTCTGGCAACTTACTTAAAGTCTGAACAGACATACAGGTTTTTTATTCATATAAAATAAAATGGTTTTAACAGTCATCTTTTCTGCTGCAGTTTTAAGGAGTTGTGAACAATTGCCTCTGTGCAAGTGACAAGACCTGTTCTGTTGTCAGGATGATAAACTACTTTCTGATGACTGTAACCATTCCTACCGATAAAGAAAAGGATCTTTATTTGCTTCAGTTTGTTCAGTTCAGTTTTATGACTGAGCTTATTTAGAATTAAGCAAAGGAAAGCAAGAAAAGATTGTACTTTATTAAAAAATTAAAATGTCTTGCTTCCTGTTTGTTTGTAATGATTAATGGTTCTTTGGTAAAATAGCAAAAATATCTACTATTTCAAATGTGTTATTTATAAGACTTTTTTTTTGTGATTTGTTACATCTTCATGGTTATTTAAATCACTTTTACTTACACCAGTCTGCTCTACAGCCTGTACTGTAAATTTACAAGTACAAGCCAGGAAAATGATTCCATATGTACAGACAAGAAAAAAATACACTTTTTACAGACTGAACCCATTTCTACCTTGTTTGGTTTTATTTCTAATACTAGGTGAGGAATGTTAATCTTGTTTTCTAAGGCAGCATAGGCTGATTTAAAAAGGTGAAATTTTCCTGAATTCTTCTTATATCTGTGAGTTTCCTAAAGGAAGAAAAATTAAAATCTTGAGTGCAACAAGCTAACATCCAGGTCTTTCCATGGATAATTGTTCTTAATACATTAAAACCACAGAAAAGTAGCCCTTGATTTTTTTGCTCCTATAAACATGGGGAGGTGCTGTTTATGGCTTACTATTATTGTTATGACAGCTGCATACATTTAAACTATTATGCTTGTTAGCTTTTGAGATTTATAAGCAGAAATATTTTTCGGGCTTTGCTGCAAACATGAGATGATCATGTTTGAGCTAAAAATCTTGTTTTTTACAATTTAAACATGTTATATGACAACATTATTCAAAATTAGAGGAGAACCTTCCTTCCTGTGGGCTGAATGCCCATTTGCCCAGCTTCCTGGTAGCAAGAAGTATTTTAAAAAGAAAAAAAAAGCTCCTCTTGGAAGTGTTGACTTTAATTTAAAAAATGCCCCAGATTGTCCTGTTTTAATTTCCTAAGTGCAGTATCTTGCAGAGCTGTGTAGTGTGGTTTTGGGGTGTGAAATTTCCCGCCATATATTTATTGAATCAAAACAATCAGTGGAATCTGAAAATAGTTTACAAGGTAATGAAATAATACTGTCACTGAAATGTTTTTAATATTGACAACTTAAATAGGTTTAACCCCTCGTGTCTGAAGCACACGATTCATCCACTTCTGTGGTTCCTCTGGTGTCGGTGTGTGATGGAGATGGGGACTGTACAGTTGATCACAGATTATTTCTAACGTGAGATGAAGGTTCAGTTAAGGTCATGTCACTTTTTCACGTGCAAGGCCCGTGTGTGGCCGAACTCTGTGTGAGCATCTTACCTTCCAGAAATGGTAAGTTCTGTTTGTGGGTGTCAGGGCGCTGCTCCGTGATGTCTGGGAGCTGAGCAGTGTGTTTCCTTCCCCCTGTTGAGCGGAATGGACTTGGGTGTGTTTCAGCAGGCAAATGTCGAGGGAAAGTGAAGTCAGCAGCAAGTCACGTCGCTGGTTCAGTAGGTGGCACTCTTGCTCTGAAATTACTGTCCTGGCAAAGGGTTTGTAGGAACGATTCGGCGAAGAAAGGGCGTTTGTGGAACGTGACAGAAAGTACATTTTGATAACTTGGTCATTGGAGCTCTTATAATGCGTTTTCCAGGGTTATGAGGTTGTTAACCTTGCTTGAAATGTGTAATTGCGTTTTGTCTGCCGCAGTTCCTCCTGTAATTCCAGTAGGATGTGATAGCATGCTGCACTTTCTGCCTTGAGCGGATTTATTGATGTGCTGTGAAAAGTGAAGCTGCTGTTTTGTCAGAGATGGATTAAGTTATTCATATTATTTTTTGGAGTTTTTACCCTAAGTCTATGTAAAATGTAGTAGAAATGTTGAAATGAAGTGGCTCTCCAGCAGTGCCTATTGTGGGGAACTGGGGCTGCTGACAAAAGCAAGAAGTTGGCAGCAATTTTAAAAGTGTCATAGGATTTTAATAAGAAGAATTAGCACGTGCATAGTGTTCTTTGGAAATGTGTTTTCGTTTTCGGAATACTTATATTCCTTTCAGGAAGTACATAGGGATAAGGATGCTGAATTGGCAAACTGTTTTAAACTCAGCTATAATTAAGGTTGAAATGCCAAAAAAAATAAATGTCTCTCTTTTTAAAGAAAGGACAAAAATACTGACTTGAAAAAAGAGTATTGCATTTTTCCAGGCCAGCCACATAAGATGCTGAGCAGTGACTTGGGAAGCTGTATTTATCTAATAGGGGATAATCTTTCTTTTGTAGAATCTTTCTGTTGTGAAATATAACTAGGTTTTCTCTGTAAGTTAAAGACATTTGGCCATGTTTATGAGTTTTATTTAAATATTTCCATTCCTCATTTTTCTCTCATTGTGATAAAATCAACAGTAAACCAACAAAACTCTACAATAGTAGGAGTTTAAATAGATATCTTAATTTGTGTGACGTTCATGAGGTGCAAAAGTGCTGTGGCTTTTTTCATATTCCAACATTCATTTTCATAAAATGTCCATTTCAAAGAAAGTTATTGTGTGGTTTTAATACACTATACATACTTCTAAATTGTCACCAGGTGCATTTGCATGAGGTATGTGGACATAATATGTTGAAATGAAACACTTTAGTGTGTTGAAGATTTATTTTATGTTTGGAATGCTTGTCTCATTAACCCTTCCCTAGTCCTTAAGCGTCCTTTAACATGGACCCGTGTTATTGTAGTCTTTCTTGTACTGTTAACTCATTATGACCTAATTATGACTGACACATAGAAGGAAAGCATCTGTGTTGGGACTCACTGTTTTTAATTAAACCGAATATGAAGCCTGATAGTGTTGTGTCCATGCTTGCTGTATAGGACATTAAGTAGTTACTGTATATGACAATCCATTCTAAAATGGGGAGCTACCCTTTTTTCTTGGAAAATGTTTTAAAATCTTGTTACTGGTCAGTAACAGACTGAAAGAGTTTAGAACTTCATGTGAGGAGCTGTGTGAAAGCAGTTTGAGGATACTTTGCATCCTAACTGGCAAGAGAAGGCAAGTTTACCTAAGTCCAAAGATAAAGTAGAAGGCCTTCTATTTATGGCATTTCTGGTAATACCCTGTTGCATGGGAGATAATCCCTATGAAACAATAGTCAGAAGGTATTCAGTGGCACTTAGTTTGCATATCTATAATAAGATATTTTACGTATATTGTAAACTTAAGTCATTCTGTTCTGGTTTCATAGTCACATCAGAATATGCTCCTTGTGGAAACACCTGACCCTAGTGGGCCTCGAATGATTAATTCCAAGTAGAGTGAGCCCCTGTATTTAGAATTCATGTAACAAAACTTAAATAATGATGTATAACTGTGTCTAGGTTTGCTCTGGCAGTTTCATCTCCCACATTATCCATGTTTGATTGAGGTAGCTGCACACCTTTAAAACTTCAGTTTACATTAGAAATGTAGCCTGTTAAGTTAATGCAACTTTCTACTGATAGTCTGCTTGACATTCCCATTTACTTACCTTCATTAATATATATTGGCTAAAAATATATTGTTCGATGTGGTATGTTTGACTTTTAAGCAAAAGCTGATTTCTGTGTTATAACTCTTAAGCTGAACAGTTCTTTCATTTTCATCATCCAATTAAGTTGTTTTATGGCAATATTATTCTTCCTTATAGTTAACACAAGAAGAATGTAGGGGTGCACTATACAAATATAGAACTGAAGAGCTGGATATTGATGTAAGTCATTTGTATTTCTTCTTGCTTGGAAATGTTGGTATTTGTCTCTTTATTTTGATAATAATTTCCCCCTTGGCTTCTGTGTTTGAAACCCATTTCATAAAAGTGATTGTCAACAGAATTAGCATTGTTAAATTAAGGGACATTAGACTCTTTTTGTAATAAGCTTCTAACTGCAGGAAATACTACACTGTAGGCTGAAATTTCAAGTAGTATAGCTACTCAAAGGTGAATGTCTTTTAGAAAGGAATTAATTACTTTACCCGTGAAAAACTGTAGTAGTAGTTCAGTTATAAGCATGAGAGATGTAATTTCTCTGGAAATATGATGGAGACTCCAGAACTGAAATTTGGCACAGGCAGTTACCATTCAGAGTATTGGGTTGTTAGTTACTAAAGAAAAGGGTGTAAAATTGGTGGTGAAAAATACACACATAGTCATACTGGGTATGCACACATAGGTGCATGTCTAGTCATTCCTGCACAGTGCAGCTAAGAGTAGACATAATGAATTTAGAGATGTTGTTTTAAGAGTAAAAAAGAAAAGGCAAAGTAGCACAAACTGAACCAAAAAGGTTGTTCAAATAAAAAAGTAAACTGCTTCAAATTGGTTAGAGTGCACTGAGCAGTTATTTGCTCCAAGTGGAGCTGGAGTGAAACTGTTTTAGTCATAGACAAGCCTCGATGGGAGCTAAGTCAGAGAAGAATATGGGTAGTACTAGTATGGAAACTATGGAAAACTAACACCTGAAAAGCCACAAGACAGACTGTGAATGTATACAATAGTCTTTATAACACTAAGCAATATGTAAATTCAAGTGGTATTTAATACCTGTTATTAAGTTGTAAAGATTTAGCTGTAGAATCATAAATTGCATGTTTTGAGCTATGCAGTTTCTGAAGTTATAATAACACTTATTTCATACTTTCTTAAGAGGGTTTCTTAAGTAATTTGAAAATGTTAGACTGATCCCTTCATAGTTTTAGAATTAATTTTTTATTTTAATAACATTTTACATAGATTCATGTAATGATTCAGTCAAGTTACATTTTTATTACTGAAGATGTAAATAAAATGCTAATTGTGATAATTTTGTGTTCTGTACTAGGCTAAGCTTAGCCGTTTATGTGAACAGGATAAAGTTGTGCAAGCGCTGGAGGAGAAGCTTCAACAGCTACACAAGGAGAAAGTAGGACAATTGTATTTATTACCTAAAGTGGATGTTACTTTACATGCTTATTATCAGAACATTGATAACTGAAATAAAACGAAAATCAGCCCAATGATGCAGAACATTAAAAATAATTCTTTTTATTACAATAGTACACGCTTGAGCAAGCTTTGCTATCAGCAAGTCAGGAGATAGAAATGAATGCAGATAATCCCGCAGCCATACAAAATGTAGTCTTACAAAGAGATGACTTGCAGAACGGACTCCTTAGCACTTGTCGAGAAGTATCACGAGCTACTGCAGTAAGTAACGCCTTCAAAGTGTGAAATGATTATGTTCATATCCTTAATTGGGTTGTCTCTGCTTAGTTTTTATTGCATTCCAACAAAAATCAGTTGTCTTTTACTTGTCTGTGTTTTTGCCAAAGGCAGACGGAAAGTGATCTTTTTTTGGGTGCATACTGACTTTACTGGTGTGGTAATTATCATTTGTATAATGTGAAAAATTGATGAAGTAAATAATGCAAATAAAGGATTTCACCTGGTGGCAAAATAGTGGCAAACAAACTTTATTCGGGCAGATAGGTGACTTATTTTAAGCAAAAGCAGCTGCTGGATGAAAAGAAGAAAAGATTATACCGTCATGGTCTCTCTTAATAGTGGGCCATCGTATTTAAAAGATTTTTCAAGCTATGCACTTTGAAAAATTTTTTAAAAAAAAAAAAAAGGAAGGAAGGAAAATGCTGTCTGCTGTCCTTTTCCACTCTGTGGTGGTTTCTACACTGACATGACAAGGCAAAGAGTCATTTTTCTCTACTGACATATATATCCAGTAAGATATTTCAGTGTCAAGATATTCCAGTGGTGAGCTGTGGTGAGACTGATACGATGTAGGGGCTGAAATACTGGTGTTAATCTGAATGTTAGACTGACTTCTGAAAGGAATTGGTTGGACAAGGAGAAGGAAACCAGGGGAAAGGAAATTCTCAAGATACACTTTCCCTCATTAACTTTTTAATTTATGCTAAATGGAGTAAATTGCTTGATGTAGGCTGCAAAAGTGAGGTGGTAGGGCTGACCTCAAAGAAGAAATTTTTTTATTTTTTTTATTCCACCTTTTCCTTCTGGTGATTGTAGCTTCACCTTTGTGAAACAGTGGTGTATTAGTAGGCCTGGGGCACTCACGGGCAGCTTTACAGACAGGGTTGGATGACTTACATTTGTCCTGCATAATGCATTGCATATGCACACACATGCTGTGCACTCACACATGTGTATTCTGTGTGATAAAAGACGCAAATTTGCATCCATTTTTGTGGGTTTTCTGCCTCAGTGGAGCGACAGCTTAAGAACCCACATGCCTGCTGACTAGAAAGACGTATTCTGAAGAATTTCCCCTTGCTTATCCTTTTTTGTTTGTGAAAAGACAAAATGCTGCTTGTTTGAATGCCATTTAGTATCATTAGAAAATCAAAAAGCTGTTTGAACATCGCATTCTCTTAATTACATAGTTATTTATTGCTGCTATCTATTTATTCATTACTTCCTGAAGTTTCATGCCACTGGAAAAAGAAAATAAATTTTATTTATTTGGGGGTTTTTTTGGGTTGATTTGTTTGTTTGTTTTTGTAACTTAAATGGGCATCTGTAATTCGTTACTTTTGTACATACTTAGGAGCTGGAAAGAGCTTGGAGAGAATATGATAAATTGGAGTATGATGTAACTGTAACAAGGAACCATATGCAGGAGCAACTTGATCGGCTCGGAGAAATTCAGGTGTGGCATAGATCTTAAACTACACTTAATTCACTTCGATTTTCTGTGAGTTTGTTTAAAACCTATATCAATGAAAAAGGTGGACATGTGGTGCATTTACTTACAAACTTTTACTTTATTTTTACTTTGCACTTTTTGTTCTGGGCAATATTTGCATGTTGCTCTTCTTTGGGAAAGGAGAGTGTCGTTGCTGTATTTTATTTTCCTTCATTGTTAAAGGATATGCAGTGTAGTCCAAAGAAAGAAAAAGGTTTTCCCTGTTTTTTTTTCACTTGCAAGGTGTTCTAATGTATTGCCCATATATGCTGTTTACTCACAGACTGAGTCGGCAGGGATACAGCGTGCTCAGATTCAGAAGGAGCTGTGGAGAATTCAGGATGTCATGGAGGGTTTACTTAAACACAAACAGCAAAGAAACTCTTCCGAGGCAGGTAAACTGCTTGTTTTTATCTCACAGGAAATTAAATTGGATCATATACATTTTTAAACTGAAGCTCCCATTGTTTTTGTATGTTTGAAAACGTTGTACAATTACTGAGAAAAAAAGGAAGCAATCATCTATCTTAAGTTGATGCTTTTTGTAATTTGATAGCAACAGGTTGTAGTTCATATTTTAAAAGCTGTGTATTGAAAACATTTTTTCTCTTTGTTTTTCTACACCTTTTCCCCCTTCCCTCAAACAGGCATCATGGTTTCAAGGACATTTTCATCTATTAAATATAAAAATGAGGTATGGTTTTAGCATATTTACTATTTTAGCATCACTGAATTTGCAATATAGCTATGATAAACATAAACATCTTAAATATTTTAAGGATGTCTGATGTATGTATTCCGTATGTTTCTGTGAAAATATTGCATTATGAACTAGTTTTGAAAACTGATAGCTCCACTGGTAATTCTAACACTTTCATTTGTTCTGTCTTTATATTCTCACTGGTGTGTTTCTCTCTTCCATTTCTCACCTTTTCCTCTCCTTAGGCTGTTACTGTAGAAATATAAACCCCGATTTACGGATTTGTTTTCCACCCACCACACTCCTCATGGGGAAAAAATAGATTGCTTGATATGTCTATTCAAATATTGAGCCAGGTTCTCAGATGGCCAGAGCACCCACAGGAGGGGCTGAAACTGTGGGAGCTCCCAAATGTTCAAGTCCTCTGAAAATCTGGCTGGAAGTTACCGTTTTAAAGGGACATTGTCATGGTTATCTAAAGTGTATGCAAAATACGTTTGGCTTACAGAACCTTCTAAAAGTCTAATTTCTGTAAAAATCTTTAAAAAGGTAATTAATTTAATTTTTATAAGGATGATTTAGGGAGTTCATACATATCCAACAGAAAGTGCAGGTGTTAGAATTTCTTTTTTTTTGTTATTTAAATGTGACATTGTCCCTTTAATTCCAAAATTTATAGCTGGTGTAGCCATGGTAATATATTTTTCTTTTTAAGTTATAAGTAATTGTAACAGGTGTGCACATCTAAATAAGGTGACTATTCTACAATCTTTAGGAAGAGGAAGTAGTCCCACCTCGTCCTCCACTCCCTCGGTCCTATGACTTTACAGAGCATCCTCCCATAATCCCCCCTCTGCCCAGTGATAGCAGCTCCTTGCTCTGTTATAGCAGGGGCCCAGTACATCTGACAGAAGAAAAGAAGATTTACCAAGTTCAAGGATATCAGAGAAATGGATCTTACTGTGTAAGTGGCTTAAACTGCCACGTTGTTCTTGAAGCATCCTCCTTCCTTTACGCAGTCACAGTTTTTGTTTACTCATCCAGCTACTTTTGTGTTACGGTTTTATTTTTGTGTTATGGTTCTACTTTTGTTTACTTAGTTTTGTTTACGGCCGCATCATTTGCTCTTCACATTTTCCTGTCATATATTCTGTGCATTTATAAAATGTCTTAAGACTTAAATTTTTGAACCTGAGTACGTTTCAGCAAATTAGATTCTTCTCCACACTAGTCCTTAAAAAACTGTGGGCTCGGTTTTTGAAGCTTATACCAATTTATTTCAGGAAGATCATTTAAAAAACCCACAACTCTGCATTTTTACAGTAATTTTTTCCTGTAATTTCTGAACATCTGCAAACGTTACTCAATTTAAAGGCAAAGAAACACTTCTGTAATAGCACTTGAACAGTGGATCACTGCCCTTCAAATGAGAGCAGAGTCATCACAGAACAACTGGTTTGAGTCTTAAGACATGAATACTTGTACAAAAATGCCTGTTTATTTACCTCAGAACTTGATTTTCGTCAGGGTCCTGATTACAGGCTTTATAAGAGCGAACCGGAGTTAACTACAGTAGCAGAAGTAGATGAGTCTAATGGTGAAGAAAAAACAGAACAAATGTCGGAATCAGAATCTACTGCTAAAGGTTTGTCCCCGGGTGCAGTGTTTGCAACCTTTCGGTTTTTTCACAAGGAATGCAAAGCTTAACTGTGTTATAGAAGCTGCATCATGGTTTGTATCTTTGTAGCCTGTCCATTTCCCAGTTTGCTCAAACAGCTTCCACAATAAAATAATGATTTAATTATATGACGAGAAAGATTTCAGTCAATTACACCGCAGAAAAATCAAACATTACACTCACCAACAGCCCTGAAATCCTTATTGACACCATGTCTAATCACATCACTCACATTCCCCACACACCATTCCCTTGAACAATTACCCATTTTATGTTCTTGCCCTTGAACAATTACTCAGTTTTTGAATCAGGCTCCCGATGTTATGTCGCTGGAACGTCCAAAAAGGCAGCACCACAGAATTTTCAGGCTCTCATAAGGCAGGGAAACAATGTCTTTTTCTTTTTTTTTTAATCTTGTAATTGTTGAATTGCCTTCTGTCCTCTGATATAATAGGAATAATGATCATGACCTTGGAGTGTACAGACAATAAAGGTCTTTGCAATTGCTAAATGCTTTAGATTCTTCTCTTCATCTAGCTTCCATAAAAGCTACTAATTGCTTGGTAGAGTCTTTTACCAGGAAGTGCTTCTCAATTCTGTTTGTTAAAACACACAGAATAGTTTGTTAAAGGTGACTTCAGGAAAATGCTCAGCTTTAGCACCTCCCAAAAACCATATTAATAGCTTTGAGAGAAAGTAACTAAATTTAGGGGGGTTTCTTACTGTAAGGATTGAGGTTTCCAGTGCCAGCAGGATCACCGCCTCCTGTTTTGGTTGTTTGACTCAGCATTAACAGAGCACGCTGGACTGGTGCAATGGTACCAGAATTTTACCAAGAGTTATGATCATGCAAGGATACTGTTTTCATCAGAATGGTAAATGGAGGCTTCTAAAACTAAGGTTAGCATAGCTTGGGTATAAACAATGTGAATGGCCCATGACATAATTTAAACTTGCACTTACCAGACAGTCAGTCAGTTCAGATTCACTGTGGTATTTGCTGAGATATAATGTTAAGATATATATTAAATTTCTGTTAACTTGGTGGAAAAAATGCACGATTTAGCTTTAGCCTGAGATTTGCTAATCATCAACCACCTAAATCGAAGAGCTTGCCTTTCTGAAAACATGCCTAAGTTTTATTGACCTATGATGTCCCAGATTACTCATAGCGATTTATGACAAGAGATAAAGTAATGATCAAGATAAAATAACAAAGCCTACACTGACCATATAAAGAAATCCAATACTTTTTGAGCACCCCGATCTGCTTTCTGTCTTAAAGACAGAAATAATTTTATTATGTCCATTTGTAGAAAAACAGTCAGGGAAAGCAATAATACAAATTCCTCTAATATAAATAGTATTTAGGGGTGGGGGGCAGAATAGCTGCAGTGAGAGGCTTTCTGTATTCTTAAACTCACTTCATTCTGTTGTTTATCCTATCTGTGTTTTATCATCCAGTCCACACACCTGAGCACATGAGTTTTCTAACATATTTCTTGTTCTAGGCATTTACTCACAATAAGAGTCCCCTTGCAGTAGGAAAAAATCTAACCATTTCTGATTGTTTGGCTGTTTTTAGAGTGTATATACCATTACAGCTATGTGCTGTTTCAACAGACATTTTTATGCCATTCTATCATTTTAAACTCAGCAGTTTTTAGAGCACTTTTTAGACTCAAAGGCAGCTCATCTTCTCCATTTTTTTCTTTCTTGCTGTTTTAAGAAGTCGTACCTAAATGATGTCATTTCTTTTTGAGAGTGGTTCTAAAAATTAATGAATTTCAGAGGAAAATTAAAAATGTTTTCCTAGCTCATTGTGCACATTACTGTACTAAACAATTCCCATGTCAGTCTTCTCTCTCTTTTCAAACATCAGCAAACAAGGAAAAACGTTTTAACGGGACTATGTAAAGTAATCCTTACAGCTGTCTGAGACCAGAGAAATATTTATGGCCCGTGTAGTACATAAAGGTGACACAAAAAGAAAATGAACTTCTGCTGTATTTCATCGGTTTCATGTCTAAAGGAGACCCAAACTGTTGCTTTACAGATTTTGGTTTGAGTGATGGATTTCACTCAAGGACATTCAGATACCTCCAGAGCATTTTGTAGGCCTATCAAACAGTTTGGAGAAAGAGATGAGCATTCACTGAATCAATATATCCTCTAAAATCTGTGAAACCTCAGGAAAAGCAAATAGAAATAATGTGATTGTTAAAGAAGTCATACGTAGCTTTTTCAGGCAAAATCATCAAGGAAACAATATTTTTCATGGTTTTATTTCCTGCATGTATAAAGAAGCAAAAACGAAGAATTACTTAGTTATGCCTGTAAGTTTTAACTTCAGTTTTCCACCAGCTTAATGACATTTTGGCAGGGCTTCTTTAAGTAGCAAAACTGATGGTGAAGATGGTTGGGAGAGCTGAATGTAGCAGGCAGCAGGACAGAGAACACCCTCAGCTCCTGTTCTGTCTCAGCAGCTGACCAGGCTCAGAGCTCACCAGCTGAACATAGGGTCCCTGTGGTAGCCCACCCCCAGACCCAGAGTCTTTCCCATTTTTGGCTCCCAGACCTCTTGAGTCTCCAACTCAAAAGCTGGCCTGGCTGGAAGATCCCTGGCACCTCTCATACGTGGAAAGGAAAGCATACCACATAGAAAATGGAAAATACTTTACAGAATAAAATCTCATAAGAAGATAGGACACTATGCAGTGCTGGGCCTTGACCAGACAAGCACAATGACAAGCGGCTTCCTTATGCAAAGCTGGGCCCTTTTATTCCCCCTCCTCTCCCTTATCCTATGCCTGTTCTTTGCCAACTGCCTTGCCTCCTCCCTTTCACAGCCTTTGTTTCTGCCAAATAAGCAACCCACACGTAACTGCTTTTTGTCTTTGGTCTCACTTTTGCTAAATTCCGTATTTTGACACTTTGCAATCTTGTAAGCCTGGCCTGAAGCAAGAGCACTGGTAGAGTTACCTGGGCATCTTGCTGACCTCACAAACTCTGCTCCATAAAAAGTCCCAGCATGGCCGTCCATGAGCTGTGAAGCTCGGCCATCATCCCTGTAATTCTCCCTGGGCCATCTGTGAAATTGCACCGAGGGCTGTCTAATATTTGTCTGTTTCTCACTGCTGTTTTTATGTCCAGCAGCCTCTTGTGTCATGTACAGTCGTTCCCCGTGTTTTGTTCTGTTCGTGCAGCCTCAGGCCAGGGGCTATTTTTCCTTAAAACACACATAGGTTAGGCATTAAGATCCTTCCTATCTGTTGAGGAAGAGTTACCAACATGTATTTCCCAGAAGACAAATCAGCAGTTCCGGCGGTGTTTTGCACAACACTTGGTATATTTTTCTTTGCTGTTTTGCAGGCTCACATTTTCCTGTGGGAGTTGTACCACCCAGAACCAAATCACCAACACCAGAGTCTTCAACAATAGCATCCTATGTCACTTTGAGGAAGAACAAGAAGATAGATCTAAGAACGGTACTTTAAAATGACTTTTGAGCATTGATGGACAGTGATACGACCTTGCCAAGTTTAAGTTCTGTAGTTACTCCAAAAGCTGAAGTTAGCTTTTTAATTTTATTTGCTAAAAAAATAAAAAAAATCACTGTTCTTAAAGCATCATATACTAAGTTAATGGAGACAGCTGTACAAAGGATGATAATTGTCCAGAGGAGAGCAACGAGGCTGGTGAAGGGACTTGAGCACAAGCCCTGTGAGGAGAGGCTGAGGGAGCTGGGGTTGTTTAGCCTGGAGAAGAGAAGGCTCAGGGGAGACCTCATCACTCTCTACAACTACCCGAGAGGAGGTTGTAGCCAAGTAGGGATTGATTCTTCTCCCAGGCAGCTCTCAGTAAGACAAGAGGGCACGGTCTCAAGCTCTGCCAGGGGAGGTTTAGGTTAGATATTAGGAAGAAATTCTTTACAGGGAGGGTAATCAGGCATTGGAATGGGCTGCCCAGGAAAGTCGTGGATTCTCCGTCTCTGGAGGTTTTTAAGAAGAGACTGGATGTGGCACTCAGTGCCATGGTCTAGTAACTGTGGTGGTAGTGGATCAAGGGTTGGACTTGATGATCTCAGAGGTCCTTTCCAATCCAGCTGATTCTGTGATAGTATTATAAATGTTGTGTATGTTGAACTGCACGGAGATACTCAGACTTGGCAGGAGCTAAATCATAATGATAAAATGCACTAAACTGCTGAAGTTGAAACATGAGTTGAAAGTATATGAAGCATCTTAGACTAAAACTTTAAAGGACTTGTACTTGGCTTCTGGGGCAATTTCATAGCCCCTGTATTACAAATACTGATTTTTATTTATTTCATTACTAAAGTGATTTGGGAAGTACCTAAAGCAGCAAAAAAGAAGGATACAGTAAGCAGCATGCAGGCAGTAAGCCTGAAATTTCAGATTAGAGCGTTCTATAGTCTCTGGGTTAAAGACAAACATTTATATGTAGTAAAAGGCAAACTTCCCTTAGTTGCAGCAGAGATAGAAGAGGAGAAGTTGTAGGAAGAAGGGGAGAGGAGAGAGAAACTTACAGGATGTTGACTGGAGAAAGAACTTTCACTTTTTGTCAATGAAATCAGTTACTGTGAATGTAGTGAATGCAGCTGATTAATCTGAAGTGAATTTTTATTTGTTAAACAAAGTACAGATCTGCCTGAAAATCAGTGAATTTCAAGAAGAAAGTAGGTAAAGTGATGGTTGTTATTTTGGGAAAAATATAATGCTTAGAATTACAGATTTTTAAGTGGTGATAAATTCACTTAGTTTCAGCCTGCACTTGCTGTTAAATGATGCCCAGCTGTAGTTTTTCTTGAAATAAAAAGGCAGAAATCACTATTAGATCAACTGGTATAAATGTCCTGGATCATTAAATTTCAATTATGTTTCTGTCTCAGTCAAATAACTCGTGTTTGCCAGTTGTATAATGTCTGGTAAATTGTTTTAGCTTGAGAGGATGGCTTTGAAAGACCGATCTACCCATTCTCTTAATGTTTATCATTGATGATGGCAATGCTATTGCTTAAAAAAGGAAATCATTCCTTCCTTTTATTTTCAGATTTGGTGTTCATTTAATAATAATTGGTTCTTGTACTTTTTTTTCACATACATAGGAGGTCTTTTTTTGCTCACTGTTTTTCTGCTTTTTAGTAAACCATTAGGTGATCTCTTCTTAAGTTGGAAATTGTGATTTTTTAAATCACGTGTATACATATTCTTCCATTTAAGGAAAGACCAAGAAGTGCAGTGGAGCAGCTGTGTCTTGCAGAAAGCTCACGGCCTCGAATGACTGTGGAGGAACAGATGGAAAGAATAAAGAGACACCAACAAGCTTGCCTGAGAGAAAAGCGGAAAGGACTCAATATTATCGGCGTTTCAGACCAGTCTCCTTCACAGAGTGTGTCGTATGTCAGAGATAATCCATTCAAATTGGCACAGGTGGGTCCCACGTTTATCAGAAGCTTTCATGTGTCCAGTTAAAAACCAAAGGTGTCTATTTGAGGCTGCTTGTATGGAGTCACAGTTCTCTGCCAGACCCAAGAGAAAGGGAGAGGACAATCTCTATGCTTACACCCTAATCACAGAAGTGATTCTTCTTTGTCTTTTTGGAAAATAAATAATGCAAATGTACATACGTTGTGATATTTGTTAACAGGGTTTTGTTGTTTTTTTTCTTTTTCAAATTTAGCAGACAAAATGAAATTGCAAGGTTTGTGACTAAAAGCAGTATCAATAGAATCATGGTTCAGTTGATGTTGGAAGTAATATATTCAAACATCTGTAACATTTTTAGGTAGGAATGTATATTTATGGTCATGGCTCCTAAATGGTACTCTTTTGCTGTGGTTTTTGAGCTCATAAATTATACATAAAAATAGAACTTACACTTTTGTTTTCACTCATTCTTAACCTTGCTTCTTTTACTTAACAGTTTATTCAAAGGTAAAGGGTAGGGAGGGAAAAGGAAGTTATGAGTCCTCATCCTTAACCAGGAAATACTATCCTGAATATTTATCTTAAAAAAAAAACACGAACAAACAAACAAAAAACAAAAGTGCAACTAAATTCAGATTCAGGACAGTGGATGTTAGGCAGCCTACTTCTTTGTAACTGCCAAGAAGTAGTTTTCTTTTTCAATAGCTTAATGGGGTTGGGGGTTTTTTGTTTGTTTGAGGTTTTAGTCTTCTGACATAGTTTTTTCTTCAGACCACACTGTTTATTTATTTGGGGGGGTTATTATTTTTTTTTACACTGGTGTGGAAATGCCTCCTTTTTTGTTTTGTAGGCATTAAAACATCTGATTTTCCAAAACCAGATTAAATGCATTGCAGTGTTAAGCAGTCACATATTTCTGAATAAGTTTTAGGTTGTGGGGTTTTTTTCCCTTTGAGCATGCTAAGCTGCCTTCAGAGCTGTACACAAGTTCCTTTTCCTTCAAGAACATTGAATCCCCAGAAGGCACTCAGTGTTGGGGCTGACATCATGAATGCTGTATATGAAGGGAGTTCCTAGAAATACCTTTGTGATCAACACTGCCTTTCTCAAAAAGAGGATGTGCAAAGCAAACCTCTGCAGATTTTGTTTGGTAGTTTTTACGGAGGTGTTTAAGCTTTACTGCTTTCCTGTGGTATCATTTTCTACCTCAGGGTGAGGAAGCTGCAGCCACGTCTGTCATACGTGGGTAGCCAGCACAGTGGGGGAAGGGGCCAAATCCTCTGTGCCAGAACTCAAAAGAGTTTTGTTCATGCCAGCATGTCCTTCAGCCTTCTGTGTGAAATCAGGGCTCTGGATGATAAGAAACTTACAGAATATGTGAGAAGATGTCTGAATTGAATATTTAGCTAGCAGTCCATGCTACAAAATCACTTTTTCTACCACAGCTTTAATTCTTCCACAGGGCTATTTGGCAAAAAGCCCCAAGATGAGGTATTATGCTGTAGTAATAGTTTTTTATTTTTAAAAGCATAGATTCTGTGTCTATTGATTTTTAGAAAAATGGTGCAATGGCATTAACCGCTGGAAGTCTTTTCGTCTGTGGTTTGGTTGTTTAAGAACTGTAGGGAAAAAATGGATTTTATAAATGGCCTGCTGTGTAATTTTTAAGTGATTACCATAATACCAAAGGAAGTTGCTTCACAATTGTTATTGGGAACAGCATATGATAAGGATGCAGACTTTAATTTAGGAGAGTAAAGAGATTGATTTATGGACTGACTTACAGGGAATTTCCTCTTAATAGTGTGCGTGTGTTAAATCACAGGAATTCAGCCTCAAGATTTACTGCTTTTATGGCTCCCACTTTTCTCAGCCCCAGTTCTTTGATAAGATGAACCTCCCTTCAGTTCAGTTTGCTGCTCTGCCAACATAACGTTCACAGTTCACAATCTTAAGCCACCTCTACCATCCTTCTACAAAATTTTTATATCAACTTCTTTGTGCAATGGATTTTTTTTAAGGAATAACTAATATCCTCTACCATTATCAAATGCTATGTTGTCCTTTATTAAATCAGTTCGCAGCATAGGCTTGGGAGATACCCAAGATAATTGGGCACACTGTGAATTTTGTGCTGAAAGCAGATTTTTATCCTTTTTCTTATTTTTAGCCAAGAAAAGCTATTTTATAAAAGAACAGTGCTTATGAATGCATGTAAGAATGCTGCTAAGTTTGTGTGTGACTGAGCTAAATATGAATAACATTTCAAAAGATAAAGGTGACATTGAAATGCTGGAGATGCAGGGTGGGGCACAGAAAGTACAATAGTCTTACAGACAAAGGAGTGTTAGGCTGAACTGTTTTAAAAGGTACAAAAATGAGAAAATTTTAAGTCCTAAACAATTTCCATTTTCCATATTGCAATGCATAAGCGTTTTTAAGTATTTGATTTTATCACAGCCAGAGAACACCACCAGACTCAGAACTGAGACAGTGACAGTTTTTGTAAGAACATGTCTGTGTATCAATTCTGTTCCACAGAATCGAAAAAAGGATGATCCTGTATATAGTAACATGAAGGAATTAGAGAGCACTAGTAGAGAAAATAATTTGAAACAAAATAATGGAAGTCCTGGAGAAGAAATAGCGCAACTGAAATACGATGGAGAACAAGAACATAATTCAGGTTTTACTAAAGAGGTACTGAACTGTCCCTTATTGAACTGTTCATCACCCTGTCTTGCAGTAGAAAAATATTTTGAGCCACAGGCAGCAGAGTGTGGGAAATTGAGCCAGTTCCTTTTGCTTGGAAAATAAAGATTTCTTTTTGTAAATACAATACTCTATAGAGAATCATAAGATTTTATCTGATCTGTCTACAGCTGAGACATTGAATTCTCTTGTGTATGGCTTTTAAATAATAAGGGTTGGTTTCTGTTCATTGCTTAGGCTATCCCAGTTTTTGATAATCATTTAATACACCTGAATTTCTGTTTGGTTGGCTATAGTGCATCAGATAGTTTACAGAAAGCAGAATAAAGGTGACACAACAATTTACACATGGAAGTAGGCAATAACTGTACTTTGTGCTGTTTGGTCACTGATTTGATTTCTGTCTTGAAATAGTTTCAGACTTACCTGGCAGTGAATTACCTCAGTGTTTCTGGTGCTAAGTGCCCTGAACACTCAGCAAAACCAGGCTGATTGTAAGGAATGTATTACTGAAGTTGTCTTTGCATAATCATATCCTGCTTATAGTTTAATATTTTTTTAAAGATTTTGTAGAGGTTTTTTTTCTTCATCTGTATTTCTCAATCATCCTTTACTTTTCCTTTTCCTTACTCATTTTCCCTTTTTGTTTTCCTATTTTATATTTAGTTTTTGTAAACATATGTCTGACGGAGAATGGTAAAAAAATCAAATAACTAACTTCTGTTGTTACTCTTTAAAACCACTTTCTCTTGAGAGTCTGTTGCTTTGTTAAATATGTAAATCTTTTAAAGGAAAATTATGTCATACACTTATATTGGCTATATCTAATCAGACCTTTAAGGGCAGCATTCAGCCTTATCAGCAATGTATTCCAGTATCTGGAATCTCTGTTGTAAAGAGGTGGATAGCATGGAAAATAGGCAGGCTGCAATCCAAAGAGTTCAGATAAGTTCTGGAAGTTATTTAGTCAAGCCCTGCCCGTTGGCTCTGGTATAAGTTTCAGGATAACTCTATTAACCTGAGTGGTATTGATAAAAATTTCTTAGTTGTGTAATTCTGAGTTACTAAGTATACATGATGGCAAAATTTGTCTGTTAATAAAACTGCTTCCTGGTACTGTATTTCTTATCTGCCACTTAGTATGTGTTACAGCTTTTTGTTTCATGATTTCAATTTTTTTATAGCTGTCAAAAACTGATGATCTTTTATCAGATGCACATGTTGCATCTGACTCAAAAGAAGTGAGTAATGAAGAGAAAGCAGAAAAGAAAAATAAATTGGAAGAAACACATGATGGTGATATAAGGTAAAAATAAAACAAGATGTTCAGAGGCTATTTTAAACTTGCACATTTTATTTATTAGCTGAACGGACCAAGCAACTGCCATAAATACTGAAAACGTAGATTTATATGTTTCTGAGTGGTTTACATATAGGGAAATCTGGTGGGAAGCTTAACTGCTGCAGGGGGTCAGTAAGAGGTGATGAGTCGGTGGGTGAAACAATGTTTCTTTTCAAGTATTGCCCCAGTGATAAACAGAGTATGTTCATAATCCTTGCTTGGCCTGGTTGTGTATTTCATAATATCAGTTCAGGCTTTGTATCAGTTAAATGTGAACACTTCAGCCGGGGCTTCCGTAGCAAGCTCTTTACTGCTGGTATTTAGGAGCAAACTGCACATCTTATTTTACATCTCCTGCTTAATTTTTACTTCACTATTTTGGAGCGTTGCAGAATTAGAGGGATTTTACATCTTGGATATTTCGCTCCAAGGATCCATAACTTCTGCGTAAGCTGCACTGCAGGTCCTAAATGAGTTCTTACATTAGGTCATAACTTTCTCACAGGACCCTTCAGCAGCAGGAAACTGCAGGAATATGTAAGGAAAGGAATTAAATTTCCAGTGCCTTTTTTTTTTTTAAGTGTAACTACACAAAGTAGAAGGGTTTCAAAATGAGTGCTTCACTTACACTACATGGACTTGCAAGTTGCACTTTTTTCTGTTAACAGGAGAAAATTAAATTATAACTCCCGTACTTAGTGGTTAACACCTGAAATTAAGTTGGAGCGGGTTCTAAACGCTGTGCTTTTTTTAACCAGCTTTCAGAGTGTGACCACAGTTACAAACCACAAACCCAAAATCATCTCAGAAGAAAGTGAAGTAGTTAGTGTTCAAGATCAAGAAGGGATTATGTCTTCATTTGAATTAGCAGCACAGTCTTCAAAAGGAAATCAGGCAACATCAGGTATGGAAAAGAGTTGGACTGAAGCACAGCTAACACAGTACATATGTAAAAGTTTATTTCATTTTGGTTATGTCTTTTGATGCTCTGAAACCCTCGTGAATTGAAAGTGCTGAGCTAGTCTACATGTCAAGTGTAGAGTTTTATAATGTACAAAAAAATAGTTTTCCACTGAACAGCTACAGAAATTCCGTTTTTCTGAGGTTTTAATGTAGATTTTACAGTTGCATTTAATTTTAGGGATTTAAATAACTGTTGCCAGAAATTGAGTCATACTGTAGCTGTTGGTTGGAACAAACACTTCCCTATTCATTTTGTAGAACAGCATCTCACTCTGGATATGCACAGATTTTTTTACCATTGCTCCTTGCTACTGAGTGGCCTCAGATATGCCCAAGATGTGGAATCCACAAGACCTTCCAATATATCTAGTAGACTTTGAACTAGCAGGTAAAAGACACCAGTTAGGTCATGTTTTGAGGAGTAAGAAAAGATGACGAAACAGAAAACACTGGTACAACGACTGGTGGTGTGTACTACTTCGCAAGAAGAGAAGACTGGAATAAAGCAAAATGTATTCAAAGGGGGAGAAAAAGAGGGGAGTGAATAGGGAAGGAGGAAGGAAGAGGATAGAATTTAGGACACTATCAGGATTATTTGCTGATGGGAATGGTTAAATAAGCCAAATGCTTCAATTTATGGATATAAGAGGTGATCTGGATCTTTGTAGTACAGTCAGCAATCCTTTCTGTGACTTGGTAATCAAAACCAGAACTCGTGTGTACATTTTGTAGAGCTCAGCAGAATAAAACAGCTTAGTTAATCTGAGCTGGGATATAAAGGTGGGTCTGGGAGAGTATCCCAACTACTTACATTTTACTTTTTTTTTTTCCTCTCTTGTTGCAAGATAAATAAAACGTCAGCATTCATGTGTTTGTTCCACTAGTTATTTCTAAGTCCGATAAATGCTCTTTCTTGAGAAACTATTCCCTCCCCTGATATTGTGCTTTTTGTGCTGATCAGATTTTAAGTCTTTACTTGTGTAGCTTTCATTTGTTCATGCTTATGTTTACAATGGCTTGAAATGGCGATTTTCAAGCTTGTATTTGTTATGCCTTCTGTAACTTGTATTTTTTGTATTTATCTTATTTCTTTTGCTGCATGACTCGCAGTGAAAAGTTTGCCTTCTTCCCCAGAATCGTCCTTGTCACCAGCTCCATCTACACAGACACAGCTCACAGAGGGATCACATTTCATGTGTGTATAGTTACAGAGAAGTACGTCTTTTATTTTTTTTCCACCCCTCCTGTTCCTAATATTTTTCTACGTATGTGCACTCTGGTTATTTTCTTGAGAAAGGTCTGTAGGCAGTACTAAGCAAGACAAAGTTACCTGCGGATGTTGAATATAAACTAACCAGAAAACAAACAAATTCATGTATCGATTGGCTTGCAAGGCGTGTATTGTCTCTCCAAGTACAAAGAGAAAGGGCTAATTGGTTTATCAAGCTGAGTTCTCCACAACGGGCAAGATAATGGCCCTTTGAATTGCATGAGAGACTCGAGCAGATAGTTAAGGTATCAGCATCACTGCACAGGTGCAAATGAATCTTGATGCTTCAGTCCTGGTAATAGGCAGCTACAGCTTGGGCTCTCAGTGCTGCAGGGAATGGTCTGACGGCCTGGAGGCTTTATAGCTTAAGACAGAGGTGACTGAGGCGTGACAAGGGGAAGGGAAAAAATGAGGGTGGAAGAAATATAACAATTGCAAAACTTCTTTTTTTTTTTTTTTCTTTCTTTCTGCAGAGGAAGCCCTTGTCATAATGGGTGATTGCTTCTAGGAATCGCGTTAGAATGCATGAGTTAGGCTAGATTTACATGTTCCTACCTGTAGTGTTACCTACTTAATGAATGGCAATGAAAATACAAGTATGAATGTTTGTTTATACAAGGGCTTAACGAAATTAGTAGGATACCAGTGTGAATACTTCAGCACTTTACCAGCATTTAAAGCAATCCACATTTCTTTGTTGTCAGGAAGTACCTGTTTAAATAAGCTTTCTGCTTAAAGAATGAGCTTAGTTTCAATGGCAATGTTAAATGCCGTAGCTAACTTAACTTAGAAAAGCTTTAAAATCAAGAAAGTTTTTAAAACATTTTCAGTCATTTAGCATGAGGAGATCTGAAAATGCATTTTTTTTTTTTTTACCCTCCCAATCTCCATTGCCAAGCTTTCATCTTAACAATATTAGACTTATTAGTCATCCCAGGTACCTTTATTATATGAACTAAGGGCAGGAAACTATTTATACTCTTCCAAAAGAAAAAAAAAAAAAGAGAAGGGAAAATTATTTTAATCTCTTTTCCTTTCAAGAGAGTGGAAAATGTCATCTTCACATTCAGTCCTGACCCTGTTGCTGCCTTCCTGATGGGTGTGGTCTGTCATGACTAGATTTAGCTTGAACCTTTATACTTTTATTCAGGTTTTCGTTACAGATCTATTTAAAAAAGATAAGTGGGACTTTTTTCCTGGAAATGCTGATTTGTGCTAATGCATTTCAGTGTCACTATATGAATATACACACATTTAGCATGCATCTTCATTTTAAATAGGGCAAACATTCCCCCAGCAACTCAGGTTTGGGTCATTAGTAAAACTGAAACTGCACTGCTGGATTCTGTCGTGGCCACAGCACTCCTGTCTTGAAAGGGGAAGCAACCAGAAAATTATCACCAATTGCTTTAAGCTGCTTTCAGTTCTTGTCATCATGTCAAATGATCAGATCAGCAGGTCCATTTTCTTAAGGATTTATGCTAAATACGAGATTAGCAAAAGCAAAGCCCTCATTTAGTGATCTGCCGTGCAGCTCATTGCCCAAGCCTTGGCACCCTCAGCAAGGTGTATCCCCGTGGCCAGCGCTGCAGTGTTTCTGTGTCAGGGACAGTTCTGCAAAGAGGCCTTAATTGCTTATGACAAAATGGTACATCTGGGATGGCACTTGTAAAACTAACACCCTGCTTACACATGCCTCTCCATGATGAAGAAAGGATTCCAGAACTTCAAATACATCCGTTGTGGTTGTTCCGTGTTTGATTTGAGCTCGGAGAAGTTTTCAGCTATGTGCATATACATTCCACATTGCTGCATTTGATGCCTCTGTTGATTGTTTCCTAAGAGTTCCAAACCAAATTCACACTGTGATCTGGGCTTAGCATACACAGGAGATGTATGAACCACAGTGTTTACTGCCCCTCACCTCCTGGGGCTGTGGTTCCAATATTCCAAGTGCTTTGCTGAGCGACCTCGCACGTCTTTTTTAACGTGCAGGAACTCAGTGTCTCTCAGATGCAAGGAGTCCTGTGTGGCAAAGGCAACTTCAAAGCTGTGGGATCAGCCCTGTTCACATGCAACCAAATTTTTCAGGCAGCATCTGGAAAATGTATAGTAGATTTCAGAGAATAAAGAGGTAATACCTATATTTGACTTTTACAGTCAATTAGTAAAACGATACTCTTGGCCCGATACCAGGGGAATTTGGCATAGGAAATTGGTGGCACGGGATATTGTAGCACTAAGGAGAAACCCGTTAACACAAGGCTACTTTCTTTTTCACAGTCCTTGCTTTGCAGAGACAAATCTGGTGTTTATCACAAACTCTGTTAGATTTTAAGCACGATGTTTTCTCTGCGCAGTGGAGAGATAATGACATTTTATACAGCACCCGGATTCAAAGCTCAGAAACGTTTTTAGTGATGAACTGTTAAAAGGTATTTATAGAAGTCCTAGCATCCATTACCAAATTTCAGCAAGCTCTGGGTAGAGCACTTGAACTTCAGAGCACTTTTACAGCTACACTGCCGTGATGGTGTAGCATCCAAATAATTCTGCATCCCTCTTCAAATTTTGTTTGTCATCTATTAGAGCAATTAGGATCTTTGCTATTATTGCTGGTTTTTTATGAAGAACATTTGGGGATGGCCATGTATTACAGGATAAAACTCTAAGAATAAGCACACTTTCATTCGAAATTGTATAATTTGGAAAAAAAGCTTGGTTTTGCTTCTTGCTCTCGAAATACCTTGGCATCACTATTATTCATCAGGAAAACAGATTTTGGAAACAACTGATTCCTAAGATACCTTATTGTGTTCTACACCTACATTGCTAGGATGAGGTCAGAAATTCTTTGCTGTGTTTAATCCCATGAGTTGCTTTATACAATATTCTGTTGCTAAAATAGAGTAACTTAATCTATGTCTGTCTTTCAGCACTAACGACTTCTGTTGAAACAATTCATGCCTGAAATGTATGGACCTGACCTATGAAAATATGAGAAGATATTGTACAGTATATTTTAAATCTATGAAATTCATAGTTCTGATGCTTTTGGCCACAGAGCATCGTTTTATCACTTCCTGGAAAATGTTTATTCCAAGAGAGCTTTAACTGGCCCACATGTACACTCAACAACCTTCAGATTGTTCTCCTGATACCAGCTTGCTGCTATGATTCCTGTGCACATAAAACAAAGGCTCTTTTTAATGTGCAGCCTACAGTCAGAACTTTTATTTGCTGTTCTCCAGAATTTAATGTTCTTTTAATTATGGATCATATAAGTTTACTTTTTTGCTTCTTTTAGATGCATAACTCGGTTAATTTTACATATCACCACTAAAACTTGTTTTACACTTTTTAAACATCACAATTTATTGTTTTAACATTTTATTTGTAAAATTTTTATATATATATACATATAGATATATTTAAAATGTGCCATTTTTATTATTGCTTAGTAAAATATGTCCTGTTTCTGCTGTAATTATTTCTTGGTCAGGTTGCAATGTCAGCAGTTACTGCCACACTTCTGTCAACATAGACATTAATGTTAGTGGTTACTTTTTCTTGAATAAAATGGAGTGTAGGTATTTTGAGGTACTGGGCTTTTCCTTCATGGGGTTAGGGTGTGTACAGCAATAAGCAGGTTTTCAATCCAGTACTTAGATTGTGTACAAATGTAATTATGTTCATTGTGTATATATTATACAATGAGCACATATGATGTAAGTATAAGAAGCCACTTATTATTGTTCAAATACGAATGTTCATATCCCATTTCTTTTATATCATATTAAATAAATGTTGATGTTCTTAAGGACTTGTATGGTTAGTGTTTCTTCCAGCAAACAGATGTCACACTGTGTTCCACCTTTTGATGTGGGGAATGCAACAATTCCTATCTCATTGGCAACATCACCTGTCAACCAGAGTAGCAGTGACAGACTCTTAAGAGATCCCAGTCTTCCTCAACGGGAAAGAATAAGGCTGCAACACAGAACAAAAAAAGACAACCTGAGACTGAGACACAAGAAATACAGGTTCAACTCCTGACTCTCCCAGACTTGTATTGTGATATTGGAATAATCACTTAGTCATTCTGTGCCTCCATTCCCTGCCTGGTTACATGAGAGGTAACAGCCTGTCTTAGTGGGGTGTGGTGAGTAGTAATTCAATATTTGCAAACGTTGATTGCCAAGTTCAGTGGGGTTAAGGAGAGAACTGTGATGATTCCTTGAGGTTTTGGCATCTGCAAGGCATTGTCCAGAAACTGAAAGAAAACCTGAAATGATTTCTGTGGTGTTGCCACACTACAGATGTTACTATAGCTTCACCTTTCCACCTTGCGCAGCTGTCTGAATTTGCCCGAGACAAAAGAGGTTTAGAAAAGAATGATGAAAAATGAAAAGATTTAAAGGAAAGCTTTTGAATCTAGGAATTAAAGCTAAGGAATCTTTCACAGGTTCAGGCAACTGCTCTGTGCTTCGGTGCATGTGTGTGCCATAAGTGGTAAGGCAAGTTTCACAAGAAGACAACTGCCAGCTCCTGTTGTGCTTTTTTATCGTACAAATCATATCCTGATCAAGTTAATACTGCAGTTCTAGAGACTGTATAATTCATTGTGCTTTTCCACAGAGGAATGCCAGAGATTAATACACAGTTTGAAATAACTCTATCGTTGCCCCCCTCCCCCAGTAGGAGTTTGTGTTCCTGGGGCTCGTTGCTGCAAAGACGCAGAGTACACTGTCTGGCTACCTGTTTTTCTGCCGTTTTCCTTGAAAAATGCAATGATAGGGATCAGAATTTAGCAGCAGAGCTTGGAGAGTCACAGGGAAAGAGATGGCTAAAAGAAAGAAAATGAATCATGATGCAGGCAGACAGCATCCGTCTGAAAGTTTGACCAAATAGCCATCTTTTTTTTCTGGAACAGTAGCCCTAAATTAGTGCATCCTTCCTTCCAAAAAACAGAGTGAAGAAGAGGAATGTGATTTTTTTTTTTTTTTTTTTTTGCTCAACCAGCTGAGGTTTAAGTTCAGTGGCATCACTGGAACACCTGAGGCAAAGCAAATAGGACACACCCTGTTCTCTCCCTAACCCTTGCAATCTTTCTGTCCTTGCTGCCAAGAATTGCAACCAATAAAGGAAAGAATGACTAAGTGATATTTGGACATTTATAGATGTTAGCTGTGTTTAAAGCATTAAAGGTTTCATGTATCTGCAAAGAATGTGCAGTTTATACTGAAGCTGCGTGGAAGAATTAGCAAGTTTTGCTGGTATAATTGTTGGCAAAGATAGCAAAGGTAAATGATGCAGGAATGTAGTAATGCTCATAGACAATTTCACTTCCTGTGGGCACTTTCAGCAAAGACTTGGAGTTTCATTGGGTGCTTTATTTTTTGTCTTATAGAAGAAAAAATATGGCTTTGTGTTATCACAGAGCATCTACTGTTTCTTACCTCATCAGAATAACTCATCCCGATGATCATGCTCCTGAGATATAGAAATATCAGAATACTGGTATGGTCAGCTTTCAAACATCTATTTTAAGTTTGTATCTAGGATATTTTTATATTTCTGACTGATTGCTTTATTGGCTATTGCACTGACACTTGTATATATGGAACGTGCTTTTTTTCGAAAGCAGGAGTCTTAGGAATAATGCAACACATTCTCTACAGATGTTCATGCTTTTCAGAACCAATTACATCTATTTTTGTCTTTTGTTCACCATTTGCATTGTTCCAAGGCTACTAGAGAATGTGATTCTTTTAAGTCCCTTAATAAAGTGACATTACTCAAAAAGTTATGGTTGGTGTCTTGGCAGTTTTTGTACATTGTGGACTGGCTCAAACAAAAAGAACTCACCGGGCAGTTGAAACCCAGGCCTTGTTTATATTATTACTGAGGGGGGGAAAGTAGTCTTCAATTCATATTTCCTCATAAATAATCTGTCATAAAATTAATCCAATAAGGTTCTATTTTCAGGAAATTGAGGGGGACAATTAGAAGTTTTTATCTAAATCACAGTAGTTGAACAGACTGTGACAGAATCACTGCGCACCCTATTGGATCCACTGGATGTACCAGGAACACATACATGAAAAATACTAAAGAATTACACTGTTAGTGGTAGATCTGTTAAATTCTCTAGAACTTGGGCTGGCAGCTTAAGTTTTATCCTGGTCAAGGAAAGCAGCAGACTAAAAAATCTTTAATCAGTGGTGCTGTTGGATAAGTCTTACCTCAAACTTTTCATTATATTGTAACAATAAGGTGAAGGGGTTTGTTTTTTCCTTTTTTAATAAACCATAAGTAGTACTGATTCAGATCTCAGAAGTGGGTCATCGTGTCTTTCTGCACAATACTATTTGATGCCTGTGATCCTGGATTTTGCTGTTTTCTGAAGTTACTCTATCTTATTTCACTTTGATTCCTCAGTTAAAATGTTATTTTCTATCCTTCAGGAAGTTGACATTTAAATGGCTGACAAACAAATTGCCTATACCTGGCATTAATAACATATCTGAAACAACTTAATTTAACTTTTTTAAGGATGCACGTGGAGATAACAAAGCAACATCTGGCCTTCATTTCTTCTCAAGAACATTATATATGCTTGCTGTTGTATCCTAGGAGCTGTTTAGCTTGTCCATATGTGAACGCTGAAGAAGCTGCCACAAAGTAAAATGGAATATACTGGTGGCTGAAAACAAATGCCTGGCCCAAAATGAAGGCTAAAAGCAGCTGCTTTCTGAACTTGACACGCACAACTTGTTACCCAGCTGTTCCAGATGTGTCAGTGTTCAAATGTTAACTTGTGGAATGAAAGTTTTGGTGTGGGTTTTTTTTGTGATGTTTCTTCATTCTGTGGTATGCCAAAGAAAATGTTTTTAAGGTCTGTCTAAATATTATCTGGCTGCTGTGGTGAAACTGCAAGAAACTCTTTAATTGTAGCTATGGGTAAGTGACATCAGCACAGTGGTTGCTAATTCATGTGGCAGCCTGGCTATGGATGTCTTTAGAACACTTACTTAGCCTGGATTAGGTCCTGTTTGGGATAAAAGAAAAGCTATAAGCAAATGGTGCTGTTTCCACTGGATTGAAGTAGGGTATATCTGGACAAAACCAGATGTTGTATCATTAACTTCTTTATTACTGAAACCAAACCTAAAATAAGGAATTTTTTTTTTTGTCAAATTCTATCCAGATCCCTCTTCTATGGAACGGGGAGTACTTCAAAGAATTTCAGACTAAAAGTGGAAACACCCTCTTGCTCTTTTGAAGGTGAAATGAGTAATTTAAATAAATAATAATAATAAACCACAGCAGACTCTGCAGGTTTAACTTTATACGTAGAACAAGTGGGATTTACTTGTGGCTTAGAGATTTGGTCAGTGAAAACTTTCAGAAAAATACATCTTCATCAGTTGTCGTTTGGTAACTGTTCTGAGTCACGGTGTGTGAAGTGACTGGTACTGTCCAGGTCTCTCTTCTGCAACTTTAAACCCATTCCAGCCTAATTTGTAAAATACTCTGCATTCCTTATTGTGAAGGGGAAAATGCCTTTTCCATACCACAGCTGTCTGTCCCCTGCATAGCTGAATCCAGGCCATCAGTTTCTTGCTTGGAATCGCTAAAAACTGCACGTGCTTATCATCTTGAAAGATCAGGCTCAAAGCACATCAGGAGAGACACCCAACATTTCCTAGTAACTTTCTTGTAAATCTCTCTTATTTTCAGCAATAGATTTAGAAAACAAATTGGTTTTTTCCAAGTACTAGTCACGTGAGTATAAATAAAGTAATTAGTAGGTACAAATATATAAGAATTTATTTGAGAAAGTTGTTATTAATTGACGAGAGTACATTTCAGAGCAATTGAGAAAAAACTGCAAAATTCAGCAACTGAACTCATAAATCACCTCTTTACAATGTGAATTTCTGTTGCGTCTTGACACTGATTACACATGTAGTCGACTGCTCTGCATTGTGCAACTTTCTTGGTAAATTCCCAAGTCAGCTAGAACATGGAGGCTGTTTCAGATGTTTTTAGCTTTAAAGATGAATGGGGCTTCTTTTTTAGTATTTTCATGCTCGTGCAGCAGTCTAGGAAGCAGCTGTTAACGGCTGTTGGGGTTATTCTTTTTATACACCGAAATGGTCATATCTAAACAGCAGGGGAAAAAAGACAACTGAACTTTCTGATGAATGTTTTCTAATGTTTGTGGCTGCTGCTGTTTTGTGTTTGGTTTCTGGCTACCTGGAGACTGCCTCAGAGGGTTTGCACATGCAAGGGCTGGTACTGCATGGAAGCCAGCTTGTGTAGGAGGGAGGACTAGATGAAGGTGTCATTTTGAGAGCAGGGAAATTGCCTGGAACCATAAATCACCTTTGCATAACATTTCTGGGCTGTTTTCTTAGCCTGTGCCAACATACCTATAATATTTTGTAGCTACTGTTTCTAGTATATTGTGCCTACAAATAGTAAGTATTTTGAATAAAGACAAAGTGCCTGGATAATGTGATTGCTATTTACAAGGTAGCAGCTACAAATTAAAGAACCAGCCTCTCAGCCATTTAGGAGAGTGTCTTAACGAAGAAGAATCGGTTAATACTCATGGATTGCAACACTGAGAAAACCATATTTGCTTTTATAAGCTGATTCTTTGGAATATTGGGGGGATAACAACTCTGAACTCACAGTGTTTTATTTTATAACTTATTTCATATTCCTAAAGCTATTCCATTCTGTGTGATCAGCTAAATATAACCTAGCCCAGCTCTGCTTCATTTCCAACATCCAGGATTTAGGACAAGGAAGAACAGAGGTCATGACATTTTGATCAATTTTGCCTCATTAAAATCTTGTGGACCCCAAGGAGCACAGCTGGGTCATGTTTGTAAAAGGTAGGAGTCTAAAGCCTTGCTTTGAGCCATGCCTATTTCACAGAAGTGAAGGCACGAATTACCCTGTACATCTTTCCCTGGCTGGCTGGTTCCAGGCTAGAGCACTTCAGTTATTTCACCTTTGAACAGAATCCCTAACTTTTACAACATTTTTCAGGCAATTAATCATAGGCAGCCTGTGATGTCTAAGATCTCTGGATGACAGTATACGGGAGTGAATCCTAGTTAAAGCTTAAGCACTCCAGACTCCCTAGGTAATTCCCAAACCCTCAGATGCTGTAACTGCATGTTTGGATGCAGCAAACCAGATTTCTATTAATTGGATTAGATGACCTTCTCCAAGAGCTGCTGAGGAGCTGTTGATTTTAAGGATGCCCAGCAAGCAGGATTTGTGTTCTGAAAAGTGCTGCTGGCAATCAATATCACTGCAAGAGGAGGCTTTCCCTCCCACAGCCCCACAGCCCTCCCTTTCTCCTGCAGCTGTCGGTAGGCACGGACTCACTGGCTTGTGCTGTAAAACCAGTGTTATTACCTGTTGGCCTTGATGCAGGGGCAGCCAAGCTAAGCTTCCTTCCAGTATCTGCACTGGGAAGATAAGTTGTGTTAGGAGGGGAAGCAGGAGATGAAGGGCACGTATGTTATCAGTCCAAGTGCAAGTGCTCACCCAGAAGGACCCCGGGAGAACAAAGTTAGCCTGGCTGCAGCTGCTGCTGCTGCCTTCCCACTGCAGCTTTCCTCCCTTTCCCTCTCTGCCTGTGCCTTTGTCCTCACGGCGTGGCTGCCATTGTGCGGTAGTTTTTAAGGGATGAAAGCGAAGGACTGCTGATGGGTGACATGATAGTGCTTTAAATGGGGATGCAGATCGGTCCCAATACCGCCCGATATAGCGACGAGGACAAAGCAAGTGGTGGCGGCACAATGGGCTCAGGGTGATCGCCATGGCCGTGAGGGGCTGACAAAAGAAACAAATAGCAACATGAGTTTTAAAGAAAAGGTCCTGAGCTGCCGAACGTCCCGTGGGCTGAGAAACTGTGTAACTTGCAAGCTGTGCAGATGTGGCAGAACTGCAGCTGACCTGTCATCTTAGTAATATTTACTATCCTTTTCTCCTCTGACTTTCTGGGAATCTGGGTGCTGAGCACGCGCAGGAAATCGGGGATTACAAACTTGTCTGAACTTTTCACTGCCAGACATTAACATGCGGATGCAGCAGCCTGTATGTAAATGATGTTATCTGAGCTGTTTTATGCATGTGTTTCCAGGATAAGAAAGGAGATTATTTCATTGTGTGAACTAATTACCTGTGAAGAAAAAAATTTAGAGCCTTTTTAATGTAAATGCCAGGCTGTATTTTTATTAACCTTCATATTCAGTGATGCATCGTTGTGTGTTTATTGTGTATTTTCAAATGTTAAGGACTTGATCCTTTAACCTAAATGAAAGAAGTTCTTGATGTGACTTTGTATAAACAGGTTTCTTTGCAAGGTTGTAACCACATCTTCCTTTGCCCATAAAATGAGGTTGCTTCACCAAGCATAAAGTGACTTTAAGTGTCATGGTACTGCTACTTAATCATGCACAGCAGCAATTAAAGATAAAAAGGGGACAGTCATATTACATTGGAACTACAGGACAAATGACTGCACAACAAAGAAAATACGCTCTTGTTGTAATCTGCAGTTGCAGACAACCAGGGCAACAGAATTTGTGTTCACATAGCAAACCTGAGCCCAGACGGGAACAGTCCTTTTGGCTTCAGGTGGACAGATTGTATGATTTAAAGTTAGACGTGCTCATCCTGCAAACATTATGATACAGGAGAGAATTTGTGCAAGAATCTGATCTCCTGTGGTTACTACATCTCAGCTGAAATTCTGTATTTTGCTTATTAATAGTCTAATTAGATATGGGAGGAGGGGAGTAACTTTCAAGTACTTCATGTTTTAATATTTGTGTAGCTTTTAAACCAGCGTTTATTTTGTCATACTTTGTTAAGCATGATGTAAACTGGGTTGTTGAGGTTTTACTGTAGAGCATAAGCTGATGAGAGTATCTTGCATGTAACGGAAATGAATATACCTCCAATATGCCAAAAGAAGTTAGCACAGCACAGTGCAGGTGGTGGACTGAGATTCCGGGGCAATAAAAGAAAATCCCAAAATCTGACTATATTGGTATGCAAAAGGCCTCCAAAATGTGCACTTTATAAAAAATCTGAAAGACAAGTGGTTCACAGACATTAGTCCTGCCCTTAATTTATGTTTTATCAAGGACGGTGAGGAGAATGGTTGGGGTTTTTTTCCTGTAAAGTCCCATTTTAAACTGGCTGCTTTGCTACCTCTCTACATGAAACTCGTCCCGGGCAGGTGGAGCTCGTTAGCCCTGTAAGGCAATCCACCTACGTCCTAAGGACCTCGCTGCCACCGTCCAAGC
>JAWMRA010000041.1:69827902-69838068 GCA_035584735.1 Pseudotriccus pelzelni
ATCCAATGCGCAGGCTGGAAGGTGTAAAGACCTTCCCCGGATCTTCGTTCGCGAAGACTGGCCATTATTATTATTAACATGAAACTTGTGCTTGAGAAACTGGGATGTGAATGTGGCTGAGGGACCTTTGTGTAAGATCGGGTCCTCGAGATAGCAGGGAGAACAGAAACCGTGGCCTGAAGTGGTGCCAGAGGATTTTCCTTGGAAGAAACAAGGCAGAAGTAGGTCATCCCTCTCTACAGAGCTGATACCTTAATGCTTTTCGGTGCCTGAGTTCCACTTCTGTAATACATACCTCTTTGTTGTACCTCTTATGCACTAGCACAACCTAAATCAAATACTTTTCTGAACTTAAGCGTCCCCAGTTTTATGTGAAGACACTTAGGCATGAATTGTAAGATTCACCGCATTTAAAATTAGATCTTTTTGACCTTGCTGTAAAAAGTCTCCACCAAGATAAAACTAATACTTAGCATTGCCAAACCCAGATAGAAATTCAGCTGTAAAGATGATGGGTCTGATAAATTATCCAGTTAAATGCAATATAAAGCAAACTGCTGCTAAGAATATATAGTACCCATTTTCCTACTGTAATGTAAGTACTATAGTAGGTGGTTTTGAGGCACTGAACTGCCTAGAAAAAGTAGTGGAGAGTATTTGTTTCTTGAATACAATTGACATGTGTCACTAGGCAAAAATCATTATGCACATAATGTTCATCTTGACTGAAAAAAAGCAGTTTTAAAAGACTGAATAGACTCAAAAGCATCATGTCATTAAAAGCCAGGCCCACCTCTATTGAGAACATTCCATGTGTATGTATTACAGCAGCTTTCACTGGAAGGCTTCAAAGACAGACAACTCTACCTCAGAGCAATCCTGGGAAAGAGACTCTATTATGCATATCCTAACCATGGATAAATTGCTGCTGAACAACATGATAAAATTTTTTTGCTCACTCCTATCCAGTCTGTTGTTCAGAGAATCTGGGAGCAACTGAGCTGGGACAGGAATTCATGAGAGGGGAATCGCTGCTTTGCCTATTAGAAGACATGCAGCATGTCTATAGGGCACATCATTGGGGCATTAAGCTAATTTAGGTTTTACATCTCCCAGTTCTGCAATGTATTCTAGGCTTCCTGAGAGAGTGAACCTCTGAACTATTTAAATTCTGAATTATGGAGGGGTCACAGTGCAATTTAGACTCTCCTGTGTGGCACGTGCTGAGTCCCCACCTCCCAGCAGCCATCCACCATAAGCCAACAATCTCGGGATTTGCCATGAGTTCCCCAAAACCCCTTAGTTCTCCAGCTGTCAGGCTGAGTTTGACAGTCAGGCCCCACTGAGGTCAATGTGAATTTTGCAATCAACACCAGAGAGGCTGAACCTTCAGACAAGGCTTGTAGAATTCACCTGAGAGCACTCATCTCTGATTATTTAATTTGCAAAAAATAAGGTGGCTGTTCTGAGATTGGGTGTAAAGCGCTCAGTCTCAGTTTTCATTCCACTAGTGATAATTAGTGGGAGCATAATGCAAGTTTCCAATTGTCCATATTTCCAGCTGCCTCAAATAAACAGCATCGGAACTTGATCAGTATGTGCATAGCTAAAAAGACCTTGCTTTCTCTTTCCTTGTTTACATCATGAGGGTTCCACCTATGCAGCAATTATTTTCAGTCATTTCTGTAAAATAAAACTTCACTGTGAATGGAACAGTCTTGTAGGTCTCCCAGAACTGGTGCTTGTGGTAATTCCAGAGGGGCACTTGGCATAGATGGCAGGTTGCCTGACTGCGGTGTGAAAGATGATGCGTTTACTTGGGTTGGAATGGCCAGAGCTGAACAGGTAAGATCCCACCTTTGTCAAGAGTGTGATCCCAAGGAGCTGATACTGCCACAGAAATTCTCTCAGCCTCTTGCCTCAAAGCTGCCATGAAAACTTCACAGTGTGGGCCATCATCCCAAACATCACAGTCAGACACCCTGGCCCTTAACACTGAGGTAAAAGGAACGGCAGTTGTCACATGCAAGGAGTTGGACTGCAGAATGTGCTGGTATTTGATTAGGTTTTCCATAGGTTACTGTTGCCTTCTGCATGACATTTTCATGGCAAAAGAGAGTACAAGAAGACTGGATGCTGCCCTTGTGAAACCAGAGAGACAAACAGAAGGTATATGGAGTATTGAAGGGGGAGGGGTGGGGAGGCAGGAGAGATCCATTTTTGCCAGATTGCAACTATTCCAGCTTCAGAGGACAAGAGTGGGGAAGTTTGAAGAGTAAAGCCACGGAGATTTGACAAGCAGGCATTCCCCTGGCTCTGTTGTCAGTATGCAGACAGGCAGCTCAGCTCCTTTGGCACAGAATTGCTGCAGTGAGCTGATGAAGATCTTTTCAGTCCCAGGGCTTCCCAGTGCTGTCATGACAACAGCTACTTTCCCGGTCCTGCTGAAACCCCCTTTCACATTCAGTGAATGCTGGGCACAGAAAAGTAGGTTGTTCTCATCAGTCTCCCTCTCTCTCAGATTTGATTGATTGAGAATAGGGAGGGGTGCTGTACTTCTACAAGCTTGGCTTATTTTCCATGAACATGATGGATCCTTCATCCTAGGGGAGAGGTTTGAAGAGTTATGAATGGCAAACAGTGTTTTAATAGCTTGGAAGACAAATCCACTATCTGTAATAAACATTTGTCATTAGTGGCAAATGACAATGAGGTTATCCTGCTGGTTTTGTAATTGTTAAATTAGTTTTGATTACTTTGAGTATGACTTCTGCTGTTCAGTGAATACCCTAATAACGGCAATTCAAGTTTTTGGATGCAAATCTGAACTTTTCTGAAATTCACACGTTTGCTTATGCTCAAGCCTACCAAATAATAACTTCCATTTAAATAATATCTCTAGCTGGTTGATAAACTTTCCATGACCTGAATTTTTCTTGTAACTTAAGCAGAGCAGTTGGGAGAGAAGATGAATTGTCCAGCTGTTAGGGTTTTGGGAAATCTGGACTTTGACACCAGTTCCATGGCAGTATCTTGCCCAAGGCTGGCCAGACTGTGTGATAAATGCCTCTCTTAAGGATAACTTCTCTCCCTTAAGTCTGTAGCATGCCAAGGTCCGGCAATCATGGGAAATACGTAATCTCGCTTGCTTGTCATTTCTAATCTCACAGGATGTAGCAGGACCCTAAATTTGTCATACAGGCTATTGTGGGATTTCTGAATGCAGTCATTAGTCTTTCAGGCTGCATCTAAACCTGCCTGCAGTGACTCAGTGCTTGGTCCCAGTCACACAGCCCAGCTGAGGTGCTGTGGCTCCCACCAAGGGCTCCCTTCCCATCTTCATAAATCATGGGGCAAGACACAAGTGATGTGAACGTGGTTTTGATCCTCATGTGGATCTGGGGCAAAGCCAGGGCATATGGTTAAATCTGGCAACCCAGAGAAATGCTTACTGGTTTTGCAGATTCGGGAATGCCTGTGTCTTCTGTAATGTGGGAGTAATATCTCAGCTTTACAGAATCATAGAATAGTTGAGGTTGGAAGGCACCTCTGAAGATCATCGAGTCCAATTCCCCTGCTCAAAGCAGTATCAGCTAGAACAGGCTGCCCAGGACCATGTCCAGGTGTGTTTTGAATATCTTAAGGAATAGTGATGCCACAACCTCTCTGGGCAACCTCTGCCACTGCTTGAATGTGAAAAAGGAGTTTTAAAATTTTTTTCAGTAGAATTTTCTCTATCTCAGTTTGTGTCCATTGACTGTTGCCCTTCGCCAGATGCCACTGAATTTGGCTCCATGTTCTTCGCTTCCCCTCTCAGATATTTATACTTTGATAAGATGCCCCTGAGCCTTCACTTCTCCAGGCTGAACAGTCCCAGCTCTCTCAGCCTCTCCTCATCTGACATGCTCCCCTCCTTTAATTATCTCCAGGGCCCCTTGCTGGGCCCACCACAGCATGTTCTGGGAAGCCGAGAACTGTGGTTGGAAGGACATGTGTTCACAAGAGCTTGGTCTTGGAAAGACAAGTGATTCTTTCAAGAAAAAGAAAAAAGGCAGGCAGAAAAAAACCACACAATTTTTATAGCTAGATTTCTGCAAGGGAAATTTCATTTAAATTTTATGAAACATTAATTTAAAAAAATCTAAAATTGTTCTATGGAAAACTCATATTCTAGTTATGACCACAAATTGAAGAAGGGGAGTTTTAAAGTAATCCTAGAACGTGGAAAAGCTGTTGTAAACTTGTACCCTTTCCAAGCTGTGATTTGTATTTAATTAGCATTCAATTAATTATGCATTTCTCTTTGGTTGTAAAGGTTAGTCACCGGTTTTGCAACGTGCAAGATCTTGATTACTTTCATGGTTTAAGAAGGAGTCTCCATGTGTGCAAAGAAAGCCTCTGCTCCTGACTTCACATCTGCATTTTTAGGGAAAAAAAAAAAAAAAGGGATTTACTGCCTAGTGTTCTTGTGCAGAATTCCCCCCTCCCTCCGTTGGGATGACCTCCCCCTGGTTTTATTGTAAAGCTCTGTGGCAACTGACCTGCAGAAAATATATGGACGTACTGGAGGCAACCCTGTGTATGTGCTCAGGCACACACCTTCATTTAAAGCTGGAATCCAGCTCTGTTTTGCATAAGAATGTTGAAAATACAAATTCCCCAAATTAACAGCATGTAAAGACTCTATAATCTTGAAGGAAATATGTTAATTATCCCTGGTTAAAACTAATCTAAATGACACCATTTAAGAACGCTGATTTTTCTGAGACTTGGTAATTTTGGCTGCCTTTTATTGAAAAGGAAGAAACTGTGCCAAATAAAAAATGTACAGAAGGAAGTATAGAATACTTTGCAAGCAAAAGATGATTTATACAGTTTTTTAATCATGATATAAAATACTGGTGATATTAATGACAGAGAAAATATGCTCTATTTTCTAGTACAGTACTGCATATGTTACCTGTTCATATTGCATCAATTATTTAAATTTTTTCAGTGTGGCATT
The DNA here is from genome assembly GCA_035584735.1 of Pseudotriccus pelzelni. Lineage (NCBI taxonomy): Eukaryota > Metazoa > Chordata > Aves > Passeriformes > Tyrannidae > Pseudotriccus > Pseudotriccus pelzelni. Next base: position 69,832,908 of record JAWMRA010000041.1, read on the forward strand.
TGGAAAACTTTCTGAATAGTTTCAAAGAAAAGCACAACCCATTTTTAGCATATACTTATGCAAGTCCCTGGGACTCACAAAAATTGAGACACATGGGATGACAGGATTAATATTCACATACACAAGTGCAGAAAGTACTGCAAGTAGCTTTTGCTTCTGAAGCAAATTCTGAGTTTGTTCTCAGTGGTATCCATAATAACTAATAACTTATCACAGCTAAATAGTCCCTACTTGAAATTCTGTGCTTCTGTTTCAGTTTTTGCAACAAGCTGTGGAGCACATCAGTGAGCCGTATCACGAGGCCTTCTCACGCCCGGAGCTCACAGCTCTGTATCTTCCACTTACAAGAGATCTTCATGCTTGTTTTGCTTTTCGTGTTTTCCTTCAATATAATTTGACAGCAAATTGAACATCAATTAGCATGCATTTTAGAGAAGAGGTTTTTTGCACTTGTAAGGTATCTGATTCCTTTCAATTACATCAGAGCATATATGGAACATGGGCTTCCTCTCCCTGCTTGTGTTTATAGGTGGCTTTAAGCAGAGATGCCCTCACCTCCACTGGGCTGGCACGTTGTTACCAAAATACAAATGCAAACACAATGAATGTTAGGATGTGCTTTTGGATAAGCTCCAGAATGACAGAATGGAGTTTTGCACTCCTGAACTAAGTCCTGGTCCTTTGTGTCAACTTAATAATTTTTTTAATTTTTCTGTTCTTTTTTTCCTCATCCCCAGACTGGGCACAGTGACATTTAACTGAGCTGTCTGGAGTTTCCTGAAGTTTCCTGAAGTTTCCTGACCCAACAGCAACAGAATGCCATTTTTTTTTCCCCCTCCTAGTTACCACGAAAAGCAGTTCCTTGGTCTAGCTCATGGCATGAATTTCCGAGACAGCTGTGCTGGCACAACAGAAGAGGCAGCGTGTCACCGTGAGAGCTGTAACAAAGCAGGAGAGGGGGAAGAAGGTGCACAGCCCCAGCGAGGGCTCATCACCCCAACGGGGAGAGAAGAGGGACCCAGCCCAACATTCATTCCCTTCTTTTGGTTGACCCAACCTAAGCACGGCTTGAAATTTCTTATGGTCGTGGTACCCAAGCAAATGCTGCAGGGAAGGATTAAACGAAGCGTTGAAAAGAAAAGAGCGCGGAGGCTGAGTTTAAAGGGGGAATTAACTGAGTGCTTCAGGAGAGGGTGGGGCCAGAATTGCAGCGTGAGGCAGTTTCAGTCCGGTCTGAAGGGAAGGGTGAGAACCCAATGCTGGGTGCTTATTTGAAGCAATGAGAGAGTGCAGTCTCTTCCTCCAAACCTTGAATTTGGATGGGGAAGGGTGGGGCAGAAAGAAGGGAAGGGTGCAGTTTCCAGAGGCTGCTGAGCAGGCAGAATACTGTGAACAAGGTGAGTCATGAGGTTCAGGCAGCAGGAATTTCCTGCAGTGCTTAAGACATGCATGCGGAGGCAGGGGCTGGAGAAGGGAGCTCAGTGACCAAAGCCTTAGTTTTACAGAATCTCCCCTGGTGTCCCTGCAAGTGCAAGACAGGATGTCAGCTTTCCTGTACCTTAGGCCTGTTTATCTTTTCTTCTCTCTTTATAGGCCTTTCTTGCTAGTTTGAAGTGTTTTACTTGCGTACTATACACCATAGTAGTACGCTGATCAAATTTAGGGGAAAAACCTCAAGAAAACTGCCTTACACATACAAAATCTTCTGGTGATCTCACCTAACTGTCCTTGAAGAAAACCCCACAAAATAGCAAAATTCTTGTGACTTGAGAAGAAGCTACTTCCTTGGAGTTTGTTATTGATTCTGCTGTCAGTGTGAATGCCCTGCACCCTGGTGTTCCTGAGGTAAGAGAATAAAATCTCAATTTCTTCTCCCTGCTCTGCTGTGTCTACAGGTTCGTTGCTCTTGCACTGGTGGGTAGTGGTTCTGCTTGGAATCTTTGTCTGTGAACAGGTTTCTTCTAGTTTATCTATTGACTTTTTTTTTTTTTAAATTTTGTACTTTGATGATTCCTCAACACAAATGTCTGAGCAGAGAAAGCTCACTAACCAGTAATCACTGCTGCTTGGTTAGGATTTTACAGCATTTAGAGACCAAGCCTGGACGCAGAATTTTGTGATTTTGAAAACTTTAGAGCAGGACATCAAGATATTAACACAGAGTATTTCTTCACTGACTGCCTGCTGCAGCAGTGACTCGTTTGGTACTGATCTCTTGCTTAAATGCCAAGTGATTTGCATTAGGCAGTGGAAATGTCCTGAGGTTTCCTTGCCTGACCCTCTGTGAATACACAAGTTACCTAATGAGCTGGCGTCCCTACCGCCCTGCTTAGGAGAGCGGGAAGTGGGAGGTCCGAATCCCTGCTCGTCTCCCGGTGCGGGAACATGAGAAGGATTTGCGTGCACACACCCCCTTAAGAAACCGAGAGAGACTTGGGAGGGGGAAAAAAAGGGCAATGATCGGCTTGTGTGCGCAAGAGGAGTGAATCTGGACAAGTTACACTAGGGTACATTGAGTTCTTTGTGATAACTTCCCCGCCCTTTCATGTCGTAGTTTGTGAAAGGCGTCTTTTACGTATTTTCAGTTTCTCATTGCTTGATACCTCTCTGATTCTGCCCCTCGCTACAGCAGAGAACTCCAGAAGGGCATCAGTGGGTAGAAGAGACACAGGAATTATTTCACCTACTGCCGTTTTCTGACTGAATCAAAGGGTGTCGTTTGTTTTTGAAACGTGACGCTTCGTGTTTGATTAGAGCAGTGACAGCAACACCCCCCGGGAGCCCCGCACCTTCCTCGGCGAGGAGCGAAGGACAGCACACGATGTTCCCGTGAGGAAGAACAGGACAGGATGCAGAAGCTCAGGATTTGGTGACTATTTTGGTGGATTTAGCAGACCTGCTTTCCAGATGAAACAGCATTACAGCTGTTCTTGCCTTTTTTTTCTCTCTCTCTATATATTTTGAAAGCATTTTTACCAGTTCCACTTTCTAGCTGAGAGTGGCTTCTAGAAATCTGAGAAACTTAACATTTTTTTGCTGTTGTTGGTTTCCAAAGTTTGTTTTGGTCCTCTGCAGGATAAAGATGTCATTGATTTGATTTAGAAGATCAACCCAATCGTGTCCCTTTGTCACTCTTTCAGTGCTGCGGCATCTATTTTGATGCTGCTACACCACGGGTTGTTCTTGTTGCTGAAAACAACTACTACGCCTGCTGATGGGCTGGGAGCCACCTCCAGCTATGCAAATGCAGGTCTTAGGAGCACCTTTTCCAGATTTTAATCTTACATGGTTAACTTCTCCTGGAATCTAGGATCTCTGGGGATATGCCAGAGATGCCTGCTGGAACCTGAATTGGTCCTGTTCTTCCCAGTGTGCAGAAAGCACGATGTTTCTCTGGACTGAGCTGTGGTTCTGTGTTTTGTAGTTCGTTTTTAAACTAAACTACCGCAGCTTCATTATTTTGGTTTTAACTGTGGCAAGCTCTGTAAGAGCTGGGTAAAGACTGACAGATGTATGACACTTACAATTCACGTGGAATAGCATTTTATGCTTTCAATTGCCCTCTTCATCCCTCCAATAATTTGTCAAATTACCTGATTTTATCTATGTATTCAGATTCTACCCATCTTCCTGTTCTACTGCAAATCCCCATCCTATAAACTTTCTTCTAATCACTTCCACATGACGCTTTATCAAACGCTTTCTTGATGTCTTGTGTACACAAGGCTCTTCTCAAAAAGCCTGTCACATTAGTCTGGCATGATTTACCTTTTGTAAACTTTATCCTATTTTAGATTATTATTAAAATTAATTTTCAGATGCTGTCCTGAAGTCTTGACAGGCATTCTGTTGAGTTATCCTTCACCTTTCCCCTTCTACACATGGGAAACCGATGGTTTCTTCCATTTCAGATGGAAATTCAATTTCCAACCCAACAACTTTACTAACCCAGTATCTCCAGATGAGAGTTTAGGTTCGAGAGGAACAAAAATCAACAAATTTCCACAGTTTTAGTACATTAAACTCTATGGCTTTAATTTTGTTTAAATTAAGCAATCCAATCACTTAGATTGGGTATTAGGAAGAAATTCTTCATTGTGAGGGTGACGAGGCCCTGGCACAGGTTGCCCAGAGAAGCTGTGGCTGCCCCATCCCTGAAAGCGTTCAAGGCCAGGTTGGACGGTGCTTGGAGCAACCTGGGATAGTGGAAGGTGTCCGCGCCCGTTGCAGGGGGGTTGGAACTTTCAACCCAAAGCATTCCATGACTCTGTGATGTTTCGCCTTCCCTTTGGTCACACAGCCTGTGCCCGCCCAGCTCCCGGGAATTCCAGACGGGAATGCTGATGTCCCGCTGTGGGGTTTGTCATGGACTGGGACCGGGAGCGCCTCGTCCCGCGGGATTCCCGCTTCCCCCAGGGGCAGTCAGTGGGGTTGACGCGATTCCAGCGGAATGTCGGGATCCCTGAGGATTCACGCCGGGATCCCACGGAGATTGAGGCCAGATCCCTGGGGGATTCAAGCCAAGATCCCTGAGGATTCAGGCCGGGATGCCCGGCGGTTTCAGGCTGGGATTCCCGGGGGATTCAAGTCGGGATCCTTGGGCTATTCAAGCCGAAATCCCTGGGAATTCCAGCCGGGATCCCTGGGGCATTCCGGCCGACATCCTCGGGGATTCCAGCCGGGATCTTTGGGTACTCAAGCCGAGACCCCCGCAGATTCCAGCCGCAGCCTGAGGATTCCAGCCCCGAGTCCTCCTCTCCGCCCCTCTGCCCCCCCGTCCCGTGCCGGGGGCGGTGGCCGCCGCTCCGCCCTCCGCGCGTTTTTTGTCCCCGGGCGCGCTCCGTAGCGCGTGCGGCGGCGGCGGCACGAGCCGGGCCCCGCCCTCTCCCCGCCCCTCCACTGCCCTTGCGGGTGCGCGAGGCAGGGCGCGTGAGCGCGCACCGGGGGCCGCGCGCGGGCGCGCGCACGGGGCTCTCGCGCGCGCACGCCCCCGCGGCGCGCGGAGCGACTCGCAGGCGCCATGGCGGCCGCTCGCTGCAGCGACATGGCGGAGCCGCCGCGCCGTATTCCCGGGCAGGCGGCGCCCGGCGCCGGGCAGGAGGAGGCGGAGGCGGCCGCGGAGGTGCCGGTGGAGGTGGCGGCGGCGGCCGCCGCCGGCGCC
>JAWMRA010000041.1:69838168-69909613 GCA_035584735.1 Pseudotriccus pelzelni
GCGGCGCCGGGCGCGGGGCTGGAGGCGGCGGCGGCGGCCGCGGCGGTGCGGGTGGCGGTGGGGGCGGCGGCCGCCGCCGGCGCCGCTGGGTCCTCGTCCTCGCCGCCGCCCTCGTCGTCGGCCGCGGCGGAGCCGGAGCCGCTGCTGCTGCTGAACGGCGAGGCGGAGAGCATGTCGGAGCCCAGCCCGGAGAGCGCCAGCCAGGCCGGGGACGGCGAGGACGAGGACGAGGAGGAGGAGGAGGACGAGGAGGAGGAGGAGGAGGAGGAGGAGGGCGGCGAGGAGGAGGAGAGCAGCCTGGTGGGCAGCAGCAGCAGCAGCACGAGCAGCGGCTGCTGCAGCGACGAGACCCGCTCGCCGAGCCCCGGCGGCGGCAGCGAGGCCGACGCCAAGGAGGAGCCCAAGGGCCCCCGGGGCAGCCAGGGGGACGGGCCGGGCCGCGGCGGCGGCGGCTCCAGCTCCTCCAGCAGCGTGTCCAGCGGCGGCGACGAGGGGTACGGCACCGGCCCCGGCACGGGCGGCGGCAGCAGCTGCGGCAGCGCCACGTCGGGCGGACGGCGGGGCAGCCTGGAGATGTCCTCGGACGGGGAGCCCCTCAGCCGCATGGACTCGGAGGACAGGTCAGTGCCCGGCGCCCTGCCCCGCCCGCGGGGGTGTCGCGGCAGCCACAGGTTTCTCCGGCCAAGTTGTGCCGGGCCCCCGCCCGGGCTCCCCCGGCACAGCCCGGCCCTGCCCGCCGAGGAGGGGGCGCTCCACCGGCCCCGAGAGCCCCGGGCGGCCCCGCCGGGCGCTGCCTCTTCCCGACGCGTCTTCCCTGCGGGGCTTTTTCAGACGGTGCTTTCGGGCTTCCTTAGGGCTGTGTCCTGGGGTGTGCTGAGGCTTCGGAATGGGAAATGCGTTCTGTGGAGGCGGTTCTACCTGTGGCCGCAACGGGGGCTCTGCTCCAGAGACAGAGAGCCGATGGTCACATCGTTAAAGCCTAAGGAGAAAAAAATCTAGTTTGCTAAAATAAAAAAGGGAGACCAGCCCTTCTGTATTACGTGTCCACAAGTAATAGACATGCATTAGCACTAAGCGAGGCTTTGGAGGCTCAAAGTCATCTTTGGGTGAATTCTGAAATAGTAAATGTGAAGAATAGTTATTGAGGTTTTTTGTGTTAAAGCTACTCATCTCATTTTACCGAGATTTTAGCTTAGATTCTTGTGGAAAAGCACCACCAAATTTCCACACATGGTTGGATATTCCACCTTTCTGGTCTCCTAAGTCAGGCATTTCAAAGAACATGGCTTGTGTAGTAGCTTTCTTGAATGTTGTGTGCAACAGTTTAATTGAAAAGCTGAAAATAGGATGGAAAATAGTCGTAAGAACAGCCTTACAGTGCTGTACGTCCCTTTATTAATTAGTCCCTTCAAATAGTTTAAGAAACTTGTACAATTTTTCCGTTTGTTTAGGAAAAAAAGTATCAGACTTCCCTGCTAGAGTTACATTTAAGTAACAATTACAGTTTTATTTGTACTTTCTTAAGATAATTTATTTCATTGTTAAGTGTGAAGAATTATGTGGTTTGGTCCAGAAACGTACTTTGAATGTGTGTCAGATCAAAATCTGTGTAACTACACAAATACCCATGTTTCAGAAGTGGGGCATGACTAGATCTGACCTCGAGGCTTAAAACCGACCACACAAAACCCCGCGTGAGTCAGTTCCCCAAAATCACGTAGCTGACCTAAAAGTCTTAAGAAAAAAATTCAGTTCTTTGGTTTCCTCTGACTTTTGAGACTTGTTGAAGTCACATTTTCTTTCTTCCAAACTTGTGCAAGATGGGAAGGGGGATGTGCATGTTTGGATTTGTTTGGTGGTGGTCAAAAGCTGAGATTTTATGTGAAATTGAGTAAGTCTGGGAGTAGACTTCTGGGAAAACAACAGGTACATAAAGACATCTTAAGATAGTAACTTCTTGTTTTTCGTGGAATTAAAGTCTGAATCTCACCCTGATCTTATCCAAGTGTGTGTAAGTTTGTGGGTTGAGGAAATAACGGAAATAACTCGCAGGGGTTTTCTGGAAGTAGTGTCACTGTGCCTTGTGCACTCCAGAGCCGCTGTGCTACTTTCTTTCTCTGTCATTGTTCTCGTGGTTCTCTTGCTGTAGTCACACGGTTAAATCCACGTGTGTGCTCATCCTTCCTTCTTCCCTGCACCATGGGTACAGCCTCAGTTGCAGGAGTGGGACTGTTTGTGTTTAGTGGTTTAAATGAGGACTGTGCCCTGTTTTTAATCTTAATAAAGTTTTATCTTGGACTTGGGGTGCTGAGAGGGCATTTTGTGCCCTAGTTTCAAAGCCTGCTTATTGAGTTGGTTAGGAAAAGAGCAATGCTACCAGGAGTGCCATTTGTTATTCCTGGGGATGGAAAATTTCCTTTGGTGTGCACTCTTTTGCTGCAGTGTGTTAGAATGCTTTATTATTTTTGTCATATGTAGTCCAGCAAGTCTCTTGCTTGACATAGCGATCCAAACGATTGCTGCTGGAAGATTGCTGGAAGGCAGCCACAGCATGATCCTGTGCCTCTCAGGTGATCAGACAGTGTTGTAAAAGGTAGGGGATGAGCTAAAGAGTATGTGAGTTGGAATGGTGAAATACCAGGGAAGAGCTGGGAACAGTTGAGTCTTAAAGCTGGAGGTACAGGTTTATGAGAATATCTGTTGAAATCCTGAAAGACTTAATCATTCATTGGTTTGGTCACCTCTGCATTAAAATGGAAGTTCTCTAACTATTAAGAGAATGATATTTCATCTGTTAAGGGATATTTTATATGAAATAATTTATTGAATAGTGCTTCATGACCTCTGCTGACTACCTGTGTCTCTTAAGTCCTGAGGAACTTGGTGTCTCGAATCTCAGAGTGTTGTAAAGTAAGATTACCTGGAAGAGGGAAGAGAGAAAAGGAAAGAGATGGAACTAACAGGTTTGACTTTGCAGTTCATGAGTTTAGCAGGAGGAAGCTGGTGGAAGGGTTTACTTGGTAAAGACTCTCCTATTGTAGGCAGGTTTGGTATTGAGATCATGCCCCCAGGCTTGGGATTTTTTTTTTCTTGTTTCCTCTTTAGAAAATTTGAATGAATAAGAGGGTGTGGTAAGAGGGCCTGAATTCCGTGAATGATCAAATTCCCATTTCCTTATGTATGTTCATTATCATTTTCACATAACAATGTGTTATCTCTGATTTTTGGCTTAGTGGTATCAAGTATAAGATACAAATAAAACAGCTGAAGAGGAAAATCTTGCATATGATCAAAACCTTGCTACTGTTTAGCAACTTCTATTATTGCCATTTCAATGTATTTTAAGAGTATCTGCTGATAGAATAAATAATTGTAGGCATTACTGTAGGAAATTTGTAAGTATTTATAAGAACATGAGAAACAAATATAATGGTGACCATCAACCCCCTGAAATTTAGAGTGAATTTTAACATTCCATTTCCATGCACACAGACTTTGTATTTTTAAAAAACAGGCTTATCTTCCCTCCCAAAAAAAAAGCCAGAAACAAAAAAGCAAACCCCAGAGTGGTATCTGGGATAAATAACCAGGTGGCATTTTCAGCTCAGAGGGAGAGTTCGGTGCAGTAACTCCAAGATTGGTAGGTACCTTGTCGATCTGTAACCATTCCATTTTTATTTCCTGGGAATTGTGCTAAGTTCCCACTACTGTGCAGAAGTTTGTATAGGGCTTTCCGAGCAATCTGGCTGAGTAATAATAGTCTGCATTCAAGTCTAGTTATCCTCTGGATTTACAGTTAGAACAAAGACTATTATCAGCATGTGAATGCTGGTCATTTTCTTGTGCCTTTCCCTAATTTGAGGCATGTGCTGAAAGGATGGATGTGTCCCTCCAGGGTCCTCTGGAGCTGCTAGTCTTACTGCAATACTGAGAAACATTTGATAGGACTTTAAAAGAAGAAATAATGGATCAGTTAACTTGTAAACACAGTGTCTGAGTTTTGCGTTGGGCCACAGGTACTGAAGGTGGACATAAACAGATGCAGGATTTGTGTATTAATCAGCTGAGGTGAATGCAGTGGAGATGCATCTGCAGCTCACTGAGGTCTTATTGCTGAACTGGGATATTTTCTTACAAACACTCAGTGTTAGATTACTGAAATAATTTAATTATTGTGTCCTGGAAGGTTTATTATGGAAGTATATTTAAATCTGAAATAGTATAATCAGATTTTGTTCGATTTAGAAAACAGTGGTAGATCTTGCAATTTTAAGAAGTTGTTGAGCAGAAATATAAGTAGTAAAGCTTTATGAAGGGTTTTTTGTTCACACTTGCACATTTGTCTTGTGTCTTTGTACTCTCACCTAGAAGTTATCCCTGCTTTTCTGTTCTTGCATCATCTTTACCCTCCTTAGCACTTCATCCTTTGCTCCCTCTTCCTACAAACCGGGAAAAGAGCACTGGAAAAGAACATTTTAGCTGCAGGTATCAGCTGTTTTGCTGACTGATATCTAAGTGCTGATTGACTTGCTGGTAGGCCAAATGTAACAGGTTGTCTTTGGACCTTATATAGTGATCTTTCCCTCAGGCACACCACTAATTAATGTCCGTCTTTGTCACAGAGTGGGCAATTTTCATGTAACTTGTAAGGCTTCATTTTCTTTTTTGTTTGGGTTTTTTTTTGAGGGGAGGCTTTTTTTCCACATTTATTGCTCTTCACCAACACAACTAGTTATTGTGGGGGATTGACTCAAGGAATACTCAATAATACTCAAGGAAAATTTGGGTTATCTTAACTACATTAGACTTGCAGAATACTTCCAGAAATGTCATTATTCTGTTCCTATTTAATAGATGGGTAGTTTTGAAACCAGACGTTTCAGAAAAGTTTTTCACTAATAAACCTTTTTGTGCCTCAGATTGTCACGTTTGTTCACTTTACTGAGTGAAATGGGACTGTGTGAAACTAACAACTTGAAAAATAAGAAAGCTAGACGTAAAAAATGCAGGATCTGGTCTGATTCTTTTTAATCTCGTTTAAAATGGAGGCCTTCTCAGCCTTTAAGATGTATGCTGATTTTAAAATGTTAGTTGTTTCAAGTGTTAATTATAGTCTTTATCTAGCTTTTGAAGTCTTAAAAGTGAAGAATTTTCGAGACTGACTCAGCAGCGGCATGTGAGCTGCATGAGTGATGTTTATGAAGGCAGAATAGTAAATTTGTAATATAATCAGGAAGGCATGTGGTACTAATAGGTGTGCTTCATGTGTCCATGTGACCAGATTAAAAAGTGCTTCAGGCCTCTCTGTGCTGCACAGTCTCACTTGTTCCTATCCAGGAAGTGAAGAATCATTCATTAGCACTTATGGCAAGGTGGTTAAGTCGTTAATTTTTTTTTTTAGAGTATGTATAATATTGGCATGTCAGAGTGAGCTGTTCAGAAGTTCACCCGATTTTCCAAAATTCTGCTGAAAATGATCAGCATTTCTGACTGCATTTATTACTGTAGTTGTTTGCTTTCAAATTGCAAAATAAACCCCTTGTTTCTGTAATGGTTATGTTCAGGCCTTTCTGGCACTGGAGAAAATAGCTTTTGATGGGAAGACAAAACAGCCCAGATATTTTGTATGGCGAGTATCTTTATTGCTAAAGCTGTTGGTTGGTGTAATTGAGTGGTTAACATGAGGTCTTTTTGTGAACTAGATGAAAGAGCTTGGTATAATGAGCTGTTATAGTTATTGTAGTAAGATGTAAATATACTTCATAGAATTTGAGAAAAACATTTTCCTATTCAGTGTAAGGGAGAAATGGTTTGGCTTTTATGTTGGGTTTGTACATCCACACAGGTCTGTGTGCATTTTGTGTAAGTTTGTGACATCATCAGGTCTGCTAACTTCTAAATACAAGGTTTGATTGGTGGGTTTTTTCAGGGAATTTCCTAGGCAGTAGTGGAAAATCCTGTCTGGTATTTTTTCTTTTTCCCTCTTTTCAGAGGAGTGAAACAGGGTGTTACGTGCGGCCTGAGCAGCCTTTTGGCAGAGATGTGACATCATGCATTTGTGGAGCTGGTCACAGATAAAATTAACTCTCTTGGATAATGCAGTGGGAATGTTCTACCATACCATTTACCACAACTTTCCACAGCTTTCCAGTACCTTTGATATATTTGCGTATTTTTTGGAAACCCCTGCCTGGTTGGAGAGTAACAGTGGGGGAATGAGCAGTATGGAGAGTGAGCATGGAAGTAGGACCCATTGCATTGGGGGAGTTGTAGAGCAGTCTGCTGTTTGGGTGGGAAAGTGAGTACATGGATTAGCAGGGAGCAGATGGAGCTGTTGAGATGGGAATAGAGGTTGCTGGCAAAGGGGTGACGTGAGGTACTCACTGGAAACTTTTGCTGTGATAGGGAATGAGGTATGTCTGATAGCCTGAGGAGAAAACGAGAACTTGACCCAGAGGAAGTGAAAAATTGATCCCTCCTGTAAAGGAGCCAAGTAATTGCAGGGAATCCTTGAAACAGGTGGGAATGTAATCTCCAGTTGTGCAGGAGAAGGGACCAGAAGAGAGTAAGGAACTTCTTTGTATGAACAGTGAGTTTTATCCACTCCTCCAGCTGCTATTAAAGAAATACAATGGCGTAACTTGCAGAAACACAGAAGTGGTAGTTTGTAAGATTGTTTGAGGTAGAGCTGTCTTTAGTTCCTTGTAACTGGTTACTTTTTATAGCTTTATATGTATTGTATACAGAGTTGTTCACTTCAAATATGAATGTGTTCAAATAAATTTGTTTTAGAAAATGAAATATAAATATTACATGTTATGCTTGCTATTTGTCATGGTTTTTCGTGATATGCTAAAATAGTGATTACAGTTCTCAAATTGTGGGTTTGCAGCATTAAAAAACAACAAATAATTGGGGAATAATATGAAGCCTCTCACTTGCGTTACTGATTTACTTTTTTCCCTTAACGATGGGAAAATGCAAAAAAGAACTGGGATTTCTTTTCCCCTGTCTAATTTTCTTCTCTCTACTAGAATTTAAGTTCTTAAGTAAATTTTGCTGAACTTCAGTTGCTAATTTTTAATGGATACTTTCATTAATAGAGGGTTACTTAGGGTGCATGCCAAGATATTTGATAGTGAGAGAAAAGCAAAAGATTTGTTATGATCTTGGAAGTCCTATTGTCATCCTGCTGCACTGTAGGGGAGTGGTGTAATTCAAATAGCTTGTGTAGGGTCAGAGGAAGAAAAATGCACCTAAGTTGTTTGTATCGAGAGACTTGCAAAAACCAAGATTATTGGCATGTATAATGGTATTGTAATTTATTAAATATGCCTAAATAATAACTTAAAGAATCTTCACTTAATGTTTTTCCATGCAGTATCTTGTACAAATTACTAGTTCCCCTGTAAAATTGCAGTAAATCCCTTATTTTGGTTATTATAGTTTATTGTGTGCTATAATAATAACTTAGATTCTGAATGAAAAAAATCTTAGATGTGCAAAGAAAACATTTTCAGTATATGCAGAGCAAAGAGAAAAACGTGAATTTTTGTTTTCTTTTGAAATAAAACTACTTTTGGCATGTCTTTAAATAGACTTTCCTAGGCTAACTTGCATGCTAAGTTATAGATTAGACAATTGATAGAAAAGGAAGGTAATTCAGTGTCCAGCAGAACAGGAATCGGGTCTGAATTTATGACCTTTCTATTATCAATTGAGCCAATTGGTGGAGTTTCACTTTGCAGGCCTCTCTGCTTTTGATGCCTGGTTAATACTTGGAGTAGCAACTATTCACTGGGGTATAAACAGGCAAAGCCACTACTTTATACAATGCTGTCCTAACTGCTTTCCTAGTATTTTCCTAGCTGCTGCACTAGTAGTTTTATTCTGCATTAAGCTGAACCTAACATGATGATGACTAAAGCTGGAGGGGTTTTTTAGGTCTCCTCTGTGTGTTTTACATCTCTCTGTGGTCCTTTTGTCTTCTGTTGGTTTTCTGTGTTGATGTTCTAGGTGTGAGGGAAGGTATCCTGAGGCTGGGAGAATGGGAGGGTAATGGTTACAGTGGTGTCAAGCAAATTTCACCCACACCTGGAGGCTGTTGCCTCCCAGTGCTCGTTAGGCTACTTCACACTGATTATAGTTGTTGGAATGGGGAGGAAGCACTGTCAAAACCCCAGATTATTTCTGGTGGCTCTTTGAGTGAATGTGTTTCTTCTCTGCTTTCCTGAAGCTGTGCTAGTAAGCATAGTCTTCTATCATTTTCACTTATGAACCACTTGTTGCTATTCCCTGACTTTGCAGGGAAGTTGAAGGTAACGTGGTTCCCAGAAATGAAAGTCAGTTTTATTTGTATCTTTAAGGCAGAATCGCTTACAGTTTCTTGGTTTGTGTAATCCTTTATCACATGTAGTCTTTGCGCTGTCATATCACAAGGCGTGTATGTTTAACCTGGTCTATTTTCTCGCTTCTCCTCGGATATTTTGGCATTCCAAGTTTTTTTTTATTGCATTGTCTGTTCCTCTGTGTGCCACAAATTCTGTGAGAACCTGGATTTGTGTTATGTAAGTGTGATGAGCCCAAATATTCTAGGGCTAGCAATCTAAATAATCAAAGTAAGTGATCCAGAAGAGTGGAAAAGGCTCTAGAGGTGGTGAATCATAACACACTTTCTCAGTCTTATTTTGTTTCCTGTGAATGTTTGTTATTTTAAGTTCCTTCGATTTCTCTATCTCAAAGAGCCTTCCTATCTTCCTTGGTTTAATATTATCAGCCTGAGTGTTGCAGCCTTGTTCCCTTTTCTAGGTATTTATACTTTATCTAGACATAGCTTTAAAATAAGCTGCTGCTTCAAATAGAATTTCAGAACAAGTTTTTTAATGTTACCACTTGTCACGCTGTATAAAATTCTCTCCCTTGACCGCTTTATTTTCCACTGTGTTGATTTCTTAGTAGTCATATAACAATATGTATATTCAACAGAGTTTTGCAGTTTTGTTTTTAAGATTGCTTTACAAATACTTTTTGAGTCTTGTTCATATTGAGGAGTTTCTGTTAGAATAACTTAATCTATGTAAAGCGTAGCTTTGATAGGTTTGATTTAAAAAAAAAAAAAAAAGAAAAGAAAAAAAGCATTAAGTGGTTCAGCACAGCTGCTTCCAAGTGAGTGGGTGCTCTCTTCACTCATGCAGTCCTGGAAATCATGGTCTTTTTTTCTTGATGTAGAAAGTTGCTTTAATGTAGCTTTTACTTACCAAAAGGTATCAAAAGCCTAAAGGTGCTTCTGGAAAATGTTAGACCACCAAACATGGCTGTTTTTCTTTTCTGTCCCTCTGAACTTCTTAGTATTTTGTTTCTTACTTCTGAGGTTGATTTTCCCTCGTGTGCACTAAGTAAATTGTCTGATATTGTTTTTGCCTGTCCTATTTTGCCTCCCTTTCATCTGAAGAGCCACAGTCAGTTGTGTGGTCTGTCTGCTTTTGGGGTCTTTGTGGGTGTAATGTGCAAGAGCAGATGTGAACAGAAGGTACTGCCTTCAAAACACAGTGGTGGACTTTCACTTCACGTAGTTCTGGCTTATTCTTTTGATCCAGGTATTCTCATTTCTTGTTGCCATGTGAATTATCTTTCTCTTTGGCAGCCATTTAGTGTTCTGCAATCTGTTTTTGTTCTGAGTTCGTTTTATCGTGGTTTACCTGTGTACACTGGGGTTTTTTTTTGTACCAGTTGTAGGTTTTCCTGAATTCAGAAACTGATTGTCATTATTTTGGATGCCTTCTATTTAATTTAAAGACAAATTTTTTTTCCAGCAAATCATAAAAAAAAGAAGGCTTAGAAATACAGGTTGCTGAAGTTACTTTCTGTCTACTTTGAAGATTCTCTCTGGGTTGGTTGCTAGTTAGATGAAAACAAACTGTGAGAGCTTTAAAGCATTATGGCATTTCCATACCGCAGTCAAACTACATCCATTAAATAAGACAAACTATTTTGCTTGTGAAACGTAAACGTTTGGTTTGGGGAATTAAATTGATAAATCATTGAAATTTAGTGGCAGGAGTTTATCTGTTACCAGTCTAGATGCATGATAAAATACCAAATTTACCAAATATGGGCAGAGGAACGAAACAAGATCAGGCAAATATCAGACTTTTCTGCTCTGTTGTTGGCTTATGGTGGTTGCTCGTGTTTTATGAACTCTTTTTCTTAGGATCTATTTTAATCTCACTTTTAAAATGGCATGGTCATTTGGAGAGGGTAAAGCACGTATTAATTTAAATCTGCTTGGACACAGGCGTACTCAAGCCTTAAGCACTGCATTTCATTGCATTGTGGTACCCCAGTGCAGGTGTTCTGAGAGTAACTTGATGAAGGGGTTGGCATTAAAGTTTGCTCAATACTCATTGAAGGACAGCAGAAGCTAAACCTTAGTCCAAAAAACATAGGAATTCATTCTGCTTTCATTTAGGAGCCAGTAAAGCAATTTCTGTTACTAATCTGTTGTATCTGTAGCTCCCATGTTTAGAAGTGATGGAGGTAGTATAGGAGAGATAAATAAAATCCCTGGGACAGGTGAAGGAGCTTCCTGTCAATGATGGGAGCTCAGAGTTGATAATTTGATGATTTTCAAGCTTTATCTTTGCTTGACCATTAATTGTAAATTTCTGAATTTGGTGGCATCAAAAAGCTGTAAAGCCACAAGTGGGCTGTTGTTTTTGTGGAACTTGTCTGTTGGCCAGAGCTGTACACCACAGTTTTCTACTCCTTGTTTTGGAAAGGAATAGAGTAGTGGCAAACTTGTGAAGTTTTTGTTTTCAGTCCAGAATTTTCCTAGTGAAATGAAATAATGAAGTGCTGGGGGATGTCACAAGGTATGTCATTATTATTATTATTTTTCAGTTCTTCTGTTTTGACTTGGTATTTGTAATGGAATGATTGCATTTGGTGCTGTTTGTTTTCTTTTGGGATTAGTACCTAGCTGTGATTTAGTTTTCCAGGTGGAAAAAGCTTTTCTGTTGATTTCTAAGCTTAACACTTGAAGTTGCTGCAAGATGTGACTGTTGTTCATAGTGTTCCCATTATTCTGAGGTTGTTTTATCGGAGTGTTACAGTTCAGTTTTCTTTGCTAAGTTTCCCTCATTTGGATTGGACCAGTGTAGCTGAATCTCCAAGTGGTCACTGACTACTAAAAGGGAAAGAACCTAGCAGGGTATTTATTTTTGTTTGGTTTGTTTATTTGTTTGTTTTCAATCCCTGAGATGTTTACTTACTTCCAGTGAGGTTTGTACTATTTGGATTCGGGGACAATCTGCCAATTTGATGTTTTATGACTGGATTATTGTTGGTTATTTCAGAAGAAACGGTTCTTGAGGCTTGTAGTGGTGTAGTGTGCAGCAGGATTAGTTGTTGGTTTTAGCCACCCTGCAAGGGTGTGTTCCCTGAAATTTCTGCTCGTTTTTAATTTGATGCTTTGTAAGATGAGGTTATTCCTTATAGGATCTGTCACAATCATTTCCCTTGGTGCTGACTGAATTCAGGCGGGTCCTTTGGTACCTCCTGAGCTGAACATCTGGGGACTGGGAGCTCGGTGCTCTCGGTGGAGGTGCTGTAACCCTGAAATGAGCTCCTGTTGATCAGACTGAAGTGGTGCTTGTTGACCCTCAAGGGCACGGTGTAAGGCCCATCTGTTAGGGCTGAATTTTGCCTGAGGGAAGGTTACTTCAGTTAAGGTCTACAGGGAGTATGTTTAGCAGACATTAAAAGTATAATAGCAAATTGATTGGGCTTTTGTGCATGTGTTTGGTGCCTGGCTCTACTATTGCTTCAAGTGGACAGTTGCTAATGGGAATTCATGGAAAATAAAAATGAAATCTTGTTGCTGTTCTTTTGGATTTTTGTTGATATTCATTCTAGACTCTTACCGTCTGTTGTTCTGGAAGATAACGACAAAAAGGAAAGAAAAAATTGTGGTGATTCCATTCATTAAATTCAATAGAAGGGATTACTTGCAGCGGTGAAAAAATTATCTCCTCAGAGAGCCAAGTGTCTGTCAGGAATGATGTGCAATATACCATTTTATTTAATGCATTAAGTCACAGGCACGTTCTATTTTCGTTCATATTTAACTGTACTCAAAAATTAGTACCCAGATGTGCACATGGTAAAATATGTAGTTTAAAATTTGTGCATTTTAAATTTGGAATAATTTGGATTTCTTTTATTCTTTATAGAAAATATCCATATTTGTGCAATTCCAACAGTGGTTTAGTTTTGTTTAGATTCTGAAAGGAAAAGAATAATCCAGAATTTGAAGTGCTTGAAAAACTTATGTTTTCTATAAAGTGAAAATGACTGCCAACTTCTTACGAGGTTTTAGCTATTTTTTTGTTGTTGCTGTTTCAGGATTGTTTTTTAAATACAGTTTGAACTAAATTTAACTGACTAGACACATTTGCTTCACATGTAAATGTAGATTGTGTAGGTTCTAATCTTTTAACATGAAGGTTGTGCTAAAAAAATCTTTATCAGCTTGATAATGAAGATGTGTTATTTCTAGCCACAGGTAAAATAAGTACAGGTAAAAATAAGACCGGAAGCGGTGCCTCTGAGGTAATGATTCCTCAGTTTAAGCTTGCATGTTTTTGCTTAGTGAACACACTTTAAATGTCAGTATCGTTTCAAAGCTGCTGATCTCTTGGTAGAGGGAAAATTTGTAGGAGAAGGGAAAAAAGTCTGACTCTTATGAGAAGATTCTGTGTTTTCAGTTCTGCCTTGTTGCGTTTGGCAGACACTGCCAGTGTTTGCAGACCTGGTAAAATGAGGTGTGGGTGTTTAGTAAGGTATTTCAGAAAGGCAGTCCTTGCCTCTAGAGCTGTGATTTTTACTTCAAGTTGATTCAGGTGCTCAAATTACGATGAAAATAGGGACAACATAAGATCGAAGACTATGTTGTGCTTGCTGTAACAGTTTTAAATTTTAGTAATTAGTCAGTCTTTTGAATGGTGCTTCTTAAAAACTGCTATTGTGTGTGCAGGCTCTCTCCAGCAGTGACTGTTTTTGATGCTCTATTGTTTGGGATGACCCCTGAGCTGAACTCTCTGAAACTCAAATGTCTAATGTTCTTCATCAGGCTATGGTCTATAGATCCATTACAATGGAGCTGGAGCCTGCTTACAGCTTGGGAGCAAACCCAGACCTGTCTGTCACTGGCAATAGGGGAATGCCACAAGCGCTTAAGTTCTGCTCGTGTCATTCTGCTTTGATAGCGGCCATCAGGATTTAAACAGATCTCCTGGCTGCCAGAAAAGGGCTTAGAAAAAGGCAGAAAAACTTGCTTTAACTTATCTAGATGAGAATCTGTTTCAGTTTGTTTTATTACCAGTCTTCGGGGGTTTTTTTGTCTTTGTTTCATGTGCCGGTAGTTTGCCAGGATGTCTGTGTTTGTCTTACTGTGTTTTGTTTTCTCCTCTTTGATGCACATGATTACTTTCCCACTTGTAGGCTTTGTGGATTTCAGGTGAGAAAGCAGGAGGACATAATTTCCATTACTACCTTTCTTTTTTAAAGGATTTTTTCCATCTCCTGCATCATCCCAAGATTGGACTGAAAAGCCCCATTCATAGACTGAAAGATACAGACACTGCTTCTGTCCAGCCCTTCTTGGGCTGAGTTGATGCTTTCAGACAGGAAAAGTCTCAAGTGGACTAGTTAATATGGTGGAGTATGTGCACACGCCATGTGTCCTACTCTCACACCCTGTCTGAAATGGCAAGAAACAAAGAAGTGGGTGAATCGGCAGCTCTGACGCACACTGTTGCAGTTCAGTCCTCAGACTCAGTAGCAGCCACAGCTCTGACCGTATAACTTATCTTTGTGCTTCATCTTGAAATGGCAGGTCAAGAGACCTCCCAAGGCAGTGTCTTTGATGCTGTATGTACTGCAAGCTTTTCTCTGAAAAGCTTCCTGATACTTTCTCACTGTGTGAGAGACTAGAGAAAACTGCACGCACTTGAGCTGTGCGAGGTACTCGTGCTTCACAGGTTGTCTTTGCAGCCTTTGCCTCTTCAGTGGGACAGAACTTGCTGAGTGAGACACAGAAATTAATTGTGGGTTCTCAGCACTGTGAGGTGCCGGATCACCTGAAATATGCTGGCTCTGGAGGCACAGAAGAGGAAACAAAAAATGTATTTTACGTTTTTATTTGACAGGTTGTTTCTAGAGAAGGAATGTGCCAGGGCAATGAGTTTCTTGCATTTTGGCAGGGTCTATCTAGAGGACCGTCTGAAAACAGTGGTCTCTTTTTGTGTGACTCCTGACTATTTTGTTTCATAAGCAGTTTAGCTGTTTCTCTAGGAGGTCCTGCTACAGCAGTATTCATCTATGGTCTTTAATGTCCTACACAGAGGTCTTCAAAGTAGAAGAAAAGAGGGCATTTTGTCTTAAATAAAATACTGAGCTGTTTCTGCTCAACTGTATTTGAGTTGTGTTTCCCCCCTCTTTTTAGACAGGATCTTGAATAGATTATAGAATCGTTATCCAGTGTAGCACTTCATTCTCAATTTCCAAGAAATTCTGTACACTACTACTTGGTTTAAGTGTTACAACCAACCTTTTTTTGTTCCCGTTCCTCTGATACAAAATTTTGATGCTGTGTATGCAGCTCTAATCTGTTAGCCCTCAGCAAACACTAAGGCTATTAGAACCAAACCCAGCAAACATTTAAACTACTGTAAATAAATCAGCTTTTTAAGTGTTAGTGGTTTCTCATGTCATTAATAACCCCACTTATCAGGATAGCTTTTCCTGGGTCAGTATAACTAGTTGTCTTTTACATACTTTTATCCAAAAACAAGAGTAATTTTCTACAGGTGGGGCAGAATATAAAAAAAGATCACCCAAAACCTTAGTACTTGCATTTCTTAGGCTGTAAAATTAGAGACCTGTGATTTTCTGTCAAGATATGTTGCATCGTATTTGCAATGTGAAATAAACTCTCACATAGATTTACCAGTTTGAGTTTTTTTCCTCTCAGAGGAATTAATCAGATTTCATGCCTGTGAACTGGTGAAACCACACACACTCCCCTCTGTGGTGCACACACACACCTTCTTGCCCCGGCCAAAATTCTGCCTTAGAACTTGTTCAGCGTTATGTTCCATTACTGCTTTCCTGCTTAAAACCAGAATATAAAACCGGGGAATCTTGCAGAGGACTGTGCTGAACACCCTTTGCAGTCTGTCCTTCGTCACCAGCACTGTTCACCCTCTCAGCTGGAAGGGTGAGCTATGGGGTGTGTGGAAATGGTACTGATGCTGTCTGTGGATGTGGAAACTTGTACTGACTGTAAATAACTTGGAAGTTTGAACTCCTGCTGAGAGCATTTATGAAGCTGTCCTGCGGTACCTTTGAGCTGTGAGAAAGGCAGGGTGACTTACCCACCTGAACTGCTCTGAGGCAGCTGTTGCACGAGTGCTGCTGCACTGCTTTGCCATCCTTGGCTAAGCAGCTTCCTGTTGGGACTACTGATCCGTGCAGCATCACTGTCTTTGACAGAAGTGGCTGTGTGCTGTTTTGTGTGTGCCCAAACCTCCTTCCAAGTGCTGATTTTGAGAGAACTGTATGGGGATAGCTTAAACTGAAGGGGTGGGGGGTGTGTATGTGACAATTAATTATTCAATAACTAATTATTCAGTTTTTCTATCATCCTGTAACTTTGCTTTCACAGTGAAGTTTTACAGATTTTATTTTTGGGGATAATTTTCAGCCTAGGCATCAGCTGAGCAAGGAGGAGATGTCAGTCCCATAGTTGCATCTGTTGTGAGCCTGTCAGGATGGAAGAATTGGGATTGCTTGCAACACATTTTGTATTTAAAGCTTCTGACAATTTCCTGCAGGGATTCTAAAATGCTGTTGCCAGTAGCTGTAGTTAGTGGCTGTTAATGCTCTTGGGGCTGGTAGGTTCAGCTCAGGGCTAGCTGAACTTTCTTTAAGCTTCCATTGAATATAAAGTAAGGTATTTGGGAAAGGCAGTAATATGAAAGACATTCAAAACTGTATCTGTGGTTGGCTGCCATTTCTTTACTTGCTAATCACAGATTGGGGGATTGTGTGTCACAAAAGGAATCAAGACTACTGGCTAGGGAGTCACCTAGGGGGGAGGAATCATGGAAAGCTGTGTGTATTCAGGGTGTAGAAAAAGGAAGAAAATAAAAATAATGGGCACATGTGTACAGCAAATAGCCCATATGACTTTCGTGGGTAGAAGCTGTGCCTTCTAAATTGTTAAGTGTTTTTTGAAATTGGGAGGGGGGGTGGAGAAAAAGGCACGTGGTGTTTGTGTAGCATTTAGAAAGTATGTATTTGATATACCTTTGTTAAAGCAAAAAGTCTGTTGAAAAGGTCTCTAAAGCTTTCTTCTTAACTTGGAAAACAAAGGCCTAAGAATAATTGATCAGTTTTCATAGTAGGTGGAGACGAATGGGTTGGAAGAAGATTTTTAAGGAGTTTGTGTTTGGGATGTGGTATTTGGTGATTTCATAAATGTTACCTTGCTGGTATCTCTAAGAGTTTGCTTATGAAACCAAATTACTCAGGGTAGTTAAAACTAAAGCTTTACTAGGAGCCATTTCTAAAGAGAATCTGCTGTTTTCACTAAGGGAAGACATTTTTTTTTTAATTGAAAAATGCAGGGGAATACACGTGGTAGGTGAGAAGGGGAATCTAAAAAAGGCAAATATCTGTGATAATTTCAAAATGTATCACAGAAAAAAGCTACTAGCACAGTAGTGATTAAAAAAGATACAGATAATTTGAGAAGTCAGTAGCAGAAACTCCTAGAGCAAAAGAACAAACGTGCCAGTTATATCTTCTGATTTTCAATAAAGATGTGTTTTTTGTTTCATCCAGCTCAGAATGTGTAATAGAACAATACCAGATATGTAAACAGTGATGGTCAAAATTGTGGAACACCTTAAAAGCAGAATGGTTTAACATAGAAATTATGTACAAGAGTTGGGAAGGAGAAGGGATATGATACATGATGGAAAACTATAAATATTATGTAGATCTTAATAGAAGATGATTATTTTCTTTTTTTTTTTTAAATAACGTAATCAGATTTTTTTTCTCGCACTTTGCTCAGAAGAATATTAAAAGACATTAAGCAAAAATTACTGCTGCGTAGTGGGCAGTGTTAGCAAAAGTGTATGCGTATGGTCAGGGGGAAGTGACTCTTAACACTTCTTGGCACCATTAAGACTGTGGATTCATCCCAGTTACTCGCATACTGGAGAGTCTCCCAAGGTGGTTTGGATGCTGAAGCAAATGCAATATAGGGAGAGACTGAGAGAGTGGGTTTCTTTAGTTTTAGGATAAAGGAGGGCAGGGTTGTTCGGTGGTCTGGTAGGGAGGTTTAACAGTGGAGGAGGCAGAGTCATCTCAAGCCTGCAGCTGCCAAGGATGAGAGGCAACAGACAGAAGTTGCAACACTGGAAATTCTGATGAGATGTTGGGAAATTTTCTCCCTCCCGCACAGCAAGGTTAGTCAGACGTTGAGAAAACAGTTCAGAAAGGTAGCAGAAATTCCAGCCTTTGAAAACAGCCATTAACAACTCCACTGGACAAGACCACAAGCAATCTGATCTTGCTGCTGTTTAAGGAGTTTTGACCACCTGGTCTTTTGAGGTCCTGCCAAAGATGAGCTGCTCTGTAATGCTGTGGCTTTGCAGAAGACAAAACATAAAGGTCCTAAAAGGCAGTGAACAGGTTACCAAGATAAAAAAGAGGTGTATCAGTAGCTATTTAATGAGGAAGAACATCTTGTCTCCATGCTTTTTTTCTTATATGTGGAAAGAGCACACTCTCTGCAACTTTTTTCTGATCATTTGATGCTTTCTCTGTATCTGCCGAGGCAGAGAGCTAGAGGGCTGTTGAAAATGACCCCTGCTGGCTACGGCTTCTCTCTGCTGCCTCTGGCTTCTATGGAAAATTTAAAAAAAAACAAACAAAAAGCATTAGTTTAGGCAATGTATGTGAAAGACACTTTGCTGGGGCAATGTGGGAGTAACCTTAAACCTGTAAAACTTGAGTTTTGTATTCTTTTTAAGGATCTAGTGCTGGTGGAGGATGCTGGTCTTTTTCCTTCTCTCCTGGGAAATAAATATAATGAATGGCAAATGAATGTAGCTTAAAAATTACTTTGTTAATCACCTAAGAGCTAATTTTCTGACAAGTCAGTGAATGGGAAAATTTTCCATTCTTCCCTTTTGTTCCCAGTATCCAGAAGTTACATGGTCAAGTAATAGCTGTTTCCTAACTGTACATAAATAGTAAGTTTGTTTAAGATTTTCTTTTCACCCTGTCTAAATATATCTGAAACAAAACAGTCACAGTTTTTATTTGTTCTGTTAACATGCAACAAATACCAGCTTGGGTTTGGTTTTGTTCTTGTTTTACCCTGCAGTATAAGCAGCACTATCATGGACGTTGACAGCACAATTTCCAGCGGGCGTTCCACCCCGGTTATGATGAACGGACAAGGAGTTCCTGCCTCCTCTGCAAAAAGCATTGCCTATAACTGTTGTTGGGATCACTGCCATGCCTGCTTCAGCTCCAGCCCGGATCTGGCGGATCACATTCGCTCCATACACGTGGATGGGCAGCGAGGAGGGGTTGGTGTTTCTTTTCCCTCTTTCTTTTTTGCCAGTATTTTGCTTTGGAATGACAGTAGCAAATTCTGTGTTTCAATATACCGATTTCTGACTAGTGGCAACTAAGGTTGGGCCTTGTTCAGTCTTGTATTTGGCATTCAGCTGTTGTCCTTTGTGTAGTCCACTTGATCTGTTACTCATATTTTTAACTGAATGCCTAACTTAAAAAATATGGTAAGTTCTTTTGAATAAATGATTTGAGACTATCAGGTTTTTGATAGTGTGTTAACTTCTCAATATCCTGAAGCTGCTGGTGTGCCTTTAAGTGCTTATACTTTCTTAAAACTGTTAGTGTATGTGATGCTGCCTGTGAACTCAGGTGAAGTCACTTCTTAATTACTGTTACAAATGGAGTCTCACTAGAGGTAAAACACATCCAGAATGTGTAATAGGGAAGATGTAAGACTGACTCAAGAGTGCAAAGTCCTACCAAAACAGCCCTGTGCATAATACTGATGGCAAGTTTACCTTCAGTATAATTGCATCTAATTTTTTTTTTTTTTTAAATTGAGATGCATATATAAACATCTAAATTTCGCTCTAATCCCTGGTCAAATGATAATTGGTCTCAATTTTAATGTTTCAAAGCATCTTGCAGTAGAGTAATTTCAACTATGTACTTAACTACCTGCCCCTCCCCAGCCTCCCAAATTACCTTTGATGCCTGGAATATATCATGTAAACTACCTTTACGTCAAACACAAGCAATCTGCCTGTTCTGAGTGCTCTATGTGGCAGCTCTTCAATTTCTGAGAAAGACAGAGAGTATTGGTCCTTAAATGAGAATAGTCGTTGTCTTTTGACTTTTTGTTCTGTCACTTCTTCGGTAGGAAAATGTTAGGCTGTTACACTCTATCTCGAGTGAATAAGAAACGTAAATAAAATGCTGATTTGCATTACTTTAAATAATTTGCATGCAAATGTGTCACTGACAGCCAGGACTCTGGTTGTATTTAACTAATGGTTTCTGATATGTTTGAACTTTTCAGCTTCATATTTGATGGCTTCTTTCAGTCCAAGCTCTAGGCAGAATTGGCTTCTTAGCCACTCATGAGATGATGTCTGAGTTCTGTTTGTAGTTTCATAAAAGTCTTAGGTGAATTTTGGATGAAATGGATGAGATGTATTGGTATCCTGTGGGCTTTCATATAACTGCATCTCTGGGAACCTTTCCCGTCCATGACCCCTTTATATTTCTTAAAAGGGGACTGGAAGATTTTGCAGATTTTGATTTGGGTTTTTTGAGGGATTTTTGTTGTGCGTATTGTGTTTCTGGTCACTTCCAGTCCATGTAACAAGATTTGTGGGTAATTTTGTATGGAAAGGGTTAGCCAGTATTTGTCTTTTTGAAAGAGGAGGCTGTTGGAAGCAGGAAATGTCTAATAACTGTTGCATTCAGTTCACACTTTTTAATCCTCCTACTAGAGATGGTTTATTTTTTTGAAAAGTTCCAACTGGGTGCTGCAGAAGAGGGATGGATCCTGGTGGGTTTTTTTCAGGGATTTGTCTGCCACCTGCCGGTGAGGTGTTTAAGTGTGTTAGAAATCGTGTTTTTGTGGCTGTGATTGGATTTCAGGTATTACTTAACTTCAGTGACTCTAAATTAAAAGGAGGGATTAGAAATTTGACAACAGAAAGGAATGTGGTAAACATCCTTGAATGGTAAAATGTATATTTTCCAGCTAATACTGAGATAATGGCTCTAGTCCAAACTAGATTCATCCATGAAAAGCCCAGGAAACTTTTTGACAAAATAGTTTTACTTCCAAAAGAGTCTTTTTTTTCCCCCCCAGACAAAAGGCTGGATTCAGACTTTTGACAGGGGTTCCCAATAAGCCTTGCCTGGACTTCTGGTGGGTGGTTGTAATTTGTATTTTGGAGGGATTGCATTTCCACAGTCTGTAACTTCACACCTTTTCCAAGTGCCCTGCACTTGCTGATGGAAATACTGGGACAGTTCTGGAGCTGTTGCAGAGGCAGAGATCTCGGAAATTCCAATTCTGTTGCTTTGAGGGATCTCAAAACTGAGGATTGGCAGCCATCAAAGGTTTAGGGGGCCGGGCCTGTGTCGATAGGTCTGGCTCAGTCATACAGACATTCAGGGTTTCCAGCTTTGTGTTAGTAAAGCTGGGCTATCTGTCTATTATGCAGCAAGTACGTAGCACTCCTGTGGCTGCTCTTTTGTTTTGAAAATACAATCTTTTGAAGATTAAGGGTTTTTATTCTCCAAAAGAGAACAAGAAACTCAAATCCAATTAGTTTCCTGCAGTTCTGAAAACCTGTATTGTGGACAGTGCTGTTTCTGGGGACTGTATTTTGCTGTGACAAATTAGGGCTTTACCTCCCTTCACACACAGACCTGTTGAGGAAATTCTAATGAAAGGCAAGTTCACTGAGCTTTTTTTATTCCCTCAGTTATAGATAAACACAATGAGAGGAGAGAGAAAAGCAGCATGAGTAAGTTCTGCTCCTGTTAATGCACTATTGTGCATGTGACTGGTCAGTACACTGGAATCACAAAACACCCATACATTTTGAATCCTATGAAAAATGGTAACTTTGTTCATCGGGAATTGAATATAAGGTCCTAACTAGAGGTATCCGTTATTCCATAATACAGCTGTATTGCAATTAAGAGTCTTTGCATTTTCATGCTTAAAGAATGAAATTATTGGTTGTTTATAAGAGTAAACTTTATTTCTATATCTACTACCCAAAAAATGTAGACTTTTCATTTAAAAACGTTTTGTCTCAATATCTGGTGTGTACAGAGATTGAGTGCAAACGCAAACTCCTTACGCAGCAGATCCTGTGGCTTCAGTTGTGTTTATCTTCAGGAGCATCTGTGTTTTGATATTTTATTCCAGTGACCTGTTTTTATTGAATACTTCTGGTTGTAATTATTTTGTCTCTGGTATGAGAAGTGTGTTGCAGAAGAAATGGTTATTGTTCAAAATCCTTTGCTGCATTGTGAAATATGGTGAAAATAGGCTTCTTTTGCTAATCTGTCTTTTTATTTACTGTTATCTTTGACTTTCATAAACTTACCACATTTTTACTCTATTAGGTGTTTGTTTGCTTATGGAAAGGTTGCAAAGTATATAATACACCTTCAACAAGTCAAAGCTGGTTGCAGAGGCATATGCTGACACACAGTGGGGACAAGCCTTTCAAGGTAAGGTTCATTGTGAGATACAACATCTCTATTTCAAGAGAAATTCCATTTATTTTTCCTGATGCAATATGTCAATTGGAAAATACCATCACAGGAGGATTTCTTAAAAAGCACCCAGTGAGCTGAGCCTTCATCTTTTCAATAACAGTGCCCAAAGATCCTGTTGTTTCATGCAAACAAGTGAAGATACTGCTATTGCTTCTATGTCCCTGTTTCTTTTCATCTGTAAATGTCAGGGGAGTGTAAAACTAAATAGTGCTTAAGTTCAGGGGTTTTGTGCATATTTCAGTTGAGCTGCTTACACTCTAACCCTGAGATATTTTGTGTCATACTTTACACTTCCACATTAAACTTTGGATCATGGCTGATAGTGCCCATTCTGTGCTTGAATAAGAGCTGGATTTGTTAAATTCACTTGAAACACTGTCAGTGATTACTTGTGGTGAACTTCTCTGAAAATCATAAGGAAGTCAGGAATGCAGGGCCATTGAGCTGACTGCATTTCCTGCACAGTATTTTCTAACTTTCTCTTTCTTTCTCCCCCTAACCTGTACCTGCAATTCTAGGTATAGTAGTGTTTATCATTCCCATATCCACCAATCCGTTATTAATGAGTTGCTTCATCCTGTTATGGATACAGTTGGGGCAGTTCATAGCTGTCAGTCCTGGATCACTTGATGGTAAGTCCCACCCACACTACTTCAGACTGAAGTTCTCCTTCCATGTAGGATAAGAAAACGAACTAGGTTTGGCGTTTTTTTAAGTTTAGGTAGCATATCTTACCTTCTTCTCCCCCACCCCCAGTCCCATGAACTTTTAGTCACCGTTTCTCCACTTCCTTTCCTCTCTTTTCTCTCGGGTAATATCTTCTGCTTTTTTAAAGTTTTATTTTAAGGCAGCTTTATTACTAAAAATATTTTTCTGTTACAGTGGTGTCTTCCAGAAGTTTCTTGTTCTATATAGCTTTTAACAGTAGCTATGACAGAAAACAAAACTAAACTCAAAACCTAGAAAGTGAAAATGGTGCATTTCACTGCACGTGAAAAAGGTTTTAATAAAGGTCAGACTTTTTTTCCATGCTGAACTGTGTAGTTGAGTCTGAAAATTTCTGACTCAGAGTGACTAACAATAGGAATATTGTTTTTGAGGTGCTTATATGCTTTGTTCAAAGGAGTAAGATTAGGACGGTCTTGGAAGCATAGCATAAGGATCATAGACCCCTGAGAGTTTGCAGATATGGTTGTTACAGGAACTAATCTTAATCTTAAATGCTAATCCCTGAATAAAAAAAATAAAAAAAAAAGGAAAAAGCAACCTCCAGTGACCAGAGGAAACCTCAGGTTTTCTCATTTTTGGGATTAAATATTTTATGTACCCTGAAGTGTAATGGCAAGCTTTGATCTTGAATGACAGTCTTGTGATAGGTTAATTTGTATTGTTATTTGGTCTAGATCAAAGAAACTCAGTTTTAGAGATGTTGGGTTGAAGAGGTGGGCATAGCTCAGAAACACCAGGAGTACTTTTGCTGTCAGGGTTACCTGGCCAAGTTGGTATCCTAGTTTCTGGGTAGGCTGGTTGCAGCTAGAGCCCTAAAATTTGCAGTAATTACATCTAATAATACCACTTGTTTCACCAGCTGATTTTCTGGACTTTCTGGTCATACTAAGGGAGAGAACAGAACAGGCGAGGATTGCAGTAGTTAATCATTGTGGCTCAATGTGTGTCACTTCAGTGGTTTTTCCTACTGTTGTCTTCAGTCCCTCATTTTATCCCTGTATTTCTCAATCTGTTCCTGGGAGCTTTGAATGGAGGATAATTATGGTCTCAGTAGAATTTTGTAACATCTTTTGTTCCCCTGTCACTTAGGCTGAGTACAGGCTTCAGGGCTCACACGAGGTAGCAAAGTACGTAAGTGTCTGTGATGGCAACCTATTAATTAACAAGCCCCCTTTCCTCACTTGCTTCTTTCTTTTACTAACTTTTGAAATCTACTCTCTGATACAAAAAAAAACACTCGAAGTGTTGGATATTAATCTTGATCAGGCCAAGAACAGCCTTTATTAATTGTTTTGTGGCAATCAGTCAAAAATGGAGCAAATGTTTCCATTTGCATTTAGCTGTTCTCACAAATCTTAATTGCTCACCTCTTTAGGGGAAGCCAAATTTTTTCAAGTAATAGTTGGTTTAAGGGCCTTTTGTTCTTGATGATTATTGCAGACAAAATATCTCCCAAAACCTAAATTGCAAATGAAACTTCAGTTGCCTCATTAGAATATACTTTTGAGCCCTGGCATAGAAGGAAGGTATCATTTTAGAAAACTTGGAGGAAATATCTAGTTGTTCAGTGTTTCATTTAAAGAAAATAAATAAATGAATGTTGGGATTTTTGGGGAAAGCTGTCAAAGGCAGTGATGGTGAGAGTACAGTTCTAGGCTGTTGTCTGAAGACCTGCTGTTCAGGATATTTTAGAGAACAGCAAGAATATTAAGCTAGGAAAGTGACAACCAGAAGCATGGAAAATTTGATTTTGTAGAGGTAAAACTACACTATAATCCTGTAATGACCAGAAGAGATTAATAAATATATGGCAGGTTGATATATTCTTATATTTCTAGTAAAAATAAGAGACAAAAGTATTTTCTTAAGTTGAAAAGTAGCTGGGGACTGTCGGAGGCATACATAACAGTCTCCTTGGCAGTAGAACTAATCCATTGAAGGATATATCCCTATCCGGTCACTCCTTTGCTTTGCAGATGGACTCATTTTGTGTGGTTGCACATTTTGGGTTTAATTATCTAATTTTGTGATCTACGTGGTGTTGTCCTTTGACTCCATTCAGCTGTAAACAAGCTACAGTGCTTTCGTATTAAAATGCCCTTGTGGCTTTACGTGCCCTTGCCACGCATTCCTATAAACTTGGTGACTGTGTAGTTCACTTGTCACAGAAATAAACCCGCTTCTAAATTGCAAAGGCAAAAGATTTCATATTTTCATAAATTTATTCAGTTTTTTTCTTTTTCTGTGGTTTAGTGTGTCCCCCTCAGCATCAGTTTTGCAGTACCTATGTCACAGAAAAGGTAAAACTGGAGAGCTTTGTTACTCTAGCTCCATTTTTATGTGGGGCAATATCCTGGTAGTGTATGTCCAGCTCATCTCTAAGTCATCTGCTGAACTAAGGGGAAAAAAACTAAAGATACCCTTGGACCTTTAGGCAGAATTTAGGACCTCATGGCCCCTTTAGTTGTCATATTGCTTTTCTGTTTATTCCCTCTGATTTTTTCCTAAGTTTTTAATGCTGATGGTCTTGGTTTTCATGTAGAAAAAGTGGATTTTTTTTTGCCTGTTTTTTTGAGGCCATCATTGCTAAGTTTTGTTACTGCTAAAGTTCTTTTCCTAGGGCACCTATCAGGCCTTCCACCAAAGAAAAAGTGTCTGTTAAATGAGAGAGATTTACATTGCAGTTACTTCTCAGTATGCAGTCAAATGTGATTTCGGCAAAACATGTGCTTTTTAATCCTGATTTTGGTAAGCACCACTTCCTACATTTGTTTTTCTTGTCAAGAGCAACAAACAAAAACTGGTCTCACAGAACGTGTTTCTGATTGAGAACTTACCAGCCTTCTTTGGGCGACCAAGTATTTTTGAAGTTACGCTGCTCCTTTAAATGCCTGAACTTCATTGTTCTTGTACTGCTGGGATTTTTCTCTTTGCTTATTACAGTGTGATTTTAGCCAGCTTTTTTCTTTCCTTTTTTTTTTTAAATATTTTTTTTGTCATTGTAGACATTAATTTAATGTGAATATTCCCTCCAGAGACCTCCAGTATGTTCATCTTTGTTTATGGTTTTACAAGCAGAGTTTAGGGAGAAAACCAACATTATTTTTTTTTAGACCTCTTATTACATAATTTTTTGCAGCTTCTTAGGAGCTGGTGGAATGTTGTGGAGTATCATCAGCAAGTAGTGGTGGTCCTGTTGAGGGTTCAGCAGTTGGCTTTCAGACTGTGCAGACAGGTGGATTTACAGGAATAATATGAGTTGGAAGACTGATGCCGGTGACTGTCTTTGGCAAACAAAGAAACAGTGAATGGAGAAATTTTCTCTCGCTTTTCCTAAACTTGGCTGTTACTAATAGTAAGTATTTGAATAATTAAGGAGTTGTGACAACCTGCATTTTCCAGCATGGTTTCTGGGACTCAGGGGGAAAAATACTTCATGGAATATTACTCAGCATTGAAAATTAGTTCAGGACACATCAAATGAACCCTTAAAACTTGACAAAATACGAGGTGTTAGGCACAGTGAAAGGACAAATGGGACATGAGCACAAGATAGTGGAGATTTTATGCAAAACAATTACATACGGCATTATGGTTGGACTCGATGATCCTAAGGGTCTTTCCCAACCTAAATGTGTCTGTGATTCTGTAAGGCTGCATGTGGGTAAGCTGCCAGCTGCTTCCACATATGGATTCCAGTGAATATGCTCATCATGTTTAAGAGCAGGCATGCAAGGTTTGCTCACATGGGGTAATTGCTTTCAGTGACAGTGAGTGGCAGGGCACAGGTTCATTGGAGGCTTTCATCCTTTTGCTTAAAAGGGGAAAAGAAAGTAATAATAAAAGTGAAGTTTGGTGTTCATTTTGCCACCTGTAACTTCTAGAATTCACTGAGGTGTGACTATGTTTGATATGACTTGAATTAGAACAAGTCATAGAATAGAACAATAGTTGTTGAAATGTAGAGAACACAGCCAAGCATCTTCAGTCCTCATTGGGAATTCATTTCTGTTACTCTCTTGGCAGAATATCTTCCATCCATCAGAGCATTGCAGATAGAGATATAAAGTATAAAGGCATTTTACCTGAACACTCAGATGGTGAGACAATAAGAAAGTTTATCCAGATGTCTAAACTATTACTGTTAGATTTACTGGAAAAACTACACATTGCGTAGTCCAAGTAGGAGATTTGGTTATTTTGAATTTAGAACAAAATCCTGTATTGCTAGATATTTTTACATCCTGTTTGTGAAAGTCACTGGTCATTACTGCCCATTAATAGTGGTGGGTATGGGTACACTGGAGAAATTAAACTTCTTACGTGTTTACTTATTTTCTCTTGAAGTAACATATCCACCAATCCGGACCCAATCTGTCATGTTTCAAATTAAATGTGAAATTTTGAAATTTAGGTTTTGGGGGAAAGATTGGTTTAAAGTTGTGCATAATAGTTGAGTTTGATTTATTAGAAGCCCTCTAGATCTGTATAATTATCTGGTGGGAAGCTGATTTGGTGTGACTTACCGTCCAGAGATCCTGAAGTGACAGCCTGAACTGCTTCTTTATCTTTGGAGAGAAGAGACTTTACCCATTAGTAACGGATTGCTGGATATATTATTTTAGAGAAAAAAAAAGAAAAAAGCAGGTAAGATTTTTTTTTTCTCCTCTTCTGCTATTTCCTGTCTACTGCAAAGGCATTCTGTGTTATCTTTGATCTGTCAGCTGTTGATTATTTGGTGACGTGGTCAGGTAGACTCAAAGTACACAGTATCTGTATGTAATCATTTCTGCAATATTTGTAGGCTATTAATAGGCTGTCTGGAAAAAGATAATTTCTAGTTGCAAGTTGCAGGTATGGAGTATTTAAGGATGTTGGTTTGGGTATTTTGGGAGTAAAATTTGGATAGAGCAAGAAAAGTAAGTGGTAGCTTCTCTAGATAATCCATGTAGAGTATCTGTGATTATTTTCTTTGTACATGACTAGAAAAAAGGCAAGTTACGATATCATGAGTCGGACTGCAGTTTGTCATAACTGTATTTCTTGTCAGATGGGAAATGTTGTTTTATGTTTTAAAAAGTTTTAGAAATGGGCCTGACTCAACGTTTGTGCTTTTTTCCAGAAGGCACTACCTTTTGATACTGTAGTTTAATAAACATGGAGTATAATAATGCATGCACTGTACCAAGACTTTAGTTTATTTTTGACCTCTAGCATTCATTGATAAACCTGATAATTTCTCAGTGTGACTGAACTTCAGGGTATGCAGGTTTTTTTAGCTAATTTTTCTTTTTTACTGGAAGTGTTTGTATAGTGAGAAAGAGCTGGAATCTGAATGCAGAAGCACATTAGTGAAAATTAATCGTAAATTTAGATTTAGTGGCTTAGTTGAGTTTCGTGAAGCTGAACTAATTCTTGAACTAATGCACACATGCATTTTACATGTATCTGTTGATTGTGAGTTCAGTCACCTTTAATACAACTAAGTGGTTTAGGTTCAAGGTCAGGTTGGATGGAGCTTAGCAACCTAATCTAGTTAGTAGATGAAGTCTTTACCCCCAGTAGAGGGGTTGGAACTGAGTGACTTTTAAAGGTCCCTTCCAATCCAAACCATCCTAGGATTCTGTAAGTGTAAATTTGAATATTCAGTATTAATTTGAAGTGATGAAAATTGTGTTGAGGTTACTGTAGTGTCGAGGACACCGGGATCCAGAGTGTTCTGAATTTCACAGATGTGCTGGAATTTCTTACATTGGAAGTCACTAAAATATAAGTAGACAATATTAGTGTTGTTTGATCATGGGAAATTATAGAGCAAGGTAAAAAGGCATAGAAAACTTACCGTAACTCCCTCTAAGTATTTTTTACCAGCCCCCAGCAAAAAAAAAAGTGAAGAACGTCCTTCAGTTTTTTACTGTCTTACGTTCTATGTTCAGATTTTCAGTCCTGTAGCAAGTATTAAGTTTTTGGGGACAGCACAGTTATTTTTTTTCATGAACATTGTATTTTATGATTATCGTGGAGAACCGTTTTCTAGGTTGAGGCAGAAATAGACTTTTCCATTCTGCAGCTGGAATTTTCTTGGAAACCAACACAGTTGGGTTTTAAGGACAAAAAAAGGGACATGTGGAGTTTTACAGCCAATTTCTTGTCTCCCAGTGAAATGTGCAGGATTGGGACAGGTTACTGTCATCTTCCAGATTTATCCTTAGTCTTCAGAGATGATTTAGCACTATGTGTGTACGTATTTGCAGCATTACTTATTCCCAAATTCCTGTTGGAGCTGCCTCACCAGTTTGCTGCGCAGGGAAGTGCTAGAGAAGGGAGATACAGGTGAAAGAGCTGAGAAGGAGGGGAAGGGAGGGGAGGAGCAGAATAGATGTGGAAGGAGGAGAACTTTCCAATGGTTTAGAGTGGTGGTAGGTTTTTTGCTAGTGGCTGATCAAGTCATTTGCCCTACTGCTGTTGTCTGGATCAGAAGAAAAATCAGTCATATGGATACACAATTAATGGCAGCCAGTGATGGAATGTGTATCTTAAAGTCACGTTGCTATTACCCTTGTAAGCTCAGAGCACAAGAAAAAAGGTTTGTCCCTCCCTTGCCAACAGTGTAATTTAAATACTTATTTTGCAAATGAAATAACTTCAAATATAAACCAAATCCTTACAAAAATACCATTAATTATTGTAGGCAGTACTAGCTTAGTTGCAGCTATCTTTCAGTTTCTGTGTTTCTCCTCAATTATTGGTGGATTTTTCCTTATTTTTCTCTTTGAGAAAGAGAGGACATTCTCTTTAAATAAGAACTGTCTTAAATGCTTCTGAAGTAATAGTAGAATCTCAAAATAAATTTATAAATAATTGTTAATACTACTTTCAATCTCTGAAGTTAAAGTTTTAGACAGAAGTATAAGCCAGCTGTGCATTGACTTTTGTGTAGCATTTACAAAGAGCATTAAGCCGTTTCCATTCTAATGTGGGTAGGAATGTTTTTTTTCACTGCTGCCTTGTCACAAGAAAGGAGGATGTTCAAATGCAGAAAATTGGAGAGGTGTTGAGAAACACAGAATAACAGTGCAGTATTTTAAAATATAAGGAAATGTTGGCTTATGAAAAGCAAAGTTCTTCAGAAGCATTTATTTTCTGTAGAAAGAGTTTGCCAGTGTATTGTTTGAGATGGGTTTTATGCTATACAATATTTTACAATATAATGTAGCATGGAAAAGTATCATACCATGGCATAATTACTGGGAGTTAAAACCTTCAACAAATTTTCTATAGAATATGTTTGTTTCTGTTTTTTAAGAATTGTGTGGTCATTAAGAATTTATCTTCCCTTTAATGTGTCGGAAGTTGAGCCAGAAAAATCAAAGATCGGTCAAATTCCTGTGCACAAGCACCTGATGCAGCTTTCTGGGTTTTTTTCTCACCAGTGTGTAGTTGGTGGGTGCAATGCCAGCTTTGCATCTCAGGGAGGACTTGCCCGTCATGTGCCCACACACTTCAGCCAGCAGAACTCTTCAAAAGTTGCCAGCCAGCCAAAGGCCAAAGAGGAATCTCCATCTAAAGCTGGAATGAATAAAAGAAGGAAATTAAAGAACAAGAGACGACGATCACTACGTAAGTATTTTGCTGAAGTTCTTGGAAGTTCCGTCTCGGATTGGAAGTTCCTCTCCAATGTGGTGTTTTCTCTGCATATGTGGATCTGGCAGGATTAGCATTCCTTGTAGTGAGAAGAAAACAGTTCCAGATTCTGTTTGTGTTCCTTTTTAGGGTAAATATCTTCACGTTCAGGAGAAAAGATCAGTTTCCTGTGAGAAACAGTTGGAGTTCACAGTTGAAAAAGCATTTCGTTTCAGAGTCACTCTCTGTTTACTGTTAATGTTGGAAAATGTTCTGTTTAGTGTTGATGAGATCTGAAGTTCAGTACTGCAGACAGAGATTGCAGATTCATATAAATTAGAGATAAATGCATGTTATATAAGCTCTTTTTTGAGCACAACATTTCATTATGTTAATGACAGTTTTATGAGCATAACCAAGATCTAATTTTGGGCAGAATTGACTTGCTATGTTTTTTTAATCTGTCTCCACGCAGTTGATATTCATTAATTTTATATGAACCGATGTGCTGAGAGGTGTAATTTGTCATTTAAAGTGAGAACTGTTACCTATAGCAAGTAATAATCACTTACCTAGTACCTTTTGTAGTCCATTTAGATCTAGATATTTGATTGTTGAGTTGTCCTAATATCAGACTAATAACAGTCTCACATTTATATAGAGGTTCTAATGTACAAGAATGGTTAGGAAAGACTAGGCAATTGTTAAAATATTTCACTTTGTTTTATAATTGCTTTGGATGCAACTCTCCAGCACTAAACTGATTATTTGCTAATTTTACACTGTTACTATGACACCTGCATCTTGGAGATGTAAAAACCATTTTGATTTTTTTCTGCTGCTGTGTCAACAGCTAAAGAAAAAACTTCATGAATTTTTACTTGTGGTGTAAAGTCCATCTTAACAATATTGGAGAGTAGCACAAGATACCCTCCTTATGCACCTGTTAAATCTCTCATACTGTCCACAGTGTTACTTTGCCAGAACTTCTCTGTGGCAGAACACTTAACTGTATTTATCTTTCTCTTCCTGTGAAGAAACACAATTACCTGTTACTCAAGTGGTACTGCAACAATGGATGCACCTACTAGTGGTCTTAGGTGATACTCTTTATCACATGATTGGGATTTATTCTTATCTTAATACCTCACCCATGTCTTAAGGACCTGACATTTATGAAGCAGTGGTCATGTTTCTGCCTTGAGTACAGTGTCGCCTGGAGTTCTGAAAAGTTTATTTCCTGAGCCACTATTAACTTTTCTTCTGCTTTTTTTTTTTTTGAGAGGGTAATGCTTGGGTATTCTTAAAATATATATGAGCAAATTGTATTGTGAAACACATCCTAGAAGTATAGACTTCAAGAATTCCTCAAATTTTGATTTAGCATCCAAAGAAATTAGCAAACTGTAAAAGGCTTGCCCTTTCACTCTAACAGTCTGTGTAAATGAGAAGGTTCAAGAAGGGAAGGCTTGTCAGTGAAGGGTTATGGGCTCACTTCTTACATCTTAGATGTGATGAGAGACAACCCTACTTGGGATAGTTGCGGGTTCCTAAAGGAATATTCTGATTTGTTGACTGTGTTACTCAAACAAAATATACGTCTAAGACTGGTCACTTCAAAATTTTCACTTTCAGAGGTTCCTGAGTTGCATCTAGGCTTGTTTCTCCATATTGATTTTGTTAGGTAGCTGATTTAATGCATCTTAATTCAGTTTTTTCCCCCAATAGGTGCAGAAGTGGGTTTTCAGGGTGCCATTTTATTAGTAAATGATGAACATTATCGACTTACAGGTTTCAAAGCAGAGCTTTGTAATTAAAACTTCAAATTACCTGCTAAGATGTTGTAGTTGTTCTAAGAATTTACTGCAGAATTCTTGAATGAATCTATGGCAAAAAATGTAAGTAGTAAATAGTAGGGATTGTTAAAGACCGGACTGTAGTATTTGAATGATCTGCTTTCTCAATCAAGTGCTGCACAGGAAGAAAAATGACAGTTGCTTGAGCAATTTCTTGTCTTCCTGCCTCTTGAGACAAATGCAATGCTGGCTGTAGACTTTTGCCTTAAGGCAGAAATCATCTCTAACTGAGTTGGGAACTGACTACTGTAATGTATTTCTCCAGAGGGTATGTGACCCAGAAATGTATCCAAAGTTGATGGCATTTTCTGAAAATGCTAAGTATTGGCAGCTTTTCTTTAAAACTTTGTGTGGATTATTGTTGATAAGGTGAAGGAGACAAAGGGCTGATAAAGTTTTGCTTGTCTTTTTGTTTCTTGGCTTAGTTCAAGAATGAAGTGTGCAGGTTTGCATCTTTTGTCTTTACAAGGAGAATGGAGGAAAGCAAAGACCCTTGTCTAAGAAATCAGAGTAACACAATAACAGCATTAAGTATTTTCAGTCTAGAGTATATAAAGCTAAGAACGCAGTTTTATATTTAGATGTTTTTAAGTGCCTAAAAGGTGGGGTGTTTAATGTAAGTACAGGTTGTCTGCAGGTTGGGTTACAAGAAATTAATGCCACGGGTGTAAAACAAGATGCCATTTGATAGTGCACAGTCGTTTACAATCACTTGTAAATAATCATTTGAGAGAAAATTGCAGTTCTGCACCGCAGAACAATTGTGTCCTGAAGAAATGCTCAGCATGTTCTTTCTACTTCCTCATGATTTGATTAGACCCTGGATTTTTACAAGGTGTAAGTGGCTTACTAAATATTTATTGGCAATCAGTTGCCAGTATATGCTGCTACTGAAGCATCCTCATGTATAAATTCTTAATAGTTTAAATACAGCAGATTTATACATTTGCTTCCTCTGGTTTATATCTGAAGGTTAACACCCTTCTGTGAGACAATGTATAAATAAGAAAGGAGACTTTACTGTAGCTATATGTGATGAAAATGCAGTCCATAAAGAGAATTCTTACTGTTACTTGATTTATTTATTTTTTTTAACATCTTGCCATTCTTAAATTCTTTTGCATTTCTTTTGTCCTGTCTGTAAACATTACGTGTTCTTATAAGTTTGGAAATTAGCACTTTTATGATGAAAGCACGTTTTACTGGAGACACCCTTAGAGCTGGTTACATTAATGGTGCTGTAGAGATCTGATTTGTCGTAGAAATTTTGATTTTTTTTTTTTTTAGAATAATTCAGTCAATTCAAGAATTGCTTTCTCATCTGGATAGCCTTATACACACTCCCTGATCTGTGTAGTCTGATGATATTTAGAGGCATAGAACCAAATATATTACAAGTATTTATGTATAAAATAGGTCACGGTGTTGCTGTTCTGAAGCTACCTTGACAAATACAGTCCTGTCACTTGCTTTTCCATTAGCAAAGGTGACACTATAGTTAATAAAAACTGTAATACAGTTCCCTGGAGGAACGTAAGAGGCATAAGGAAGGTTATTATTCATAGAATTTGTAGTAAGACTACCTTAGTTACATAATGCTTGCATTTTCATTTAGTAGGTTCCTGTTATGATGATGTTAATTTATTTGACTTAAGTAATTGATGGGTACCTGGAACTTGGATTAAGCAGGAAGGGAGTTACTTAAATCTGTTCCCTCATAATTATTTTCAGAGTAAAGATACATAGAAGACACAGCAGTATCGCTCAGTAAGGAGCAATATAAGGAGTAAATAAAACTGTTCAAGTGCCTTGGAAAAATTGTGCCCTTTCTTCTGCATCTGTTGAATGTTATCCAGTGGTACATCCTGAAGAAATTTGTTGTACGAAGCAAAAAGAAAAAATTTGGTTATTTTTTATTTTTTTTAGCTTTTTTCCATCTTCCCTTCCTTCCTCCCTCATATTTATTTATAAAATATTTATATGCTTGCATCACTGACCACCTGCAGCATGAGCTGTAGTTCCCCATTACCACTTACAGCAAGAAAACATTTCAGTGAGATGATTGCCTAATTGGCAGTATCCAACTGAGATGGAGTAGGGACAGAACATAATGTACAGATGAATGCTTAACAACAATTAGTCCCAGGAGTGTAGCAAATGCTAGCTTTAAGTGGAATTTGTAGTTCATTTTGAAATAATGGATAGATGAATATAGAAGTTGTTTTAAATTAAGGCAGCAGAACTTTGGATCGCTGTGCAGATTTCAGGGTAATACTTATTTGATAATGTAATATCAACTCCTATTCTTAGTTTTAATTTCAGTATGTTATTTAGCAACTACTACTCTAAAGGCTTAAAAATGGGAATGATACTAATGTAACTTTTCTACCGTATTATATGGTATATTTTAAATTTTTTATGCAAATTATTATTAACAGTATGCAAACACGTGCCCAGTAGCAATTATTTTTTGGTTAAAGTACTCTTAGTGTAGAATTGATAGACCTTCTTTACACTACAAATCAAAATTCAATAATCTTTTTAGTGCTGAAATAAAACTTAACTATAGAAGTCTTTTACTAAAAGAAAAAGGTCCTTACTAGTTTCTGCTGGTTATAAACTAGTTATAAAAGTATCATATGGATATTAATTGTGCTTTAGTTATTATAAATTGAAAGTGAAGTGTGGATGCAGTTGGGTCTTTTTGGCTAGAAGATGTTTACTGATTGTCAAAGAACATGGAATGACAACTTGTACGTAGAAGGAAACGTATAGTAGTGTGGAGTTTTTCACCTGGCTATTGAGCATTACTGAAACCGAAATGAAACGAGCCAAGTATAGTTACATTTTCCAAATAGCTGCTTGATCCACAGGGACTGTGTTTTGACCAAACCTGAACTGTGCTTCTCTTGGAGTAATTTCTTCCTCTCGGTTAATGTTTGCAACTCTCTGACAAGGTAATGCTGCTGCCATAATGATAAATGATTTACTAATGACACTTCAGACTTGTTTACGTGCTTGAATGTGTTTGTGTTTGTGTGCTTTGAATGTGTTGAACACTGAGAATCTCTTTTCCTTTTTTTCCAGCAAGACCTCATGACTTCTTTGATGCACAAACACTGGATGCTATAAGACATCGAGCCATCTGCTTTAATCTCTCAGCACATATAGAAAGCTTAGGAAAAGGCCACAGTGTTGTATTTCATAGTACTGTAAGTATACATAGTATACATTCTATTTGTGTACCTACGTGTCTGAAAAATCTAATCCTTTAGAAAGATTTCTGGTTTTCTCTTAGTGCTGTAGGCACTTAATCAGAAATAAGTAATAGTGGGTATTTTATACTGTTGGTTTGTCCATTGCTATTAGTAAATTAACTTTTAAAAATAGTGTTGGTAGTTGTTCTAGCTCACAAACTGAAAGACTCGCTGTCTGATACACTTGGGGAAATATTTAACAGCAATTATGTGTTGCAGAAAAATGTGGTTTTATCTTTAAATAAGAAAGCAGTTCAGATGGCATTTCCATAGTTGTGAGTGACAGTGCTAATTTATCAGAAGGAGTATTTTGACTGGAATTGAATATTTAAAGATGCTGATCTGAAATTTGTGTTTATTTCCTTGTTTTTCCCCAGTTTAAAAGATACAATCCTGACTCAATGTCTTCTTGTACCCAATTTTTTTCTTTTAATAAATTTACACCAGAATGTCAGTGAACTGCTAGAAGGAGGCAAGTAGCAGGTGGAGAACTGGCCTTTAATCCTGTTTCTATATCCTATTTTGTGAACTTCGGTTGTATTTGGATAGGAAAGACATCAGGATTAATCTATAGAAGCTCAAAGCAGAGAAAAAGCAGTGAATTGGGTGGGTATAGGGGTCAGAAGTTCAAAAAGCTGTATTACCTCAGGTTTTGTTAACCAAACTGGGAGATGTGGGCACGTAAAAGGCAGAGACTCAGCTGAAGGAGTAAGAGATGGGACAAAATGAGAAGGGATAGTTTTTAAGTTGGCAGACTAATGCAGCATGAACTGCAGTCCAGGGAGGGAATGCTGACTGATGTGTCTTCAGCTACACCTTAATCTTAACACAATTCAGATTCTGGAACTCTGTTGCTTTCCATAAATAAAAGATAATTTTGTATGCATGAAACTTTTTTCATACTGTTCTACAAGATTGATGATTATTATAAATATCTGTGGCCTGTATTAGAAATTTTACCCAAATGATTACTCCTGAACTTTATGTGCCCTGAGCTGCAGCTGCAAGTGGAGATTTGCAGGTGGTTTAGCTGTTAGTGTATTTAAATCTCATTCTAGTGTTCTGGGCAAACGTGGATCTTACAGTGCTGTGAGAAAGGTAGATTCTCTTGCAATTCACAGCGTGCTTTAATCTGAAAGGTTATCCAGACAGACTACTCAGTTGTGGAGGCTCAGCTCTATCTTTTGGAATAATTCATAAGGAGGTGGAATTAGAGGGAGGAATGTGCTCTAAAACTGCCTCAGATGAACTTGAAGGAAGTGCTGAAAATCCTTTTAGCTGATCCGTGCATGCGTCACTCGAGATGGTGGGAGGTTGATTAGATCTGAAATTGCTTAGACCTCAGTTGTGGGAGGGGTTGTACCAGTGGGAGAACTGCTCCAGGATCTCAGCCCTGGGCTGTACAGTGCTGCCCTCTTTTGCTGCTGCAGTTGTGTGGGTTTGTGCTTTAACACCAGCCTAAAACTGGT
Organism: Pseudotriccus pelzelni; assembly: GCA_035584735.1. Taxonomy (NCBI): domain Eukaryota; kingdom Metazoa; phylum Chordata; class Aves; order Passeriformes; family Tyrannidae; genus Pseudotriccus; species Pseudotriccus pelzelni. The sequence goes on from JAWMRA010000041.1 coordinate 69,875,033, forward strand.
GTTAAAAAGAAAAGGCAGACTAGAAGCAGTCCTGGAGATGTGCACTGTTACACTGAGCAGGCGATAGTTCAGATGCAAACACATTTTGCATCACTCACAGGCATTAGGGCATTGAATTTGAGTGGTGGCTGGCTAAATAGCATAATAAGTTTGTGTGGCCTGCCTTAAGATGAAGAAGAAATGTGTAACTATCACGGACATAAATTTGAAAGGTGAAAAATATGAAGATAAGATTGCCTTGCTGTCTGAAAAGGGACATGAATGATGTAGATTTATTTTTTTAAGCATTGTATTTTACAGGACAGATATAATAATATAAAGAATTTCTAAGCAGCTGCTGTAGATACCTTTCATGTCCTATGAACAGGCACATCCTTTTATTTATATATAGTTTTTATATATACCTTTTGTTTGTAGATATAGAAAGCTTTAGAATGCAGTCATTAATAAAACCTTTTTCAAGAAATGTTTGCCATCCAGAGTTCTCCTTTGACTTGATTATAATTTTTTTTCTGTCTGTTTTTTTTTTTTTTTGAGTCAAGTTTTTGTACTTTAATTCTCTGAATTGTTAGATGGAAAAAGTCAAGCATTTCTATTTAACCTGAAGATGAGATAATACATTGATTAAAAAATGCAGCTTATACGGTACCCTGTTGTGCCAGCCCCACCTTTGGCATGGCTTGAATTAATTCTGTAAAATATTTGAATACTAAACTGTTCCCTGGTTTTAGCATTTTTACCTATTTCAGTCCAGTGATCTCATGTATTGAAATCTTAAAGCTTTGTAGCGCAGTAAATGGAGTGAGGTGCATAGCAATTTATAGAGTGAAATTGTTTTCTTTTTCCAGAAGAGGTCAGCAGAACTCCATTTCTAATTTGAGACAACTTTGATGCATGTTTCCTTTAAATTTCCATTTTGTTTCTGGGAACAGCGCGTGAAATGTAGAAAACATAGGGACAACGTTTTCAAATAAAGCTGCAGTGAGCATTTATCTCCTGCCTGAATTGTGGTTTTAAGTGAAAAATTTAAATGGACTTAACTTCTTTGCAGAGCAATTTCAAGTCTTCAGAACATATTTATTGCAGGCATAATGTATTACTCCCATTTCTGCTGTAACTTTTGCAGACTTGACCATAAATCTCTGATAACGAGCATCAAAATAGCAAATAATATTTTTGACATCTTTCTTGCAAAAATTATTGCAGTTTTGTGTTTGTTTGCATCATAGCTGTGTTTCTGTTTCCTGTTGGCTGAAGGTGGGAGTCTAACCTCAGGGTCTTACACTTAAAAACTTAATTCTCTGGAGAGTGTCTTATGTGCTGGGCTTCTGTGAATTGGTATGAGAAACCATGAGAAAGGAGTTCTTCTTGTCTGTGACCTAGTGATGTGTACCCTTTATATAGAATTAATACAACTTTCAGCAAGTAAAATGGTTTCCCTTTTATTAATGTGCAGTTGAACATGAAGAACAACAGTTCTAGAGCAAAAAATAAGGAACTTGGTCTTAATTATGATTTATGCAATTATTGTAGGTAATAGCTAAAAGAAAAGAAGATTCTGGAAAAATAAAACTCTTGCTTCATTGGACACCTGAGGACATGTGAGTATATTGCTAGTGATATGCTACAGGATTTAAATAGGAAAGGATTTACAGCAGGGTAAATGAACTGTCTGTTGCTATATTTTGTGCTGTGGAGTATTTAAATTAAAGTTAATATTTTAAAAACGCTTTTCAAAAAGGAATTTAGAAATTTTAAAATTAATAAGCAATGTTTACTTTATATTTTTAAACTTTAATTTTCAATTCTTTGGGCTCTAATACCAGTCCAGGTAAATTTGAATCTGTATTTTTAATGCATTTTGTCACTATGCACTATGCAGCCATATACATAAGAAAACTTATCACTGAGGCAGCTTTGTTTTACCCACTGATTCATCATGATCGTAAAAATAGTTTCAGGTACTGAAAAACGTCCAATTATCAGTGTAACAGTAGAACTTCATGACTCTTTGCCCGGGTACCACAATTCAGCAGTATAATAACCACAGTTGGCCCTTTAAGGTGTCCATGTCATATTGCTGCTTATTTGGATTCTCCCACTGAAGCTTGGAATACTTTCCCAGCATGTTGAGCTGCATGTTTTTCCCCTCTTTCTTGTCAAAGTTTTGCTTTGTTCCAAATGAGTAGCAGGACAAACGTACTGCCCTCGGGTAGGCTTGAGATATGTGAAGTAGTACATATCCTCTGGGAATGATTTATCTACTTTGAATTTGCTGAGTTCTCCTCTTTTTTCTAGCACTTACAGAACAAAGAGAGCCTTCGGATTTGGTGATGCTTTCAGGTGATTGAGTGGGAGGATGATAAATCTGTAGCATGACAGAAATTTACCTCTACTTTGGTGGTTTAAATCACTTACCTTTGTAGTGTCCCAAATCAGTCGTGTGCAGTAGTTGAACTTGGCAGTGTGAGTCAATTACAACTTTTATTTGTAGAGGACTGGAGTTGCTGATAAATTACCTGCAGCAATGGTTGACATTTTGGTGGAATTTTGAGGCGTCTGCACCTTTTGCTGCTCACTGCAGCACTTGTAGACTGCAAGTTTCAGTTCAACTTGGGAGACAATAACTAAAATATTCCAGTAAAAAAAAATGTAGATTTTTGGTTCCCTTTAGGGCAGCTGGCAGTACTGTGTGTAACAGCATTCTGAAATTATTCTTTTTAAAATGTTACAGATCAAGACAGTTAATTGCATTTTAAGGTAAACATTAAAAACTGTAGAAACACAGGGAACATGAAAAATAAATAAAAGTAGGAGTTTTTAAATTTTAATGGAGTCAAAAATTTTTTGCTTGTGCAGATGAATTCAGTATTAAGAATCTCTGCATTGGAGAAGACAAGTTGTTCAGAAATGTTAAGACATCCCTGATAGAATGTAGGTTTGTTTGGTCAGGTCAAAGCAATAGTGTTTCATACTGTTGTTTCTTGCATCTTGGTTGGGATAGGGAGAGGGTAAATTTCATCACTAAATGATGTAGTGTTGGATTACTGAGTGTACAGTAGATTGAATTTCATCTTGATTATTACAGTTGAGAACAGCAAATGCCAAGGTGTCCTGGCACATGCCACCAGTCTGTTTCTATACAGCCCGTGCACTCACACTGTAGAGAAGTGCAGTCCATCAGCCTGAATTTCAGATGGATCTGGTAGTAATGATTTAACTTCTTCTACTGAGCAACTGTTAAAGTCTTCAAGGTTATCTGTACATTAAGCATTTTTTTTGGAAAAATAAAAGCTAGTCTTTAACCTGTTTCCTATTAAGAGGGAAATAACTTTTAATGTCTTGTATTTTTTTTTTTTTAGAGCAGGAATTCATTCTTGGTGCTAATACTTCTTAGCTTACTGAGTTGCTGTCTTTATGTATATTTCAAATAGTCTTTGCATGTGAAAGGTTTTTTTATTTGCTGTTTGTGTCACTTTGCATCTTCAGCATATAGTTTTTATTGAAAATATCTCCCAAATGTTGTTCATCCAAAAACTGATTTTGGCTTTATTTGAAAAAGTCTTACGATGTTTTTCCACCTTTTATGATCCATAAGCCTTAGTGGATATATGGATTACCTCCTGGATTGTTTCTCCCCCACTTTTTTTCTTATTTTTTTGTTCTGCCTTTATCTGAAAAGCTTTGTTAGAGAAACTCCTTTGCCTGCTGGGATAGAAATTCTTGGTTTCATTTCATGTTTTGAATAGCTTGACCGGAAAATTGAATTTGAGTTCCAGGTCACTTTCATGGCTGCAAAATGAAGATTCATTAAAAAAAATAGCAAAAGTCTGTAGAACTGCATTTATCTTTGGTCAGAGAAAGAGACTGTTACATTTAGCTAGTTTCAAGTGTTGGGTTTCTCAATTTGAAATTTATTTCATATCAGTTAGATCTTAATTACAAATGTAAACTTTTCCCCCAAACCTAAAATTAATCTCTGACTTCTAGGACATGTAAAAAAATTAAAAACAAAGCAACAAAAAAACCCAAAACAGAACAAAAACCAAAGCAAAATAAAACAAAAAAACCCAAAAAACAAACACTAAAAACCCTGGAAACCCCAAATGACTTTGTGGGCTAAAAAGAATCACAGGGGATTGTTGGGGTTTGGGTGGGGATTTTTTGTTTGTGGTTTTTTTGGGAGTAGCCTTTTTTTTTTTCCTTTTTGTATCTTTTTTTTCTGTTTTTCAGTAGTGGAAACAAAATGGGTCCCTTGTTTGTTCTGCAGAGCCTTGAGAAGAAGTCAGGTTTTCAGTAAGAGTGATGTGCTCTGTAAACCCAGTGCCTATTAATAACACGTCACCTGAAAACCTCAGCAGGGCCTTAAGAGCCCAGTGTACCTCTGATAAAAGAAGCAGTAATGCAGTAAGCCCCTCTGAATTAGGCATGTTTGGTCTGACAGAATTAAAGTGCAAAATGGAGGTAATTGTGTGTTATCTCCAGCCCTCTTCACAAGTTTCACTGCAAGTGGCACTGAAGCAACAATTCATTTTAACGTGTAAAGACCAAATTTTATTTCATCTCACAATGAGAACAGTTATACAGCCAAAATATTCTGTGGTGATTGCCTGGTTTTCCTCAGAAGGTAATATAATTATTAACTTCAACAAAGCTGGAGGATTTTGAGGTTGAAACCTTTGAACTTGGAGCAAGTAAATTAGTGTAACATGAAGCTTAGTGTCTGCTTTAATTCTGTCCTTTATTTTCTTATTTTAACAGTATCAAGGAATTTTATGCCCAGTGAAATGAAGTGATTTCAAAGATGTGGTTGTTTTTTCCTGCTACCCATTTTCACATTAAATTGTTAAAATGGAATAGGTAGTGCCATTATCATTGTATGTATATTTAACATTCTTTTGGAGTAGTCTAAATTATAATCTCAGTTTCGCGCTGAGAACTTAAAAAACTCTGAAGTGTAACATGTAAAGATGGTCTGTGTTTCCTCATTCTAGTGATGATGCTTTTTAACCAGGGAAATGTGGAGATCGCTTAGAAACAACTTCATATATACTAGTTTACCACATAATTTTATAGTAAGAAAAACAGTTGATCTTTTTTGAATCTTTTTATTTTATTTATTTATTCATAGTCTGCCTGATGTGTGGGTAAATGAAAGTGAACGACATCAGTTAAAAACTAAAGTAGTTCATTTATCAAAACTACCAAAAGATACTGCCTTGCTTCTGGACCCAAACATATACAGGTAACACCTTAATTTTGAAACTTTCTTTACTTGAATGTAATCTTAAGCCTCACTTAACTTTTTGACGTTGGAAAATCAGGATTCCTAATGTACTATACATGAGACCAGGGAGCCTTGATACTGTAAACGTCCAGGAGTTAAGTTCTGAGGTCTTAAGTTATTTCAGAATTACTTCTTGAACTGAACTCTAGTTGCTGAGAAACGGGGAATGTGTGTATTTACCAAGTGTATTTTACTTTTTTGTGCTTGGTGTACAGAAATTCTAGTAAAGGAGGTACATACAGTGGAATCCTGAAAGATCCCTTCTGTTAAGATCACATACTGGTTTGTATACCAATTTTTTTAAAGTCCAAATTTATCTTTCCATATTTTATATTCAATTGTAATACATGCAGTATTACCTTGAAATCTGTACTTGTATTCAAGTACTGTTATTTTTAATACAAGATTGTTTATATGGGGACAGAAGGGGACAGTACCTGTTACTTGCCTTTAAGCTACTTTCACATTTGTGGTTTTGGACCTTCAGATTGGCTTCTAATCCATCTGGTTTCTAATAATTTCCTGATTTTTCCCTCCCCCTCTTTATTAGTGCACTCACAGAATTGTCAGTACCCACAGTTCTGTGTGTGTTCACAGTTTTTAAAGGTAATCTGAAATGCTTAATTCATTCTTAAATTTGGAATGTCCAAAGATACACATTTGTGGGCTTATGTTAAAAATTCATGAAAATGAGTCGTGAAAAATAAAAAATCTTTTCTGCCATAACAGAAGTTCAGTGTTCTGATGTTTCTTCCTTAACATCCAGTGATTGAGTGTCTAAAGAAATAAACAGAACACTAATCTGAGGTCTTGCAATAAGCGTTTCAGTTCACCTTTAATATTCAGTGTATTTCACTAATCAAATTAATGAAAACTTGGTTTACAATATGAAAATAAATCATACTATATCTGCTATTCTTGTAAATGTAAGTATTTAAAATACTTACCTTAGTACATAAATTATTGATGTAGATCATAAAAACATTGAGGAAATTAGGTTGTGTGTTTTAACACTGCTTAACACAGTGACTGTTTTATAATCTACTTGTGTTAATTTTCTATTGTTTACCTTTGCAGAATTTAATAGATTAGTTTGCCTTGAAAAGAAAAAAATAATCTATGAAACTAAAAATGTAATGATCTCTGGGATTAAGTCCTTGAAGAAAAATGAGCAAACGTTTCTACCTCTCCCAAATAAAATTGAGATCCCCACGCAAAGTGTTGTACTCAATTTTTTTAATAGTATGGATCGGTGTTTTAGTGAAATGAGCTTTTGGAACCATCTGAGGGAGCTGAAAGGCATAAAATTGGAAGACCGTAACTTTGCAAGGGAAAAAGGTAGTTAAAGGAATTCAGTGACAGAGATTAATATTATGCTAAAATGATGACTTTAATATGAAGTTTGAAATCATTACCTGAAATTGTACGCTGATAGGGGATCATCAGAAATGGCTTTCAGTATTAATCAAATCAAATGAAAGTTGATTTTATATAGTCATGAATTCATAGTATATTCTAACTGGCTGAAATTTACATCTCAGGGTCTTCATGTAAATCTGTACTGTCTTCTTTTACAGAACAATGCCCCAGAAGAGGTTGAAGAGGTAAAAACCAAGCAAGTGGGGACACCTGCAGTCTTAGTCACTGACAATGGATTTAGAAATAAAGTTGCACATTAGTCAAATCCCATCTTTTTTTTTTTTTAGGTAAATATTTATGCTTAGTGTAAACATTCTGTGAATGAAGTTGATGCTTCTGTGGAATATATATTAATATATTACTGTATATCCACATTTTCATGGAATGGTACAGTGGGAGACTGAGCAAACACTCTTCTGGCAACTTAGTGGAACAACTAAAAGGCTTTGCATGCTTGCTTCTTTAAGCTGCTTTTTTCTTTAGTGAATACAGTAGTCAATATTGATGAAAAGAAAAAGTAACCATCACCATTTACTCACAATTCCCAGGAGAACTGTTAACAAGCTATTGGGCTTCTTGTCCATGTTAACTGAATATAACACGTGCCAGGCAATAGAACAGCTACCAAGGGATTATCCTCTTGCCTTCTGAGTATGGTGGATAGTGATCATTTGTCATTTGTAATCTTGTGTCCTTTTGCAGATCCCTAAAATATGTTGGATTATGATGTTTAAACAAATGTTGATGGAATGCTTGTCTTTTCCAGTCAACTCTGAATACATATAGTACGATTTAAAGATGTTAAGAGTGTTGCGGTATGTCTGACCCCCTTTTCAGGAGTAGTGTAGTATGTTAATAAGATCTGCTTTTATGTGATCCGTATCAATGGACGGGTTTTGAGAAACCTCTACATAAGCAAATAGTGTTACTGGTGATTTATTTTGCTTTTTTGACCCTTTAGGATCCCCATTCACTTGTAAAGTATACTTTATTTGGCCTAATGTTTTCTAGATGTAAAGAAAATGGTATTTTTAAAAAAAATAATCTAGAAATTCAATCCTTTATGCACCAAAGTTGGCTTTGAAAAGGAAAGTAAAATCATTTTCTTGCTTAATAAGCAAGAAGCCGTGGATTTTTTTTAACTGACAAATAGAGATGCGTCTAACCTGTTAGTCTTTGTATGGAGACAAAAATGTTGCATATAGATAATAGGACATTGCTTGTAAATATTTCAGCAGATTTGTAATATATTTTTATATTATGAAATGTACTGTAGATGTTTTTCTAGAGGCATGAAAGTTAAAATGTATATATTACGGTAGAAATAATATTGAAGGATATTGTAATTCACTAGTGCTGCCAGAAGAATTGTTTAAAAAAAGCACCTTCCTTAACAGTAAAATAAACCTTCTTTTACATACCTAAGGGACTATATACTACTGTTAATATCTGTTGTAAGAACAAAAATACATTGAACATCCTTCCCAGAAATCTTAGAGGGATGAATAGTACCCATAATTAATTCATGGCGCTCCTTTCTAATAGTGAACACAAAATTAGTTTTTTCCTTACTGTTGGAAGGAACTAATATGTAAAATTTGTATGGATATATGCAGTCAAACTGCAGAGTTAGTCCTCCTTGTTGGGGAGGAATTTACTACAGTGAAACTATTAACCAGCAATTTTTACACTAAATTTTTATTAAATAGATTAAAACTTAAAGTAACCCTTTGGTTGCAGAAGTGAGCATATCCTAATGTAATACAAATGCTTTCTGCATTGGTACTGACACGAGTCTTGCTTAGCTCCAAAGGGTTAAAAATGTTACTTATATACACAAAAAAATAATCTTATCGAACGATATGAAGTGCAGATTAAAAGCACCACTAATATAAGATATTCTGGAATGGTTGTTTAATAAGGGTATTATTCATAAAATCTGTAGTGATGTGACTTTATTTTTGAAAAAAATGCAGTGTTTTGGTTTTTTATTTTTTTGCTTGAGCACTTCACCTACTGCTTTTTCTGTACCTATAAAGTAATCCGTAATCTTTGTTTCTTTTTTTTTTGAATTTGTTATAAAATTGCCAAATAGAAGTGTTTCAGATATAGTTTGTATTTGTATTTTTTTAATTTTATTGCTTCATGAGTTTCTTGTAAGTCATTTATAATTGACAGATGATTGTAGACCTTGCCTGAGTATTTTTTCTAATAAAACAAAACAAACAAACCTCATTAGCTTCAAAATTGTAATATTTCAATGAAGTTTAAATATAAAACCGACACTCTTTGCTCTGTAAGTTGTAACACACGTAGCTTTACAAAATGGGGAATTTGTGGATTCAAGTCATGTGTTGTTCATGTAAACTTAGACTTTTCTTGGGTTTGAGAAAACCATTATCTGGTGTTCTCATGGTACAGTTTCTGGTTTGGAAGGAACAATCAATTTAAATTCAAAAGATCTGTGAAGAAATGGATATATTGGAATTAAACTTTTCACAACAGTGAAAAAGATAAGTGCACTTATGACCGTTTTCCACCTTGAAGTTACCAGCATGAGTTCCTAAAACTGTGTATGCCTGGCAGTTGTCTGTATTCTACGAGTTATGGAATTACTTGATGGTGTTTTGTTTCAAATGACAGTCATGTCACTCAAAAGGTCTGCTGCAGTTTTTGTGTGTGTCCCTGGAAGATTTCACTGTTTCTGGAGTATCAGGTACATGGAACTAGCACAGGGTGCTTGGGGGCATTGATCACTTTGTTCTGAAAATAATTTATTGTTATTCTTGGAAAGTGTTAATGATATAATTGGCCTCTCACCTTTTAAGTAATTCCATGTGCTTTGTTTTGGGATGTAACATACAGAGGTTTCTTCCTGTCTTTCTCAAGAACTTTGGTTTTTTTATATAGATTTTCCAAATATCTACAAATTGCATTACTGCCCAGCTGGAGTGTTTATTTTCTTTGTAGAGAAATATCAGCTCTTTGAAAGTCTTGCTTTTCAGGAGTTGCAGTGCACACAGATACCTGCTTCTAAAATCATCAGTCCTTCTGGAATGTGTTGGCTTGAATTTTACAGTTTTCTAAAGCTGAATAATAGGATTTTTGAGTGAGGAGTGGTGTTTTGGGATCAAAGACAATCTCTGCTGTTTGCTAGAGTGGATAGAAATTCTTATCTGGGAAAACTCCCTAACATTTGGGCACAGCACACAGCTGATTGTTTGATACTGGATCTTACTCTTTACTAAAGCACTTTAATAGAGCAGAAACAGATCAGTTCTTTTCTAATCCTTACATTGCATATAATTCTCTCAAGGAACTGTGGTGGTTTTTTTTTCAGAATTTGGACAAGTGGTGTAATAGGTAGCACTGTTGTGTTTTTCTTGACTTCTGTAGTCTATTAAGTCATTGTATCAGTAGTTTCCAATTTAAATAACACATTAATTCTGGACTAGCTTTATTTGGGAACAAATGGGTTAATTGTGTTCAAATCTGCTTTGTTTTTAATACTAGAAATTCAAGTGGTGGATTTCTGTTCCTCTCAGCTTTTCACTGCAGCATACGAATTGATTATTGCAGAAAACGAGTCATATGTAATACGTCAGTCTGATGCTGATGATTTATTGTCACTTAATGCTTTCCTGCCTTGACATTTTAAACTGGTGAATGAACCTATCATAAATATTTCTGTTGTCACAGTAATGTATGACGAATACAACAGAAGAAGAAAATCATATAACAGGAAAGTTTAACGAAGCAGTCGAATCTGTGGCTTCTTTCAGTCACTCTCTGTAAGTTGTTAGGTGAGTGGCTCCCATATGCACTTGGCTCTGAATGAAAAATGACAGTTTGATCCCTAAAACAAGATATTCTTTACAAAACATTCCAACAGCAGAAGATGGTCTTAATATCCCATGGATTTCCTCAGTCAAGTAAAGGTGCTCTTAAAGATCTGTTATCTTACTGTTTACCTATTCTAAGCAGAGAATGCTCTGGTAAACTCTCTTGCTTCAACTTACCGTGAAAACTTCCGCATTATGTGGTAGTGGGGGGGAACCCCACCAGCACTACTGTTTTGAACAACACATTAAAAAAATTCCGTAAAATGTCAAGAATATCCATTTGTTCCTGCATTTTTAACAAGGATCTTCTTTTAAAATTATGTGTTCTTGTAATTCTGTAATGTAAATTGAGGCTAAAAGAATGAATTTTGATTGTATTTTATCTGTAGTCTCCTAGTGATTATAAGAGAAGAATCAGGTATAAATACTAGAGATGAATCTCTCAACGTGCATTTATGAGAAGAATTATTACAGTGTTAAGGGGCTTCACTGTTCTAGTCTCTATTGTAATTTTTTTTCCCCTAAGTAAGGATGAACCTACATCTGACCAAAAATAAAACCTCACAGTCTTTGAAGATTAAAGATTCTTCAGCTATCTAGTCTGTCACATTTCCCTGAATATAGCTGACAAACTAGAAAACCCAAGCAGATTTGTATCTGCTGTCAAATCTCAGGTTATCTCCCAGAGAGAGATAAAAAACATGCTAATGTTTTGTGTTTAAAGCAGAACACTGGTTGTGGGAGACAGAAGCTGTGAATTTACTTTTTCCAGATAAGAAACTGGTGATGAGCTTAGACCAGTGTTGCAAATGGTATTTTTGGGTTTTGTCTGGCAGTGCTGATTCTCAATATTTATTTTCCTACTATGTTACAGCAGCTGTCTTTACAGTGAAAAATTATCTCAGGCAGTGTCCACATGTCTTAATTTTTATACTACAGGGTGCAGCACTATGTACAGTAATTGGAGTTTGTATCTTTCTTCACTTTAATGACACTTGTAGTTGCCTCTTAATTCCTGAAAATTTGTATTACAACTTCAAAGTACTTCTATTTGTAATTTATTAAATTATTTAAGAATATTTACCAGTTCTGGTATCTAGCAGTTTACTGTCCTTTTCGGGGATGAGTATCTATGCACTTCAATCTCTTTTTCTAGAGAAGAGTTAAAATCAAGATGCCTGTGATGTTACAATGTAACTTACAGTGAAGTAAGGAAACTTAGTTCTAAGTGTAAAGAGAATAAAATTGTGTTGATTGTTTACCAGAAGTAGGCTTTTGGTTGACAGCCAGCTGTGGATAAATTCAGCTCTTCCAGTTGTTCTTGAAGATTGGTGCTACAGTATTTGTTTTTACTAATTCTAAAAATGGCCCTTTGAACTTTTTAAAATGCTCCACGGTAGTTAAGTAACAAGTACTCTAAGTAATATGATAAACCTGTTTAATTTGTCCCAAATGAGAGATAATTGCTGATAGCATCCATCCTGTGGGGTTGGCTTGCATACAGGAGATTTGAGTACTGTCTACTGGATGCTGTTCAAAACTATTGTCTAATTTTAATATCTTTTTTTTTCTTGGTATTTTGCCTGTGTTTGCAGTCTCAGTGGAGGGAGGATGTGATATCTCCTCATGTACTTACTGTGAAGAACTGCTGCTGATTTGAGACAGTAGTAACCTTCTGACTAATCAAGGGAAGCAAGGGTAAGGCTTTGAGAAAAAGTTAGTTAAATTGGACAGAGAAGGAAGGGGAAATTGTAACAATGATAAAAGAATATAAAAAATAAGAATGAAGCTGCTTACCACCCACTGACTGATGTCCAGCCTGTCCCTGAGCAGTGGGCTGCCACCCCTTGCCCAGTTTCCCCCAGTTTTTGTGTTCAGCATGACATTCTGTGATGTAGGACATCATTTGGTCATTTGGGGTCAGCTCTCTTGTCTGTGTCCCCTCCCAACATCTCGTGCACCCCCAGCCCATTCACGGTCAGGGCAGCGCAAGGAGTGAAGTCCTTGATTTAATGTATGACTGCTCAGCTACAACTTAAACATCGGTGTGTTATCAGCATGATTGTCGTCCTAAATCCATACCAGCTCTGGACCAGCTACTAGGAAGAAAATGAACTCTATTCCAGACAAAACCAGGACATACTAAAAGTTTAATGTCCCTGTCCAGACTTGGAGGTCTACTTTTTCACAGTGTTGTGGCTCAGTCATGTTTTTGGCTGGTTTCATCCATGTCATGCTTAAGCTCCCATCGCTCAGGGGGATTTATGCAGGCAATGACCAATGGCTCGTTGATTTCAGGAGGACTCCATTACGTATCTCTGACTTGTCTGCATCTGTTCTAATCTGTTGTCTGAAACCCAGATTGTGAAATCAGGGGGAACAGAACATGATGTCGTTCATGATTCATTTAAGCCAAAATGCTCAACATGAGCCACTTCAACTTGTCTAGGCACTGAAATATATGTTTGGATTTACATAATTTCAAGGCCAAAAAATTAGTGAATATGTTGTTTTGGGAGCAAAGCCTTGGAATGTGAGATTAAAACTGCCCTTAAGCTCTAAAAGGCATTTTAAACAGTTTTAAATGCTTTACAGCTTTTTACTTTCTAGTGAATATGGTGCAGGGGCTTGGACCCTGCTTGCTTTTTCTTTCTTCATGTCATAAATATTCTCTCCTAGAGCATGGAAAATAAGTCAATTACACTTAAAACTGTTTATTGCAGAGCAGATGTGTGCATACAGCAACTGTAGCTGAAAGCCCAAGTATTTAATTAGCAGTTGCCTGCAGCTGGATTCTTTCTTTTTAAATAAGTGGGGAGGTGGGGAAACATAAAAGGATGTCAGGAGACGTTCTGCTGACAGTGAGTAAGTTCATGTGTAATTACTTATTAAAAATCTTGCTCTGCCTCCCTACTCAGAGCCATCACGTGGCGGTGCTGCCATTTCGTCGTGCTGTGCAGTCATCCATGAATTTCGTGTCCTCACTGACCTGATACCTGTGCTGCTTCATTCCACTAACATTTGGTTTTATGGCCTTAAGAAAGGAGGATCGATGGTAGGGATGGAGATTTTTTTGATCATCTTAGGCTTATCTGTTAGTTTTGTTGTAGCTGTTCCCTCTAGGGTTGCTGAGAGTTTGCCACTGATTTGAAGGCTGAAGATTTCTGTTACAGTCAGAGCTGAGAGTCTGGAAACAGCTTCCTCGTGGGTAGCACTTCATGGGGTTTGCTTGCTCACACATTGCACACATGGTGTCACATGTAACATAGGCTGCATTGGTCACATCTATGGTGACAGGTTTTTGTGTGTTTTACTTCTCATTGACTAGTTGCTAATAGCAGATAATAGCTACAGACTGCTCATAGTAGTTACTGGTGTATCTGTCACTTTGGACTCCTCTTCCCCTTTTTTTTTCTTGGCTAATATATTTGTAAACTTTAATCTTGGAAGGTATTGCCTCATTTAGTAACCATTGCATTCATTCCACTGGGAGCTGATTTCAGCAGTAGAGGATATGAAGGTATTTTAAGCTGGAAGATGGTAAGTAAATATCCAGACATGCAGCCACACAGTGTGCAGTTAACAGAAAGTACAGATCATGTTCCTGTCCCACCCCATTGTTCTCCAAGATGCTCTGATCCTGCACGTCACGGTACGTTCCCATTGTGTGTGTTTTAGGATCAAATTTAATTCCGTAACAATCTGTAACCAAAAGGTGGCAGCAATCTACCATATTGTGACTGCAGATACATAACATATTGCTCAGGAGTGACATTACTTAAGGTATTAAGTTGCTTTTCTAAACCAGCCTCCTCATGTGCAGTTTGTTGCCTTGTTGATACAAGGTGGATTAAAGTATTAACATTGTAACAGCTCTGGTTGGTGTGTATCTCTCAGCTATTGCAGCGCATAGAAACTGCCTTTTAATAAGGGGAAAAATACTTCAAAGTGCCTTATTTTGTTATCTCACTACTGAAAAGGTCGAACATTATCAAATTTTGTAATGTGTGGCTGGGCAATAATGGTGCCTGGTCACTTCTGTAATTACCTTTTCTTTGCCAGTCATGCCCAACATTGCGCTTTTGACCACCTGATCATTTTCCTGAAGGGGCGTGACAGGAAGTTTGTTTATGGAATTCTGTATTTTTTGTCCATGTAAGTTGCATATAAAATTTAATTGTTTAGGTAAATAATTGGTGTTTGGGGTTTTTTTTCCCCTTCCCCATGCAACTGCCTCCCCAGGCAGTTTCAAGTTGGTTTAAAAACGAACCAACCATCCCAAACCAAAGAACTTCTAAGTTCCTATCAATTTCAAAACCTTTCATTTCATTGTTCACTTTAGGAAATTAACTAAATATGCTGCTAGAATCAGGACCATGGTTGCTTTTGTATCCCAGTAGTCATTTCAGACGAAAGTGAAATTTTTGTTCATAAAATGAGTAACGACGTACAATGCAGGATTAAAGCAAACTTCTAAATTCAGAGCTGCACTTGCCCTCAGAATTGTCCAGCAGCAGCACTGAACTGATGGCAGCAAGGTGTACCAAACTCCTCTGCTGGTAATTGTAGAACTTCGATGAAGGAAACCCTTTTTTCCCAAAAAATAGTGTTAGTTGCTTTGCTTTCTACTGTATTTCTTCAATGGTGTGAGGTGTCTAATTGCTTTTGATGCCCCAAAACTTTGCTGTGCGTCTGCTGTTTTGTAGTAACCACCTGCATAACCTTTATCCTTCAGTAAGTGAAAGATGATGAGACGTGATTCTGTTCCCAGTAAGAAAGGGAATTAGTTTGCATCAGTGCATGCGTAGTGCAAGATAATGCAGTAAAAACAGAGGTGTTGACTTGCCCAGGGCAGTGGGTGAGTCTCCATCCTTGAAGTGTTGCAAAAATGTGTGGATGTGGCACCTGGGTATATGGTTTAGTGGTGAACAAGGCATTGCTGGGTTAATAGACTTAGTGATAACTCTTTTCCAATCGTAGCTATTCTGTGTTTCTGTGACAGAAATACAGTACCCCTCCTGCTCATGCTTAAAGCCCAGGATGTAAGCTAACATCTCAAAGCTCTCTTGCATGGCTGGATGAGGAAGGAAATGGCAGTGGATGAGCTGTGCCCCACACCCAGCCCAGGAATTGTCAACCCTGAGCCTTCTCATACCAAATCTCGGGGTGGTGCTCTCATGCCTTCATTCAGTAGTTGCCTGGGAAGTGACCAGCTTCTCACCACCCTCTCTGTGGCTCTCTAGGGGTTCTGATAATGTCACTGTCAGGTTTTTGGTGTACCCACATTTATAGTCATGGGCTCTTTGTGGTTTTGTGTATAGATGGGTACCTTGTGCACACCTGGGATATACTTTCCAGTTTGTAGACTCAGCGTTGATGGCTGAAAATAGATTAATGGCAGGTAAGTCTGATGCAAAGGTGATCCCTTGATCTAGACTCAAATCTCTAAGGCAAGGACTTGCAGGGAGAAGGTGGTAAGATGGAGGTTTCTTACACAGCATCCTTTCTCTGCCTGCAGTCCAGTTCTGGATTGGATGGTGAGCAAACATGAGCTTGCTGAGTTTTTTTGGCAAACATCTCAGCTGTGTAAGGATTTGCTGAGCCAAATTGAGTGTTGCTGTTCAACACGGTAGTCATCCAAAATGGGTGCAAAACACTGCCAAAGCAGAAGTATAGAATTTATTTACTTGTCCTGCCATGATGTGAAAGGAAATGGATGATGTGAAAGGAAATGGATGATTATGAACCTAGAAATAATAATAGGACTAAATGACTCACAGTTGAAAATGGGATTGAAATGCATTGGGGGATTTTTTCTCCAGTTATTCAATGTTTTTGTTGTTTGGTTTTTTTGGGTTTTGTTTGGTTGGTTTGTTTTTTTTTTTTTTTTGGCCATGTTTGTGCAAAGTAAGTTGTTTTTCAGTGATCCAGATGATTTTGAATTCTTAGCAAGGTGCTCATCAGAAGTTGCAGAAGAAATCAGATTGTCTTTCAGTTGTAATCCGTGGTGCAAGTTGTTTTTACTATTTCCACAAACTTCCCTGTCAGCTCCTCGCCAAAGTGTAAAAGTGCATTTACTTTCCACATGGTTCCCCTCCCTGCCCTGGGCAGCAGGGGCATCACCAAATAATCTGTAGGTTTTAAAACACTAGTTTTATAACTCAGGTAGCTGCTCCTTGATTATCTCTGAAGTACTTCCAATGTGAGTACACAAGTAAGTGCTGAGTAACTAAGTCATGGCTTGCATGTGTTTCACAAAGCCAAATGTGTTCTCACGGAGGGGGTGATTTGAGTCATTATAATGTGTGTTTCCATGGTCCTTCATGTGTTTTGTGTGATGTACTGAGGGCTTTATAGTGAGGTTTATTTTGTTACAATTTGCACAGCTAAAAGGAGCACATTATTCCTATTACTTTTTTCTTTTAACAAACAAGTTCACTGGTTGACTGTCATGTGTACATCACACATCTGGCAAGTGATGGTGAATGTCATTGGATAACTGGCTGCATATTTAGGAAAGGCTCAGGCTTTCATGGAGCTGTCTTGAAACTACAAGTCAGTTATTGGCGTATCTTTTTTGTGCATGGTCACCATTTGTTTTCAATTACGGATAACTTTTTCCAAAGCTGATTTCATTCCAAGCAGTGCCTAAGCATGAGGTCAGTGAGGAGAAATGATTTCTTGGGCAGGTTTTATCTTTCCAGTGGTTAATTTATCACTTCTGTAAATAAAAGATAATCTGGACTCTGCGTTCTTTTATATTTCATTGTTAAACTTCAGTCATGCCAAAGAGTAGCGATGGGCAAGATATTTTGCAGTCCTTTATAGCAAAAAAATTGCCAAGTGATAATCCCATTTTTATTCCAGATGGATGAGGTGATCCATTTTGCATCCACCATAATTACAGTTTATGAAGCAGCCAACTCAATACACAAGCTGCCATCTGCACTTCATCAGTTTCTTTTATAACAAGGAACAAAGTTTTAGCTGTCAATGGTGCAGATGATGTGTGTTTTGAGTGATTGTATATTTTAAAAATATAAATCCAGAAGTCAACATGTCCTTCTGTTCTTGCGTGCACTTTCTTCTTCTTTCTTCCTTGGAAGATCAGTTGGCTTCAGTTTAGGGGTTTTTTTGTGGTCATACCACAAAAGAAGCTGTGCTGGAGTTTTTTCACAGAAAAGGGACACCTGCAGGAAAGGAACAAATGGTTCACAGGGAAAAAGCATGAAAGGTGCATAAAGACAAAAACATCACCCCTGTCTAGAGGCACAAATCTGCGAGGGTGATGGAATAAAAACATTTAATATACATCCTCCATTGAAGTCTGGCAGTTTCTTCTTCATAGGATGGCATAACTCTTAACATCTACTCCAAATTTTTCCATGTGTTTCGCTGCTGCTATGGTCATCCGTGTTTCCTCAGACTCCCTCTTTGGGTCAGTTGTGCCATGCTACCCAAGACACCAGTGACCAGAAAGGACTTAGAGGCAGAAGACCTGTGTGTTCTGTTTCTGCACGTATTAGTAAACCTACTGGCAGTGGTTTCTTACCTTTTTTCTGTTTTGGCAATCACAGGGGCACCTCACCTAAGCGTGAGATGTTTGCCAAAGTTGGTAGGAAAATTTGGTCCTGAGATCAGCGTTATGAAGTAAGAGTGAGGACAGGGGAGGAATGAAGGAATATGCTGCTTACAACTTCCTTTATATCTATAGTTGCTTGAAACTTTAATTCTGCTGATTAACAGTGGATATTAAGATGTGTTTTGAAGCAGCTGTTCTATTCCAGCACATTTTACACTCTAATAATCAGAAAGGGCCCCTACTGCTTTTAAAAAGTGTTTATAAAAAGTAGCCTCACAAAGTTACAGGTGTTGAAATATAACAGAGTGTGATATGGGGGTTTGTGTGTTGATGCACAATTTGCTTCAGAAATCTATTTCAAAAATAAGTTGAGACCCAACACTTTGGTATTGTTCAAATGGTCTACAGCAGATAATTTTTGTCTTTATTGATTGGCATACACAGCTTTTTCCCCTGTAGTTTTCTGAAATGTTTTGATGAAGGAAAATCTATTTTATTTAAGTCTTCCACAAAGAAGAGGGTGGTTCTTGTTTATTGTTTGAAATGAGTTTTATCAAGGAGTGACTAGAGAAACTTACATGTTTTTCAGACAGATATGTAAGGTGTATCTTCCGTTACATGATATCAACTATCTTAACTGTTAACCTAATGTTAACCTAATCCTACCTAAGAGAATTACTGTGTAATCTGAGTGCTCTGTGATGAATGTTGTTAGAACATTAGTCTCTGAAGATGGATCTCTTTTGTTAGTGATGCCTCTGGATTTGAAAGAGTGAATTTTCCCAGAATTTTACACTGATGCAAGAAATGAATTCCATGTAGTCGCTTTTCTGTAGTGGCACCAGGGCTTTTCTTCAGCCAGGTATATGTGAGACAGGACATCATGCCAGGCTGGAAGGTGACTGGGATAAAGATGCCTTTGTGCTTGCATTGGTAGGTGAGTTCAACATGTATTAGTGTGTCATGATGGTAAAACTTTGTGCAGACAAGGTCTTGTTTTCCCAATCTAAAGTCACCTTACAATTAAAATGTATTACATCATACAATACTTCATATCTGAGTCTGAATGGAGCAAATTCTTTAAAAAAGAAAGGACGTTTTTACAATTAAAGGAAGAAACAGAAAAAGGCTAGAGTCTAAAGAAATCCTTCTGATTTCTTCATCACTGAAGAAATTCCGCCTCATCATCACTGAGGGAGAAAAAGCACCTACAAACCACGTTAAAAAGTAACCTGTTGTGCTGATAATAGCTCATTCTGCATCTTGTTTGTCCTACTGCTCAGGGGACTCTTAGTTGCCTTTGTATGAACTTTTGGGTTCTGGCATGATTGGTCGTTTTGCTACGTTCCTGGTCTGTTTAATACTCTTAGATAAACGACCCCAAATGACTCCTGTCTTCTGGACCTGTCCACTATTATTAGCAAGGTTCCATGAGAAATACAGGGACTGATGCATTAAGCAAGTCTTTCAGTAAACACAAGTTATCGGAAAGTCCTGTTTTAGCAGCAGAAAGTACAGCATGTCTAGGACTGATGCTTGAGTTAGCTGTACTAGTATTTCTAAATTAACAAAGTATTCACTGTGTTAATACTGTTTTATCAGACAGCTGCCTTTGAGATGATTACGTGAAAGGAAAAATTTTGTAAGGGTTTTTTTTGAGTGCAGGCTTTGTTTTCCAGCCCTGAGATAGTGATAGATTAACTAGTCCTAGCTTGAAGTGTGTGTGTAAATGAGCGAGAGCAAGCTCTAATGCATGAGTAAGGGTACATTAAGTAATGACCAGCAGACTGCTCCTGCTTGTAACGTAGCAATAAAATATGAGGCATTGGAAATTGCGTCTGCCTGTATTACATGACCAAACCACGAGGTCAAATAAGGTTTGATTCCAGATTGCATAAGAGCTAGTACAGAACTATGCTTCTGTCCCTCCTTTTCTCCCTCCAAATGATACTTGTCTTATTGTTTGTACTGAAAGCCTATACGCAAGCAGAACGCACAGCTTTTCCTTGTGTCTGGGTTCTTAAAAGGTGATACAGTGCTTAGTGCCCGAGCTGCAGATCAGAAGGCCCCAGGTTTCGTTTCCTGTCCTTATGTGAGTTGGTTTGAGTACCAAAACCAGCCTTGCTGTTTGCCTGTGCTGGCTGTTGCCTTCTGATTTGTGTGCAAAGAGCCACTACTGAGACCTCAGCTGTTACCAAGGGTTTGGTGTCCTGGTTGGTGTTGGAGCCTAAGTCCTGTTGTGAAAATGTTGGGTTATTTTTTCCCCCTCCCATTTCAAGATTTAGTGGTTTGCAAAGTAGAGCATCAGTCCTCACTGTACCCAGGAGTTTGGTGCTTGGCAGAACTACATTAGTAACACGTTCCGCTTACCTTGTGTGCATGCCAGGTGGTGTAGTTGTGTTCATGGCACATCTGCTTGATCAGAGTGTTGATACAGAGTGTCAGACTTCATGTCCTTAGTGGAAATTCCTTACAGAATGTCCTCAAACAGCTTAACTTGCCATTCCATTTACTACCTTCTCCTTGTCTACTTGTCCAGTGCATGTATTTAGAAGACTGAGTATTAAACAACAATTACTATGCCCTTTCAGCTGACTCTCTCCCTTTTTTAGTCTGGTCCAAAGACATTTCTGCACTCAAGGTAAGTGGATTTTGAACACGTTGACACAGTAATCATGCCTCCAGACAGTTCACACAGCTGACTGGTCTCTTGTGCACCTAACCTTATGGCAGACATCAGGCTTTAATGTTGTAGATGAAATAGGAAGACCTAGTACAGGATACTACATGAAAAGGATAAAATATGAGACTGGATGTAGTTACATGTCATTTCAATGTCTCCAAACCAAGGAGAGTGGTTTTGGGTAGATGGGTTTTATCATCCCCTAATGAAATGACATTATTCATTATTTAAGTTGAATATCATGTGCTGTAGGATGCTATTGGGATTTCCAAAAGAGCCATAAATCCTTAAAACCACTAGAAAGTAAAGGTGAATACAGGTGTTTTAAGCTTCATTGTGTAATATAAGATGGTTGATAGACTGGAGAACAGGATAATTATATATTCTGTATTTATTCACATATAATGCTAAGCATGTATTTATTATCTATACAGAATGCATATACTGTGCTTATCAGTGCTGTTTCAGCTTAGGATGTAACAGCATCCTAAGTATGTCACAATATGGATAAATTAGGGAAAATCAACAGGAAATTAATAAAAGTACAGTTAAAAACTGCACGCTGTAGAAGAGTCAACTGTGCTAAAAAGGAAAAACAAGTCTGGCATGTTTGACGTTTCTTTCATATTCCTTATTATGCGTTTGGGGCTTTTTTGATGTGGTTTGGTTTGTTGGTTTTGTTCTGTTTTGGTTTGGGTTTGTTGTTGATTTGGTTTCGGTTCTTT
Source organism: Pseudotriccus pelzelni (assembly GCA_035584735.1). Lineage (NCBI taxonomy): Eukaryota > Metazoa > Chordata > Aves > Passeriformes > Tyrannidae > Pseudotriccus > Pseudotriccus pelzelni. Next base: position 69,896,571 of record JAWMRA010000041.1, read on the forward strand.
TGTTTGTTTGGGTTTTTAATTTTTTGGTTTTGTTTTGTTTTTTAAAGACTGTAGTTCGGTGTAGACATGTATTCCTGGTGCTGTTGGGACAGGTCTGTTCCTAAATATAAAATTAAAGGTAACTGTAAAATGGTGTTTTCAGAACTGATGGTCTACAGCTGCCTAATTTGTTGTGAAGTCTCTTGCATGAAAACCTCATTTACTGAAGTTTTTCTTTCTTCATCTCTCGCTTAGTTGCTTTAGTAGAGCTACAAGATGCATTTCTGTGTCAGGCTGCTCAACCCCATCTTAGGTGTAATACTTACTGGTTAGAGTCCATGTTTTCCCTGATTTTTCTATTTTCAGTGCCAAAGTGTAAAGCCCTTGCTCTATGAGAAGGAGCAGGATTAATGCTTTTAATTTAATGGAGTACCAAAAGTTTGATGTATATGTTTGTTTGTTTGTTTTATTGAGGGCAGATGAACTCCAAATGAAAGAGCATGAAATCAGAGTCCTGATCTTTCTGTAGTAAAATTTATGTGAACAGGGGTCCCAGCGACCAAATTTCATTCAGCTTCATCAGTGATGTTTTATGTAAGCTGATGAATGATGAAATTTTATTAACTGCAGCTGATATGCTTGTAAACAGATACTTCTGGAAATTTGTGTGGAAGAAAGGCTGAGACTTGATCTGAAATGAGACCTTTGGACACATCAGCGTCTGCCACACACAAGGATCTTCAGAGGGTTGTGGGTGTGCGGAAGGCAAGGAAGTGCACCTGCCAAAGGGGACGTGGAAGTGAGATCCACCAGAATTATCTCTGGTAGATAAGAAGATTAAGCATCTGAAAGAAATAGTAATGATGAATAGACAAGGTTGCTTCCAGACCAGTGGCACAGGTGAAAAGGTGTAATTGTCAGTCTCATGGCATTTAGTGTCACATGAGTTAATATAAGAGAGAAGTTGTATTTAACCCTGAGGGCTGCTCTTAAAAATCCAACTAAATTTGCAAGTCAAGCTCTGAACATTAAATCTGTTGTTCCTGTTTTACTTTATCCCTCTTCTGCAAAGCTCTGAGATTTAGGTTTTGTTTATGATGTTACAGTTTTTAGCTGTGCACTCTGGTAGCGGGAGGTGAGCCTCAATCCCTACAGAGGTAAACATGCTCCAGTGAGCTTTGTACTTAGAACTGAAAGAAGGATGTTACCAATTTTGTTCCTAAAACAGTTGTCTGATTTATGTTTAAACGTACTGCCAGTTATAGGTGAGGCATCAGCGGAGAACTGAGGGTTTAGGACTCTGGTTATGTTCTAGGCCTTGGGAATGGGATTTGGTATAGCTTCCAAAAAGAATTACGTGCAAACTTAGGCAAAGCTCTTCAGGTGTGTTTGTTCTTATGTGATTTAGGGATGCTCTGACTTTGTGCTGTCCTATTGCAGGTGTAGGTTATTCCAGGGAGAATTACAAGCCCTTGTTCAAATAATGGTGGTGGGGAAGTGTGAAAGCACTGCCTGCAGGTTGAGCATGAGGTAAAAGAATGGGATCACTGCAGCTTGTGGCTGTTGTAGCAACAGCCGTTTTTCTGGAACGTGTGTCATTAGGAGAAAGGAGGAGTCTCTTGGAATTCTACTTTTCTTTTACAGAGTATGCCAGGTGTTTCACACTTGCAAACCTGGAGCAACTGAGAGTCTCTAGTGGGGAGCAGGAGACTGTCCTGGCCAATATTATTGCAGGCTTGGATGTTTCAAAAAATACAGAGGGGGAAGTGCCAAAAAGAATCAAAATGCAATGGGGTTGCCCCACTTTCCCAAAGCAAGTTTAAATTTAAATGTCTTCTTTCATTTAGGTCCCTCCTTCGTGAGTACTTCACTTGCTTTCACTCTTGCTGATGTTCTGTTTCTTTTTCCTATCTTTTTGGGAACTACACTCCGTTTTCACGAGTATGATTTAGTGCTTTCCACTGTCATAAAAGAGAGGCTGGTTTACAAACTGGACCACCCAAGTGTGGACTATTACAGCAGATAGGATGGTGCGGGAGGTCTGGGCTTGCTGCTTTTATTATTTATTTATTTATGGCTTTGGAGGTGAGTCTAGTTCCCAGGAGACTGCCAAAGCTCTGTGGAATGGGGAGTTTATTTCAATTTACCTCCAGCTTAATGGATGCAAGCCCAAGAGCTTCAGTTGCTTTTGATCCAACTATGACTCCAGTTGTTTTTCTTTCAGTCTAGGAATTTTTTTTTTAAGCGGCTCTGCGACAATGGTACCTCTGTTTCATTCTAACAGGACATGCCAATAATTCCATTCTTCAGTTGCACAAAAGAGACTTTTCAAGAAAAGTAGTTGTTCAAGTAGAAGTCAGTGTAGGTGTGCAGAAACCCCAGCTGCAGTGCCATTGTGGTCTCCTGAATGCTGACGTCCTTTGGAGTACACTTGTCTCCCTGTGCTTCTGTTCAGGATCTGTGACCTTTATTGAGTTTGACCCCTACACTGCTGAAAACAAGCTGGAGAGTCTCTCATATGCTGCTGTTTGTTCCATCCTTAAACTTGTGGGTTGTTTTGGTTTGTTTTTTTTCTAAATTTCAGTTGTTCCAGAAAAACAGAGGGGCGCAGAGAATGAGACACTGTATGTGTTGGTGACTGGCAGGGTAGGTGTAAGTCCACCCAACTTAATCTCTATTCGTTGTGCAAAGGTTGTTATAACCTTAGTCACAGGACATCTCTCCTGTCTCAGAAAAGGGAGCATCTGTAAGAAGCAGTCACTCTGGTTAGTTGCTAAACTGTGCCCAAAAATTTATGCTGTAAGGCTCAAAACAACAGATCTGGTAGCAATCAGATTCCACCAAGGCTCATGTAAGATCAGAAGAGAACCTCAACTAAACCCTTACATTCACTATGTACCCCCTCCCAGGCTAACCAGCAGTTTGGACACTAGTTCTCTGCTGGAAGAAACGGCTCTCATTACTGTTTGTGCTGGTGTAGTGTCTAGAGAAAAAGCAAGTATTTGCAAAAAAAGCTGCAATGAGTGATGACCCCAACTGTGGCCATAGCTGTTGTCTGGAGAGCGACCACCCACCTAAATATTGACATCTGGTGTGCTTTCTAAGCCATAGGGTATTTGCACAGAGATGGTGTATGTCCTGTGGGAAACTCTGCTCCTTCTGTAGCAGTGACTGAAAACCAGATGGGTCATGCTACGGTGTCTGGAATTTCATGAAACACATGAGTTTTGTCACCTAAAATACCGTCCTGATAACATCTAGGGATATAAGGGAAAGGGTTATAAAGGAAGACAGTTGAAGATGGAGGAGGACTTTTCTAGGGACAGAACTCTTACTAGTCTGATGAATGAGATGCTTCCCTTGTTGAATAACTTGAGGGCAGTACTGAAAGCATTGCCTCTGCTGTCAGGTGTTGGTCCTCAGGAGGACGCAGAATAAAGTATTGTACCTCTCACTTTCCTGGTGAGGAGTGGCCACTCGTCCTTCCTTTCTCTTCTCGCAGCTCCCTTTTTAGTAGACTCCTCCCAAAGGCAGTATGTTTAATGTGGGATGTTTGAGAAGCCTATGCCAGATCTGATTTGGAAACATTACCTGTTCTCCTTCACATAAGAAGTTTTACTATTTATACCCAACTGCCTTCTTTTTCCATGCTTTGGAGGAGTCTGATTCCTTTCTGCTTTTTAAAGATGTTATCCTTAAAACTAGCTGTTTTGCTTCATTTCAGAGAGAGATTCCACAGGAGGAATTTATATACTTACAAGCACATATATGCTTACATTTATACGTGTATGTCTGACTGAAGATACATGTACATGGACAACTTGGTGTCATGTATGCTCAGGACTGTTTTTGAACTCTGAGCTTGCAGGAAGTGCATGTACTTTTACAGTGGCACAGCTGACACTTACCAGAGAGCAAAATTATTACCACATAGATGTCCATCTGCACAGATGTAGGTAGTTAGCAGCATATGGCACTATGAAACTAAATAAGCTGAATTTGTGTTCTCACTTGTTCGTGTTTTCAGTGGTGTCTAAGTTGAGAAGACACTTCTCTCACCTGTTATAGCTCCTTCTCTGTTGATTCATCAGATATCCTCCCAAAAGAAACCAGGATGTGGGGAGGAGCAGGGGGAGGAAATAATGCATACTTGCACCTCGACTCTCCAAAAGTCAGTAAGAATTTGCCCAGACACGAGTAATAGGAACCACCTTGCTGAAACCATGGTTTAGAAATGTCCTCAGGAATCTGCAGTAAGCTAATACGTGTTCTGTGGTGTGAGGGAATTGCACAATTTTTCTCTTCTCAAAATGGGACCCAAAAAAAGTCAGTAGCAATGGTTTATTCCCGTTACAGCCATTACCTAAAGCGGTACTATCAGCTGTGACTGCAACAGTCTGTTCTGTTTTAAGCTTACTAATCCATCTGCTTTTCAGTCCTTAGGATTTGTAAGTGATAGAACTTGGACTTAGTCTGATTATTCTTTCCCAAACTGTCTTGTTAATCAATTAGCATGAGGACAACCTGGTGGTCCTTGTGGCACTAAATGGTGCCACAGAATATGGCACCTCAACACTGCTGATGTCTAAAATGGAGTTGGCTTTTGTGACCATAATGTCTTTCAGAACATTATGGGATACCAACTGGAAAGCTTGTTCACTGTTGAAGCTCTTGAGTACTTTGGTGAAAATACTTTAGTCTTTTGTCTAATGCAGCTGAAGTGCAGTTCCTCAGCAAGTTCTGGTGTGCAGCCACTGAAACTATGGCTATTGTCACTGGACACTGCCCAAATAGTTTGGGAGCTTCGTGTTCTTGGTGACTTGTGAAACTCACTCCATCAGACTTGGATGATGTTCTTGGTACACTTCTGGGAAGGACTGATACCAGATGTGCAGACTGGTATGTTGAGCTTCTCTGTGGAAGTAAGCAACCTGCGCTGCTGGGTCAGATAATACATCTAGATTATTGTACCTCCATCTGCATTTAACTGTGCAAGGTTCTCCTCATGCTGAGGGGACCTGTGGGGTCTGTGTTGATGTCTCACCGAAGGAGGAACAAGTTACCTTGTTGTAAATGGTGACAGCTGGAGAAGTTTTTGCTGTGGAACCCAAAACCTGCCTCTGTTTCTGGACTTCCAGGTGAAGTTCAGTTCTTCTTGGTGAAGTTCAAGTAAAGGACTTGTAGAAGAGTCATTTTGCACCCTTGATGCCTCTTTCATGGGAGGAGGAGACAGAGTTTGCCACACGATGGACAAGAATTTTCAACATTCTGGGCTTCCCCTGTGAGGAACAAACATCAGTGGTGAGATCTATGCTGACTGGACTGTCATTACTGGTAAGCTGAGTAACCTTTCTTTACTCTGCAAACACTTTGGGCATCGTGTGTATTTTGATTTCAGAGTACTGGAGTTCAGAGACAATAGTATCTTTTATGGGGTCCATAGGATTTACTGAGATTGTTGCAACTGGCTTGCAAAGCTGCTGTTACCCTGTTTCTCAGATATTTCTGGGATCACTGTTTTAGCATTAAGCATAGTCACCAGCTGAGTTAGAAATTGGTAACACCTGAGTACACAGAAGGCGAGGAAACCATGAAATGGAAGAAAATGTCAAGGCCCCAATCCTTCTTAGTCTAGGATGTAAGCCAATTTCAATGGGGGTCTTGTTTGGTGAGTTGAGGTGCTTACAGGATCAAGTCCTGAGCTGTCCAAGAGCATGTGCAAAGCTTTGAAGGGGCACTGTTTCAGGCTGTTCTCTTCCAGAGTAGCAACGTGTTGTGTGATAGTACTCCAGGCACCTATGGGAGTGTGCATTACAAGGGTAATGCCTGCAGCACTTGGGGTGAGTACCTAGGCCTACAGTGTGTGAGGCAGAGCAAACATCCCCTTTGTCCAAGCAAAGCATGTCAATCAATTTATACTTTTTTTTTTTTTAAATAAAATTATCCCTTTTATTCACATAGTCTTCTATGCAGGAGTTCAGAGCAGCAGTGTTGGCTGGAGGCATTATGGCCACACAGTGCACAAGCCATGGCATAAAGCAACGTGTTCACTCAAGTTTGGGGAGCAAAGGAGGCAGTAAGTAGAAAGCTTTGTTAGGACTATGGATCTAAACACTGTAGCTGGCTGGTGGCTCTGCCATAGCCCTGGAATCACCTGGTAGATGCTCTGAACAGTGTGGTGTGATCAGCTCCCCTTTGCTCTTCTGGAGGGGCTGTGTGAGGAGATAAGTGCTGGCCACAGCTCAGCCCTCATAGCACACTCCTGCTTTTAGCCACCTGAGCCTGGCCCAGGTCAGTGTTGCTTGTTTCAGATCTGTCTGCAGGGCCCTGAATGCATAAACCCTGGAATGGTTGATTTGTTAATGTCCTGAGACCTTTAATATAAATCTGCTCTGATCTTTTAGGAATTGTAGAGCAACTGGAAATATTGGAGGAGAGCTGCTCTTCTCATGACAAACAAGGGTACACAAAGATTAGTTTTATCAGTGTCATTAACTCTGTTTCCTTGCATCAAAAGGACAGCAGACAGATCTGTTTTGCACGTTGGTGAAATATCCCCATCCTGTCAGGCTCAGGGCTTGGAATTTCCTGTCGTGTCTTGTCCGTGTCTCTTGGGCACTTCACAGATGCCCATGTATTAGCAGAATCAAGCCCTTGCTTTCTGATGAGGGGAAAACAAAGCTTCATTTTAGACCAGTGGGGATGATATTGTTTATGTGATCACGTGCTTTATTTGAGTGGTCTCTCCACTGGCTCCAGCTCTGGATCAGACCCTCCTGGAGCCTCAGTGAGATGCACCTGCTGTGCATGTAGGTGCCAGAAATACACTTTGGACTGAAGGGAATTTCACTTTGGGTGAAACTACGTGATATGTGTATTCTCTGGCAACAAACCCCACAGTTAATCAGCCTTTTCCTCCCCCTGTGGTTACAGCGGGTGGATGTTTGGCAGCAGACTGTGTTTTACACGCCCCTGAATTTCAGCCCTGACCCCTGTAAGTTAGTGGGAGCTACAGCACTTTGGGATTGAGTTGTTATTGTCTAGCTGGACACATTGATTGGTTTTTCTTGGACTCTTGATCAACTGCGATGTTTGATGTGTAGATGAGTTAAGTTTGCTTTGAAAAAATAGATGTTTTGAATTACCTATTATCTTGTATAAAGTGAAACTATTTGCCCAACCCCGTGGTTGCCTTAGAGACTTGTTGCAAACAACAGATAGAAGCATGAGCTTGATATGAGGAATGTCCAGAGGACAAGTATGTGAGAGTTGAAAACGGAAAAATGAAACAACATCATTGCAACATCTGTCAGAGTAGGAGACTATTTGAAATATTTCAGTTTTATTGTATACTGGTTACAGGCCTCTGGAACCTTAGGTCAGCACCTGGCATTTGTATTTCTTCCTGAAGGCCTTTGAGTGTTTCAGACAACATTTAATCCATCTCTTCCCCTCTGAGCCCCCAAACTGTCTTGTTTGAAGGCAGGAAAAATCAGCTTGTTTCAGACAACACGGAAAAGAATTTTTCTTAGGATTTGAAAGGTAGAAACAAACCCTGGAGTTGTGTCTTGGGTTTTATATGAAATCATGGGTTCTGTACCATTTGCCTGCTGTAAAGGCTTCTACATTTATCATAGTTTTAGTAGTTTATTATTAGTATGTAAAAATTAAAGGTCAGAGTTGTTGCCAAGCTTTCACTTATGAAATAGTTAAAGGTAGTTGTCTAGTATCTTCTGGATGTTTATAGAAACATGATTTGTTATATAAGCCTATACATTAAAACATCTGTGAATCACTTGATACTACACAATGCAAGAAAAATATTAATGGGTACAACAATAATCTGTGGTCAGCTTAGGATCCCAGTCCTTTAATAAACTTTGCCCAGCTGGAGCTTTTATGTTCATGCATTTCCCTACTCATACATCTCAACTGCTTCTTAAGAGAATTCCCAACAGAAGCTAGAATCTGCTGGCATGAATCTATTGAAGTGGCACCTCAGATGTTTCATCCCTTTTGTTGTGCATACATCTATAGGCAGTGGAAAAGAGCAGTTGGCAAGGTCTATGTTTTCTCAAATGCATAAATAAGAAATAAACTATGACTTTCAGTGTGTATGGGAGAGGGCTACCTTGCAGTAACAGAAATAATGGTACTTAAATTCAATTTAGCTCTATTTTTTTAAAAGGTCCCAGAAAGCAGGTAATTTTTTTTTCCCCTAAGCTGTAGCTTGTATAGCATCGAACTTTCTGCTTATTTAATTGTGTATGCAAAAGGTCTATCTTTCTGCTGGGTTCCATGTTTGAAACAGTTGTAGCAGCCGTTACTCTCTAACCAATGATAATCTTCAGGTTTTCAATCAAATTTAATTCTGCAGGCTTTTAAAAGCAGGAGGAACCTCATCTTCAGGCCGATCTGGGTGGTATTTTTGAAGCCCACTTACAACCCTGTTGAATACAGCGAAAGAAGCTGTGGGCAGACTACCAGTAAGTACAGGACTAGCAGGGTGCCCCTTCCAAGCACAGCCAGGGAAAACTTAGAATAAAAAAACAAAATTAAAAAACCTGTGGGGATGCTTTGGGCAAAACCTGTCCAAGTGGCTTATCCATCCAAAATTCTTGTTTCACAGGAAAGGTGCACAGCTGAAGCTCCCTAATTTCAGGATCACTACCTGATTACAGTAGCTCAACTTCTTGCATACCAATCTCCTCCTCTTCTGTCCCTGCTGAACTTGATAGCCTAATTTCATGTTGCCTGCCTTCTTTTCCTGTCTTTCATTCCATTATAAGTGTAGGTTACATTTCATGACAAAAAGTTTCTGGGCTTCACTGAGGGAGGAAATCACTAGTTCGACTTGTATCTCAAGACAACTAATTGATACCTGTGGAATAATTTCGCAGATACTGATGAATATTCTGATTTATGAGCTTAAAGACTTTTGAGAGTAATTCCCATGATGAATAATTGGTGCCAAACAACAGAAGCACAAATAGGATGTTTCTTCCAAGCAATTTTATTTTTCTGAGTTTTTCTCTGTGTGTTTAGGGGAATGATCTGGTTACTGTTATATGACATGCTAGCTAAACCTTCAAAATGAAATAAAGGTTTATTGTGTTGTCAAGGCATCCAGTCAGTAGCTAGGAAATAAGAGCAAACAAAATCAAGTTGTAGAGACAGGAAGTTTTTGTAGCTGCAGAGGCCTATTTACGCTTGAGGATCCATCCTTGTGCTAAAAGGCATAAGTTTGCTTTTTACTGCATCACTGTGGCTGGAAAATTCTGACTTCTTGTTGGCACACAAACCATTCAGGTTTTCAAAAGAAATTTTTTCTGCCCTCTGCAAATAATGGCTTTGCCCTCGTGGATGAGAGTAGAGGTACTTTGTGAGAGGTCTGACTTTACCTAGCTCTGATCCGCTTGGTTTCAGTAGGGATTTCACACACAATGCATGTCCCAGTATAATCACCATCAGGGCCTGACATTGCAGCAAGGCAGGGAAAATGTTTTCCAATGCTACTTGGGTAATACAGGGTCTAGAATGAGTACAAGTCTGTGGAGTTACTTCACTGCAAGTGAAATTTCAGCAAGTTTTGCTGTGTATGAAATACTGGCCTGCCTGCCAGCATTCAGATTGTGTGGTTATGTAGGTCCTGTGTAAGGTTTAACGTGCAGCTTTTTTCAGAATTGTTCAGTGGACATCACTGGCCATTGTTTTAAGCTGCTCCACAATAATGGTCCTGATCACTTAGAATTGCAGAATGGTTTGAGTTGGAAGAGACCTTAAAGATCATCCAGTTCCAACCCCTCGCCATAGGCCAGGACACCTTTCACTAGACCAGGTCGCTCCAAGCCTCATCCAACCCGGCCTTGAACACTGCCAGGGATGGGGCAGCCACAGCTTCTCTGGCAACCTGTGCCAGGGCCTCTCCTGGGAAGAATGTCTTTTGTATAACCTAAATTTCCCCTCTTTTAGTTTGAACCCATTGCCCCTTGCCCTGTCACTACAGCTCCTGATGAAGAGTCCCTCTCTGGCTTCTTTGTAGGCCCCTTCAGATACTGGAAGCTTCCTATGGGGTGTCAACACAACCTTCTCTTTTCCAGGCTGAACAGCCCCAACTCTGTCTTCATAGGGGAGATGCTCCAGCCCCCTTTTCAGCTTCGTGGTCCTTGTGCGTTTATATCTTGTTCTTTCACTAAAGCAATGGCACTTTACTATTTTTGTGGTCTCATGCCAGTGCATCCTCAGCTTCTGGGACCTGATGTGTGAGATCTGGGAATGGCAGGGAAGGTGCAGCAGGAAGTCTTGAGCATGATGAGACTGTGTGGTGCCTGATGCACAGGAAAGGTTCAAAACAGTGGATCACTGGTTTCATGAATACCATTACACTCAACCCTTCCCTGATAGCGAGTCAGAATTCAGTGAATTACTGTAAAGATGCAGAACTGTTATGTTGAGAGTCAAAATAATTTAGCCAAATGCATAACTGTAGCACTGGGGAAAAAAAAAAAGGAGCAAAACAAACAGATGTCTGGTCTGGTCTGTTTCCTGCTGCTTTCCAGATGCAATGTTTTCCTATAAGATACAGCCCTTGAAAATCTTTGACATGTGCACACCTTTTTTTTTTTCTTTTTTAGTTGCATAAGCAGTAAACGTGTTACCTAATTACTTAAATTAAAAAAAAAAACAAACAAACCTCCCCCCCCAAAACTCAACAAAACCCACAACAACCAACCTCACTATAAATAATGTGAGAGAATTTTGTATGCACGTGTGCCTTGTTTCTTGAGAAAGAGAAAGTCAGACCACCTGGTAAGTGAGCTTTTAAAAACATTAAATTCAAGCATCAAGCATGTATGTGTGTGGTCATAGATAATATCCTTTAAAAGCTACATAGGTCTCTGTATGTATATATTTAAATGAGAAACAAAATGACATTAAAGTCAGGAAAACTTCATAAATGCAGCTGTGGTGTTAATCCTACACTATATTTTTTGCACTTGAAACCATAAGCCAAGAGTATGCTGTGACATGAAAAGAAATGGAAAGGTAGCATCACACTGTTACGAATCCTTATATTTTTTTTGCCTTAATTTGAATCCCTCACTGAATTACAGAATGTTCATAGGAACAAAACCCAAAACCCCATCATAATCTCCAACCCATCTACTCCCTGAAGCACAGCTGAAAACCCGTGTCTGGCACGGGGAATCCCATGGGCAGAGCACATGCAACACAGCACGGCCAACATGTGAGACACAAAGGATCAGCCAGGGAACGTGAGTTTCATGCTCAAAACCAGGGACTGAGACTGGACAACTGGTTAGGCTGGAACAGTGGACTCTGTCTATGACGCATTCCTTGATAATTTATGGGATGGCAGCCCCCAGGAAGTTTTTCTGTAAGACTGCCTCTGCATTCCTTTAAGAGGCTCAAGGCTATGTTTGTCTCTGACAGGCTGTTGATCTGTGTTGTCCATAAATGTCTTTTCTGCATCCCTATGAATGCAGAATGTATGAATGAATTGCAGCGAGCATTCATATACAGTAAAAATTCATAAATGGGGACTAGCTGAATAAAGAGAGGGAGAAATATGAATGGATCAAACAGCCAAATACTGCATTAAAAAAAATAGGAAAGTTGATTCAACCTCAGGGAAGAAGAGAGCAATGAACTAGAGATTTTGCACGGTTCCTTAGTTTGCTGTTCACAGAAAATTGCATGGTTACCCGAGCAAATGCCACATCAGATGAATTATTTGTGATCTACATGACATCTCCTTCAGCACAGCACACGTGCGTGTCCCAGTCACGTGGGCTCGTCCCCGCTCAGATGTGTTTGGTTTTGGAGTAGCTGCAAGAAGCACAGGGCTGATGCTTACCACTGTGTGAGTTTAGAGCTACGCAACTCCCCCCTTCCCCTGCCTCCAGAGTCTCTACGTGCAAGGAGAATTACTCAGTCACTGTATCCCATTTTCTTTCTCCTACTCTTCTCTGCTTCTCTGCTCCTGTTTTCTCTAGAATACATTCTTCCAGAATCTCTGTTTGGTTAACAAATTATAAAATCCTTAGAGTGCTCAGATGTTTCTATTCATACTTAGTGACCTTTTCATTCATCTCTTTTATCCCCTGCTCAGCCAAGTCACTCTAGCCTCTTGGTGCCTTACTCCATAATGTGTTTTATTGCCCCTCGGGAGTAGGGGTGATACTGTTCCCACTTTTACAAAATTTATGTAAGCTGTTCTGTTTTCAGACATTGCATTGGATATACCTTGCCTGTTAAATGTTTCATTACAGGGGTTTTTTTTAGACTTTTCAAAGCTGTCTAATTCATTTAGAGTGGTTTATGTCCCTCCAGGTTTGTGCAGGAGCTGCTGGAAACTCGGCTTTTTCCTGAGTGAACTGTTACAGTGTACTTTCTATTGCTGGCTTCTTCCCACCTCTGCTCAGAGGGACGACACTGGCCGAAGGTTTCTCCCCCAGCCTTGAGCCTTTGCAGGTATGAAAAGAAACCTTTCCGTAGCTGCCCATTCCCTTCCCATGTTAGTAACCCCGCTTCTCCAGGGACCCCACTTCTCCCTCTGCTCCCAGACCAGGGGTGGTGAGGTTTTGATTTCAGGCTTTGATCTGTACCTGCAACAATCAGAGACTGAGTTCAAACTGGAAAACAGTGATGTTCATAGAGGAGGATGGGCAGAAGAAAAAGGTGTGGGAACATGAGATTATAGTGCTTGACTTTTCCTGGTGTACTTTGGTAAGTGTTACCCTGACAGATTTATGGTTGAGGGATCACCAGACTGAAAGTGGTATTTTCTCCTGTGCTCTTTGAGTCGCCACCTGGCAACTTTCATGTGTCCCTTTTGTTTTCCACCATAAGAAAGAATCATGTTGAATGTGTATTATCTGAAACTGTTCCTGACTTTCTTGCATCCACTGCACTGGATTGTCCTTAAAACAACTACCAGCTGACTAAGCTGTGTTTAAAACAATGAAGTAAAAGTAAATGGCCAGTCTTCGCGAACGAAGAACCGGGGAAGGTCTTTACACCTTCCAGCCTGCGCATTGGAT
>JAWMRA010000041.1:69909713-69962395 GCA_035584735.1 Pseudotriccus pelzelni
CCTGGCTGGAATCGAACCCAGGCCTCAGCGGTGAAGGTCCTGCGATCTAACCACTAGGCCACCAGGGGCTCCCAAAACAATGAAGTAGAGACAATATATTCCATCTGTCCCATAATTGAATATATCAACAGGAAAAAGTAAGTGAAATGTGTACAGAGCAAGGATATTACTTTCTAATACTTGTTTGGCACTTAAGGCAAAAATGCTAATAGAACTGTGGATGTAGGGGTTTTTTTCCCTGACATTTTTTTCCTATTTCACAGTAAATTTTTGCTGGATCTCTTAACTAGATTTTTCCCATAAAACTGTGTCTCAAATTTATTCCTCCAAATGTGACCTGCCAGCTCTGATGCATGTGAGCTGGAGCTACCTAACTCACTTGGATGGCAGAGGCATCTTACATCAGCAGGAGTTGTTAAGTGCTGCTAAGGGGTACTTAAACTGCCAGCTCATAAATCAAGTTCTTTTCAGTACAGCTCCCTGAATGGTGCAGCTCCTAATTAAGTGAATTCAAGTGAATCTTTTATATTTTCAGCTGAGAGAGTGGTGATGATGCACAGATTAGACATAGCAAGTTCAGCTTAGCACTGGGCAGATGGTAAAGTGGGAATGCAGAATGGGTGATAGGCGGAAGCCAGTGTGGCAGTGATAGATGAGGCTGCGCAATTCTAGGTTAAAAAAAAATTAAATATTTACTTCTGCTCTTTCTAAATCAGTGTAAATATTCACCCTAAGATTCTAAATCAAGGTGTGAGGCAGGAGCAAAGCTGCCAGGTGTGTCTGTGTAAAGAGGTGTAAAGTAGAATGTCATTGAGGGACCTTATGCCAGTCAGCTTGCGGGGTTAGACTGTCCCAGCAATCGGGATAAAAAACTGCACTGAGAATTAGTGTAGTGGTACCTGGAAAAACCTCACTCACCAATGAGCTAGAATAGAATGATCATGTGTAAGCAAGAGCAAGACAACCACAAAAACCCAGGCAGCACAAGATCAAAGATGTAGTCACAAAATTAGAATGAGGAACAGAACATACGTCAACCTTGACAGTCCAGGCTGTCACAAAGATTCTGACAAGTTCTGGGTTTGATACATCACCTAGCCTTTGATTTCTGTTCCCTGGGCCCCATAAGAGCAAAGAGGTCTCTCTCAGGTAGACCTTGGGAAGTATTTTAACCTGGCCCTGTTTACAGAAGCTGTTTAATCCCTGTATGAGTCTGCTGAAGATGAACCTATGCAATACCTCCCTCTTCTCTCCCCTCACAACATGCTTCACTGCTCCTGGGTGCTGACCATGTGTCTGGTCCTTTACTTGGGCTGTGAATTCCAGAGTCTAAAAACTACAGGTTCTGAAGTAACTGTGATATCCTTCCTGTCTTTTCACCACAGAAAAATACCTTGACTATGGGAGTTGACCAGATGAATCCTTAGGAATGATATGGCTGGAGAGCAAGACCGTAGGATTAGCAAAATGTATTTTTTAGCTGTAGCCTGGAAAGCTTTAGAGATCCCAGCAGTCCTTTAGAAAACAAGAAATGGACCTGAATGCTCTGCCTCTGCCTGACCTCATCCCTGCCGAGCCCAGAGGCTTGGTTCAGCATCCTTGTGCTTGGCAGCTGGCCTGTCATGTGGGCTCTGCTGGTGGTCTGGGCTGGTGCTCTGAAAAGCAGTCATTTCTTGAAAATAAGCTTTGTCTCACCTCTGCCAATGTCTTGCCACTCCCTGACCCAGCCTTACTCAATTTCTCAGTAGAAAATTATTCAAATCAACAGCAGTACTTTAATTGCTTGCAAATCCAGTGAAAGAAACTTGTTAAATGTTGTCTTGAGCAATTCTAATCTGGTTATCTTTCTTCCAAACACGTGAAGGGCACAATGAGGGTGTCAGAATGGACAGATATTGTCAAACATCAATCAGATTTCAACAGAAACTGTGTGTATCAATTCACCATGGAGCTTAAAATGCAGACTGAAAGTAATAGTTACAATGACATTCATAAAACAATGAGCAATTAGAATTTGATGTAGATAAAACCCTTGTCTGACATGAGTGGTTTAGCACATCAACATTGTAAATGTGCCTAAGGTATTTAGGTATATAAGCACTGCTGTCTTCCAGCAGCCCCTGAATTCTCCAAATATTTCTGAAAACGGGGCTCAGCCTCTCTTGTCACTTCTGTGGTCTGAAAATGTTACTTGTTTCTTAAAAGAGCTTTTGGAGAAGGCACTAAGTCACACCTGAATGTTTTCTAAGCTACTTGAAGATGCATAATCTTGAAAAGTTCTTTGTTGTCTTGAGTGAAATATTCTGTCTGAGACAATGAGAAAAATACCAGATGTGTTAATTTTTCTTGAGACTTCCAAGGGATAAGATTAGTATGCTGTAAAGATAAAAATACTGATAGCTTGCTTATTTTGATAATAAAACAGTGCAAACACATTATTTGCATATATCTTAAAATTTTACGTGTTGGTGTTACTCAAGTTCAATATATATATTACATCAGTACAATATTTAGCTTTCCAAATTACTTGTGGAAGTGTGGGTAGGTCTATCCAGTCAACTTTAATAAAAATAGTATTAGAAAAAAAATCTCTTTTCTCAACAGAAAAGAAAAATTTTGATGGAGTGTGGATCTTAATGTGGATCAGAGAATGAAGAGGGGAAAAAAATGCTCTCCCCTTGGAGAGAAGGTGGAACCCACAAAAGGAATGATGGGATTTGAGTTTTCTTTGGGTTAGTCCAATGGATTCCAAGGAAGTGACTTGGAGTACAGGTACCTTGCGTGTCTGAGCTGCCTAAGCCTTATAGGTGCCTGCCTGCCTGCCTGAGAGCTTAAAGAGCAGAATTGTCAAACTACCCTTGAGTTCATTCTTACAAGCTGTTGCTGTGAGGCAAAGTCATTTGCTGGGTCTCTTGTGTGTTGTGCTGTTCCAATAACGTGGTTGTGACTTTGTGCTGTCACAATAATTAACTGTGAAAGGAGGGAAGCACATGAACAAACCAGCACTGAAGCTGAAACTGCTGCTGAAGGCAGTGATAGAAAGACGTTGTCATACCTCCAGAAAAATCCTCCCTGCAAAGACTGCATGAGTCGAAATGCTTGCCAAGGGTAGGCAAGGAAAGGTTGAGATGCAGAGGAGAAGTGACAGGCAGTGAGAAGCAATGCATTCAAATCGTGCTGCCTGCTCGTGCTATTCCTCCAGGACACTGACAAAGGAAGTGGCAGAGTCCAACATCATGACAAGAGAAGCACAGCTTAAAAATGTGAGGAAGCTGTAGCTGAAGACCAGGTAACTGTAAAAGACAGAAGCACATGAAGGCAAAATAAGTGATAAAGTTACTGACTTAAATGAAGCAAGTGATGAGGAAGTCTGTGGTACCAAAGAGAACTGTGGCAAATACTCGTGTGATTTTACACAGCTTTCCTGAGAAGACTGAAGTTTGAAGGCAAAATTAGTCTCAGCCTGGAAGACCATAAATTTCTTCTGTACAAGCATCAAAGATGCCACCAAAGAGAAGGGAGAGGAAAACCAGGCATACACTCACAGGTTTTCTTTAGAAACTTCTACTGCCATAATCCTCAGAGGAATGTTGTAAAGTGTGATGTGCCAAGAAAAACAGCACAGAGGTCTGATGTTATTCTTAATTATCAGCTTGAACAACTGATCCATTGTAGATGTTAGCATCAAACTTGAATGTGTTCTCTCACTTCCAGTAAATAGGGTTGTTATTGATTTCATTATGAGGAAACTCACAGATACACACACTGAGTAATTACATGCCTTGATAACAAGATACTAGAATAAGTACATGTAGTTTGTCTATCTCTTTGATGTGACAGTTCAGTCAGGAGCAAGTAAACATGAGAAAACTAAAAAAAGAGGGAGTTGGTCATCTTTTGTTTTCCAGAGAAGAGCCCACAAGTAAATTTAATGAGAAATCAGAAACTGAACTCTAGAAGACAAAGACAGAATAAAATGACTCAATTTACATATCTTGGCAGTCATATCTTCATGAAAACGTTAGAAGCTGGCTAAGGCAGCATTGAATTTGGCAGCTTAAGATTTGTTTTTGGGAACTCTGCAGTTTAAAGTGAATCACTGAGTCTTCAGTGTTCAATTTTAATAAATGTATTTGAAAGTTGTATTCTAAAAGTGCAGAAGGAGATCTAAAAAATGTGAATTGCTACAATAAATTTCTAAGAAATACAGGGATTCAGTGACTGTCAACAACCCCTTAGCTTGGAAGCAGCTTTTATGAGAAGTGGTTGGAAAACTTCAGATGTTGTGCTGAGAAGGAGTGTCTACTTGAAGGCTTCAGTAATTTAGCAATTGCCAGATGATACAAAAGACACCAAGGAACCTAGAATCCATCCAGAGTTACTATTCAAAAAGTGGGAGAAATGCTCGCCAGGACACTAAAAAAAGGCTCAATATGAACTGGCTAGGTGAACACTTCTTCATGGATAGTGATATCTAATACACTGAATTTTAAAGGTGGTAAACACAGATATCTAAATTTATAGTGGCTCTTGGTATGTCCTATATGAGAGCAAAATTCTGTTCCATGCATCTCTGGTATCCTAGGAACCGAAGATTAGATGTGTAAGTAGAAGCTTTCTCTCTATGGTTTAAATAAACCACCTGTTTTGTGTGTAGCACACAATGCTGCTCATCTGTGAGCACTCTCAGTTCCTTGTCTGAGAGACGAGGACAATATTTTGCTAGAAAATTTGGGAGGTTCTGAAGGGAACTTCTTAGAATAACTTCAGTTTGCAGGCTATTGAGCCTCAATTCTGCCAGTGAGGCTTCAGTTCTTTTCAGTTGTGACTGATAAGTACAAGCAAATGAGGCTCATCTTGCATCTGGACAATGCCGGTTTGGGGTATAAAGAACTGTGTATTGTAGACGTGGGTTGTTACTGCCAGGGGTATGGAAAGAGAGGATTCATTGCAAGTGGAGGCTTGTTTCTTGCTGAAAGAAATAAGTTCTTGTCTAGGCTCCCTGTCTTAATGACCAAGATAGCACATATGGTGCCTTTCTTCCTATGGTGCTTTCCTCTATAGTAAATCAACTTTAATGCTGGTACCAGTGCTCTGGGGTTTTATTTTAAATCTAATTGTCTGCCTCGACATCTGTTTTTATATAGCTAGAGTTGTTTGAATTAAATTAGTTGTCTTACAACTGGAACAATATCTATTAATTCATGACTGGATTTGTGGTGGCATATCCAAGTCCTGTTTCCTCTCTTCTTTTTACTCTTTTTTTTCCCACCCCCCAGGGACAGGACACGATTTAATGATTTTTTTTTTCTTTTCTTTCAATTATGGCCTCTTTTAAGAAATATATGTGTGTAGAAACTGCAGATGGGTTGGTGAAAGGGAAACTGTCACTGTATTATTGAATATGATAGATAAAGGACTCCCAGACAAGAACTAGGGGAAACTGAGCCAACTATGAAGGCTGGATAGGATGTTACTCAGGAAATCTGTCACTAAACCTAGACCAAGAAGGATAAGAATTGGACAAAATACAAGAAGAATGCTGAATTAATACCTTGTACTTTATTTATGTGTCTACAGATGCCTACAAATAAACCAGAGAGCCAGTGCAGAACTGGACAAAAGGGCTTTTGATTAGCGGAGAATTGACTTCAGGCTGGTGGTCCCAAAACATCACTAAAATATTTACTCTCCTCCTGCTTGTGGATGTACCTTTTGGCTTTCCTTTTGACAGAATCTTCCCTCCCTGCAGCTCAACTTCCAAAAAAGCCCAGGGGTTGTAGCAAGAACTCCACAGGAACTTGTCCCAGTTTTTGTGTATTCCCTTCATCACACACTTTGTGTTACTGCTCCTCTTGCCCCTCAGCTACACTGTGTACTGTTACCACACAAAGCCAGCATTGCCCAGTGTTGCCAGCATTGCCGAGAGAACAGCTCTTCACTTTCAGAGGGTTCATTAAATTCTCTCGGACAACTCTGTTTCTCCAACCCCAGCAATCTGACAAAATGGAGAAAAACCTCAAACTCCAGCAGAACAACATCCAGTCCCAGCTGCAATATTCTCATCTTCTCCTGTCTTCTACAGACAAGCTTAAAATTTTCCAGAATTTAATGAAGTACATGGCAGAAATCTTAGGCATTCTCTAGAAGGTTGTCCAAGAGCAACATGAAAACTCTTGGAAGTATTGCGCTTGTCAACACAAGCAGTGTAACCATGCCCATCTGGCATACACCTGTATAGACCTTGACTATGTCCAAAAAAAGCAGACAGAAGACATCAAACTCCTGCAAAAGCTTTTTTTAACATGTTTTTTTGCTCCTGTGCCTGACTGCAGCACTTGAGGGAATCAAGTAGAAGATCCACCCTTAATGCATTCTGTGGACTAAAGACACCTTGAAGGATTTTGTATGAAAGTGTTTATCCTGCATTTTTTTAAATTTTGGTGATGGATTAAGTGATAATGTTTTTGTTAGAAAATCTACCTGTGTAACTCAGGAAAGATTGCTAAATGAGCTACAGCTTCAAGTCATCTCCCTGCCTTATGTGTCTCTAGGTTACACTAAACATAGCTGGCACTCCAACGTATGCAATGACTTTTTATGGATGCCATTCTGATTTTAGCATTCTGAAATCCTCTGAGTGATCCATCTAATAATTGAGGACATCTGTCTGAGACTGTCTTCATCAATGGTGTATGTGATGCTTTCTACATCATAACATGCTCTTGGGCAAGTTCTGCAGGCTTCTGTGTCATGATTCCTTAGAAAACCAAACCAAAGCAACAGAAAACTTGTGACAAGGAGCATATTTTAGTGTGATACTAAACACATCACCAGCCACTAAGATTCACAGATTTAACATGGCAGAACAACAAAAGGTGCCCTGTGCTTTGGGTGAGGCTTCCCACAAGTATTAGGTTTGCTGACAACACTAGGATAATTTTGAAGTGTTTTTCCATTCTACTGTTCTTGAGATCTGACGAAGATTTTATAATGAAATTCTATCAGATCTATTCTTTGCATTCGTAAAGGTCAGATAAATCTACACGGCTTAGTAACCTTGCAACATTTGACTGTTTCCTCTACTTCTTTTCCTTTTTTCCCCTCCTCCTTTTTATTATTCTTTTCACAGGAAGATGCTAGCCATCATCAGTGTTTTGGCCTGTTCTTTTCAAGTTCAGAGGTCTTTCTTTTATTCCTGGTGCTTTCAAAGAAGCAAAGGGACTGGAGACACACCTGATGGCAAGTGTTTTACATTGTTTACTGTTTCAAATTTTGAATGATGACTTCAGCCACATTCCTTACATTTCATCCTTATGTCTTGTGTATCTGAAAGATGTGAGGTGTCTGCTTTACTGTTCTAATTCAATCAGTTAACCTTCTTTACTGAGTCAGTGCTCTAGAGAGAAAACTCATCTAAACAACCTTCTAATTCAGGATCTCTAAACAACCTTCTAATTCAGGATCTCTGAACCACTTGGAAAGCTTGCTCATGCATAAAATATATAGTCAAAACCTGAAGCCCCACAGCTGGTCTACAAAGTTTTCTCCTCTCTTCCTGATGGATTAATTAGTCATACAGGTGGATAATTGCATAAGGCTGCAAGTAACTAATGAACAAGAGGTGAGAAGACAACCCCTTGCTTTGTTAGGATCTCTTCTGCATTCTGCCTCAAGGTATTTCAGCACCTATGCATGTTTCTTTTAATATAGTATGAATTTTTCAGGCAGTCTTAAAGACTTAGTCATCAAGGGTCTTTTGGACAAAGAAGATTCTCTGGAACAGAACCATTTGAAATAGAGGAGCTGTGACCCCATGTGCTGTGCAGGGGATGGCTTCTTTTAATTTGTACATCATAATTGTTGTACATCTTTAATTCTGAGAATTCTAATAAAGTAAGGCTGAGATTTCTCCATCATGGGACAGATAGTCCTGGTATTTTGCTCTGCTGGTAGTTAAAAAATTGATGGCTTCACATACCTTACCAGATAATGACTTTCAGGACAATGGGAAAATCCAATACCTTGTCCCTTGATCTAGTTTTATAGCAAATTGTTTTTTGCTGGATTGAAAGACTAAGAAGAGTACTGTAGTATTTCAGAGGTTCATAGAATTTTAGAATGAATCATAAAATCACAGAATGGTTTGTGTTGAAAACGATCTTGAAGATCACCTCTTTTCACCTTCAGTGCCACTGGCAGGGACACCTTCCACTAGAGGTTGCTCAAAGCCTCATCCAACCTGGCCTTGAACACTTCCAGGGATGTGGCATCCACAACTTCTCTGGGCAATTTGTGCCAGTGCCTCAGCACCCTCACAGTAAGGAATTTCTTCCTGATGTCTAAATCTACCCTCTTTCAGTTTGAATCTATTCCCTGTTGGCCCATCACTACATGCCCTGGCAAAAACTCCTTCTCCAGCTTTCTCATTCCTTCTTGAGAATACCATGAAAGCATGCAAGTACAGTATTGATTGGCATTCACTGAGAAGTGCAAAAGTAAAAATAATATCTGGGGAAAGATTAAAACCATTGACAATTAGATTTAAAAACAGTGAAGCAAGATAAATTTTAGCTGGACAAAAGAGGGAGAATTGTACGTTAGAGAGCAGGTAAAAGCTTTGGTTGAACATCTGGTTGGATCACTGGTTAGGGAGACAGTATGTGTAAAGACTGGAAGAGAATAGTCTGGACTGAGTTAAGAGGGTTCATGCTATTATAACTATTTCAGTCTTTTGTATGTATAGCATTAGTTGAACTCAAAGAAAAAAATTGGTATTTCTGTTCTTGTGAAGACAGGAGTTGAACTTCGGTGATCCTTGTGGGTGCCTTCCAACTCAGGATATTCTATGATTTGATGAAATTTTATATTATGTTACATGTTAGGTATCAAGAAAGAAGAACTCCAGTAAGATGACTGCACAGGTTTGGAAGATTGTTACTAGATGCTTAATGTTTTGGAAATACTTACCCTGTGAAGTTGTAATCAGCATTTCTTTGGTGAATGGTTTCCATTCTTCGTGAGGCACAAACTTGGATTGTTCTTACCAGTTACTGAGCTTAAGGGACCTCTAGTCTCATCCTAATCAGCCACATCAGAACTTAATTTTCTGTATTTCTGAGACGTTTGAAGAAAGGGAACATAGAGCCTTTGTATGGCCAATTCATAAAAGATACACTTTGAGAGAACACTAAAACTATAGTGGAAGACACAAAAATGTGAGTATCTGAAAAGGATAAAATAAATGGGATTCATCAATGAGAGAAATTAAACCCAAAGAAAGGATCAGGAAAACTACTTTGACCTGGAAAATCTTTAGGACAGAGTCTGTTTTTATTGTTTACTGAGCCTGGCACAATGTGAGTCTATCACAAGTGAAGTAAAAATAGTAGCTACGGACAAAAAAGGGCTCTGGCAGACTGTCACTGTAGATAAGAGCATGTGGGATAATGTAATGACAGTGGTCAAATAGGTAAATATTAAAACTGATTTACTGTAAGCAATGCAAATGTGGAGTTTGGGTAATGGAAAAATGATTTGCTACTTGAAGACAGGGTTAAGTCGTCTGCATTGGTGGGATGTGGATGAGCTGCTTGATTAAGAGAATTGTTTTCCCTGTCCTGGTGTTCAGGGGTAAACTGAAGGGGTTTGATGGGTTAGTAAAATGGCTTCTCTAGAAAATCCTATGTCTGCAATAGCTGCAAGATACCGTGGAGAAAAATATATCTACTATTCTGTAGAGAAACACCTGCCTGATGTGGTTTTTCAGATCTTCCCATGATTTCTGCCATTTCATATATGACCAGTTTCCTCAATATGCTGTGTGGCACAGCTCTGTAAGAGCAAGGTGGTTTTGCACTTAAATAAAATTATCCCATTCTGAACATCTGCTAATTTGGATCGTATTAACATTCAGAAAAAAAGAGGAGGCGATAATAGTTAATGTTATGATTGCTTCTTTCGAGAAACTGTCTGAATTTTGGTAGATCCAGATAATCTGGAGCAAGGCTAATTTTTAAAGCTCTCATGGTATGTGTGCTTAGCTTTGAAAAGTGGAAAATTGAAGCTTTTACTGTATATCCAACTATCCTCTTTATGGGTTCCTCTGTGTATGCTTTACTTTTCAGTTCATTAGGGCATTTGATCTCAGGGGTTTTTTTTCATTATCAGCCGTAGAAATAATCCTGTTACTCATTGTTTCCCATGGTATTTCTGTCTGTGAAGGACTGGGACACTGAGAAGCAACAATGCTGGTGTTTGAATGCTGATTGAGAAAAGCTGATGAGATAAAGGAGATGTTCTTAGAGATGATTTTTCTTTTCTTTCTACTAGCATCCACAATTTTAAACAGAAGTTTTTTCTGAGTTCCAGCATAGCTGGCCAGGCAGATTCTTTGAGGATACTCTGGTCACAGGCTCTGGACAGGACAACTCTCTGCTGTCTGTGGAGAGTCTGAGGGGTCCGTTCATAAATTGGGAAGAAGCAGCAGCATGAGGAGCTGGGATCATTGCTTTCTTTTCTTTGGCTCCTGCTGGGCCTAGTTAAGTTATTAGTACTTTCTTCAGAGGAATGAGACTCCTGCAAGGTCCCCTCTGTGCCCTGCTTTCAGTCCGCAGACCTGGCCTGGAATTAGTGGTTTGCCTTCACACTGCTTGCACACTGGAGTTGTTACAGCTGTGAGCAATTGCAGTTGGCCCTGGCAGCCAGGGCAGCGCTATTCTTCACAGCTGAAAGGAACAGAGATCCTTTAAAAAACTTGACAGGGATCTCTGAGGTCAGCTCTGAGGGGTTGTTTGTTGTGACTGTGAAAATAACTCGATTGTAAAAAAACATTTATGACACTTTGAACTCTATCAGGCAGCCCGTGTTGTCAAGATTATTTTGAAAGATAGAGGATAGACTGGGGATGGAAATATGCTTATTTTTTAAATGAGCTGAGATTAGAGCAAGCGTTTACAGTTTTGCAAATCAAAGAAGCCTGGGACTTGCGTCTTTGGCGACCCCAAAGGCCAGCTCTGTCAGCCAGAAATAAAACTTGCTAGATAAGACAGCACAGTGATACACTGAACCGTTGTCCCTTGGTGACACGGCCCTGCTGTGCTGAACTGCCCCAGATCCACGCCATCGATGGCTCCCCCTTGGGAGAAGCACAACCTTCCATGACCTGTCTGTGCATCAGCTTGTGGCTCTGGAGATGGAGCTGTTTGCACAGTCCCTGTTTGGTTTTGTTGGTTTCATTTTCCAATGGCTGCTTCATTTTGTCCAGTGCCACTCATCCCTTTCTTCTCACCTTTGGACAACCTTGTGATGTATTTCAGATTTTGGCCAGTGTTAGCCTGGACCAGTCCCTTTTTCTAGGGGAGGGAGGAAGAGGAGAATAAAAGCAACCAACAACAACCACTGTTGATTCTGGCTTTGTTAGTTTAAATACCACTGTGCTACAAAAAAGCAAATCTAAGCATGCAGCCTAGATATCAGACTTAGAAATGTATGGTGGTAATTCAGTTTCTGAGGGTTTTTTTCCTATTTCCTTTTTTTTCCTTTTTTCAATTTTTTTTTTCCTCCTTTGATTATGATTCAATTAAAGAACGTTTTTGACCAAATTTGGAGAGAATTTGGTTAAGGCTTTTGAAGAATGTCTTTCTGTTCCAGCTCTCAGTGAAATCCATCCAAATATATGAAACAAAGGGGTTGTTGATACTGTTTCTTTGGAAGTTGTGTTGTATTTTCTCCATGTTTTGAGCTGTGTCCTTGAAATTTGATTTTTGCCTATTTTCCTCTTTTCACTGAGCCTGAATCCAAAGTAACAAAAATTAAGAAAAAAAGAAGAAGAAAAAAAAGATGGGAACTTCTGAGTCTGTTTTCATTTCTCTTCTGTGGCTCCAATAAAAACACTTTGCCAGGATTTCCAGTGAGCATTCTATGCCGGGACAGCTGTAGGGGTAAGCTGAGGCAGGGGAGTACTGTAACAGAACTGTTCAGAAGTCCTTTGTGGGTTCAATAATTGTGGAAATTGATCCCAGTTTGACTGTGCCAAGCTCCATGTCCCTCAACAAGCTGCAGGATTTCCTTTCAAGCTTAATATCAAGTTTAAACAACAATTCCTCAGGTTCTACCTAAATTTTTGCCACTTTGGCTCAAAAGTTGGTCAGCTCCTTTTCATCTCATTGGTGGTAACACCATCCCCATCCTCTTATACCTCTTTCTGCCTTTTATGGAAGAATCCTTCAGCTGCAATATAGTGGGCCCTTTTCCTTTCCTCTTGCTATTCTCGTAAGCCTCTTCTGAGACATCTCAAACATCAGTGCTTAAAGTCTCTAATAAACTAGAACAATAGTGGCCTTCCCTCTGTGTTTCCCTCTTGCCAGTCGTATTGGCAACTCATCCTTGCCAAGATGAGTCTTTAAAGTCAGTCCTGCGTATTACCAGTCTCTCCATCTGACAGTTTGTTCCACAGACAGTATGCTGTGGTTTGTGATTATATTGTGTGTGTCCTTGACTTCATGAGTAATTGCATGTCATAAACATTACTACTAGAATAGTTTTGACAGTTTTCCATAAGAATACTCAGCTAGCTCTCCAGTATGCCTTCCCATAACATAAGAAGTTATTTATTGGAGATAACTGATTTGAATACTCTCTTTAAGAATGGTCTAATTTTCTTTCTGCTGTTTCTTTTTTTTTCTTTCTTTTACTGTTTCAATAGTTTTAGAAATTGGCAATGTTTAGACTTAGTAAAATTTCTTAATAATAAAGAATTCCCTATGTCTCTATAGTTCTGCTTTTGCTTTGTCTTTAGTGTGGTATCTTCTGCCTGATCTGCATTTCTATTTTGAGGTTGGTTTGATTTTCTTTTGTTCCAGTTTAGACTTGTCTGAATGTTTTTTTCGAAACTTACACGTGTGGGGTGGGTCTTTTTTTTAAGAGTCAGAGGGGCTTTTGGTTTGTTGGATTTGAGGAATTAGGTTCCTCACAGAGACTGGTAGAGGAGTTTTTTACATTTTCCATTAAGGAGACTGTTCCTGGGGAACAGTAATCTCTCAGGTATTGGTATTAGCAGTCATGGTATGATATCTGTGGTTGACCTTAGTCTGTTACTGCACCGGCCGCCAGAGTGGCTCCTGAGTGGTCAGACTGGGAAGTTTCCTTAACATCCTTGTTGATGACTGAAACCTGTCTGAGTTTACAGTGTAACTTGTACATATATGTGTGTTCTACAGATTCCACTATTCGTGCTTAGTGAAGTAATATTTACGGTTATTTACACTCATAGTAATACAATGCTTTGCTGTTAACACCCTTGGCTTAGGCATAGTTGCCAAATGCTGTTCCTCAACATGTTACATGTGTTCTTCCCTTTAAAGGTTTTAATATTTTGAAATAATGATTTTTTTTACCAGACTGGAAATGCATCATAATGATGTACATATAATTCATGATTAATGACTCATTGTATAGCAAAAAACACCACCTTGATAGGGGGCCTCTTTCAAAGATTCTTGGCCACTGCAGGAGACCCCAGATTAGGATTTAGAGGTGACAAGTAGATTAAGTTGCTTTCAACTTAATCCAGAATGGACTAGAAAAACAAAATATAGATTTGTTTCCTGACAACACTCTAAAATCTAAATCCATATATTTTCCATCCCCTCATGCTGAATAGAAGTTGTGAACAGGAAAACAAAGGAGTTTTAAGAGCTGTTAGTAAAAGGCTAAAGAGCTTTTGTCTGAACACAAATAAACCTAATTAACTCACTGTAGGGAGCAGAAATGACTTTGTGCTTGTGTCACAAGCACAAAATCTGGCCAGCATCCCTGTTTGAGCCCCAGACACAATCTGCTACACCAGGAGAGTACACTTAATTTCTTTGAGTGGCACCTAGATCCATTTTTAGGTGAATAAAGAGTGGTGGATTTTCCAAAATTTTCCATTGATTGTATTAATGTCAGGTTACAGGTGATTGTGCTTAATCATCCAGGTTTAAAGCTGCTAATCTTACTTGGTGATCACATATGTCAGACATTATTGTGATATCATAAAATTATGTAGTTCGTGTAGCCACTATCTTAAGAGGGTTGCCTTGAACTGTGTAACATGGAATTTATTTTAAGTCAAGCTCAGCCTTATCTTTTTGTGCCAGAAAGCTTTAAAACTTAATAACCTTCCATGACTAAGTAGGAAAAAGCTGCTCTTGCACTCCATTTATTATTACCTGCAGCAATGGGAAGAGGTAGGAAAATAAAAGATGGTGGGAAATCCATCTGCTGTGATAAAACTACTGTTGGTTTACAGCAGTACAGTGTTTGTTGACAATGAGAGGGGAAAGCTTTAGAGATGGGGTAACATTTCTTCCACATGTGGTTAAACAGGGTGTGGGCTTTGTTTATCAAGGCTGTGTTCCCTACAGCACTTATCTGTGGAAAGAGAAATATATTCAGAGGGAAAACTCTGCTAAAAAAAAAATAAAAATAGGAGTGCTTTGTTGTGGTGCTGTCAGCAATCTTGTTACTGCTGCTGGCGTGACTGTTTGCTGTGATTCTTCACTGAAAAGCACTTTTTCTGGAATTTTACATGGCATCTGCAGATAATGCCCAAAGGCATAATGGACAAGATGCCCAGAACTAATTGTCTGCGACATGGAGGGAAGTTTATAGTGCTTCAATTTTGAATGAGTAACTCCAATTACTTGAGGACATTTTTAGAGCAGCGGTATATTTGATAGAGGGAGGGGGAAAACCCAAACACAGCTTGTCAATGGAATCTGTTGATGCTGGCGTTCAGTGCTGTAGATATTAACAGTGGGATAATACTTGCAATTCATTTAGCTTGAAAAACAAAAGCAGCCAGAGTAAGGCCAAGGTTTAGAATAATGAGTCTCCAAAGGTAGGCTCCTCACTCAGTGTTTATTTGCTTAATAAGGACGATTGCTTATTAAAAGTGTCAAGTACTCGCCAGGTCCTATTAATACCAGCAGAACTAGTAGCAAAGGAAGTAACTAAGAATGGTGGCATAATCGTTAAGTTGATTTTGTGCAAGGTAATCTGTGCATGTGGTCAGAAACAAGCCAAGTATTCCGTCTGCGGGTCCTGGCCCAAACGAGCCTACTCTGGTGTAAAATAATATCAAAAAACAGAATTGTGTGTTAAGAGACAGGAAGGTAACAGGGCTAGTAGAAGAAAGATCCTATTGTCAGCTCAGGGAGGTGTATGTTTCTCCATTGGATTGATGTGGTGTTTTAACTGTCCTCATTCCTACAGGCAGCACGGAAAGCAAACGTTGAGGGATAAGGTCGCTTGGCAGGTGGACTTGGCCGGTGTGCCCTGTGCAGAAGGGGCAGCATGGAAGGTGACACTGGGGCACCTGTGTGCCTTTGAAGGAGGAGGCAGGAGACACAGGCAGATTGGAACACACATGGCCAGTGTGATGGGAGCTCAAAATGTAGGCTTGCTGTGCAGGGGACTGAATTAGTGTCAGATGACATCATATGCAATTACTGATTATATTTAGAATATGTGGTAATATGTTCTGAGACCTTCCATATGTTAATTATGCAAGCTTCGATGTATGTCTACAGGAAGCTTGTGAAGTCAAAGCAAGCCAAGGTAGGGAAAATATTTTCTCTATATGAACTTTAAACATAGTTCTGCAAGAAGGTAACATGCCACAACCAAATTTATTTTCAGTTTAAAGTTAGTTGTCTTTAATGTATGCAAGATTTGCATACTTGAGTATTCAGGCTTCGTAGATATTTTGGGACATGAAGGTGTTTGCTCCATTATTATCAAATGTGGTTTTGTGGAAAAGTAGAGAGCAAATATTTCTAATGCATTACATTTTAAAATTAATTTTAAGGCTCGAAGACCTCTGTGGAATCTGCTGACCAACATTAAAAATATTGCCTCTGAAATACCTTAAAAACTTACTATATGTGAATGAGCTAAAAAATCCCATAAACAACCCCCTTTCACACAAGCACCCAAATCAAGACCCAAAAAAGCTCTTGTAAGTTTCCATTTTATGTGTAAGGTCTCTTTTACTATCCTCCTGATCATCCTTACAGTGGTCTCGGCAGCATAAGACCAAATACTTGAAAATGTGACTCTTCATGCAAATAAGAAGATTTGTGTTGGTGAATAGCCTGGACCCTTAAACTTAAGCAAGGGAAAGATTAAATTAATTAAAAGCACATAATTAGTCTAGGCTGAAGTGGGACTGGGGTAGACTACCTGCAGAATTTTCCTTCTACCTTTAAAAAATCCTAATCTATTTTACTGCCAGTAATGCATGAGTTTCAGCTGAGCATCTGTGGGACAAAGTAATTTTATTATTTTTTAAATAGAAAGTATTTGTCTTTTACAGAAAATCTAGTGAAAAACTGACTTTTCTGAAAAGACTGTACAGTTTTGCCTGTGTACTTAACCATTTGATTTGAAAACTGTGGAAAGAAACTGTTGGAAATTGTAGTTCAGCTGTCTTATGTTTCCAGTCTGTCTGGATAGATTTCATAATAAAAATTGCAAAATTTTTGGATAATTAGATATAATCTGTTTGAGGAGCCCAGTTCAGACAGTGTGTAAAACAGTAAATTCTCAAACTAGAACGTTATATCAATAAAGACTTCAGATTTGAGATGCAATAGATATTTTTCTGTAGAAAGTCTAGTCTTCTTTCTCCTCCCGCTCCTCCCCAGCATTTATTAGAAAGCTTAAATTTCAGTGTTTTAGTGGAAAATATTTGACTGACCTGCTTAAATATTTTTGTTTCAGAATAATGCTTCACTCAAAACTGTTTAAAACCAAAACTGTGATTTAGTCCAGGTCGCATGGGAAGATGTCAGGGCCGAGAGGTGTTTTGGGGAAGAATTTCCCTTCTTCCTTGTCTTTTGACAAGTACCTCTTCTCCCCCAAATACTTTCTCTTTTATATGTGGGACTGAACTACTACTCCACACACACAGGGAGTACAAATGCTTCTTGGGATATTTAATTGAAGTTGTTTTTGTAGTAAAATCCAAGGTGGGAGCGTCCCACCATTGGTGTTTGAAATGTGAACTTGTGCCTTCACATTTCACCTAACGCTACCTTCTTTTCATCAAAGACTTCCAAATATATAACATTCATTTCTCTGCCATGGTGGTATGAAAGCACAGTGACAGCACTTGCTGTCATTGGACAAACTGGGACTGTTTGCTCTTTTGAGCTTGCTAATGAGCAAATGGAAGAAACCAATATCATTAATCTTGCATTTTTGTACTCCGGTATTTTTGTAAAAAGAGAACTTTTATTTTATTATTATTTTTTTTAAATCCCCATGGATAAGGTGGAGTAATAAACTTTTCCGTAACTTTCCTAAACCGAATCACATAAGTGCTGTGGAATGGGCTCTTCCCATACTGGTCAGGCAGGAGGAGGTATTTGTTGACTGACCCTCAAAGTCCTCTGTGGTGTGGCTGTAGCTGGTGTGAAGCAATGGAAATGACCGAATGCTAACACTGAGGGGGGTGAGGAACCAAAAGGAGAAATTTGTGCTGGTGGTTAGGAAGGTGAAATGGGCATCACAGGGACATGGTAAACAGTGCACAGGAGAAGTCTTGACTGGAATAGATGTGAAGGATGTTTGATTTTCTGTTAAGGCAGGTGGTTTTGCACCAGGTGTTAGCAATAAAATTTTCTGCAAAAGAAAAATGAAAAATCACTTGGGAGAATGCTGAAATAACCTCTGTTAGACACCCTCATTTGGGCTGACTTTAAAAAGGAGTAGAGGTATCTTTCTGCTGTTAGAAGGAGAACAACAGCTGGGAATTGTACTATTATGTGAAAGTTCAGCCTCCCACGTTATGGAGTCTGTTGATAATGTCGCAGAGTCCAACAAAACCCAGTGCAACTGACAATATTTTAGGTTTGGTTTTGGTAAGCAGTGAAGGACCAGAAGAAGACCTGGAAAATAACTGAGCAGTTTGATTGAGCATAAATACAAGACTTGTCATAAAATGCATTTACCTTCATTTTATGACTGCATTGTTGTAGTGACTGGATAGAATATTTTCTTTTCAGATATCACTGCACATTTCTTCCCTGCCTGTTTTTGTCAGAGTTCTTCAAAAGCTGCTCAACAGGAACTCCAAACTGCTTCCCACAGGGTGTAGTGTTCTCTCTTGTTCTGATTTACAGCTACCCAGGGAAGTTCATCTGCACCATTACTGTGTTCAGGTTAACTGTCTATATGAAAATAATGTGCTTAGAGTTTTAGAGCCTCCTGTCCTTTTAATGGTGTTGCAGCTTTGGTGTTTTGAGATGCTGGAAGCTGATTCTTTGCCTTGGAAGGTCAGTCTCTTGTTTCGTAAGAGACAGATTGGGAAAGGCTTCATGCCTTTTTCTTTTTTTAATCTCATATTTGGCTTCTTATAAAAAGGAGAGATGCTTATGGGAGCAATGTTTTATAGTTTTGTCAGCATGAACAAAGAGAAAAGCCAAGAAATAGCCAAGAGATGACATCTTGATGTAGATCTTCTATACATGTACAAACCCCCAAAAATGCTGAAAAGTGGAATTCTGTCTCTTACTGTAGGCCCACCTATAGGTGGGAATAGAAGAATAATGAAAGAGTTGCTATATATGTGAGAAGTTAGCTGAATAGTACCCTTTCCTAGTGTTGATCTTACAGAATTACAGCCTGCCACTGCAACTGTCTTTAATCATTTGCTTGTCCAGATGAAGGCTCCTTGCCTCTTTGAGTACCTCATATAATGCAATAGATGATGGATATAATCTAGAATAATACATAACATATACAAATATATGTAAAACTAACACATAACATAAATGATTTCTGTATAATATATATATATCATGTTGGAAAATGAGCTGAAACAGACTCTTTAAAGAAATCCCTTTTCCTGTTACAGAAAGGAACAAGATTCTCATGATGTGTATGTACAGTGCAGAGGGAACTCAACACCCAGGTAGTAGTTCACTGCATGGCATTTAAAATCAGTTTAATGATACCAAAGTCAGCAATGGATTATAACACCAATCTTTTCTTTGCTTCAGAAAAATTTTAAATATTCATGGCCAGGATCTTACTGAGAGGAAACTCTTCAGAGGATAAGGGTCTTCCTTTGTTGCTGTTGACTGGAGAGTGAATTTCCCCAAAGGAGAGGGAACAGAATATGGTGCCATCCAGAGAAAGCCACACAACCTCATTGCAATGCTCACCTGTGAACAGACTCACATAACAGGAGAAGAGAATCAAATGGTGCAATCTCTGACCACCTGTCCGTTATCTGCAATTGGAATTAGATATTGTCCAGAGGAGAAATGATGGTCAGTGAGTCAGTTCAGTTCAATTTCTTTCCCCCTTGTAGTGCTCAGGGGTAGATCATTGAGTGCTTTCTGCTTACCAGGATAGCTACCCTGATTTATAAAATCAAATAGTCCAACTGACTTGTTAGACACTTAAAATGAGTGGCTTGGTCTTTGCTTAGGCTTCCAAATGTAAATAATAGCACAGAGGGGTCCAGAGGATTGGAAAAGGAACTTGGCTTAGATTCAAGGACAATCAAAACAGCAGAAGAGGCAGAACATAATTGGTGGCCTGTCTGATAAAGGTCAAAAAGCATCTATGGCAAAGGTAACAGGAAGGACCCTCAGAGCCCCAGCAGTTGTGTTCTATCTTTGGACTGACATGGAAAATTGCAAGCACTGAACAGCATCATGGTGGTACTGCACTCGAATTTAAGGACTTTTCCTGGAAACAGCCTAAGAGCAACTCCAGTCAGGTAATAAAAATCCCTCCTCAGACTTTCACCGTAAGAATTGACATAGCTCTGATGCATTAAGACACTGAATTAGTTGGACAATGCTGTAATCTTCTTCATTTCCCAAAGTATAGGAGTTAAAGAACTGAATAGTGTTAAAGCATTTTGAATGCCCCTAAGACCTGTTTGGATGGTTCTGGCTGGAGGAAGTGGTGTCTTGCCATTTCTGTGTGACAATAGCTCTTCGTCTGTGTACCTCTAATTGTGCATCTAATGCACACCAAGCAAATAGGATTGCCCCATGGCAATGCTTGGTGCTATTTTAGGTTTGAAACTCTTGTTATTTCAGATTTTAGAAAACTTGAAACTCTCCACTTTGGTCTGGCTTTGTGTTGCTGGATGTTCATGTTCAGTTTCAAAATGAGGTTTGGCTAAATGAGGCACTGCATAGCTGTATGCATAGTCACAGATGTGCACAGTTGGGCACTATCTGAGGCTTTCCCAAATGTGCTTTCATTCCTTTCTCCAGTTCATATGTCCAAATCATTCCTGAGAGAAGTCTAGCACCAAACGTAAGAGAAAATATTTTGCCCTTTCAAGTTTGAATCTCTAAATGTTACTGTTCCCTTTGAGGTAAGTGCAAGATTTTTATTTCCCTGTTCTAAGCAGGATAGAAAATTGCCAATATTTTTTTTTTCTCTCCTCATCTTCACAGGATTTATCCATGTGCAATCACTGCTGATTGGATTCTCCCTTTTCAGGCACCCAGCTGTGCTGCCTGAATGCTCACCCCAGCCTGCCTGCCAATTTTAAATGCTTTACAGGGTCATGTTTTTATTCAAGCCAATCTGAATTGCACATCACATCAAATGTTCCACTTCAAAAAACCCACAAAAAATCCACCCAAACGAGCTACCAAAAACCAAACCCACCCTATCCCCCAAACCCCAACCGCACAGGTCTTATATTTCTGGGATATCCCACTGTAGAATGGCATGTTTGTCATGACAAGAGATGCATCCGAGCAGGAGTAAAGTTGGGCCTCTCCTGAGAATTTCAGTGTTTGGTTTGCACTGTTCCTCCTTGAATATCTCACCTTTTCTACCACGACAGAACTTTTTCCTCAGTCATCACCTTTGGGAGCTTAAGATGCCTTATGGCAACAAACCTCTTCCAACCACCTTCTGCAGGAAATGGAAAAAAAATTTCATGTCATATAATGAATGAAGTTGCGTAATGATTTTCCATGTTGAAAGCTTCATTATTTTATACAGAAGATCTTTTCTGTATGTACTTTTTTCTTCACTGATTTGAAAGCTGAGGTACTTTTGTGAGCCAACCCATTATGAACTTGGGGGAATCAAAGCTGATTTTGTGGCTCGAGGGGAGACTTTGTGAAACTTAAAGTATTCATGAGCTTTTGACTACAAACCAGAGAAACTGCAGTAGTTACAGTTTTGATTGCTATGGCTCTAATTCCCACCAGAGACATCTCTCTCCTGGATGATTGTCTTCAAAGTATTTCTCCCCTTAATAAGCTCGAATGATACCTTGACATGTTCTGGTTGGGCTGCCGAGGCTGCAAGATGTAAACAAATATATGTTTACATAAGTTGTCATTGTTCTTTCTCTTCCCTTCTTTTTTTTTTTTTTCTTTATTGGTCAAAAGGCATGTGACATTTTTGTCAAAATCAGCTCTTGAACACTCCAACGTTATTGTCGTAACAGCTTCTGTTAAGAAGGCTTTAGGGTTCATCAAAACCCAAAGATAACCTTTGAATAATAACATATGTAAACTTTAATTCAAAGACCTACTGGAAATAGTGGAAACCTGAGAAAAAGTTGTCATGGAAACCACTAACACTGAGATATGGGTGAAAAAAGAAGCTTTCATTCAGAGACCACAATTATTTGCAAAAGAATCTGTGAGCTTCTGAAACACTTTTTTCCTGCTCAGTTCTGATGGTAAGAGTGCTTTTAATTTTCATAAATGTATGTGTGGATTCACATGTGTACAGAGATAAGGAACACTGTGCTTTGTGCTAGATGAATAAAAAAAGAGTTGTGGAAGATGAAATTGCTGAGAATCAAAGAGACAGACTAAGAGGAGGATTTTGTTGGCCTCTCATGTTTGATTAAAGCTTTTCCATTTTTGATAAAGTGTATTTAATTTTTGTTGACTGAGCACAAAAGAGAAAAATGTCTGTCTAAAATAAATGTATGGGCATGATGTGGAATAAAAAGAGAGTATCTGGCAAGCCTGGCTGATTAAAAAATAAAATGGCAACTGAAATCAAGAAGAGGAAAGGAAATCTGTGTTTATACTCTGTATTTTAGGTATTCTTCTGTTGAGTTTGCCTTGCTAAAAGTTATTCAACATTCCTAGCAAATGCATAATATGTATTTAAATATGGATTTTACAGCAATTGTTTTAAATTCAAATGTTTAAATTATCTAAAGATTGTGTTGGACAATGATAGGTCTGTCTAATTTAAGTAGATCTAAAATTAAAATGTCACCTCTGTCTTTACCGAGCTCCTTCAACTCAAATATTTAAGTGTTACAGAATTCTTTGTAATGTACTGAACTGGCAATTCTGCATAGAAGACTCAGGCTATGTTCTCAAAGGCCTATGCCATACACTTTGAGACATCTGAAGTATAGAGTGACTTTAAATAGGGAAAGACAAGTCAGATCTTGAATTTTTTTTTCTGTGTTATTAAGCTTCATGAGAAAGAATTTACAGAAAAGACTTGCAATGATTCTTCAAGACTAATAGAACTTAGAACAAGATCTCAAGCCTTCTGGGACGTAAGAACATTCATAACTGTTTACAGAAATTGTTCACAAAGCCGAGAACCTTATATCTAGGAAAGGGGTATACGCAGGGAGATGACTGGGGAACAGTGAGAACAGGTCACACACATATTGCTCTTTCTGTCCTTGTGCTTTTCAGGCCAGCTGTGCTCACCTCAGAGAATTTCCTGAGTATGCTCATGCTTTGTCTACTTTGTGATCTACAATGCACCTTTACAAAGGCCTGCTTGTTTTTAGGCTCACATGCACCAAGGTAAGGAGTTCCCTGGGTCTGCTGTGCCCAGTGGATTCAGAACCACTCCCCCTAAATTCCTGTGGCGGTCTCATGGCAGCTACACAGCATGGACCCTACTTCCCCTTGGAAGAAAAAGGGAACAGTCAATCCTTATCTCTTTGTCAGATTTCACAGACTTCAACCATGTGACCCCGTGTCATCTTTCCTGAGCTGGAAAGTTCCCTTCCTCTTAGAGAGGTCATTGTGGACTTTGACAAGCCCTGCTTCTCGTCTGAATCCTTTCCAGTTCTAAGTACTGGTTGTGAGGTGATGGGGCCAGAACAAGACACATTATTCAAGGAATGAATGAACCTCCAATCCAGCAAAATAGCATTTGGATGAGGGGGATTACCTCAGTTTTTGTAATAATGCCATAAAAGTCAGGCATGGCATTTCTTGGTTTGTTCATGAAACATGTATAAGCAATCTATATTCCTCTGTGCCTGCTGTGCAACACTTCTTTCCAAAGTTCAGCACCATTCAATAACAGGTTTTGTGCCAATTTTGCAGGAAACAGTTTTGAGGTTGTGGTCTTTTTAGACCTGGATGATCTTGGGTCTGTGATGTGTCTTGGGTTGTTTGCAGTATTACTGTGATAACTGGGCACTCAATTCCCATTTTCCCCACAATGTTGAGAAGGCTTAATAACATACAAGAGGTAAATAAGTAAGACTTAAGGTCAAGTTTCAGCTGAAAGAGCAGAAATACTTGGAGAAAGATGAATTGAATAAAATTGTAATCCTTGTTGTAGATCAACAACTGGGTAGTCAGCTAAACACTGAATTTTCTTTCTAGAGGTACTGCAGGCATATTCTTGCTATTACAGATGGAGGGCTTAAAGTCCACAGAGTTCAGTGAATTGCTGCTTTTGGGTTCTGACACAAAGCTGGGGAGACAGGCTTATCTCTCAATATCAGGCTACTCTCTGCTGGCAAGCTCTCATCAGAGTTTGTCCACCCTATCTGTTTTGACTTGGAGATCTAACAGTTTCATGGTGTGGTTTTCATGGAGTTACTGAACTATTGTGTCTTCCTCCAGGCCTTGATGACTTCTCTCCCTGTTTTATTTATTTGTTTATTTCTTACTCTAAGCGTAGCTTCCTGTTTCTAACCCAAACTAACACATTTTTTGAGACTTGCATCACCTGCTGCTGTGGTATTTAAAATACAAATGCAAACAAGCTCACAGCTCTTCTCACTGGAGATAAGTGCCTTGGATATTTGAGGGGCATTATTTCTGGTTTGGTTTGTTGCCCTCTTCCTAATGCAGAGTTTTGAAATGATGCTGTGCTTCTTTGAGCACTAATACTTAGCCTTTCCAATGGGGGATTATTTACTGTTGCATGCTTGATTTTGACTAGGAATAGTGAGGCAATAACCTCACATCTTAATTAACCAGAATTTATGATGCAGGGTTCAAGCTCACACTCTGCTTTGGTGTCAGTGCTGTATGACTCACTAAAAATCCCAATACAATAGTAAAAAATCTTAATTGGTAAAATGATCACTCTTGTTTTAGCACTACAGGCCCTGGAGACAGAGCTAGTGAATAAAGATGCAGACTCCTAGATACCTGGTGAGAGCTGCTGTTGACTCATGCTAACAATTATATAGAAAAAGTAGGGTTTCTTCTGCATTTTGAGTTTGCCAATGAAACTTCATGTTGAATAAGAATGACATAACTGGGCCAGATCCATCTAGTCCTGCGCGTTGGCTCTGACAGCGACAGTAGTGGCAATAGAAGACAGGAAAAAAGAACAAGGCAGTGTTTTAGTTCCCGAGCCAAAGGTAGTATCTGAGTTTAAAAGCAAAGTTGGGTAGCAGCTCTTTATTCCTGCTGCCTCATCTGTCACCAGTGTGTATTTATTGCTTTCTGCGAAGTGCTGCACTGACATTACTGTGTGCAGGACCAAGGACTGCAAAGTCTCAGACTGCAGTACTGATATCCTTCACCTGGAGAGAAACCTAAAGAAGTCAGATAAAATTGCTTGTTTTTTCTGTAGCTTGAATTGACACTTTGTCTTGAACTGCTAAGGGGCTGTGTTAAGCCTGTGGTAGAAATGATTCTTAGAAGAGCTTAGCTGACTACTCTGCAGTGATTCTGTTGATACTAGGATAAAACTAGTAAAGGTTTAATAAGGATTTCAAGCAGGTAGCCCACACCATTCATTTTACATGAGTGGTTATTTACTCGTGTCTGTTTAGCTGCTCATTACCTTGCCCTTCAGTGCAATTGCTAACTAAAGACTAATTCATTCCTGTTTTTATTAAAGCAAGTGTACTTGGTGCTGTTATGATGAGCAACAGAGTAAATCCATTGTGGAAGAGAATTACAGCTGGAGCCAGAGGGGTTTTAGGAGATCAGCATAAGAGTTTTTGGTGGAAGAGAATGGTAGTTTAATAAAACATGAAACAGGATTAATGGTGTAGATAACCTTAAAATACTGACTAGCAAAGAGCATACTTGCAATTATATATACATGTACAGGAGTAACTGGCTGATAGTGAGTGCTTGTGTTTCAAAAACACAGTGAAAATGGTATAAAATGCCCTACATACTGATTGTTTGTGTTCATGTAGTTTACTGTGAATGTTAACTAATTGGAGAAGCAAACAAAACCAAGTTTTTTTCTCCCATTCTGTGAAAACTGATTCTGGAAAATGAAATTCATGATAGCAAATTTCACAGAGTTTAACTACTAACTATGCTGTAAATGCTGGAGCAGGCTCAACAGTCTCTTGGGTTGGTTTTCCATTCTCACACAAACTGTCTGTCTGTTCCAGGACCCCCACCATGCTCCAGGGGTGTCCATGTGGCAGGACGTGTTTTTCTGATGGGAGCAGCCACTAACCTGCCCAGCATGCAAAGTGCTGCACTGAGCTCCCACAAACAGCAGGTGATTTCTTTGGTGTCAGGTTTTTTGGAGCCTTTTAGCCATGGGCTATGCTGGGGAATGAAGTCTGCCTCCAGCAGATTCTTCCAGACCTCTGAGGGCAATAAACTATATTTTTTCCTGAGACCTCACTTGTTAATTTTATAGATGCTCATTTTTTGAAAATTAACTCCAGCAAGCATTTCCCATGTGTATTAGTTCAACTTTGCCATAACCTTTTGTACTAATATTTTCATTTAATTCACAGCAACAGTGAACGAAATTAATAAGGTAATGCTGAGATTTTGCTTACAACACCCAGTGTCAACAATATGGCATTACAGGAATGGTTTGTGACTGAATTGCCATTCACCTTTTGCTGTTGTTGAGTTTTAGGCTATGTACACTGAAATGTCACTTCAATGAGTTTTTATTAAAAAAAAATTTAACGCATTTTTAATAATATTGTGACAGATTTTCCAAAGATGTTGGTTTAGTTCTGCTAGAAATGGATCTGTTCTTATCACACTTTCTAACACCAGCAGTGCCTGGACTTACGCTAACAGAGATTTCATAATAGCTATGCTTTATTTCATTTGTTGTACACATATCAAGTAATCAAAAGCCCACAAGTATTTAGGTTTTGTTCTGCTTTGATCACAAACTGTTTCCCCCAAGTGCAGGTTTTTTGGTGCTAAGTTTGCAGAGCAAGGATAGAAGTCTTTGGCGCTCACGGAAGGAACTTGCAAAGAGGTTTGGAAAAACGGAGTGGCTTCATCCTTGAGCCTTTCTTTCGGGATGTACTTCTGATATGAGGCTATTGCTGTGTGGAATGGAGTGGCAATTGCTGTGTGACATACGTGCAAAACCAGTACGGCTTCTTTTAATAGTGCTCACTTACCTTAACATCAGAGCAGTTTAGTATAAAATCCTCATTCTGGACGAGTGCGGGTTCCAAGCCAGTAACTTCCATGCGGGCTGAACAGGAGCAGGGTGCTGTGTGCCTCCGTGGCTTCTGCATGTGCCAGCCTCTGAGGGTGCTGCAGGCTGTAAGAAGGGATGCAGCAAATGTTTCTTACATGCTGTTTAGTCTCTCAGCTTTTGCCCTGGAGGATCAGTGTGCATGCTGTTATTTGTACCACTTTGTGGGGGTTCTGCTTCAAACCAACCCACAACTGTGTTCTTGTGGTAAAAAGAGAAAAGGGAAAGGTCAAAGAAGTGTGCTCTGCATACAGGCTGGGGTGTGGTAAGACTTGCCTTAGCTTCTGTGAGAACTTTTTGATTGTCCTTTCGGAAAACTCCATCTCCAGCACAGTGAACTTCACCTCTACATAAAGAAAGCTGTGTTTTGCTAGTGTGTCATCACTGCTGACAGTGTGATTTTCATCCTGCAGCTTTGGGAGAGCTCTTAAACATACACCTGCAGTACCTGAAGGCTGTTTTGTGATGAGCAGATGAGAACAGTGACCTGGCATTAGGCTTTTTTTTTTTTTTTCCACTTGGAAATCTGTGATGGGAGAGCAGAGTAAGTCAGAACCACTTCTGACAGTTTGAATTGCAGAGGAGAGGTGTTGCAACATCTTCATTTATCCAGAGTTTATTAGAAGCTCTTGGCTTTCTGTCTGGGTGTGCTCTGCTGTTGTAGTAGGTGTGTGTCAGTTAAGACTGTGGCACCTTCCACAGAAATAGGATAAATCCTTCAGTTGATATGAGGTGGTAAGAACCTACTAAAAAGACATTGCTTCCAGTTTCTCCGTGCAGCTGAAAGCACGACCTCAGCATTCAATAGAAAATTAGACAGGAAACAACTTCCCATTTCTAGAAATTCCTTTATCCATTTTTTGCCCCCATATAAAGTTCTGTAGGACTTGATAAAGAAAGTGGAGGTTAATGAGCTGCTGCAGCAGCATACTGAAGTACTTGTTTAAGTTTCAGCAGATAGGCAGTTCTTTGGAAATCTGAAGATTAAACCCTGGCACCAGTGGAATGAGTAGCAGACTCCCATTGACTTCAGTGAGCCAGGATTCAATCTAATTTCCTAATTAAATGATCCTGTTCTTCAGAAAAAGCATTAGAAAGATAAATGTTCAGTAATTGCTTTGACTATTTTCAGTGAAATCTATTTGCTTAGGATAACATTTTTCCATGACAGTGAAATAACTACTTCTGTGATTTCAAACCGTGCAAGAGATGAATATGAAGGTGAGGTAGTATGTTTGTGGATTATGCTCTCAAGGTAATGATATTGGACTCCCTTGTTGTGGTGAATCAGTTTCCTTCGTTTGCTCACTTTCCAGTCTCAGACTGTTGAAATCAAAGACAGCAAAAAGATGTTTAGAATACTTCTGCAAACATCAGCTCTTAAAATAACATTGTAGTTTTTTACATTCAGACATGAATATAATTATTTAGAAGATAAAAGCCTGTGGAAGGAGGATCTTTCTCTTGTAAACCATTTCATCATTATTCCTTTTGATCTAATTGGCCTAAAGCAAAATTCCTCTGTATTTTCCATTACAGAGGAAGAAAAGGGACTTTTTTTTGCTGCTTCAAGGAGAAAAAAAAAGTGATTTGACTGCCTCTATTCAAATAAATTGTTCCATTTACTACCTTTGCGCTGGAGAATTATTTTGCATTTGTAGAATTAGTCCTAAAGATTTGAGCAGGTTTTCTGAATGAGGTGAATGGTGTGTTTTAAATAGAAGAATAAAATCAAAACCAAAAGTTGCCTGAACAAGCCCCTCTGCCGCAAAAGAAAGAAGATCACATTGTTACTGAAATGTGGGTCACAGCAGGGTATGCTTCATACGTTTAATTGAATCTTTTTATGAATGGCACACTCCCATGCATTTCTTATTAAAGGAAACACAATGTTTTCATTTATTGGGAGGTAGGAGCAAGACTTGCATTGAAGAGATTATAGGGTATGATTTATTCACCACCAGCTGCCAGTGCTTCCGACCTGTGAGATGATACCTTATGAGAGGGCTTTCTAAGGGCAGGGGAGTTGGGATTTTATCTGATGCCCTGGGGAAATACGTTCTTCAAGGACATGCCCTCCTGCTCCCTAGAGATCTGGACTCAAAGACCAGCTGGAGAGTGAAACTGCCATTTGAACATTAAATCTGGTAATGCAGCATTTGAAGGAAGGATGTGTCTTCTTTTCCATGTCCATGTTGAGCAAGGGAGTACAGCACAGAGACACTGAGTTACCAACGCCAGCTCAGGTGAGTATTCCATACAGCATTCCGCTTCCAAGCAGAGATTTCAGCTGTAAGCCAGCCCTACTTCTGGTTCCCCTGTTAGCTCACACAAAGAGCCATCTTGAGTGTCTCTGCCCTGCGTTGTGTTGTCTTCCCATTTTGGACTCAGTTTGTTGGGAAGCCAGATAGAAGCCTTTTTTCATGTCAAAATATCCTCAGCAATGAAACTATGATCCAGGCAGAGGTTGCTAGGAGGTTAGCTGGAAAAAAAAAATTAAAAAAATTCTTGTCTTCCTAGGAAAAATTATCCAAGGTTTACAGTTCCTTTGGACTCTGAGAGAAGACAAGGCTCCTAGCAAGACTGGAAAAGATGGAAAAGCAATTCACTGATCCTCTTTATTACTACATCAATCCACAGGGATGGGGTAAGATGATGATGTTGGGTCCTGTCTGTACTGATACAGAATTGCTTGGGGATGTTTTCATTTGATTTAGATGTATTCCCTCTGATAGTAAGATAACTTCCTGAAAGGAAATAACATCTGATTTGGACAGATGTCTGTCATTGTAATTATAAGCTTTCAGGTGGTTAGTGACAGCAAAAATGGTCAGAATCAAAATATTTAGGCTGCCTCCCAAGTGTGTTCTAAATCAGATTGAGCCCTTGCACAGAAACACGAAATAAATAAGCACATCCTCCCTGGGGCCTCTTGCACATACAGATACAAAACAGTTCTTGCCAGGGGAAGGTAAACTGTGTTTGTTAAAGCCAGAAAATGAATCCATACAAAAAGAAAGAGTAAAATCCCCCTCTGTAACATTAGCATGAGTTCACTATTTATTTTCTAATAACATTCAGAATTGGGCCACAGTTTCAATCTTCCTCTTCTGATTTGAAGCAATAACAATAACCACAGAAGGGTTTTGGAAAGGCTTTTTTTTGTTTGGTCCTCCTTAGAAGGACTAGAATCATCTCAGCCAAAGATTTCGGAGTTTGATTTTAAGATCTCAGCTCTGCTTCTTTCTTTTTTTCTACCTCTCAACAAGGTCCTCGGCTGGTGCAATTTCTTATCATGGAATAATCTGTTCTGTGTCTTGCAGGGGAAACATAATCTTTGTTGTCTCTGTTAGCCAAGTCATCAACAGGGAGAAAGAAGAATATTTGGGACTCTTGAGCAGATTCTTTGCTTGGATTTCTTGCTTGCTTGGGAGTGTTTTCTTCTCCCCAAACACCATTTGAAGCAAGTGCTTTTCCTTTTCCAAGCCCTGCTCATTACCCAGGACTCCCTTTCAATACCAGATTCATATTAGTGAATGTTTATGCAACTTTCCAAATGTTCCAGGAGAAAGAAGAATTCTTTGCCAGCTGTAAATTTGGGATGTGGGCTTATTTGATGGTAATAGGTCATCACATGAGCTAATCAGTAGGTGATTACTTTAACATGAAAGGAAAACACAGTATAAAAACTTTATTGTATTCCATTTGTCCTCCTCATGCAATAACCCTAAGTTACTTCCATATATTTTTTTCCTTTTTGTTTTGAATTTAACATCCTAGGGCTATTAAGTCTGCTTTACTGCTTTTCCGTATCTTATTTCAAGATCTGACCTTACACAGGATTCGGTTCATCAGTTAATAATTAACAAACAGGCTTCTCTCCAATCACAAATACTTAAGTTCTTTAAATGATGTTTATTTTGATCTCTCTTACAGGAGAATCATTTATGCAAACTCCTCTAACCTTGAAATGGAATTCAGACTGCCTGCAATTACCTGCAAAGTATGAATTAGCACAGTAAGAAGCCTTTTTCACTTTACAAGCACTTTTTTTTTTAAAGTTCAGGGTCACTCCTCAGCCTCACGTACAGAAGGCAGAATGGTTTGGTTTCTCATGTCCTGGTTTCATGTCACATCATCTTAAAGAGACAAGCAGCACTGGCCCTGCTCAGTAGAGAGGATTTGTGTGGGCTGAGTGACAGGTCGCTGGCAGCAATTGGCAGCTGCCAAGTTATGAGTGGGCAAATTGCCTGTGTCCTACACCCCATGCTCCCACTTTGCAGCTCTCTTATAGCTGTGGTTGAAAGATGGCTTGCAACAGGTAAGAAATCTCCCCAGTTATGGAGCTTCCACAGGAAAAGGTGTTTCCAGTGTACTCATCCACTGAAAATTTGACATTTCCGTGTCCGTGACAGAGTAGAGGGGGCTTGTAATTTTTTTTCCTTCTAGAGTAGAGCAATCATGGAATTTTCTGTTTGATAAAGATTCAGAGGTTTGGAAACTGCCCTTGCATGCAGCTAAGATTACCTGTCTTTTTTTGAAGTGTGCATCTTGCAGTCAACCCTGATCTTTGGGGGAAAAAAGGCGAAGGAGTCGGTAGCCATGCAGAGTTTCCCAGGCCCATAGCAATCTGCCAAGAAGCTGGAAGAGCCCAGGCTGATCCACAGTGAAACTTGGGATTCCAGAACACTTGGAGAGGCAGCACCAGCGAAGCCAACCTATGGAAAACCTGAAGGCAGGTCTGTGCTTGCTTACAGGCTTTTTCCCTGTCACATGGTGAGGAAGACTTCAAGGATTAAGGGTAAGGGCAGAGTCAGCTTTCAAGCTGATCCTCTCTCTGAACTAATTCATTCTAGTGGAACATTTCAGTGAGAGTCATTTCCCAGTGGAAAAATGCAGTGCTGGAGCATCATCCGGCCAGCTCTGATTCCTGTTTTATTCAGGACTTGA
The DNA here is from genome assembly GCA_035584735.1 of Pseudotriccus pelzelni. Lineage (NCBI taxonomy): Eukaryota > Metazoa > Chordata > Aves > Passeriformes > Tyrannidae > Pseudotriccus > Pseudotriccus pelzelni. The sequence goes on from JAWMRA010000041.1 coordinate 69,941,364, forward strand.
GCACTCTGGTCTTAATTCTTCAGTTCCTTAAATTTCATCCAGGCATTTACACCTGTCGGATGTGGGTTTAACAGGCTTTGCTGTTCTGCTTTTATGCCTTTCTTTGTACTTTTCCCAATATAAATAATACTAGAACAGTAAAAGCAACTGAATAAATGGCTGGGAGAGATGGGATGCAATAGGAAACCAAAGTGTGCTTCATTTTCAAAAAAGCAAGATCTATTCAAGCCATTGCCTATCTGATTTTTAGGTACTGTTTACTCAATAAGGGAATGAAGTGTATTGGAAAATTTTTGAAAATCTGTTCCTCAAAGGAAAACCAAGGATTGTACCTGCTGGCAGATGATTTGGTTTGCAGATACCTGTGGTTTGTGCCATATGCCAAAAGTTGTGCTGGGTTTGTTCAAAGGCTTGGGATGTCAGGAGAGAATGGTGGAACTGCCCGAGTTCTGCAGTCTCACCTCATGAGACTAATGCAAGAGAGGAGTTATCCTCTTTGCTCTGTCCTTATGTACTCTGAATTTTAAAAAAGATTTTATGTCATCTTGGGAAGCCCATGCTGTGATTCTTCACAGTGTAAAAATCAAGCAGAACACCGTAAATTAGAATTATTAGAAATTTCTCAGCTGCTCCTTGTGGCTCTTGATGTGGCTGTAAGTGGAGGGTATGTGGCCTGATCATTTCCATAGCATACTCTTGAAACAAGCTTATTTGTGATAGGGAATTGACTGGGCACTCATCTCTCCCTCTGATTCTCGAATACTCTCAGTGCAGCTGAAGGGACATAATTAGCATTTTAAATAAAGGCAGTGCTTCAATGAAATTATTTTGGTTAAGATGACCCTGTGGAAGGGTTTCAGGGTATATTTTATGCCCTCATGATAGCTTGCCTCACCTGAAAGACTGAGGTCTGCAGTAACTAAGGCTTCTGGTGAAGTTCAGGGTCCTCTTCAAACAGAAGTGGGTTATGTCAAGTCAACTTGGAAATAATAAAATTTGAATAACCAGTAGCAAGGGATTGCCCTGCTCAGTGAAAGGGTGCACTCTCCAAGTCATCCTAACTTAGCAGAAATAGTTCAGTGCCACAGCTGGCACCCAGAAATGCAGCAGCAGTGATAATCTCTGATCCAGTAAACTACTGGGAGTGCCTGGAATACTGCTCTGAATACAACACAGAGCTCTACAAGAACAGCTTGTTTATTTTCTCGGTGTTGGTTCATAGAGCCATTTGTTTGTTTTTGTCCAGGCCTTTTGGAATACACAGTGGTGCCTCATTCCCACCTGTGTGCTCAGAGGATGAAGTGTAGCTTGCTCATGTCCTGACCAAAGCAGCACTTCTATGTCCTTCAGTTCATGTGTATTTGTCTCCATATCAAAACATGGCAATCAGAAAGGGCAATGCAGGGACTGGACAGACGTGTCTTTGTGAAGTGGTGTGTCTGTGGAATGAAGGGAAGACTCAAAGGAAAGGAAACAAGCAGAGAGTAATGGGGAAAAAAAAGATGACTCCCAATCAAAACTGTATCAGCAGATAAATCTTTCTGTAAGTTTTTAGCATTCACAGTAAGATAATGCTGAGATAAAACTGTAACAAGATAATCTAGCTCCAAGATCACAGAGTTGAATTTGGAGAAACTGGTGTATAGGTGTGTTGCTTTAACAAAGAGTGTGGGTCTGAACCAATGGTGTGTGTTTGGGGTCTTGGTGTGTATCCTAAAGGTCAGACACCTGCAGAAGGGAGGGACTTCATGACATGTACATCACCTTCTTCTTAACACTCAAGCAAGTCAACTAGCCGGCTGAAAACTTTAAGGTGTCTGAACATACCAGTTGGTCATAAGATGAATGGCTGTTTAAGAGAAAATGGGCCTGTTTATGCCTAATTAGAATACTTCCAGCTGTGTCTGTATGGCTTTGGTCTAGTGAGGCCCAAGAACATCTGGTCCTCATAAAGACTGTGAGCACAGAGAGGGATTTTGGTTGATGGGAAGAATGCATCGCTCATGTGACTGTGAGGCAGATGGCAAGAAGTGTGATGGTAGAAAAGTTCCTCTGGGAGTCCCTGGTTAAGGGAAGCATGTCAGAGTCAGTTTCTAAACACTGCAGGCCATGTTAGCTGAAGGAACTTTCTGCCCGGTAAATTGTTTCCTGAGGCAAACTGTATCTGAACAAAATAGGTTTTTGATGTAGCAAGTTTGCTTCCTGCCCTGATGAAATAGCTGGCCTGTAAATCCACAGAAACACACCGTGGCTCTTACATTATTTTCTGCAAAGGATAATCAGCTGTAAAACACAGGAACCTAGAATCCTTAGCCTTTTCTCCAGCTTGTTCAAGAAAGTGGTTGTGATTAAAATAATGAATGAAGGAAAAGAAGTTGGACTTCCATTGTTAAAATGTTCTGTATTTCGCCCAACTCATTAATACATTAATCTTCCAATCTTGTTACTGCTAGATTGCAAATAGCAGGACTTTGACCAGCTGTAGGCAGTCCTGGGTCCCTGGAGCTTTGATAAGCAGAGAGAAAAGTCTAAAAGTTCAGCATATGAGGAAAGAAGCCCAGATTCCTTTTCTGGTGAATAATATCAGTGAAGTGGTATTGTTCCTGTGTTTGCACTACCTCGTGGAAGTCACACAGTATTGCCCTTGCACGGCAGCGTTTTGCCTGTGCGTCCTCTTGACCCGACTATTGCAGCTCTCTGGGCCAAATCCCGGCTCTCCAGCAGGAGCAGAATGCTGCAGTCTGCCCTCGTATAGATGTGTCAGGAAACATGAATGTCAGCCTCGTTTTCTAACAGTTATGTTGACTCCCATCTGCTTTAGAATCCAGCTCAAAGCACCCTGCTCTATTTAAAACTCTGTTTGACAATCTGGGTATTAGCACAAAGCACAAGACGCACAAGATTTCTCTTGAAAACAAAATACAAAGAAAGGAAATAATTTTGTTGAAATATGTTAGTGGGTATTAAAAGCTTGACTTTGTTTCAGTCACTGTTTTCTCCATGCATCTGACAAAAACAGTGTCTGGCTTATCTGTTACAGAAAACTCCTGTGATCAAGACTTATTTCAGCTGCTGGAAACCATTGTAATTTTCTTATTGCTCATTATTTGCACTAGGAGAATGAAGCCTAATTAATTTTTATTTGGGTACTTTCTGTGATTGCTCAGCTTTCTCAAGGGAAGACCAAGGTCAAGAATCAGAATTCTTGGAAGGATTTGCTTTTTCGAGATGGTTTCCAAAGGTTTTCGTTGCACCTGGAATTTGTCAGCCATATCCTCTGGGGCTGTGCAGAGGCAGCATTATGCATGAACTTTTGGAGCTGGTGAAAGAGGATGCTCCAGGATTAGAGTCTTAAGCAGTCACACACAGTTTTCTTCCTGTTCCATTTCCCCTTCTGTCCCAGCACTCCCAGGTCCAACCTGCTATTTGGGGCAGAGATGATACTTTGGGGATAGGCAATGACAAGACTGTGTAGCTAAACTGTGAGTGTCTTTTGAGACAAAATTCACAGCCTGGATCTAATCAGGTGAAATTAAAATACTGTAGCTCAGTTAAACTTAAAAACATTTATGGTTTTCTCTTTTTGGTCCAAAGACCGTCTTATCTAAAACAGATGAGAGCTTTACTTTGTCTTTGGAATTCATTATTCTTAAATTTTATGCTTATAAACAAACTATCAGCATTTAATGAAATGAAATACTTTTAAATAATGGCATCTATACAGTAGTAAGAAATAAAACTTCACAATAGTCTTATTTAAAGAAGTGATAATCAGCACTTCTAACATATTTAAATGAGTTTGAGGAAGTGGGCTTTTTGGTTATAATACTTGGGTTTCCTTTATTTTTTTTTCTTACAGTGGCACTTGGGCATTTAAATCTTAGGCTGCTTGGAGTACAGAAGTCTTACTCTTTTTTTGGCGTAGAATTCAAATAGGGGGGAAACCTGTCAGCCTGGAGCTGGATAAAACATTTCCAAGATTTTATAGGGAGTATGAACTTGGGATTCTGAATTCATTCGTTCCAAGGAAAGAAGCCAGACAAGAACTTATATGTATTGAAATATTTTATATTTATTAAAATATTTGTATGTCTCTCATCACGGGCTTTTGAGTGAATAGTTTGGGATTTGGATTTCAGCAGCGGTCAAAATCTGGATCAAGGCTTTAATTTAGGGCCATCTTGCATTTTACATGGCTTCTGTGGGTTTATGACCCTACTTGGGTTGACTTTTTTTGTGTTTGAAACTTGATACATTTCAGATACCCCAGGCAATGCAATGATCTAAATTGGCAAAGTATAGCAGAGTTGTTTGCAGGTAACTTGTGAATATCATGGGAAGCTGACACCTGTAATTGTCAAACCTTGACCTCCAACCATCTTTGCTTTAATTAAAATCTTTCTGAAAAGCTTTGTCTAGTCCAAGATCTCTGAGGAAAGGCAAAAACACAAGTATCATTAGTAGCAAGTGCACCATGAAAGCTTAAAAATATAAATTAATTTCTAATTATAGAAAAAAAGAGAAACACATATATATATTATATCTATATCTACATATATGCACCAGCTCAAGCTTCAGGATAAATTGCCTAGGGATATGGGAAAATGTAAAAAGGCAAGAAGTTCTGTGTTTCTTCCTGACATTTGAGCAAACAGGTTTTTGCAGCTGTGTGTAATTACAAGAAGTTAGAGAACTGTTTATTTAACAATGATATATTTATGCATTTACTAGGAAATACAGCATTAGTCAGGCATTAAAATATCTGTTAAGCTATCCATTATAGTATCTGCAAACTGAAGCCTTTAAGAAGTCATATTCTTCCGTAGTGTTCTTCCATACAATCATTTTTCAGTTTCCTGTAAACACAACAAGAGAGGCATAATCCAAGGGGGAAGTTCATGGAAGTTCACACAGAAACAGGGATGTGCACCTTACAGTTTATTTCTCTCCCTGATATAAATTTAACGCCTGTTTACATGGAAGGGCTTCTGAATTTTGGGGTGTTTTTGGTATGTTATTGTCACTTCTGTTAGGTTAGGAAAGTGTAGTATATTCGTTCAGGGGAAAACTGAGCTCTGGACTGATAAATGCAAAAGGCAGAGGGGAGATTTAGGTGCCCAAATCCAAGACTAACCTCTTGCCTGCAAACACATTTTTAAGTGAAGATTTTTGATCACATGAGGTAATGTGTGTCCTCAGCAACTTCTGTTACAGTAGAGCAATCTGCTGGTGTACATTCCCTCCATGGCCTGGCTCCTGTCAGGATTCACTCAGGGTTTATCTTTTAGACCAGGCTTCATGTGGACTGTAACAACAGCCTCAGCATTCATGAGAAAAATGTGTGGAGAAGGGCTGGATGGTGACAGTACTCCAGTTTGCACACCAGTCTCGTGGTTAGAGCATTTGATGATGTGGTGCAGTCTTTTTCCTATGGGATTTTAGTCCATGTGCCGTAGACGGGCTATTCTTGAAAAAAGTGCCCCAACTATCAGAGAATGAGTGATGTATTGAAAATACTTGAATTTCTGTTCTTCCTTTAAACGTGTTCTGTTAAGTTAAAAAGGACAGGGAGCTGAAGCCAGTTTTTCAAAGTCACAGGCTAACTAACATCTTACATATTCATATTGAAACCAGAAGATGGAATTTAGTTTTAATATTTTTCTTGGGTAATTTGTCTTCTTTCTTCATCTTCTTGAATTAATTTAGTGGTGCTGAAAAGTTCTGAAATTATTTCCTGGACTAGCTTAATTATTTAAGACAATGGGAGTTGTTTAGTTGACTTCACTGTGAATTAGAACAAGTAATTTATTTAAAGGCAAGATACAGCACAAACAAGCAATAAAGCCAACTCTCCCTTCTCTGGTTCCTCTTACAGAGACACAGAGGCACTCTCACTTGTAATTTCAACTTTGATCTCTAATCATGAAAACAGATTGTTCTCCAGACTTTTTTACTTCAACTTTGAGAAGAGGTTACTAATGATGATGTGTGCACACCTTCCAACTGGAAACTGGATTAGTACCGTAAATTCTTGTCACAGGTTTTATCAAAGGAGTACTAGAGCATATAATGAAGTATTTAGAATAGATTTTTTTTTTTCTGGTTTGAAGCAGGTAGATGGTGTGATGTTCATAATCACAGAATATTAGAATCATTTAAGTTGGAAAACACATCTAAGACCATTATGTCCAGCCAGTACAACAGTACTACCAAGTCCAGCACTTCAACAATGTTTAAATTACTCCCTTTCTGGCATTTCTGCCCAGTAAATTTCAGGGGTGGGGAGCAAAACAGAGACTGTGATTGAAAATGAACAACCAGTGGGATGAGTTTGCCCTAACACAGCACCTTATTATTGGTACTGCAGTGCATGTTGCCCCTTCATGGGTAGGCAGAATATTACTGATGTGCTGTTAGTGCAGCTGCAAGAGTTTTACTGATTTGCTGATTTTACTGATAGATCTCCTGAAGTGTGCAAAGCTCTCATATCAGCCAGCTGCTTTCTTCTTGTGAAGGGTAAATGTGAAAGCCCTCTTTCTCTGCCCACAAGAATATAAGTTTTTAACTTAATTACTGCAGATCCTGCTGCTGTTCCAATCAGGGTCAGATCTTTGCAGCTGATCTCAATGAGAATCTCATTCTGCCTCAGGACATGATTTTCATCCTTCTCCTACTGAAGTTAACAGAAAGGCTTCCATTACATTCAGTGGGAGGCAGAATTCAACCAACTTTAAGCCTTTTCAAACCAATAACTGGTTCATAGACTCACTTGCTACCTGAGCCCTCAAATAGGAAATTAAAATCTTAACAGTAGGGGAGGTTCAGGTCCCTACTTTTCTGATGCTTAAATCTGCAAAATCAACTTATTTGTCACTTTTAAGAGAAAGAATGCTGTCTTGTAACTCTTTCATCTGTTATTGCTCTGATCTATGTATTCAGTGCAGCTAAAAACTTCTGTAGTAATGACTCCAAACTTCTCATAGTAGTCCTAAATCGCCTCCTTATTAATTCTCTGTCTTTTCCTGGCTGTATACAGGGATGGGAATGTAGACTACATGGTGAACTGCTGTGAGGTTACCCTGCTGATAGTAATATTACTCTAGAATTATATTTCTACAATACGTTGTTTGAATCTGCACCCTGAATTCATGAGGAAGACATAATATATTCTGACTCTTCCTGTAGATTCCAATAATCCTCAAAAGCACAGCCAATCTTAGCTTTTCAACCCTCTTTGATACCCAGTGGTCCTGTATCTTTTACAAACAGTCAACATTATTATTGCTTGATCTTGTTGCTGCTTTCTGACTACTTTAATTCTGCAATTAGTCACGTGTGCTCCACAGAGCTCTGTAGAGGCCATAATTAACTTTTCTGTAAAGACAGGAGATGAGTTTTGCAATTGGCATGTTGTGATGGGACCATTTGGGACCCTAATGAATATATTAAACAGTCTAGGGGAGATTGGAACTGTTTTGGATTTATCTGAAGACAATCTTTGGAGCAATTCAGCAAAACAAAACAGAATAAGAAAAAAAAATTGTTTTCAGCACTTCAGTTGCGACATTGTTTGCTTCAAAATGAAATGCTTCAGTTTTAGGTGACTTAAACTTCAGGCCCAGTTCCAAAGAAAAACATCTTGATTTAAGAAAGAATATTTTAGCAAAATCTTTTAATTATTTTGATGGACTGCTCCTTCTTTGTGCCTTTCCCTTTCCTGTGTCTGAAACTGCCAAAGTTGGGGCACTGGAGCTGTAGGCTGACCTTTACTTTTTGCCACTGCATTTTTTGCATAGTTCCAGTTGTCCTCACTTCACACCAGAATGAAAGACTACAGTGAAAGCAGAGCCTGGGCAGTCAGAGTTTCCTTGAGTGGCCTCACAGACCTTGAGCCACGTTTGAAGCCACCTCTCTGGGCTTTGCCTATGTCACCTACAGAACCAATGGACTAAAGATAAAGGCTAACAGAAATTGTGTTCAAGAAAAGCATCCTGGGAGAGACTTAAAAATTCCGGTCTTAAGCGTGTAACTACTGGAGATGAAGGGGTTAAAACTTCTCTGTGCTTATTGTCTGGTTTCTGATTCTGCCTCTGGAGTAACTGTGCTGGTCACTGCAAGGAGTAGGAACACTTAACCAGATAGAATACTAGTTCCAGCTGGTGCAGCCACTTCTAAAATCTCTCCTCTGTAGCGAGATGGTTATAATTAACTGTCCTTTCTGGTGTTTGTGAAGACACTCAAATAAAAACTCCCACCACTATATGAGAACAAAGTGCTATCAGTGGGTAATGCTGATGAATGCAGTTAGTGGTTCAACAGAGCACTCGTGGGAATTTGCCCAGGATTAATCTTGATTTCCCAGCACATTTGCAGGTGAAACATATTCTGAAGTGAAATAAGAGGTTAATCATTAGAAGGCAGCTGACTGCTCTAAGCAACGGCCTTTTTCATCAATGTTTCTGATGCAAATAAAAACCCCAAACAGCTCTAAAACTAAATATAGCATAAAAGTCCTCAAAAGCCAGTCAATAAACAGTAATTATCTCTCACAGCTGGAAGCATGTTTTGCTTTGAGTGTAACCAACAAAGTGTGCTTGACTGTGTGATGATTATTTCAATCAGGTTATAAAGGAGAATGATATTTGGGAGCTGCTCACTTGGAAGGTGTTCTTGTAAGCGTGTTCTGTTTCCAAACCCCTCTCCTTTCCAAACTGCTACAGACCTTGGTAAATGGTAAAGCCCTGCTGACTTGAATGCAAAAGCAATTTATGATTCAAATATTGCTGTTGGGCAGAGCTTCATCAGCTCTCTGCCCTGTGTTCCCTCTTGCTACTCCTGTGCAACCACTGGTCTCAGCAGAGCCAAGCAGACTTTGAGTACAGGATGAATCCTACCAGGTCCCATGGATAAATGTCACTTGGGTGATGGTGAATCACAATATTTTGGGAAGGGGGAAAGGAGCAAAAGAGATGAGAAGGCATCTCTTAGAAAGAGGATGTTAAAAATAGGTTTGCCATGTTTCATGGTCCCAGGCACAGTCATTGGAAAAAACCTTTGAGAAGAGCTGGAAAGTGGCCGTAGCTATGGGAGCTTGAGAAACATGATCCTCATGACGGGCTACTCTGATGCTGTCAAACTGAAGGACAAGTTTGAATTGACTCTCAAAATTAACATGTCAGCAACTGTATCAGGAAACTGAATTTTGTAACGTTCCAGTGATGCATCGTCTTTGTTCCAGGAAATGAAATTCTGTGTCTCACTACCAAACAGTTCATAGAACTCCTGGGCTGGTATGTATAATGTCCATTTCAACAAGAGCCACGTTTTTCAGTATCATCTTGCAGTTCATGGGACCTATTTTAGAAACAGCATGACCTTTGAGGTTTTGTTTTTCCATGCTAGAATGTTTTTGTCTGCTGGAAGGACAGCATCTATTCTGATGTTCCGTCTCCATTTCTGACAGTATCCACATATCCAATTGTGCTGGGCTATACAGCTGCAGCTTTTAGATATTCCCATCTCCCTTCTTCCTAACTGGGTTAGTTGAAGCTTTCCGATTTGTTTTCATATCTTTGGTAAATTCGAGAAAGCAAAGAGGCTGCCAATCATTTTAGTTATTAGTTAAACAGATCTGTTTTACCAGAATGACGTGAGCAAGGAAGAAATTTCGAACTCCCGCGAGAGATATTTTAGGTTGTTTTTGTTGTTTTTTCAAACACTGGCCTCTTTTGCTTGGAAGACGTTTACATGTTCGTAAATAGTATCTTGGGATGCTGAATGTACCTTTTACTTCATTGAGCTGTTCAATTTGTATTTCACTACTTTAAAAGTATTTAGGCTGTCATTAAAAGACAGTTGAAAATAAAAGCTGTTTCCTTTCTAGGTCAGGTGCTGCTTTCTTTTGATTTTGCATTATTTGTGCTGTGAATTAAATTTGAAATTACTTCAATTCACATGGAGAATAAGAGTCTGAAAAGTTTTGTGGAGTATCTCCAAGCACAGCGTATTTTTTTTAACCTCTAATATAGCCGAAAAGGAAGGATCCTCACTGTAGTTAAAAATTGTGTTTGATTATTTTGCAGTATTATATTGTGTCTTAGTGTGCTTGTTTTGGGGCTCTTTATAAACTGGTACAGAACAGCAATATCAGCAACGACTGCCAAGACAAAAAGGAGCCCAAGAGCAAAGCAAGTGAGCTGTAGATGGAGTGGTAAATATTTAGCTTGCTTGCTCTAAGGTGTTGTGTGCCATGGCACGGAATGGCAGTGGAGTCTTACTGGGATTTTTTGCTAAACTAACCATTTTTCTACTCAGAATGTCAGGCAGGACACATAAGATATGTCTGAGGGTTTTTCAGTGGTGCCATTTCCAGTGTGTACCTGATCTATTCTGGAGAATCATAAAGCTTGCCCTAGTTTAGAGGTATTTTTTTAATTTCATTTTTTTTCCTCTTCCTTTTTTCTAATTTTTCAGGAAAGGCGTTATCAAAACCACTGAGGAATAGGATAGATGGAGTTGGGTATTCGCAGGTAGCCCAAAACATTGCAAAACGGTGATAGGCCATAAAAGTATGATACAGTGCAGAAATTCATCACCATCAAAGTTCTCCCGAGATTAGTGTAGAACAACATATCTTGGTGTCATTCAGATGTTCTCTCAAGGCTGCATTCTTGGCAGCTCCTCGCTTTGGCTGGTCTTTTTGTTTTTCCAACTGTATATGGACTTCTTTTGTTTCAAATTAGTCTGTTGATTGGCTGCAGATGTACACCAAAATGTCCTTTGTTTTAGTGTACATTTTCAAGTGAATAATGATTAGCACTGGTTGGAAACTTTTCTGGTGAAATGATTTGACAGACATTTGTGGTTACAGCAAAATTGATATTTTCTGTGGAAATGCATCACTTTTGCCAAGGAGAAAAAACATAACTTTTTTTGTCAAGTCATCCTGAAATCCATGGTTTATTTTAGGTCAGCTTGTTAAATGGCTCTAAGTTGTTGCATTGTTTCAGGGTACTACTTAAGGCTTGTCTTTTTATGACCTCTTTTTTCTTGTTGCTCTGGGCTCCATTAATCAGTCTGCTTCATCCATCAGTATCTCTTGCTGGAGATGGCAGGAGAGCAATCTGGGAACTGTAGTAGTTGTGATGCCTTTGGAGAGAGAAAATATCCCAAAGAGGAGGCTGTGGATAAGAGCACAGCTCTTGGGGGAAAGTGCAACAGCACCAAGTTTGCAGTCACAACTTGGAAAGGGTCTGGTTTCTTCCTGTGCCAAAGGTAGTTGTGGAAAACATAAATCTTTCTTTGGAAAACATTTATATCTGGTAATGTATAATAAATAATAATTGATAATTATTAATAATTTAATCCTATCCAGGATTAGAATCTTACTTACATGATGTCTCCTGTTAGCATCTGCAGTTTTATCACTGTATTTCATTCTGCTGAGGTACCTTCATGCTCAGTCTTAAGGCTTAAAAAACCCCAAACCACAAGAATAATAAACTCTTTTTATTCTTTTTATTTGAATTTTGAGGGTATTTTTATGAAGCCTTTAAAACTCCCTCAAGTCCCATCTTGAAGCTCTTCTCTACAAGTACAAAGGCTTGAAACTTAGTTTTCATTAAGAAAACACAAGATCATTAAGTAATTACTTGTTTTCAGGAACTCTGGCTCTAAGGGAAAAAAATAACATTACAAGACTTTCATTGGTATATTGAGAGCTGGGTAAATACGGGATAGTGATAGTGCAAGTTTTCAAATCTCATGTGAGAGCCATTACACAGGAATAGTGTTGATACTTGTTTTGGTGGTGACTGTAGTAGATTCCAAACCTTTAGGAAAAACTGGGAGCAACTTTCACATCATTATCTTTCTTCTTGCTTCATGAGGGCCATAGTATGCACACAGCACTTATGTATTGTGTGTCAAAGTGCTTTTGGCAAGACCAAATCAGTAAGAGGAAAATCCTTTCCCCAAGAAAATAATGGATAGAGGGATAAAAGAAAGGAAGAAAAAAGAGAATATGGAAGGAATGAAGAATTAGTGGCAAAGAGGTTTGGGAGAAAGGCTGTCAGACCCTCCCCTGGTGTAATTTGTTTTCACTGACTCAAGTGGAGCTATGTTTTTCCACAGGTGAGGAATTGCTGAGGGTGCACAGGTTAGCAGGTAATGTGTCATTGCTTGATAACTGGAAAAATGTAAGATGGGGATTCTCCTGGCAGTGTTCTTACCCCCCAGCCCCAGTGGTCATTTCAGAAAGGCTGATGAATATCCATAGCTGCCCAAGGTCAAACCATCAAGATCATTTTTCAGCATCCTTTTGTCTTCTCCCACTAAGATGCATTTCTGCCTGCAAACTACAGCTCAGAGCTGCTCAATTGTGTCTTGACAGTGAGAATACCCTGAATACAAATATTTTTCCTTGAACTCAACAGTGGGCCAGAGAAATTTCTCTGAAGCCTGCAGTGATGTGCTTGGGATGAATTGAATCCATAACTTGGGCCAAGCTATGATGGGATATAAGCAAGTGGAGAAGCCAAATTCGTTGCAAAACTTTTCACCTCCAATTTATCAGTGCCCTGAGGTGAAAATTTTCTAGTATTTGTCAGTCTGATTTGGGGCTAAGATAAAATAATTTTTTGCTCCATTGTATTTATACCTCACATGAGGGGAATGTTCCAGTTTGTGCAAGAGAGAGGAAGTCTTTTTTGCACTGCAAACTTACGTTATAATAAAATCTACAACATTTTTTACTGTTATTCAAAAATGTTTACTTTTAAAACAAGCAAACAAAAAAGGGTACATCTTTATCTGTTGTGTCCTTTCTCATGCTTTTGCTAAAATGGTTATCTTTAGCTCTGATTTTTGCAGTGGCTCCGTCTCTGTGACTGTAAGTCATTCAATGTTCACAAAAGTGAATAAGCTGCTTAATGTCCTATTCCCCTATGGCTTGAGACTTTATTTAAGAAATCCCCTAATAAACATCTTCCAATTTCTTAAACATCTGTCTTAGTGCCATGCAACTGGAGTATGGAGGAAACAGAAGGGGCTCACTAACCAAATGTAATTCTTGTAAAACAGGGACATAAGGAGATCAGATTGATAACAGAGCACATCAAGGATTTAATGTTATCTATATACTTAAAGTCCATGCTTATGCAGGTACTAATAACCTCAGACAATATCTACGATATCCTTAATTCTAGAAAGAATAGAAAAGCTCGCTCTTTTGTACCAAGTAATGTGCACAGATAAGGGGCTCTAACTTATTAAAATTAATTTTACAGTTAGAGAACAAGCTGAATCTGTGAATTAGCACATAATGACAGGAACAGATGTCACTTGCTGCTGAATGAGCAACATAAAATATCAGGAGTGTACTGTGCAATGCTGTCTCATGCTCTCTGACAGCCAACTCGAACTCCCTGAAGTCAGCCTGCTCCTTAAAAACCTTATCCTAATGTTTGTCTAGCCAGAGGCATATTGCAGTGGTGACAGAAGGCACCCCCACTGCAAGTCCTAACCCCTTCCATCCTCTTTCCTCAGTCTGCCAGAAACCCTGGGCAGAGTCTATTCAGTGTAGTCATTCCCCTCCAGGGATATGTCGAACAGAAAATCAAAGTTAATTCTCCAGAGGCCTTTCTTGGACCAAGCCACATGCAAACCTAATCCTAATTACATAATTTTCTATTGTCAAACATAATTTCTCTGGGTCAAGATGTTACTTATATCTCATGAGAATGCAATTTTTTTTCAAGCACTAGGTTAATTTAAGGCAGAGCTGTAGACTCTTGCTCCCACAGCCGTGTGATGCCAGAAAAATTATATGAAGTTTTTTAAAGGAAGGGTGAAAGGACTGATCACAATTTTACTGTGATTACAAAGAGAAAAGTGAAAATATGATGACTAGAGTGTAAAGGGTGAACAGTCTGCAGATTCCACTAGGACAGACATTGCTGCTACTTTGGTGATGGGAACCATCCTGTGGCTTTTGTGTGTTTGATTAATAAGCAAGATGGGGTTGGAAGGGTTGAAATATGCTGCATACCATAAGCATGCACTGTTGGCTGCACATTACTAAAAATGTGCAAAGGGGGTAGTCAATAGCTGGGAGTCATCCGTAGGGTATCTGAGGTAACCTGGTGGAATGATTCGCTATGCAGTTGTTCTTCAGCATCCTCAACACGCCTACAATGCTGCTGCAGAAGGCTATTTCTGTTCCTTCTCCCCTCCTCATGACTTCACAGCAGAAACTGTAGAGACAAATTACCACCAAAAATGAAGTGATAGTTTAGTATGAAGCAACTTTTAATTGAGTGGTGTTATAGTGTGAGAGATTCTAAGAGACAGAGCCCTCATACCCAATCTGTTTACATAATTACATGAATCTTCCATGGATATGGATAGTCATATATATTCCAGATCCACTCTTTGTGAGTGAGCCAGGGACAAGCTGATTCCCACGTGCCCTGAAAATGGGAGTAATGTGTTTTTTCAGAGCGCCCGTTGCAGCAGTATGACATGTGATGTGAGGCACTTGAGGTTTGCTGGCCATACAAACCCTGTTCCTGTTCTTGTTTGGTTCAATGCAAGTGATTTTGTGAGGAAGTAATTAAATCAAATGAAAGCATTATGTTCTCCAAAGAAACAGCAGAAAGCCAGAACAGTATTTACAAGCCATATACTCTTGTTGAGCCTCCAGCTTGTTCAGGAGGGCTTTTCTGCTCCAATTCTTCTGATTTGGTTTGGTGCGTCAAGCAATTCTGTGACTTAACAAGTGTTCCTATGGACACATACACACAAAGGCCTTTGATCCTGTGGGAGTTTCACTGAGTTCTTGTGGAACAATAATGTGGTGGAGATGAAAGAATTCTGATGCTGTCAATTGAAACACTGATCTTCAAGCTCCATGTTTGGCAGCCATCACAGATACTTGCTATGTCCTTGTTTCTTATTTTGGAAAGCTCAATTTCCTCTCCAGATCCTGAGTGGCTGGAATGTGTCTTTCAATTCCAAGAGACAACTGCAGCCATGGTCTCCAGGATGTGGCCTGTCCAGGGTTATGTTTTCTGCTGAGGCATGTGAATATAGGAACATTGTGTCCTTGGAGCACACCTGTTTTTATCACCGTTTTTGGGGGAAGTAAACTTGTTCTTGGTGGTACCTGAGTGTGAATATAGAAGATCCTGCCTTTCTTTAAGCTAATTCTGTTTATAGTACATGTGTATTGTAGTGCTGGGAAGCCATATGAGACTCCAGCCTGCTGAGACTGCTCTCAAGCATTTCATTTTAGTGGAAACCACTCTGGTCCCTCGGCATCGCTCACTGTGAGCTCCTGTGGGCGGGATAAGCAAAGTGGGTTTGGGGATCTATTTTTCCACACCTTTAGGACATAAGCTCAACAATTTCTTGCATTTTGCTTGCAGCTGAAATGAATTAGCTTTTTTTTTTTGCCCTCGTCCCATCCCGGGCCGGCGCGGGCATCCGTGTTCCAGGCGAGCCCACGAGAGGGCACCCGGGACACGCCGCTCCCGAGCCCGGGCAGCCCCGGGGCTCCACTCGCTCGTTTGTCCCGGTTGTAACTTCGGTTCTAGGGGACTGACGAGCTTCAGCTGCTCCGTGTCACCCTTCCACAGGTGTGGGATGGACCGTGTCCATGCGCCCCCTCATCTCCGCCTGCTAAAATCCGCTTCTCCTTCCGTGAAAACAAGTAGGTGGCCAAAATGGAAGGGGCAGCCCTGTGGCAACAGCCTGTTCTCCTGCTTGTTAAAGCAACAAGAGCTAAAGTTTTCTAGTAAAGTCGGGAAGCTCAGAGAAATATTCAAGCTTGCTAAAGCTAAAAAAGAAGCAAAACTGAGTTGCTTCGAATTTCTGAGTTTAAATTATGTTTATTCTCATCTTACCAGGCAAACTTTAATGATTTGCCTGGTGGTACTGTCATATGTGCGATTGTTTATGGCAATCACTCTGTAACTCTGAGTTCAGGTAATAAGTGTTCAAAAAATAGATGCACATTATAGATCCAGGCACCTCTCACGAGAAGATGTATATCAGATAAATCCTGTGCTCTGCTTTTTTTCCTCCTCTGTCTGAGGTTGAAAAGACTGCTGCTGGAACCAGAAAGAAGTCAGAAATATTAGCCAGATTAGAGTATGCTTCTACCAACTCCACCTAATTTCTTGGGAAGGCATTAGCTGCCTAAACGCTGCAATCCAAATAAATCATCAATCTGCCATCAAAGTGTCACAGAAAAAAACACTTAGCTAAAGGACCATAGAACCATAGAATGGTTTGGGTTGGAAGAGACCTTAAAGGTCATATAGTTCCAATGCTCCTGCCATGGGCAGGGAAACCTTTTACCAGAACAGGTTGCTCAGAGCTCCATCCAGCCTGGCCTGGAACACTTCCAGGCATGGGGCATCCACAGCTGCTCTGGGCAACCTGTTCCAGCATCTCACCACCCTCACAGTACAGAATTTCTTCAAATATCTAATCTAAACCTACCCTTTTTCAGTTTAAAGCCATTCCCCCTTGTCCTATGACTCCATGACCTTATGAAAAGTCTCTCTCCAGCTCTCTTGGAGTCCCCTTTAGATTCGGTAAGGGACTCTAAGGTCTTTCCAGAACCTTCTCTTCTCCAGTCTGAAGAGCCCCAGCTCTCAGCCTGTCTTCATAGGAGAGGTGCTCCAGCCCTCTGATCTGTTCTTCCTGTCTGTCTTGAAATAGTATTTTACAACAGGAAGAATGGTTGCTTGAATATTCTTACTGTTTGGGGTTTTTCGTTTGTTTTGATTTGGCTTGGTTTGATTTTGGTTTTTTTGGTTTGTTTGTTGTTGGGGGTTGTTTTTGTGTTTTGAGTTCTGTGTTATTGTTTGTTTTATTGGTTTTTTTTGTGGTTTTGGGTTTTTTGTGTGGATTGGTTTTGGTTTGGTTTTTTTTCCCCTCAGGGAAATGATAGGAAAAAACCCTAGGGGACCGGTTTTTAGATGGCTTAGCTGTCCAAGTCAGATGTGAAACCAGAAGACCATAACGGGCTTGCAATAAAGTAGGTGAAGAGAGTCCAAGACACTTGTTGTCCCACTAACATTGCTGACCTTCTTATGCCAGCCAGTAGTCTGTGAAGGTTCTATGAAAAGACATTTCTTTGGCTGATACCATTCCATATTTTAATTCTGGGATTCTCCTTAGTGAAAACACACAGGTTTCAGTCTGTTTGTTGTACAAGGCAATGGATCTCAACAAGGGAGTAAATCATACATCATGAATAAGATACCTGCTGTTACTTTTTCTGACTTTTTTCTTTCTTCTTTTTTTTTTTTTCTTGTTTTGCTAGAAGTTTTTGAACAAAACATAACAGTAATTTTAAAGCTATTGGAGACTTCATAACTTCAGAAACAGGAAGCTAAACTTGGAGGCTATGATAGATAAGGCTGCAGGAACACTGAGCAGAAGTTGAGGAGACACTGAATATATTCCATGGCCTAAAGGCAGGGTTGACACTGCACCTTTTACACTTTTCTTTGACTGTGAGTTCCCTGGACAAAGCCTGTCTCTGTGTTTTATAGAGCTTTGGACAATAGCAGCAGAAACCCAACAGGACTGAGACTGTTTGTGATCTTGTAATAAGAGTGATCAATGGCAAAACCCAAATATCTGCTGTGCTCTTTAGTACAACATGGTTATCTGTCCTGGGTTAGGCACAGAATAATTTTGATTAACATAGGGAGCTCTATATGCTAAAAAGGCTATCAACATGCAAAGGAAAAGCATATGTACAAAAATTTGGCCAGACTGCAATTTTTTTTGTTGTTCTGGACATTTAATATTTTCAGAAAAACGTTATTTAGACCTTCGTTATGTTTACATAGCCTTTTAAAACACAGGATTCAAGATATCCATGATCACATTTTAAATCATCCCATCCATATCCTTTCTGTAGCTTTAAATAAGCTTTTTTTTCTTTTTAATTTATTGGTTTCTCCATTTGCAAAATGTAGGTGACTCCATTTTCAGGTGCGATGTCAGGGTAAAATCCATTAATGATTTTAAGGTGTTCATATTAAAGTTTTTTGAGGGCCGTACGAGTACTGAGACGTCAAGGAACATAAAACTATCTGCTGCAAATGTCTCTGCTTTTTTTCTGTGTGGTTCACTAGTGAGCACTCAGAGATGACCTTAGTGTTGCTGGTGGCACTCTTTCAGATCCTGTTTAAAACGACTGTTGAATGACTCACTGTTTCAGGAATATGGAAAGTTTCCCAGGGTGCGTTTGTACTCTGCTGTCTTAGAGCTCAGGAGATGGTGCTGATCAGGAAGGCTGTTGCAGATGACTGAGAGTACTTATAATGGGTGGACTATTCTCCCCTGCTTTGGAACATCTGCTGATGATTTTAAAAATAAATCTAAAAAAATAATCTGTTGGCTGGTGCCTGGTAGGAAGCAAATACAGGTTGTTTTTGTGTCGCTGATGATGTATCTTTAGAGGATTACACATGCCAGTTGGTTGACTTCAGCGAAAATTTTCACAGTGGAGTGATGTAGTGTTGATTTAGAATAATTTTTATTTGATTTCCCAGTACTTCTATTCTTTTGACTGCTTTAGGCATGGCACTAAGCCTTGCAGCTCAAATCTGAACTCCAAGATTCTTAAAATGTGATTTAAGATGTAGGTTTTTCACACGGGATGTTTTCAAAAATTGGCATCTCCTTCTTCCCCTGGCCAGGGAGAAGAACACTTTTCTGATTTTTTCTTCAGTAAAATTTATAAGCCTGTGTTTTTGCCATGGCATGCTGTCACTTTGGGAATTATGATTTCATAGACCTGAAAATTATGACTTCAGATTAAAAGGAAATAGACTGCCAAGCAAACAGAACCTTGTTGACTATACAATTTTGTTGGAAACAGATGAGTGAAATGTGAACTGAGGATGCAGAATCTAAACTGTGATGGGAATTTTCCCAGAACTGGAAAGGCAGGAACTCAGGGTATGGTCTCCAGGTCCGTTTTCTGCTGCAGTCCTGGGGATGATGTCACAATCATCTATT
This sequence comes from Pseudotriccus pelzelni, assembly GCA_035584735.1. NCBI lineage: Eukaryota > Metazoa > Chordata > Aves > Passeriformes > Tyrannidae > Pseudotriccus > Pseudotriccus pelzelni. The sequence goes on from JAWMRA010000041.1 coordinate 69,960,408, forward strand.
GCCTGAAGTTTATTTAGAGGTGAAAAAAGGAAGTTAGGTATAAGTGACATCTGATATTTTCATTTGAAAATGAAAACTATTTGAGATTAGGGGCATTTGATTTCTTGCTTGAATTGCCATTTTGCTTTCTACATTCTCCTTTTCTCTTCTCCTTACTTTTTTTCCCTTCCTGACTGAAATTCTTCAGTAATTTAATTGTGAGGAAAACTTTGAAAACCATGACAGCAGTGCTCATATCTGCCTGCAAATGAAGGTAGTGTGAATCAGTTGGTCTGGAAATGAACAAATCATCCCATCTGGAATAAATCTAAATATCTGGTTTAAAAGGCAATGTTAACTATTTTACTGCTGGTCAGAAAAATAAAGGAAGGTGAGATGATCAAAGGAGGAAAATATGTATGAGATCTTATCTTCATGCAGTCAGTGAAAAATATCTACAGATCTGAGTGGACGGGGTTTCTGAGGTTTTTTTGAAGTTTTCTTCTTGAGCATGGAGGAAGACAAGAGAAAAATAATTGTGGACAATGATGTATCCTTTGGACTGACTAATCAGCAGATGACGTTATGAATCTGAACTTAGCAGCCAAGCTCAGCAGGGAAAAAAAATCCCTGATACTCCTAAATTCTGCTAAGAGTTAAGGATACAGAAAGCATATCTTTCTCTCAGCTGAGTTTCAATACTGGAACACAGAATCAAAAATCCATATATTTAGCTGTAGCAACAGTTTGAGTGGGTAAATTCAGGGAAAAGATGAGCTTCACTGATAAAAGTGTCTCAAAAACTGGAAAGTTAAAGTATGTTGTTCTTCGAAGACATTCCTGTCACATGCGAATTAGCACTGCTGAACAAGATACAGGGCTAAAAAGAATGGAGATGAGAAGAACCTGCTTGTGATTCATACTTTGCTTTACAGCGAAAGAATTAAGATAACTGTGGCTTGTAAAGAAGAAGTAAGTTCAAATAATGATTTTGAATACGCTTATTAGTCTTCATTGTTATGATATACCTCTTTACAATGGTTTTGGTTGCTTTCTAGGTCACTATTTTGTGAATTAATCATAGTTTTATTGTTTTTTTACTGTTATTATTATTGTGGCTGTAAAGCTTAGCAGTATCACACAATGAAGGCTAATGAGCTGTTGTGAATAAGGTATGAAGGTTACTTGTTTTAAATAATATTTGGAAGAGTGAATTTGGCTCATGAGCTGTTATGACCTGAATTTTTCCTAGATAGGGTTCATTTCAAGGTAGCATTAGGCTATGTGACTTGTTTAATCTTGGCAAGATACTAGTTTTAACTTGCAAGAACCTGTATTTTCAGAGACATCTTTCTCTCTTCATCTGTGATCAGTGAGCCTGTAGTTTTAACTTTATATATGCAATAACTATGTATGTTTATGTGCATTTAGAAGTTAAAGTGTTATTTTTATTGCAAAAATTGTATTTGTGAAAAAAATGTTCCAGTAGGCCACGAGTGAATAGTATCCTGCAAAGAGCATCAAAGACACGTCAAGGACATTTTCTTGGATGAACTTTTTCTATGCTGCTCATAGATTGTATGTTGTGAAATGTTCTGGCAGTTTGTGAAGCGGAGAACAGAGGAGTTTCCTGTAGACCTCGGAGGTGTCATGGATATTGGACCACAGCATTTCTTCTAATTACAGCCGAACGCACTGGTGCCTTGTGGTCAATGTGACTTAAAAAGGAGAAAACAGAGATGCCAAGTCTTTGTGCATATTCATTAGACTGATGTATTAAGTGAGAATATTTATGAGAACATGCCATCTCACTGCAGTTATCAGAGGTCTTTGTTAGGGGTTGGTTTTGATTTATTTTTTCTTTATTTATTTTTCTTTTTTGCATTTTTTCCTTTTTTCTTTTTTTTTTCCTTTTTCCTTTTCTTTCTCTCTCTCTTTTTTTTTCTTTTTCTTTTTCCTTTCTTTTCTTTTTCTTTTCTTTTTTTTCCTCTTCTCTTGTCTTCTGCCCC